>JBALJW010000014.1:0-600000 GCA_037953715.1 Metarhizium sp. BCC 4849 | reverse complement strand
ACGGACCACTGCTCGAGGGAGGTTGGTTCGAGCGAGGGGAAGCTGTGGACTGTGACGGGGACGGTTGAGACTGCGAGTGCTACTGTCAGCTTGCGTGGATAGTCTGTCGGTTGGAGTGGGTGCTGCGTACCTGGGTTCCAGGACTGGACGAGGGATTGTGTGTTTGCGGATCGGGTGAGATCTCGGGCGGGCGCCTCCGTGGCCATTGATCTTGAGATGGACTTGCTGAGGGTGGCGGGCTGCAATGGGAAGTGAGCATGGCCGTCTATTCTGATGTTGATGGGGATGGAACTCACCTTGGCCGACACCCGCAGTGCGGCCATTGCCTCATTGAGGCATCCTAAGCCCGTCCTTGACGCCATCATTAGTTATATGCGACGGCGCAGAACAGTCCAATTGATGGTGCAGGCTTGCGCGGCCAAGCTGTTTTTCTTGTGGAACGGAGGTTTGGATGCTCGAAAATCGTGACCCAGTTCTCCGTCTGCTGGGAAAACGGCTTGTTCCGCGCCGACACCCCGAAATTTAAGTGGGCCCCTCGCGTGCCAATGTCAAATTATCGACTCGTAGCATCTCGGCGAGCATTTTTAGCTTTGAAAGCCACAACCACATAACCGTCGAACCAGACGCCAAAAAAAATGTCGCGGTGTCAGGCTGTCGCGCGGCCGCTCGCAAGGCAATTACGACAGTCATGCGCCGTTCGGCCATTCACAACGGCCGCTCCTCGGGCCGCTGAGGCCCAGGAGCAAGCTGCGGCTGCCTCTAGGGAACCCAGCGCCTTGGACCTCGATCCTACTACTGTCCTTCCCGAATTCGAAGCCCAGCTGATCAAGGCTGGCAAGATGCCAATTGGCTCGAGAAGACGACGAATGGCCATGCGCACGACACAGAATATCCCGTTTGAGCAGCTACCGTACCAGGCGTTTCAGGAGGCCCGTAAGATTTTGGCGGCTGACCGTGAGGACAAGCTGGCCAAGATCAAGGCCGAGCTGGACAAGATTGCAAAATTGGAGGCAAAGGATGCTGCCGATGTCAAGGGCGGGCAGAAGATGAAGGATGTAAAGTTGGCGAGTTTGAGGAGAGAGGTTGAGCGGTTGAAGCTTTTGGCGGATGCGAATGATCCTTTGGTCAAGAAGCGATTTGAGGACGGCTTGGGTGAGTTTGGTATTTTTAACATCGTATTTACACCCCGTGATTACTGACAATTATGGGTTTAGGTGACATGAACAAGCCGATCTACCGTGCCCTCGCCGAGAAGAAATGGCGTTCGTACGATTACCGCCTCATCACCCAGCGAATCAAGCAGTTCAACATTGTTCCCGACGTTTTACCCAAGCTGGAACCCACCGCCGACGTGCAGCTTTACTTTCGCCAATCCAAGATTGCCCCTGGCGACATTGTCAACAGCCAGGTCAGCGAGAATGCGCCGCGCCTGCGCGTTCAAGTCTTCAACAAGGGCGAGCGCCTGGTCACCGTCGTCGTTGTGGACTCTGACGTCCCGGACATCGAAGGCGACAGCTTCACCAAGCGATGCCACTACCTGGCTGCCAACATCCCCCTCAGCCCCACCGACACGTCTCTCCCGCTGGGCAAAATCGTCACCGAGGACCAGCTGGCCGTCCCCTGGATGCCCGCCTTTTCGCAGAAAGGCGCCCCGTATCACCGGCTGGGCATCTACCTGCTCGAGCAGCGCGCCGGCGACAAGGTCGACGTCGCCGCGCTGAAGGAGCTATACGCTGCACGCGACGGATTCTCCCTCAAGTCGATGCGTGACAGGTTTGGCCTCGCGCCCTTTGGCTTCAGCCTGTTCCGGTCCGTCTGGGACGAGAACACGGCCGCCGTCATGGCCCGCCACGGCATCCCCGGTGCCGATGTCGAGTTGCGGCCCACGCGTGTGCACAGCCTGAAGCCGCCCGTCAAGCCGCGCGGTTGGGAGGCCAAGCGACAGGGGCCCAAGTACCGCCACCTTTGGAAGTATACCAAGCGTATCAAGGGCATTTCCAACGCCAAGGGCTGGATCAAGAGGAGGTGATTGGTGGGCGAGGGTTTGGCGGGAAGCTTTGTATTATATTGTCAGGTGTGTTGATGGAGTAAAGCAACCTCGTGTAGAACAATAACAATCTGTCCAGGGAGACGTGTACCATGATATCTATAGCTCTTACGTAGTTTTGTTGGTCGATTCCCAGGATGTTTGCCGTGACCACCATATCCAGACGCTCTGGGCGATATACATCGGTCCAAGTCGGTATCAACAGTATACATGGAGTCTTAGTATACAGCCACGCAGGGCATTATTCGGAGTACGCGATTGAATTTATTTACATGACTATTTCACCACGTCTACGGCCTACACATGTACATGGCGTAGAAAAGACAATAGTCCTGTCTATATAAAAGAGTGAGTTTATACCCAAAATAAACATGTATACAAGTACTGTCGTATTGATTTACTGCCAGCTTGAATAATCGACGTGATGCCAACACACGTACAGCATAGTCGGAGCAACCAATCGTCGCGAGAATACCAGATGCAGCACTGCCTATTTTTACACCCTGCAGAAGTATTTTATACAGGCTTGTATCCAAACGATTTCGCAACAGCTGCCCGGTCTCCATTCCAAGCCAGGGAAAACACTACTCCTCCGAAATGATAATAAGGGTGAGGAGCTTTCCATCGTCCGCCCGAAGCTGGACGTCAACACTGCACGGAGAGTCGGAAGGAGGATTCAAGCAGTTCCGGTTGTAGTAATCCACGTACTGTTGGCATTGCAGCACGCCAGTCGGACGCTTGCAGACGTTGACGGCGCCCGTGCAGTCGAGCATAGACTCACGCCTGCAGTACGCATGGAGACGGGCCTGAAAAGTGACAGTCTGGATGCGGCACGTCTTTCCGGGCGGGCAGATGGCGCCGTACTGGACCGTCTTTGTCTCCGTCGTCGTCGAGGTGGACGTGTCGCTGTACGAGGCCGACAGCTCGGAGCTGCCGACCTTGTTGGGCGAGCTGAGAGTCACCTTTGCGCCAATGGTCCAGCCCTTGGTGGTCCCGATGGCCACGGCCGTGGAGAAGGACGACGTGATGGTGGCGTCCTTGGTGCCGTCGTTGATGAGGGTTGCGTCGGTGTGGATGTTTGTCGTGATGGTGACGCGGTCGGGGGCCGAGGCGAGGATCTGCCGCTGCCAGAAGTCGGTCGTTGTGCATTCGAATGCGTGCGCAGGGCAGGTGTATTCGTTCAGCTTGGACCCGTCGGTGAAGGGGGGGTTGTTCTGGTCGACGGTGCGCAGCGACTGCTGCAGTTGGTTGATGAAGTTGGGCAGTTGGTTGCTTGGGTTGGCTGCGCTGGGAGCGGCTGAGCAGGCGCCGATGAGGAGAGAGAGGGACACGAGGGCGAACATTGTGGAGAGTGGGAAGGACAAGAGCAGTTCCGATGATGGCTTTGGTGAACTAGGGAGTCGGGAGTCGGGACTATGGCTCTGCTGCGTTGGAGGATGCTTGTCGAGACTCGAGGGAATATCTAAGGCAAGTATGTAGCTTGGTTTATATACCTTTGGTTTGGCGACTTGCAACTCAACAGAGCCCGTCAGCATCAGGACAAGCCTAGCAACTATCCGTGTAACAGCACTTGAGAGAATCAGAGTTTAGCTACATGCAGTAATGCAAGCCAAACTCCAACCAATTCGTATAGGGACAAGATATCACTCAAGAGTCAAGACACACCTGCCATATAGAGCTAGACGTGTGATAGCAGATACATGCCGCACCCGAGGCCAGTCGTGAGAACTCGACGCCCGTGCTTCTAGTTTACCAGATGAAGACGGCTTACCAAGTACAAACACAAATACGAGATGGAACTGAAACTAGTGGTGGGACGAACCATGAGGGGATTTCTAGATGGTCAAGAGAAACCACTCATGTTCGAGTTGGGAAGGTCGGAGAGTAAGATGGTGCCACTTGATGATTACATGTAGTTACACAGAGTTCACAAAGACTAGCAACATTGGAATTAAACCCCTTTAGGAATCACCCTGCGACGGTGAAGCTGCGCCGCCGACCTGCCAAGCGACGTCCGGCGGCCCGTGCCAGACCAGACAGACTGTCATCAGAAGTCGTCTTGCCCGAGTAGCAACTGCCGATGGCACGGATAGCAATGCCAAGAGAAGAAGCGTCGAGTATAGTATGGGGAGAAGGCCCCGGCCAGTTGAGCATCTAGGCGTGCAAGGCCATGCCACGATCATAGATGGACTGGGGTTGCCGATACGAGACGTCCTGGGAGCCGCGCCACGGCATGTTCCGACCCAAAGGAAGAGACGTTGCGGGACAATGCATTATTGGATATTGGCTGTGACGGTCTGAGTAATGACGAGACATGGCTTACGGAGTATGTCAACTTGCTCCAGTTGCGTCACACATAGTGACCGCGGAGTCCTGACTATTCCCTAGACATGAATACTACTCCGTACCATGGCCACAACTTGCAAGTCATCTCGCACGCTAGCCTCGAAACGCCAAAATCACGCGCCGAGGTAGGGACTACGATGCGCCGATGTGACACGGTAATTGGGAATCGTGGCATTTGCCGCTATGCCGAGACACCGGCACCGTCACCGTTGCGTCGTACAGCCACAGCCACAGCCGGCGTCGGCAAACCCTCAGGGTCGCTGCACAAGCATCGATTGCATCTTGATTCGTGGGGAACACGTGGGTTGCAATCCACTGGCCCCGGCTGCAGGATTCCTCAACGTGGAGAGACTTGGGGAACTTTTGTGTCCGTGACGGGCAAGGTGTAAGCCGGGCTGTGGCATGTTGGCGAGGGCCGCCCGTCAAGAAGAGGCCATGGACCTGGAGCGTGCAATCAAGGAGCGGAAGGATTGGAAACAAAAGTACTACTTGGAAATAGAGTCGTGGTGATGGTCTCTGCCGCCGACGCGAGGTTATTGCCCGCCCGGTTGCACAACCTACACTCATCACAGAGTTGATGGAACCAGTGGTGCGCCACTCATCACAGAAAATTGGCTGGAAATACATACATACTTTTTCGTAAATTAAATACCTTTCATAAAGGTAGTAGTACTCAGCCTCTACTATACAATTGACTTGACGGGAATATATCTTATTACCAAGTGCTTTTAGACACAACGACAGACTGCTCATGCTCTATGCAAAAAGAGTGAATGTAAATTGAAACTAAATGCCTATCGCAACACCGTTGCCTGCCAGACATCGGTATAACAAAATTCTGTTGCCTCGAGTGAGTGACTTGGTCCTTGCAATCTTCCTCCTCCTTTCACTTGTGCGGCAATCTGATGTTGAACAAACATAGTCTCGCCTCTCGCAGACGTCATCGCGAGAGCAATGATACCTACCCTGCCATCACAATGTTCGGCAACGGCTCCTCTTTCCCGTACACCCAATGTATATCCTCATGCGTAGCGATAGGCGAAGGCGGAGGCTCTGGCTCAGATTCTTCCATGTCAAGAAGGGCCGTGGCAAGCAAGACGGGAGGTTCGGTTTCTGCCAACTCAAGGACTCCTGCCGTTGCAAGCTGTTTGGCAAGGCGAAAGGCAATAAAGGGCTGAAACGAGGGGGCAGACTTTTGCCAGCCTCCAATACCAAGTTTGAACCAGTGATCGTATGTGGCTACACCTGCTTTAACCACCAGGCCGCCAATATCCCACGTGCCCTTTTTCCCCTTCGAGATGGCATCCTTGAGAATGTTGGTTACCTGGTCCTTCACGTTGCCGGGCACGTTGGCTAGGCTTTGCCCAAACTTCTTGAGCTGAGCGGCGATTTGCAATTCGACCCATGCCGCGGTACCAACGCCGCCTGTGACCGTGGACAAGGCGCCGACGACGAGGTCCAAAGACGTGACTTCTCTTCCGTAACTCACGTCCCACCCGCCCGCTGCGATGTTGCCTCGAACCTTGTCTTTATTTGATTTCCACTTGGTCATGTTTTGGTTGTTGAGAAAGGTGGAAAAATGAACAGACAAGATGATTGTGTAGATTGCCTGGTAACCGAGAAATAATTCTTATGCGAGATACTCATGGTTGAGCCCGGACACCAGAGGCAAGTAAGGCGGATACTTGTAGAAGTTGGCAACCTCATCTCATGTTACCGGCAGTTAGTGCTCGTCAACAGCCGAGCGTTGAGGCCAGTTTCTACCATTCTCTTGCCGTCTTTCAGCTGAAACCCAGATGACCGTCAATTTAAGTTTACCGCTTTCAGCTGGCACGCCATCGCCAGCCAGGGACGAAGCATACAAGACTACCCGCACTTGTACGTTGTTCCAATTGCGTGCAGCCGCCATCTAACAGTCAATCTTGGCTGAGTCAAAATATCTCTGGCTCGCGGCCGCGACGACACGAGGACGGCATTATGCAGCATGGCACCAACCAAAACTATGCATAATCAACGATGGCGCGAACCATCGTGGCGCTCCATAGCCTAATGAGCCCCCTCAAGCTGAACGACATTGTGGCGTCTAGAACATGGCATGTGGCATATCCGGCTAGGGGGCATCTAGGCTGACGGGCTCTTTAGTCGCCAACTCGTGGTCTGCCTTCTGCCTGTCTGCATTATGCGAGATGGCAAGATGAGTGTTGTCGCGGCTGGGCTTGCAACGATAAACAGCATCCACAGTATTTGGTTTGTCGTAACTTTGCGATGCGAAAGTGTATAGCCACCAAAAGGCTTTCATGCCCAATCTTAGGAAGATGCGGAGTAGTAATCTGTCAAGATGACCGACTGGCGCGAGCCGATCACCTGGGTGTGTTCCTTTTACATAAATCTTCTTGAACGCCATCACTAGATGCTGCAACAATGTGCTCAGTGGCATTGCGGCCTTGCGAGCAAATAGCCACGCGCAGATAACCTGCTAGATAACTCCAATACTTTAATTCAAGCATAGGAAGAAATCTTGGCGCAGTCCAGATTCGTCTGGAATGAGCCTGTGAAATGCACCACGTACCTTGTTAGACTTCTGTTCTGGATGAAACTAACAGTCTTGTCTCTTTATAAGACCCTATTATGAAAGTTGCCTTAGAGATGACAAGTCAATGTGATTTAGTTCAACTCAGACACTAAAGCTCTGGGGAAGCATACTTGTTGATTTTTTAGTTAAAAGGCCTTGATTCCTATTAAACAATCTGGGGTGGTCTGAAAAATGCAAGCTTGCGATGCAAGCTTATTTCAGCTGTGCTTCAAGGACAACTCTAATCCCGTGATTAAGGTTTTCGCTTAATCCCAACGCCGCAAACTCGGGCGAGTTGAGGATCGAGACTAGAAATGACGTACTGGAGACCGGGGGGCCTTGGTCTGTATGTCAAAGACCGCAAACTGACTGGAAAATGGCTTTATGGCATAATTAGCCTTTGTTTTGCAGGTACAGAATATATGTTGCGGCAGAGAGAAGAGGCCATATAAGCCCTCTGGATTGACTTTGTACTAAATGTAATCTCTATTGACTAATCTGAATTTTCCTGCACTGAGCCATATATATCCTGCATTTGCCGGCTACTATGTAAGCGGGAGTGTGATGAGTGCTTGTAGACTTGTACCATGGATAATTTATCTACAGGGGGCTCGTTGCCCAACGTTCGCCATCTTGATTGACCCCAGAATTAATACTACCCGGAGGAAATACTATATTTGCCACTTGAAAGAGAAAATATGTGCCTTATTTCATATAGAGACAGATCAAATGGTAATGTTGCTGAGATTCATAGGAGAGCAGAAGGAAACCACAACGTGGAGAGACTCCAGGAGCTCTAAATAATAAATACAACATCAAGTTTCTGAATAACGAACCGTAACCCCCTGCGCACTAGTATAGCAAAGAAAGATGAACCATTTGAATATCCCCCCAAGAGAGAAATGAAAGTGCCAAAGTGTAGCCTGGCGATGGGTGCTGAGCTGTAACGGAAAGGTGTGGCATTAATCAGGATAATCTAAAGTATACAAGCCTAGCGATAACTTCTACAATTCCCTACTTTAAACGCTCTAAAAAGTCTCAATAGGCCTTCGTGTTTAGATTGAGATGAAGGATATTCATTTAAGCTATTCTTGGACAAGAGAGTTTCTCGGCTGGGTGCTACAGGTTGTTGCTAAGAGAATCTCACTAGCTGTTAAACAAGATGAGAAAAAATATAAAGATGGGCACGCTAGTGCTAGAGAAATAGAGTAAGGGAAAGTTGAAAAGATATGGAAGTGAAACTGTGGAAAGATAAAGAAGAAAGGAAAGAATTTATGCTAATAATATTTCTAGCTAGCTAGGCCCCTATACCTATCCAACGAGCTAGCTCAGCCCTAGGTACCTCTTGGGTTATAAAGGCTGCTGAATTCGCCTACAATTTGGCTCAAATAATTCCCATCGACTCGACCTAATTTTTCGCTGTGTTGCTGTTGCCACAGACTTCTGCTATGCTGCCAACAAAAGTCGGTTGCCATGTTGTCTAGTCTGACTTTAGATGTCTAGAGACTTGTGAATCTCTCAAGGGCTCAGAAATTAAAGTCGGAATTCCCCTCTTTAACATTTTCGTGCTGCTGTGGAAAATTGGTTTTGTAATACACGGTAATATTGTACATTAGACAATAACTTGGTTACATGTTGGTCGGTTCAACCTACATGGTGGCATGCCTTAATGATACTGTCCCCGTCTCCTCTCCCACCACGTGGCTAAAGTGATAATCAGATAGTCCATACAATATTGTCCGTCGTCTCGTTCAACGTCTTTTTATATCAAAGGAAATGATCAGGTGGAGAAGTTGGCCGTGCTGCTTGAGCCGGCTTGGCCGGCACGTCAGCCACGCTGACATGTTGGGGAAACCCGGCTCATGCTGCCAGCATCTCCGGAGCAAGAGGGGAAGCTACGCCGAAAAAAAGCCACTCAACACCTGTGTCGAATGATTCTTACGCAAATGATTAAACCCAAAGCTGCTCATACCATATCCCTCGTGGTCTCGTGTTCATCATGGCCCCAGCTACAACCACCCTATCCCAGGTCGATCTTGGAACCAACACCTCTTTCGATGCCGCAAGACACGAAGTGGAAGCTTACATTCCCAGTCATTGTATTGTAAGTTGCAGAGCTCAACGGTACGTGGAGTAGACAAGCAATCCGTGGTAGCTCTCCAAGCTTGATCTACAACCGCATCCGGCGGACTCGCCCAACGACGTCGGTTCGATTACGAACTCGTTTTGCTCATGCCCGACCTTGCTCGTATGACACATACCTGAATACCGTCTTGTCAAGGCACAATGCTCGTCCAGCGTGTCATCCGCCGCCCCGGCGTCTCGTGGCAAACATGTAAACCGCTGGCCCTCGGGTCCGTCCCCCGGAGGACCCTCACATCAGCACAAATGAAAATCGTCCAGTCGACGATCCCTGCGCTGGAGCAGCACGGCATGGCCATCACGAGCCTCCTGCACAAGCGGCTCCTCGACTCGCACCCTGAGCTGAAAAACGTCTTCAACACGACGCACCAAGTCACCGGCGAGCAGCCCGCGGCGCTCGCCCACGCCGTGTGGGCGTACGCATCCAACATTGACAATCCCGCCGCCCTCCAAACGACCCTGTCCCGCATCGGCCACAAGCACGCCAGCCTAGGCGTCACCCCGGAGCAGTACCCCATCCTTGGCGAGGGCCTCCTTGCGGCCATCAAGACGGTGCTGGGCGCCGCCGCCGACGACCAAGTCCTGGATGCCTGGGGAGCCGCGTACGAGAAGCTCGCCGAGTACTGTATCCGGTTCGAGGGCGAGCTGTACCGCCAGGCGGCCGCGACCCCGGGGGGCTGGAAGGGCTGGCGCAAGTTCTTCGTCTCGGACAGGGCGCAGGAGAGCGACGGGGCCATCATGTCCTTCCACCTGACGCCGGTCGACGGGGGCGCCCTGCCGGCACACAAGCCCGGGCAGTTTGTCACGGTGCGGCGCTTCGTCCCGGAGCTGGCGTCGTACCAGCCGCGGCAGTACGGCGTGTCCGGCGCGCCCGACGGAAAGTCGCTCCGCATCTCGGTCACCCGGGCCGCCGCCTCCGACGCCCGTCCGGCCGGGCGCGTGGCCGGCGTGCTCCATGAGGATCTGCCGGCAGGCGCGGAGCTCGACGTCAGCATGCCCCTCGGCGGCCTGGTGCTCGACGTCAACGCCGCGACGCCCGTGGTGCTCGTGAGCCGCGGGGTCGGGCTGACGCCCGCCATGGCCATGCTCAAGACGCTCGTGGACCAGGCGAGCTGGAGGAGGGTCGTCTTTGTGCATGCCGCGCGCGGTGGCTGCGGGCACGCCATGAAGGCCGCCTTGTCCGAGGTTGTCGCCAACAATCCCCAGGTCCGCCGGGCCGTCTTCTACCAAGAGGTGACGGACCAGGACCAACAGGGCTTCGACTACGACTTTGCGGGAGGGCTTGAGTTGAGTAAAATCAAGGACGTGGTGCTCCTGCCCGGCGCTGACTTCTACATCTGCGGCCCGCTGCCGTTCATAAAGGCGCAGAGCAAAGCTTTGATGTTGATGGGCGTGGACGAGGGGCATGTCCACATGGAGCTGTTTGGCTCGCCTTCTGAATGAGCTTCTCTCCAAGGTTTGTCTTTTTTACGTTGTAGTGTCAACTGTATCTAGGCGTTGGTTCATATGTTCTTTCGTCTATGCTCTACATCCGCTCCGCGCTGTGAACATGTACAAGTGGCCAAAAATTGCTTTCGGCCCGTCTAGTCAGGGGGGATTTTTACATCATCACCGTCACCAGTCGAGAGAGATCAATATTGAATCATTTACATAGCCACAGTTTCAGGACCAGTTTCTAACCCTCCCAAAACTGTTCGTCCAGAAAAGCAGCATCTTCCCCCTTACGGACCAAATTGTGCCAGACTCACGGCAAATATGGAAGCCAGAAGAAGAAAAAGAATAATGGCCGCAAAGGCCAAATCTCCCGGGCCTTGCCCCTGGTCTGTAAAGCCCTCGACAAACAAATACACGGGCACATATTGCTCGCCATTGGTTTCCAACCCGGCAGAGTAACCACATCACACACACAAACCACGGGTCAAGAGAATCAACAAAGCCCACCGGCTAGAAAGCTACCTAATATAAAGTCTCCTTGCACACGCTGCAACGTCTCGTATATGCACTTCTCATTGCGCATCATCGCGTCATCGCTTTTGTGACGTGTATCTCGCTTTTGTGACGAGGAGCCGTAAGTGCAACACAGTCTGCGCCTGTCATGTCATACACGCACCACCCCCCTTGGCAAGCGTCTCCAATCTCATGGTAAGGGTGTCTATTGGCCGTGAGATACTGTACAAGCTGCATCGCCGCTCTCGCCCCTTCACAGTGTCGAATGTGGGCGTTTCGAGCCTGGCACTTTCGTGACTGAAGGAAACAGGCTCGCCATATCCGTCGGTCCGTCGTGCCTCTTGGTCGACGTAAACGCCAGATCTAATCTTTGGGTTTGACGACTGTTGCACATCGGAAATCTGACAAAAGCTGCCTGTCTTCGAGTGTTTCCGATGACATGTTGCGTAACTTCCAAATTCAGATGGAGATGCCCCTTTTTCGAGCCGTGGTTGCCCAACAAAGTATGCCGAGTTTGGGAGATGATTTGAGAGTGGGATAAGTACGGCCGAATGATGATTGTGTGGCTCGGGCGGTCGGGAGGCTGGTGGGCGTTGTAGTTCGGGCCGTGACACAAGCTGGGTACAAGCAGATGCATGCCCAGTCAGTAGCAGACACCATCTGCGAAACGGCAGGTCGAAAGTAGATTTCGGCAAGGTAGCTAAACAGCTGATAAGCAAACACCAGATGATCATCTCCAACATGGTGAACCCCCCGGTCCGTCGATCAAAACGTCCTTCTCCAGTGGCGCCATTGCTCTCTGGGAGCCCAGGTAATGCCCTTCATCCTTGGTCGTCATAACAGTCATGATGCATGCAGTCCCCCAAGTTGCCACCCGTCCATTCCGATTTTGAGCCTCAAAAGCCTCCTTTACTACATCACCGTAGCCTCAGTAGTCGCCAAACTATGTCCATGTGTAAGCTTCTCAGATTCTCTCCAACTCCAATACGATGCTCAAGCAAAAATGCTAGTCTGTCAGTGTCTGAACGTACAATGCCGAGTTTCTCATCATCCTGAAAAACCCAAACCTCTGCCAAGGATGTCGCTGGAGTCCATCATCACCCATCTGCTGCGGCTGTTGGCGATCCCCGGCTCGAATCGAGGAGGAATTTCACCCTCCACAAGGCCACTGATCAGTCCTCCAAGTCCCCTTCAAAGGCACCTTCCTCGTCCTCGGTTTCGCCGCTGTTCGGGTCCTCAGTTTCGCGATCCGTTGATTCTCGGGAGATCCCGCCCATCGCGCTGGGGATCGATGCATGTCGTGAAGTAAAGGCATCCCCTGGCGTGGCATTGTTAGCAACCAGAAGCCGACAGGGGCATAGTCATCCCCATCTGGTATTCGGATATTGCAGCACACTTACCGTCTTGGCTCGGCAACGAATGGATCGAGTTGACGAGACTTGCATTGTCAAGGTTGCGAACATATCTCGAGGCCTCGTTCTTTATCCAAATATCAATATTGGGGTCTTGGCAGCTCGCGTGGCTTATCAAAAAGTTCTTCAGCTCAGACGTCTCTTGCAAAAGTTCCATGTATTCCGACTGGAGCTCGGCGTGGACGGATTCAAGCCCCGATTTCTTCTGTTCTAGGTTTTCAGTCCACTGCTTCTTGCGTTTTCGACATTTTGAAGCGGCAACACGGTTTTTTTCTAGGGACCGTTGGCGACGATGCTTCGGCTTGTTCTCCTCCGTCTGCACCTCGATTGTATTGTTGGAGCTCTTGGTTGCTCCGCGCCTTGGCTGTGTCCGGGTCTTCGGCACCGCCTTGGCCGGTGTTTCCGTCGGCGTCTTCTTCTTGGCTGATTTTATTATCGTGGAACTCTTTTTTCGTTTAGGCGGGGGCGTCTTCTTGGGCTTGTCGGATCCATCCTCTGCGGACAGCACGCTCGAAGCCGGCGTCTGGCTGACAAAGTTGGACGAACTAGCAGACGTAGAGGCTGCCGGATTCAATTCGGTCGGGGGGAACAGGAGGCTTGTGTCAAATGAATACAGACTCCCGTCTGACCTCTCGAGTTGATACCCCTTGTGTTCTCCCGACAGGCCGGACAGCGGATAGAACAGGGCATCCGGTGTCCCATCGCCGTGGATGCCAGCCTGAGGAAACTGGGAGAGGGAGTGCTGGTCTGGACGAAACAAGACTGGGTCAATCTCGTTTTCCCCCGCCATCTGTCCAATCAAAAGCTCGGCTGTCGACATGTCGTATTTGGTTGGAGGCTGCGTCGACGATGAGAACGGCGACAAGATAACCGGTGAGACTATTGAATTGCTTGGAGAAAGAAGTGATGATACTATACAAAATGATTTGTAAAGTATTAAGCACTGCCGACTTCCTGCGTCTCAGTCACGGTCGCAATTGCTAGGCAAGGCGAGGAGGGAAGCGTGTTGCAGGGGTCCGGAAGTAGTTTGCTCGATATGGAATAACTGAGTCTGGCGGATGAAGTAGCCCAGTGATTGGCAAGGCCAGTTTTGGAAAGAAAAGGTGAAGTAGTGTTAGAAGGATGAGCTTTGATGTAGAACCAAATTGTTGACAGTTTCTTGCATCTTGAACATGGAAGGAGTTCGGGGTCAACAACTTGCATCAGGAGCCTAGAAGACACCAAACACCGAGACCTCTACGAGCGAACAGGCCTTTTTACACACCCAAAGTTTGACAGCCTGAGGTGTCGTCATGTAGCTTGTTGATATCAGTGGCTGTCAAAGTGTGCCACTGCGAAGGCACTGTGACACTTGGGTGCCTGTCTCGGGCAATTCTGGGAGGAGATCCTCTCCACAAAACAGAAGTAATAAAACCTTGGCAACACTGAACTGGTACGATTTGACTGCAGGTGTTCCGAACAATTACTTTGATCCGCCTTGGACATTCACCCGTGGCTTGTTCGTTTGTCGGGGCTTGCCCGTATGGGAACTTGTTGTCGCCACCGCATCAGGTCCGTCAAGGGGACCCGAGTCTGGTTCCTCTCCCTACTCATAGCACGGCTTACACGCCTGCGTTCTGCAGTAGAAATCCTTCTCGAGAGGTCAAGTAGTAACGCCATGCCGCGCGTTTCACAATGCATGCGACCGCGCCATGCTGGGGCTGGCACTCAGGACAGTGATCTGGCCAAGTCCACAGTCCAGAGAAGCACCAATTGACTTGCTTGCATACTGGCAGGCAAGCCGCAATGCCTTTGATGTCTCTCAGCCGCCTACACCCAATGACAATTGTCGGGGTTGGCTCCGATGGTGAGCTGGCCGCCGAGAGCAGATAGAGCCCAACAGTGGATGAAATCTCAGCGCACTCGGAACGATGCGTCGTCTCACACAAAATCACGCGGGCAGCACCTCAAGAAAAGGCACCTTGAGAAGGGGGAACCTCGAAGGAGGCGCCTCGAGAAAGGCGACCACTGCCACCCCAGCGTGGGCCACGTTTGTGAGGTCATAGGTGTGTCTGCCGTCGTCTTGTGGCTCATCTCGCACATCGGCTGTCACTTTTAGAACCTGCTTTTTAACACAGAGAACGCCCGACGGTTCAGGCAACAAGCCTCCCCATGCCACAGAAACCAGTAGGGGTTGACTCCGACGCCTCCATGACGAAGATGCGTGTTGCTATTGGTCAAAGTCTGATGCTTCTCCAACCGAAGACCAATGCGGAACAATTTGAAGGTGTACAGAGTACGAACGCCTCGATCTCCCCTCTCCGTTGCTTGGTTCTGTTGTCAAGAGGAGCAGTCAAGGTGTACCCCCAGCGAATGGGCGCAAGGGTGTTCCAGAAGTTGCCCAAGGCAGCCAGACTCGTGGAGAGCGGAACATTTGGTCCGGATTCGCAATTCAAGGCTCCAAATATTTTTCAATGGAAAACTGGCCAATAGTACGGATGTGCTCATGTCGAAGTCCCCCTTTCTCATGTTTATACCTCCCAAGCTTGCTGGACAAACGGCCATTACCCGTGAGCCATAGGTCGTGGACAGTGCGGTGGCAAATGGCGTATTATTGTGATATTTAAAACCATCCAGCGCTGATCTTTGGCCGAAAGGCCCCCATTCGCAACTTGCTGCGCCGATGAATTCTTCGTTTGTCACGGTCGTCCCTGGGCCCTGGCAGTCCCTAGTCAGCAGTGTGCAACTAACCCCATTCCCAAGTCGAGTCGCTAAAGAAACCGCGAGTGGCAAAATCGCAGTTGAAGGTTCATGATGAAATGCTAAAATGCAAAATCCCGATCCAATCAACATGGCTTTCCTAGCAACATGGAAGAGGTGATGGTGGCAACCTTGCGCAGCACACAGACGTCACACAAACTTCGTCCCATTGGCACCTGCCCGCCACTGAAGTATTTGGCGTAACGGCTCTGAACTTGTCGGCAACGGTTTGTCCGATCGCCGAAGCGGGATAATTGCGGTGCGGTTTTTGGCACTGCTGCTCACGTGATAGCGTGTTGTTTCCTGCGCGTTTTGAGACGCGCTTCTCCTCGAGCCCACGGCGGCAGGGGAGGCACCAACTCTCACGATTGAATTTGGCAATTCCTTCATTACCAGTTGCCACTAGCCAGCATTGCGGTGTCGTCTACTTTTGCGCTTACAAAGGCAATTTAAATCTATACCCCCGAAGATGGCAGAACTCTCCTCTCCGCGCATCACAGCTCCGTATTTGGACAGCTTTGTTGGCCGGCTCGTCACTATTGTAGGCAAGGTCACACAGCTTCGTGGTGACCAAGCCACCATCGATTCTGATGGAATCGTAACCGTGGTACTCAATCGGGTAAGCTTGTTGGCTCTCTGCTCTCCTTTGACCAGCCATGACTAGATTGACGGATACGAACCGTGTTGTAGGATGCTCACCTAACCAACGGCAACGCCGTTCAACTCATTGGGAAAGTGAATCCCGACTTGTCTATCAAAGTACTCAGCTCTCTAGATGCTGGCACCGACATTGGTAAGCCGCGTCAAAGGATTGTTCATTTGCACAAGTCGCGACTGTACTGACAGGATGTTAGACTTTGGGCTGTACAATGCAGTGGTTCAAGCCACACATCGGCACAAGGCAATATTTATTTCTGAGAACTAAACACTGAACCTTGTCAACACTGAATATAAATAAAATACTTTCACCTCTGAACTCTGAACAGGTGAACGTTTCTTTGCTCCAACTTGTCACACCGAGGAAGCTGGGATTTCTGCCTTCACACTAACTGGCCCTCCAATCGTCACGGAACCATGCAGGAGCTGTTCATCACTCGGTCGGCAATCCTCCGATGCTAATGTCATACCATACTCACTTGCAGTGGATAAATTATTTGTTACTAGGATGCCTGTGTCCACAAGATACACGTCACAGACTCGGCACAACTTAGAGTACAGTTCGCACTGCATATAGAATCTCACCTACCGCAAGTTCGACGTGAATTGCTTTTCTTTTATGGCCCCTACATGCTCACCACCCGCGCTAAACACCTTGCGCCGTCCTATATACAAGCTAGTGTTACGACAAACAGTATTGGGCAATTCCCGGCTGTTGTTTGGAATGCCCCCTTAACTCATCTGCTGGAAGAGATGCATGGCACCAGCAAAGCTCTCCTCTCCAGACGGTATGATCTGGTCCGGTGGCAGGACAAACCCATACCTACCTTTGTCACGCAGTTCGATTGTGAAGACATTGTCGGCTTTAAGAACGTCTTGGACCCAATCAATAGAGCCACCGGCAACTTGGTAGATGACATTGCAAACTGGACCATATGCGAAGGTGGTTCCGTGGACACTCCTCATAGCGTCAGAAGCACCCTTTGCCAGAGCTTGCAAGGCAGCATTGTTGGGCGTCCTTGCGCTGCACGAGTACCCGTATGCTATTCGAGGGAATGATAACTCGCGTTAGTATTTGTGATTTAGCCCCATTTTGCACGTTTCCCAGAAGCACTGTACGACTTACGTGTCATGAACAGCTGAGAATACGAGTGCCAGTCGATGTATAGCTTGACGCCTTGGCTCTTCTTGATCTTGTCGAGGAAGGCGATGTACGACTTGACTTCTGGGCTGTTGCCTGCAGATGCACCCCGATACGTCTCAGTACAAGGGTTCGTTGATGACCCAGGGCCATCCCACTTGTATGGCCAGTTGCGATTGGGATCCGTGCCGAGACAGCTCGAGCCCTGGTTGCGAGACCGGTTCTTCCTCCACATGCGGTCTGACGACTGCGTGTACTTGAAGCCTGCATCAAATTACATCAGCCATCCCGACCTTCGGCTCTTGTAGAGTAGAGGAGAAAACAAGCCGACTGTTCCGTGGGTGTACAATAGACTACTCACCGTCAACATTGACAATGGGGAACATGTAGAAGTCGTACTTGTCCACAACAGCCTTTACGGCGCTGTCGGTAGCGTACTTGGCGAGGAGCTCGTTGGTTATATACTCGAGAGTCTGCCCGGGACATGTCCTTAGCTGGCTTTCTCATCCCCGTTGGCCTTGACAATACGAAACGTACCATAGCAACGATCCATTCGCGCGCATGGACGGTGCCATGAAAAACGACGGCGGGTTTATTGCCGCCACCGCTGCTGCCGAAAATATGCAGGCCCGTTATGGTATTGCCATCACCCGTGGTTCCAGACGTGACGCTCTTAACATTGCTGGGGTATTGAGAGGCAATGTCCTTCATCCATTGAAGATGGTCATTGTATGGATGGTACGATGTGAACCAGGAGGCATTAGCCGAGCCGGCTATCACTCACATGAGGGTGTTAAAGCGCTGCACTCTGATATTGCGATCATGGTCTGGACAGGAACGAGTCGTCACTCACCCGCATATGCCTGGATGGTGCCTTCTCTGGCAATGGAGTCTCCGAGATCCTCATGCATAATCTCGAAGCTGCGCCCTTTCATTGCGTTTTCGAAGGCTGCCAACTGGCCTGGGGCCACCTGAATGTCGGCAAAAGCACCCTTTTTGGAGGGCGGCTGCCAGACATTCAGATTCAAATGATCAATAAGACTCTGGATGTGCGTGCCATCGTCCACGATCGGGACTCGAAAGACCTTGTGCCCGTCGTAAGACACAGGGCTCTCAGCCGGCATTGTGGCCGCCGTGGCTACTAAACACGCGAAGAAAGCAACCACTCTCATGTTGGAAGGACTATTCACAATAGCAGAACGATATCAGGAAACAGAAGTCACGTTTTGAAACGTGTTGCGCCGTATCCATAGGTCAAGAATGAGGCCGCGCCCGTTCCTATTTATTTCTCTCTGTACTTATATATATCCATAAACTAACATGAATCACGGTACCAAGGACACGCATAAGCACTCGTCAGAATGCCTCGCGATTCAGGCATGCACAGCTGCTTGTTCAGAACCGACTCAATCCAGACTTTCACGCAATCTGGATATTGGCTGGAAAAGACTTGAAATGTTCCCAGATAGGCAGGTCAACAAGTCAGGCAACCTGCCCCTTCTAGCAAAGCCGCGATGATGTGGCAGGCCAACCCAGGACGAGATTCACAAAAGAACGTGCGCGATGCAGAGCTGATCCCAATGTACCCTCTGAACCAAGCAGTAAAAGCTCGACCCAGAATATGCAGGTAGGCATCCAGTTTGCGGAGAAGGTGACCG
This sequence comes from Metarhizium sp. BCC 4849, assembly GCA_037953715.1. Classification (NCBI taxonomy): domain Eukaryota; kingdom Fungi; phylum Ascomycota; class Sordariomycetes; order Hypocreales; family Clavicipitaceae; genus Metarhizium; species Metarhizium sp. BCC 4849. Next base: position 581,339 of record JBALJW010000014.1, on the reverse strand, counting down.
TAGCATTGACTGGACTTGGCATGTGGCTTCGTGTTTGGCGTCAGCTCATGCACCCCGACATTTGATCATCTAGCATGGATTCTAGAGTGCTCGAAGCGACATCAAGATAACGCTTGCATTGCGACCGCGAAATGGGTTCCATGTTCAATTCTCTAGGGAACTGATCGCGCGGCGGCAGTGACAAGTTCTAGTCAGCGACACAAATACCGACCAAGAAAAGCCAAGGCCCCGAGCAATTTTAAGCTTGTTTTCAAGAAACCTGGTCCTGGTAGACCTGCCATATCTGGCCCAGCGCAACAAGCCACCCATACATGGTCGAGAAACATGGGCGAGCACAGAAGTGCTTCAGTTCTTGCTGTGCCAGAAATAGAAGCAAGATCGCATCCTTCATCTGGACAAAGGGCAAACTAGCATCCATGCCTGCGTACCAAGTCTAACCAGCATCCAGGCCGTATCTTCTGCAACCACCATCGACGCTTTCACAGCCGTCCCATTACCACACAATGCTCCTCAACTTCCTGTTAGATGGTAGCCTGGGTTTTGGTTTTCGTCACAGCTTCTAATTAGACGCTGCATCATCTTGGTCTTGGTCTTTCTCGCTCTTACTCAGAATGGCAGCTCGGCATTCGCATCCACCTGGGCACTATTCTCACGACGAAACCAACTGCCCGCGTGGCCTGGTACATGATCTAGAATACTTGGACTCGAGCAAGCCTCCTCCCCAGAATACTATTTCACGCTACAAACTCACTGGATAACGTCACCTTGCGAGCCCAGAATGGAAGCTACCAGTTATCTAGGTAGTGCCTTGGAATCGGCCTTGAATGCGGCCATCACGAGACGCACGCAGGCGTGCAATCATGCTGACCTCATGCACTTTTTGACCCCCACGATTCAACATGCGCTTGGAATTGGGGGTGCGATTCCGCATTGGCTGTCTGGTGTTCTAAAAATACATTGCTCGTCTGATGCGGCGCCAATTCTCTCTACCACCAGTTGGTTCATCTGCACGCTCATAGACGCTCGACACGCCGAGCCCCAACACCAGTCTACTCACTCAGTATACCCTCCAAGACGGCCATCAACTCATCGCCCGCCTCGGGCGGCTGCTTCACAAACTCGGGGCTAAACGGGGTCCTCGTCTCCGCGGTGCAGCGACGCGCAGGCCGACTACGGCCGTCCCTCCTGCTCGCGAACAGGTCGTCCATCCAGGCCAGCCACTCGGGAGCCGAAGCCTGCATGAGCGGCGAGTGGTCCTGGCCCCGATACCTCCTCAGGTGCACCTCGTTGCCGTACCGACAGGCATTCCTCCAGGCGGCCTCCGTGGTAGGCGCCAGCACCGAGGTGTCGTTGAGGCCCTGCACCACCAGCACCGGCGCAGGCGACCTGTCCCCCTGCGCGGGCGCCAGCATCCTCTGCCACGCCTCCAGCGTTTCCATGTCCTTGGCCAGCCCTGCCGCCGAGAAGAGCTGTTCCTTGTCCAGGTCCAGGGTCAGGCCCAGCATGCCGCTGATGCACAGCTGGGCCGTCTCCGCCAACTCGAGGCGCCTGCTCATCACATCGCTCAGAAACGCCGGCTGGTACCCCGGCAGCGCCCTCTTGGCCGCAAACGGCAGAAAGGACAAGTACCCCGTAAAGTCGACGCCAGGCCCGCGCAACATGTCGATGATGTAGGTGGCCGGCGCCATGGCCACGGTGCCCAGATAATCAGTGTCGTTGCGAACATACTCGCTCTCGGCGAGCTTCCACACGGCGCCGCCGCCTTGTGAGTGCCCAAACGACACCCACTCCCTCGTCAGCACACGGCCAAACAGCTTACGTGCCGCCACGACCGAGTAGTAAACGTCGTGTACATGCGCCGGCAGCGTCAGGTACTTGTGCGTCGTGTAGTTGTTGCCGAGCCCAGCGTAGTCGGTCGCGACGACGGCGTACCCCCTCTGCACCGCCGCCTGCCACGTACTATAGTCGTACAGGTCGGGACTGTTGGACGGCGCGCACCCGGCAAACAGGCCGATGGTGCCGTGCGCAAACGCCGCGAGCCGATACCGCGCCGTGCCGTTGTGCGCATACGCAAAGTCCGGCGTGAACGGGAACGCGACGAACCCCGTCGCCGGCACCGTCCTCCCATCCAGGTCCCTGGTCGCGTACTGGATCCGGAACACGGTCGTGCCCGAGTCGACGTTGAGCGTCCGCCCATCCAGGACCTGCACCTTGAGCACGTCGCCCGGCCGCGCCGCCTCGGAAAAGTTGCCCGCCGTCGCGAAGAAGTCAAACGCGAAGTCGTGCCCGACGGCATCTAGGTCCGCCGCGTTGCCGAGACGCAGTATCTGCTGACACTTGGAGCCGCAGCCATGCGCGGCCGCGTACTCGGGCGTGACGTTGAAGTTGGAGTTTGGCAGGCCCGTCGCCGTGCCCAGCGCCGCCAGGAGCGCCGCCGCGGAAAGAAACTGCATCGTTGGTCCCTTGTCTATCCAATGTATGTGTGCCGAGTCGTCTCTGTTCAGCACGACATTGCGGCGGCTGTTCACGCCTCCTTATATCCATTTCAGGGGCCCCTCGGTGACGCTGTTAGCCCGTACAATCAGCGTCGACATGTACGGCATCATTCACAACTTCAAAAACCCTCGACGTCACCACTCGAGCTCGTCGCTCGACTGTCGCTGCTCCGCCGCTTGCTCCGCCCAGATCTGTCCATCTATCCGTCCATCGCTCCACCCGTAGCCAAAGCGCCCTTTCATGTGTAGCCAATTACTCCTGCGTAGCGGCTTCTTACGGAGTAGAAAAGTAATAGACACGGCGCCAAGTCCTCCGGCGAACCCACCGGCACTGATCTAACTGGAGTCAATTCCTCATCGGCCATCTCGGTCTCTTCGGGGTCCTCGGGCGCCGCGACAATCCAGGCTGATATATCATTACAATCAGCCATTTCCCAAGTGCCGAGATGCCGTAGATACATCGTGCTCTAGGGAAATGTGTTGTGAGGCGCAGACGTTCCTAACAAAATCTCTAGCAAGCGATAAAATTACCACTATCATAACCCGTGCTGCTATCATACATTACTCCTATTCGTCCATTACTACCACCCTCCACCCTCTACGAATCACGCTACGCCATCCTCGTGAATCCGCAAAAGTTCCTCAGCTACCGCCAAAATCTGCTCCGAGCTCTTTCTCATACGCGTTGCCAAACAGTTGCATGAAATATTTTGGACACGTCCGTTACCTGCCGCGCTGCTCACCCGATCCGAATCTAGCGTCCCATCTTGTGTAGCCGACAGACCATGCAAACACTTTTGAGTTTTGGCCGCCACCATCGTGGCATCGTCTCCTTGCCCGCCATTTTCCTTACCTTCTGTCGCATGGGCGATATGCAGGGCATTAATCGCCCTTCTAATCCCGAGGCTTCCTTCACCAGACGGCTGGTTCGAGTCGTTGTCTTCTTCACCCCCCGTCTTGTGGGGATATGATTCCGCGATGGCGTCTCGGATTTCCTTCAACTTCTCAACAAACTTCTCAAACACTTTGACTCTCCGTTCCGCGGTCTCGGCTCTGTCTTTCCACGTGGCAACATCTCTCTTCGCCTGCCTCAGTTGTTCACTGACGGTTCCAACGTCAGAGTCCTTTTGTGCATCGAGTTGCCTTCTCAGTTGTGCCGCTTCGTCCGTCTTTGAAGATAGCTGGCGCTGGAGATTGCGAATCTGAGAATATAGAACCGTAGCACTTCGAGGTCGAGGAGTCTGCATCGTGGAAACTATGTCCAGAACTGCGCTAGGGTCCGGTTCCTGCATTGGAATTGGCGACGAGAGCGGCCGAGCCAAATTCAGATGATGTGCGATGGGCGGCTGTTCGCGGCAAGGCAACATGGTGCCCAGGCTTGGGACTGCCTTCAGTGCCTTCTCGTCTACCGCGCTGGTCCCCGTCTTTCCGAGAAACCTTGAAGGACTGTAGAAGGTGGCATCCTGAAAACCTCCATCCATGTCCCTCTCCAAACATGGTCCTTTGAGCCTGTCATTAAGTATACCTCTGACAACTTGGTGGAGCTCAACTCCCTGTCCTCTTGTCGCACTTCCCTCAGGGTTTATTTGCGGTGGTTCAATCAACGGATCAAAGACGTGATGCGTCCACGCCGAATCTGACTTCGAATGCCTATCTCGGGAGTGCATTTTGCTTCCTTTCTGTGCTGCAATTGAGTCTTCCCTAAAGATTGGTGATTGTCGGTCAGTGCTTTGGTTTTCGAACATTGCTGCCATTGTTTTAACGGACCCGCGTTTGCTTAGTCCCTTGGACTCGGTAGACTCTGTTGGTGATTCCAGGGTAATTGTGGTATGACTCCTCAAATTCTCATGTGACTTCGATAGTCTCGGCTTGTGTATTACAGTAGGCCGCTTCTGTGTAATCGCGCACTGTCGAATGCCATCGAGATACATCCTGGGCTCATTTTCCAGCGCCTTCCCATACGCATAGAAGCGTTCAGGAGTAACGTCAATCGAGCGCCGGGCCTCACTCTCCCGAAACATATCGCACTGGACACCTTGGTCTTGAGACGTGCACGATGTCCCAATGCCAAGAGTGGCAGACCTATCTTGGACGTCCTCCACCTTGGCGTTCAGAGGAGGGCTTTTTTGAACAAGCCGAATACCCCCTTCAGGCATCTCTATTGGGCTCATAAGCGATGGTGAAGCAGGACTCATGCGACCTGGTGATGGCTTCGCGGATCCGCTTTGCACGGTAGACGCCAGTGACAGCCGTCTTGCTCTTGGTGTTTGCCCAGAGCGACTTGAATCCAACGCAACGTCATCCAACAATCTTGGCGAATTCACGCTTCCCTGTGAAGTCGGTCGTCGCAAGGGTCTATCAATACCATCGTGTGATGCCACATTTCTCGATGATTCTCTGGGTGGAACACTCTCAAGATATACTTGTGCGGGCTCTGCACTTGAATCAACTTCACCAGCAACATTGTCTTCCTCGGCTGTTGGAGCAGGGCCAGAACGCGGCTCGCCTTCCACAGCTCCTTGGGGTTTATCATCAGTATTGGCTATGGTTGCAGCCTCATTGTATTTGCGGTTTTCTTCCGCCTTTTGTAATCGCTGAATGACACTCTCCTTGTTATGATGGGTTTCGTTTCCGTCAGTGGACTCATCGTCTCCCATGCTCTCTTCTTTAGTGGGACTCAACGTGGCAATACTAATTTTGGGTTTTAGCCTTTGAGAGGTTGTTCGCCTTAGACCTTTCACTCGTCGCTTCCTTTGTCCATGTATCGGCGATTCGAACTCTTCGTGCCGCTCATTCCCTTCGTTTCTCATCATTTCACCATCTCCTTTATCAAAATTCTTAGGAACTCTCAAGTTGAAGCCCGGCGGAGACGGAAACTTCTCATCCTTGCTAACCAGGTCCACCACCGACGTATCCTTCCGACAGTGTGTACCAAGGGACTTCATCTGGCGGACCACATCTCTCCAATTGGCGATCAACATTTCTGTTATGCTGTTGGCTACCAGTATCTTGTCAACAGTGGGTGGCCCTAAAGTCTTGGTATCGACCTGAGTCGACTTTCGTCGGTCCCTTCGGAATCGAGGAGGACTCAGCGGAAACAGTAGCAATCCCGTGCTCGGGGTCGCAACTTTCATGGTGTATTGGTCCAGCAGGTTTCCGACTAGCAATGGACCAAAGACAATACCCAGTGCATTGTAACCCATCAAATCTGCCGTGGGAAGAGGCCTACTATCTTCATCTTCCCGGGGAGCAACTTCCGCAACCCGCCCAATGAGGCTTAACAGGCCGAATACGGCGCATATCATTTCTCTGCGATACTGCGATTTGATGGTACCTATCGCCAAAGCAATCAATCGTGCCCTGACCTTGGTTTGTTTTGTTCGGGGATATTCTGGCTCTCCATTAAGCTGAGAGTGAATAGCTATCAATGCGTCCAGGAGAGTCAGTGATCCCAGAATGCCCCCGGGCAACACAGAAAGTAAACGCTTGAAGGTAGATGCCACGTCGTGGACAGAGTACTGAATATGCAGAGGCAAGGTAGCACAGCGCACAGTGCTCGCAATGTTAACATGTGCACTCTCAAAACAGTAGTAGTCAAACAAAGCGCTGATGACTTTTGAAGATCCGGGAACGCGAAATAACCCTCGAGTTGCAACGTTTTGAGCCAAATGCTGCGCCGTTGCTCTAATGCAAGTCGGCAAAATGAGAGAACACGGCGAGTACTCTTGGGGAAGGTAAAGCATGCTTTTACCACTGAGTCGCACCATGTCTTGGATCTCGATGATTCTGGGGGCCTCTCTTCTGCAGTGTATGATGTGTGCCAGTTCGGAAACGCTTCGTTTGTGTCGTATCTGTGGAGGCGGCGGCGACCTCGAAGCATTATGAGGGAATGGACTAGGGCTCGGCCGAAGAAGTCTCGACAGCCAGCCTCTCCTTTCTCGGTATCGTGCCGCATCTCCCTAGTGCTACGGATCAGACACGACGAACAACGTCTAGGGATGTATCGATGACCTACCTGTTGATGGACATCAAAGTCATCACTCATCAACTGTCTTACGCCATGCTATGCGATTTTGTGAGCTTGGACATTGTTCTGTTCTCTCGGGTAGCAGTAAAGAGCTCACCTTTTTGGCAAGCCTATTATATTCCTGGACAAACACATCTCTGTCATCCACCTCATCCGCATTGCTGAGAAGGCCGAGCTCGCCACTACTCGTGGTCCAAGTACCACTGCTCCGTACCCTACTACCATGACCGAAGCTCTGATAGCTAGCGCTCTGGGGTAGCAAGAGAGAGACTGAGCTGGCGGAATGGGGTAGTCGACGTGGGTGGTATGCAGACCAGGCACGAAGATTCTGAGATGAATGCGACGTCCCGAGTGGGTGAGCCATGGAATACTTGGTAATTTGTTGGAAGTTGGAATGAATACCAGAGTTGTGATGATTGCATACTCGCGTGTTGATGCCGTGTTTGCCTCGTATGCCAATGCCCTTGCGAAGCGTTGCCAGCTGGCATGGTTGTCGGGTGACTGGCAACGTTCAGTCGCTCTCAGTGCCAAACGCAAAGCACCGTCTGTCCTTCCTTCCTTCCTTCCTTCCTAGTAGGTACTCCATTCCATCACTTGGTGAATTGCTCGGCGGGCTTACTCTTTCTACTAGGTGCGCTTACCCCCCTATTACTTGCTATATTTAAACACTCTCTATATGTGAATTATTATAATAAAATACTATTATATATATACTTTAATAATTATAGTATAACATACTTACTTATTATAAAAGATATACTAATATATTATATATTATATATAATATAAAGCGAAATAGCCAGGTTCCTGTCGAGGCGTGAGCGCCCTTACGTAGCAAAAAGAGTAAGCCTGCCGAGCAATTCCCATCACTTTGCAGGGCCAAGTGATCGATTCAAGCAAGCACCGGATTGATTCAGGCAGTAAAATGGAAAAGCTCGGGGGAGCTCTCCAGTTCACCCCTGATGCATATTGTTCACAAAATATGATAGAAAAGTGGATGGGTTGTCATTCGACATCGCGCATTGATGGGTATGGTATTCAAGTAACAGCTACCAAATCCCTACCTACCTGGTACTAGGTAAGTACCACACAAACAAATGTCAGCAAACCAGTTGATAACAAGTGTGCACCTCCTCAAGCTGCCATCTATCATGATGTGTAAAACAATTTTCCTTTCCCTCCATATATCAACGTTGTATCACCATTCGATTCCAACCCAATGCGCCGAGCCAAAAAAAAAAGCGGAGAAAATGCCGTCGAATTCCTTGATCCTTGCTTTCTCTATTGCGGCCTCTAGGGCTAAACAGAGACATGTCATGCCATCATGTAGTGTTTCCAAACATCCTCCACCATATCTCGGCTAGCTTTGAGGCGAGTCCTCTTCCCCTTGGATGAGCACGTATTTGAGGATATCAGATAGTGAAATGACACCCTTCAGTTTGTTGTCGTCGTCGATAACAATCAGTCTGTGTACTCGGCTCTTTCGGATCGTGTCAAACAATGAATCCAGTCGATCCCCCTCCCCGCATGTGTAGATGCCTGGGCTGTCGTCTGGCCGTTTGCACAGTGCCTCCCCGATCGATCCATCCAGTTCCTCGTATGCACCCCCTCTAATGCAGGGAATGACGTCGACCGCCTCAAAGGCATTCAGGACCCGGTTTTCCGAGTCCACAATCGGGATACAGCTAATGTTTCTATCGACCATCAGGTGGATGGCATCCAGAACCGTATTATCCATGTGCATGGTGGCCAGGCTGGAATAGGTGCCCAGGCCAATCTCTCGAACCGTCTTTTTGAGCATTACAGTGTTGTGTTCGTTATTGACAGCGATGAACTTGAGGATACGATATTGAGTAATGACGGATATGACCGTCTCTCTGCCTGTCTCGTCGTCTATATCCACGAGGGGAATACGTCGCGCACGAGTCTTAAGCATGCGTCGGCACGCCTCGTAAAGCGGTCGAGATGGATGCACAGATACCGTTTCGATCGGAGTGGCACCTATTGCCTTTTCGATATCTAAGCCAACCTGTCTTAGCATGCATACGGCGGGTCCGACGGCTTTTTCCACTGTTTCTTGATGCAAAATAGTCTCACCTCGCAGACTACTCAACCGAAACTGGTCAAGCTTGCTCATCTCGTCTGGAAATTGGCAGTAATATTGAATGACGTTGATATAATCAGTGGCCGTCAGTATGCCGGCAAAACGTCCTCTCTGTGAGTCCCATAGCGGCGCAGAAACGATTGCTGATGCGAAGCAGATTAGCCAAAGAGCGAGCAGTTGTTTGGGCTGTCTTGGGCGGCCATGGGTAGCAAACGGTGCAAAGGCAGACTCACTATTTTGTATTAAGATATTAAGCGTCTTCTTGATGAGGAGGTCGGTGTCCAAGACAATGAGACGGAAGGATAGTGGCAGGACATCGTAGCTGGTGCGAACCTTGAGAAAGTCCCGAATCGCTTTCTGGAAGAGACAGTTAGCCCTTGTGCGACGTCGGAAAGGGCCTCGCTAGGCCCACGAGAGGAATTGCCGAGAAGGAGGCACAAAGCGAATGGTCCATACCAGTCCTTGACGTTGTTCCTTATCAAGCGGGCTCGGCGGGCTCAGTGTGCTCGGGTTCGAGGTCGGCTCAGATGCAGCTGCTGCCATGGCGCTGCCGTGCGAGGTCTTGAAACGGAGATAGGACGAGGGAGCGACAAATCGAGGCACACGGAGGGCGGGTTGCTCGTGGCCGTGGCCGTGGCCGTGACTGGGAGCGGCAACGGGAGCGGGAGCTGAACGGGGAGCTGTTGCGGTAGCGGGAGCTCGTCCAGGAACCGGCGCCGTAGTAATTGACCGAGTCGCAGGATTTGATGCTTGTGCTTGTGCTCTGGCTGCCGTTGGTGGTTGTGCTGATGGAGGTGGTTCCTCAGCGGATGGTCCAGACCCAAGTCCCGGTGCCAGCCCAGACATGGCGCCAGTGACCTGCTCACGGGACGCAATCTGGGCTTCGACATTGGTCTGCGTGGGGTCGGCGGCAGGTTGGACGCTGGGGGGCGCCGCTGCGGCATCTCTTTCGTCCATTCGAGGTATCGGGCAGCTGTGTGTCCGGTGTATGGCGTATCGTTGTGTGGCCTCGCGCGTCACAGGTGGTTTTGGACGGTTTGTAGCAGTTGGCCCGGCACCTGGGTGATTATGGTGATGGTCGAATGGTGGAGGGGGAGGGGGAGGGGGCACCGGACCCAAGACACCGAGACAGTTGCAAGCAAGCTTCTCAACATCTACTGCGTACCATGGTGGGGAAACCAACCGTTGACATCTGGCACTTCAAATGGCTTCAGACGTCGCCCGTTATCGCGGTAGTACCTGGGCAGAAATTTTGGAAAGGCATCATCCGATTCTTCCCAGCGTTCTAGGGCCGTGCTAGGAGAGTTTAACGGCATGCGGTTCAAATAGCTTAATTCACAGGGCTAGCGATTATCGAGCACCATGTGCATGCATATTATGTGGGTGCGAGTTGCGAAGCCATCTCGCCTGCGGCTACACTGCCCTACCCTAGAGCGAGGCTGCCAGCGATCGATTTTCTGCCCCAGCTGGTAAAACACCCTCCAATGTCAATTTCACATCATCGTGGGGTAGGTATTCAGGTTAACAGTGTACCTTGTAAATACGGACTATGTAGCCATCTGGGACAAGAGTATCCTAGACCTACCGAGTACTGTACAGTGGTGGAACATCACCCGCGCACAAGGATACACCCTTGATCGCACAGCGTCACATGGACCACCCAATCATGTAAAGATGGCGCCACAGTCTGTACGTGCGTCTCACCCAGCGGGCACTGGCGACTTGATTGTGGACTAGCACAACACTGGTAATCAAATAATTACCAGACGGGATGGTCCCCTGGCCATCGATAGTGCAAGTCTGGGGCAAACATTGAATGCTTTGGTCGGAATGCCAATTGTACGCACAGCAGGGCGGGGCGTTTTAACGTTTAGACAGCTCGGATAGCCCCTGTGGGGTTGACGAGAGGCGACGACCAATGTGTACGCTCCAAGCAACATTCACAACCTTGGTGAAGACGATCCATGGGAAATATATCCAGCATGGCATGTGCTCGGGGCTTTGTTGTCGTAGTGGTGGCGCGCGATGACAATGAGAGGGTGTAATCGGCAGTAGAAATGCAATGCTGTGCGCTACATGATCAAAGAGAGGGCCGTCTTGGGGCACGATGACTGCGCGTTGCGGCCTGCGTCGGTACTTAGTAGGTAGTGGTGCCACGATCTCCTCGCTGGTGGCTCCTGGACAAAAATAAAGAAATGAACTTCTCGGCAGTGCTATCAATGAAGCAAGTACAGTCTGATGCCAGGAGGCATTCGTATTTTCCCGAGATTCTAGTGCATTGCACCGACACGCGCGCCGAAGCATACCCAGGTGCAGAAGTACATGGACGCATGCACGGTTAAGTGATCCATCTCACGCGCGCTCCCGGCACACGTGCGTTTTTTTTGTTTCTTTTCGTTCTATTGCTTGCCTGAAGCGCTTTGAGTGTACGGGGGCATAGCATGCCACCGAAAACACAAGAGGTTGCAGAGACGCATTAAAGCGACAAAAACCACCGTGGTCGGAGTTGCTTGCGAGCCTTCAGACTTGGACACGGAGATGAGCAGGCGCCAAGTCGGAGCAGCCCTTGACAATCAATCACGGTACGGAGTACGGAGTACACGGTATTGATTGTACGGAGCTCTGCCAGGCGTCATATTTATTGTTAGCCGGCTGGGGTTCAGGCAAGTGAGCAGGGGGCCTATCCAGCCCTTGCTTTCCGGCATGTCCTCCCAGGCAAGCACTTGGGGCACTTGAGTGAAGTTTACATGCCAGAGTACGGGCTGGTGGAGGACGAGTTGTGAGTGCTCTCGTGGGCATGCTTCAATGTGCGGCACGTAATGTGGAGCGAGCGAGCCGCAGTGTGGCGCAAGGACAATGAGAGACGGTCGAAGATTCAATGTTGAGTTGAGACGAACTTGACGCTGGCCGTTGACATGTACATGCCTGATTTTGAGAGGGCTAGACGTGACGTAGAGAAAAGAACATTGAAGGCCTGGCGCGCAAGCCAAGGCCTCCAAGGGCAGATTGAGGTTCAGACATGGATGGATGAATGCCCAGATGTCCACAAGGGGCCAACTACTCCCTCGAGGCCGGGGGCGACTAATGAAGTTACCTCGAGTGCATTGCGTGCCATCAACCAGACTGGCGACTCGGGCGGTCCAATTGCAACCGACCCTATTAAGGACGACCAGACTCAATGTCCCTTGCTACTAGCTGGTCGTCCGTACTACCGCCTCCAGTTACCCACATGGAGTGTAGCCTTGCTCCAGACATGGATGTCCAGATGGCGATTGACGCCAAGTGCTCCAAGCCAGTGCTCCCTTCTAAAGTTGCCGGCACTCACAGCCCCAGCCTTGAATGCCACGCCGCGCCCGTCGCCTGGTCCTCTGGTCCCAGGCCCAGTTCCAGTCCCAAGACTCAACACCAGACTCGCCCTGTCCACATGCACACATACCATCCTCACCCCCCCGCCAACCTGCTTCACTTTGGAAGCTTGCCAACAATCACCAGAGCTCGCTGGTCTCGTCCCCTCGACTCCATCACGCCGCGCTTGCGATCGACTTCAGCCCAGCCTGACCCTTAAGCTGCCGGGGTTCCTGGGTAAGCAGCCGGTTGCTGAGCTGTGACGGAACCTAACGCTAGGAACAATCCGCTGTTGCTCCGTCCTCGAGGCACATCACCAGCCCGCATCATCGTCATCAACATCTTGTCATCCACAACACCGCTCCATCCGCTGCCATCGGGACAAGCTGCACATTGTTTGCCATCCCAGTCATGGGTAACTGCTGCTCATCATGCTGTGGAGGTACGCTGTTTTCCCTTCTCCCGACCCGTCTGCCATCGTGTTTACGGTAACAAGAACTGACGCGACTCATCCTAGGCCGCTCCCGCGAAGGTCTGTACGAGCCTGTTTTGGCCGATAGCGAGCGCGAGGCCGTCGCCGACCTGTTACAATATCTCGAAAACGTTCGTATCTAGACCGCCGTAATGGCACCACGACACCGCTCTTGTCTTGCCATGCTGACTGAACTTGCAGCGTGGAGAGACCAACTTCTTCTCCGGAGAACCCCTCAGGGCTCTTAGTACCTTGGTCTTTTCAGAAAATATAGACTTGCAACGCAGTGCAAGTCTTACCTTTGCCGAAATCACTGAGAGAGGTAGGCCTACAAAGCCAGACCCGTTGAATCATGCCTGTCTGCCCATGCTCGATGATGCTAATAACCCCGCGCCCTAGATGTACGAGAGGTTGACCGAGACACGCTGGAACCCATTCTCTTCCTGTTACAAAGCCCCGATATCGAAGTTCAGAGAGCCGCTAGTGCCGCCCTAGGCAACCTTGCCGTCAACAGTATGTGCCTTGACAAAGACCTCATCTGCATGCCCTACGATTAACCACCTACCTACAGCTGAGAACAAGGTCATAATCGTCCAGCTTGGAGGATTAACACCGCTCATCCGACAGATGCTATCGCCAAATGTTGAGGTCCAGTGCAATGCCGTAGGATGCATCACCAACTTGGCTACACATGAAGAAAACAAGGCCAAGATTGCACGGTCTGGTGCCCTGGGCCCGCTGACGAGGCTTGCCAAATCCCGAGATATGCGTGTGCAGCGGAACGCTACCGGTGCTCTCCTCAACATGACACATTCTGGTATGTCACCTGACCTTTCTACTCTCTTCTGGACAATTCGCTAACGCGGACGAATGCTATAGATGAGAACCGACAGCAGCTCGTTAATGCCGGCGCTATTCCCGTCCTAGTTCAGCTCCTCTCTTCTCCCGATGTTGATGTACAGTACTACTGCACTACCGCCCTCAGTAACATTGCCGTTGACGCCAATAATCGACGAAAGCTGTCGTCCACTGAACCAAAACTCGTCCAATCCCTGGTCCATCTCATGGACTCCTCGTCCCCAAAGGTCCAATGTCAGGCTGCGTTGGCCCTGCGAAACCTTGCGTCCGATGAAAAGTACCAAATTGAGATTGTCCGAGTCCAAGGCTTACCCCCGCTCCTTCGTCTCCTTCAGTCATCTTACCTTCCCTTGATACTGTCGGCTGTTGCTTGTATACGAAACATCTCCATACACCCAATGAATGAATCGCCCATCATTGACGCCAACTTCCTCAAGCCACTAGTCGACTTGCTCGGATCCACCGACAACGAAGAGATTCAATGCCACGCCATTTCAACTTTGCGCAACCTGGCAGCCAGCTCAGACCGAAACAAGGCTCTGGTATTGGACGCCGGCGCTGTCCAGAAGTGTAAACAGCTGGTGCTTGATGTGCCGGTGACGGTACAGTCGGAAATGACGGCTGCCATTGCAGTTTTGGCTCTTAGCGACGATCTCAAGTCACATCTTCTCAATCTTGGAGTGTGCGATGTCCTCATACCCTTGACTCATTCGCCCAGCATCGAGGTTCAAGGCAACAGTGCTGCTGCCTTGGGTAACTTGTCCTCCAAAGGTATGTTTCATAAGTGCTTCAGTTTTCTATCGGCCCTGTACTCATGCATCATGTTTAGTCGGCGACTATTCAATCTTTGTTCAAAATTGGAACGATCCAAATGGAGGAATACACGGATATCTTAGCCGATTCCTGCAATCAGGTGACGCCACATTCCAGCATATTGCAGTCTGGACCTTGTTGCAATTATTCGAGTCTGAAGATAAGACTTTGATTGGTCATATTGGCAAAGCCGACGACATTATCGAGAACATCCGAGCTATTGCAAACCGACAAGTCGAAGCTGAGCCCGAGTTTGAAGACGAGGATGAGGGCGAAGTGGTGAATTTGGCTCAACGTTGCCTGGAACTGTTGGGTCAGAGCATGTCCAAAGCCCACATCGAGGGCTAAATCTCGCAGCTGGCACAGCATTGGCTGCCAAGCGACAGCGCATTCCTCGGTCCACCGGCAGACGAAGCAACTTCTGACTCTGACGGCTATGTACACCACTGTTACTGGATCAGTATGGCCGATAATATTGTAAAAGGCATAAGTGATTTCCCAAGGCGTCTGGGGTTGTTATATCCAATTACTACCGAGAGAGAAGGGTTTCTCTCACCAACTACTGTTCCCCCCTCACATCCAACCTTTGATATGATCAAGTCCCGTTTTGTTGCATCCATCATTTTCCCTCTGTCTCTTTGCGCTACAGCCGCCTGGCGACATCTGGCGAGAAGGGCGTTGTCACGTTTGCCAGAGTATTCGTGGGCGCAAGGTAGTCATGTGATTGGGAGGCATCTCGGGGTCACTCTTCTTTTGTACAAAGCATATTTGGTTTGGCGAAGGACGTTTATTAGCCTAGCATTGAGTTTTTTTTTCTAATTTGCAATTTTCCTTTTACAGGGGATGAATATGCGGAGGCAAAGCATTCAGGCGGCAGCTGTAATTAGATAAAGTTTACAAGCCTTGTTTTATTATACCCAGTTAACCTAATTTGCCCGTATGTATCCTGCAGTGACGTGGGGCTCCTTGTATATGAACCCGTAACGCCATAATTTACAGTGTCAATATTACCAGAGAGTATCGTAATGTGAAAAGCAGAGTTTAATCATGGTTCATTCGCTCGAATCCGCTATCAAACCATTTTCTCTCTCGCCAGGGCAAAATCTTGGCAACGACCTTGCCTTGAATAAGAGCCAGCGGCAGTGGCCCAAACTGTCTCGAGTCTCTCGAAGCCGGCAGGTTATCACCTACTATCCAACAATGGCCCTGGGGAACCTGTCAACGGCCAAGTCAACTCTTGCACCAAGAAACCGAAAAACTCGGGGTCAACAAATCACAGTACCTGTATCATCTGGTCCTCCCCATTCTCCCCAGGTGTACCCAGCGACACGTAGTCGCCTGGCATGCCGACTACCCTCTTGACGCCGTTCTGGCTCGCGAAGATGGGGATCTTGTAGAGAACCAGGTCGCCTGTGGTTATGCCGCGGCCCAGGCGGTGACGCATGTCTGCGGCGATCCAGTCCCCGTCTACTGTGAAGGTGGGTAGCATGGAGGGCCCCTGGGCAGGGGATATTTGGACGAGCTGCGTGAGGGTGAGGTGGGCGAGGCAAGTCATTTTGAGGGTTGACAGGGCGAAGCGGATAGGGTGGCCGAGGAGGTGGGTGAACATGATTGAGGACCGGGTGAGGCGCGGCGGTTACATTGGAGTTGGGTAGACGGGTTTTCTCCTGGGGGAGAGGGGAGGGATAATTGAGCTGGTGAATGATGATGACCCGGCTGAGTGATGCGCGATCTGGACGTTGAAGGATCGACTGCCGACCGCCAATGTCTGGTGGATGTGGAGGTGAACCCGCTGGCCGGGGTTGCTATTGGCTGGGCGAAGCGCTCGTGTGACATGACGTTTTCACCACCCGCTGCAGATTGACCTCCCAACTGCAAGCTATAAAGCTCCATCTCCCTCCTGTTTTCTCACTTGCAGCCCCCAAAAGACTCAATTGGCCTGCAGACGAGGGGCTGTGGCAGACCGTTTGACGAGCACCACAATGAGACCAATGCCACAATGCGTATACAACTCTCGGCGCGCTCTCTACCGGGTCTTTGTCTCCCCGTCTGAGGCACCGGCTCTGTCCATCGTCTCGCGACTTCGGCTCTCCCCTCTCCCGGCGCCGCACAGGAATGCCCTCGCAGCAAGCCAGGTCCGGAGGTACGCGGCCAAGGCGCCGGCCCGCGGGCCTCGCGGCCAGACCTCTGTCGCCGCCGCAGAGCAGCTCGCCCACGACAACCGCGGCTTCGACAAGCGCTACACGACGCAGCAGGACATTGCGCGCTCGGGACGCGACCGCCCGCCGCAGGACCACGAGATCACCGACCCGCAGATCATGGTCATTGACAACGGCGCCACGGAAGGGCCCCTCGCCACGTCCTTTGTCCTCACGAGGCTCGAGCCGCACGAGTCCCTGCGCATGGTGCAGCCGTACGTGCCCGCGGATCCCAAGAACGGCCGGCCCGGCGCCCAGTGGGCCGTGTGCAAAATCGTCAACAAGCGCGACGAGTACGAGCGCCAGAAGCAGCTCAAGGAGAAGAAGAAGGCGGGCGTGGGCAAGCCCAAGACCAAGGAGCTGGAGCTGACGTGGGCGATTGGGGAGCATGATTTGGCGACCAAGATGCGGCAGATGGGGCAGTTCTTGGGCAAGGGGATGAAGGTGGAGGTTCTGGTGGCGCGGAAGAAGGGCGGCAAGCAGGTTGATGGGAAGGAGGCCGAGGGCGTGGTGAGGCGGATCCGGGACGAGGTCGACAAGGTCGGCGGCAGGGAGGGCAAGAGTGCGTCCGGGGCGGTTGGGGGACGTATCGCCTGTATTTGGAGGGGAAGCAGAATTAAGCTTGAGCCGACTGAAGGGGCTGCTGGTTCTGTTGTGACTACGGAGGTTGAGCTGGCATGTCGTGGCATGGGGTGGTTTCTTCAAGGTGCACGTGGCAAGGGACGCATGAGCGCATGGTACAAGAGTACACTTGATCCGGGTTTCCTAGTTGTATCCGTCTATTTAAAGCCAAGTCGTCAAAGTCGTGAACGTGCTTCCTCTTCTTTTCGTACCCGCCAAACGCCAAAGATGAACCAGCCAGCCAAGTCGTTTTCCTCTGGGCCAGAACCCCGCATAGCCCCCTTCACAGAATCTCGTCGTCGTCATCGTCCGCAATAGCAGCTGGCTTACTTGCCGCCGGATTCGCGGGATTGAACCCATCCTCATCCTCGACAGCATCGCCGTCGTCGTCGTCATCCGCCTCCTCCATCAGCGCGCCAAAGCGACTCCCGCCGGTCTGCTCATCGCCCGCGTCTCCCTCGACAGCGTCCTTGTTGATGTCCTCCCAGGTCCTGCTCCTCCTCTGCACGTTCTTGGCCCGTCCGATGCTCTTCTCAATCTTCTTGCCGGTCCGCTCCGTGATGGCCTCGGCCATCTCGAGGCCCTTCTCGTGGCGCTTGCGCATCTTGCTCGTCATGCGAGACTTGCGCACGGGTTTGCTCTTTTTCGAAATGCCCGCCGCACGGTGGACGGCGAGGACCGAGGGCCGCGGCACGCTCGAGGTGCTGCGCTTGGGCAGCGGTATGTCCTTGAGGGACTTGTCCGTGTCGATGGAGGGGGATGTGGCGCGGCGCGCGGCGCGGGAGTGTTTCGAGGGCCCTGGGACCGATCTTGTCAGTGAAGAGATTCATGGAAGAACCAGGTGACAATGGTGCGTACCTTTGCTTTTGGCCATGGTGGGCGGTGGGTTTGTGTGGACGATGTGAATGTTTGAAGTTGAGGGCCGGTCTGGATGGATATATTTTTTTCTGACCGCCCCCGCGATAAGTTTTGGCGGGATAGGCATGCGCACTAGCGATAAGGAGCCGCTGTGGCGTTTGCGGGTCAGCTTGTGGTGGGGTAACCCTAACCCTGGAATTGTTCCTGGTACGTACGGCACCTTGGCTGTAAATGATGTGAATCTATATATTAATACGTACCTTGTTAATCCAAGTGAAGGTAAGGAACTAACCGGACCTCAGGTAGGACACTATTCTCTTGTATACGCTGTGATTCTCTTGTATATATTGTGATTCTCTTATACATACTATTATTGCATTATTCTCTGGCCTTGATAGATATCATCTTAGCTGGGAATTCAATCCTGCATATGTCAGAAGCTGCCTGAATGTTAGTGCAGAGAGACCCTCGGCATGAAGTGACGTGCTCTCTCACTTCTTGTGTGCTCAATGATGCTGACAATCTCGCGCCTGCAAATCGTGCTCGCTGAGGATTTGCTGCAGCGAGACAGGCCTAACGACGTCAGTCGAGAGTCCCAGATGGCGGATGGCATCGCCGTGGCATCGAATAGCCCGTGGATCGATCCAAGAGGTTTGTACGACGACCCTGCCATGGCGATGCCGGCGGGCGACCATATCCCAGGCTTCCGTGGCGGCAACCCCCAGAGAAAAGTCCGACGTCCCCCGTACCGTTATGATGACCGACTGCCCATTTCGAGCCCTCTGGTAGCGAAAGAGCATTGCCACACCCCGTCTGCCATTCCACAACTCCATCGTGTCAAGTCTCGGCATCTTGAGCGCGGCGGCAGCGGCGTCTCGAAGCATGTTGTTGATATCCGAGGGGTCTGCATCGTGAGTGAGGACCCTCGAAGTGAGCACCAGAGACGTGAGCTTCTCCCACTTCCATGGGCCTTGACGCGCTGCGAAGAAGAAACCAGCGTCGACCATGAAAGAGGCAGATAGCGTCGTGAGGTGCAGGCTGGCGTTGGCAAGTTTCTGGCTCACGGCCGAGTCCGGCTCCCTCATAGTGGAACGCTGTGAATATTTTTCCGGGTACGACTCGTTGAAGTTCTCGAATATCGTCAGCTTGCACAATCTCGTCGAGGAAAAAGACTCCATCAGCGTCTGGTTGCCTGTACTCTGGTCGGTCAGCGGCTGTGTTGACTCGCCCAGGGGTCAAGTTAAAGCAAGCACTTGCGTATATCGGTAAAGATCTGAAATATGTCCCACTCCCTCCAGGGCTCGTAGCAAAGCTCCTTCATGTTGGGGAAGCGCGTGAGCATGTTGGCGAGCGCAACCGGCTTCCATCTTCGGCGCGTCTGCTGGCGGAGGAGAACGACGCCGACGACGGGCACGAGGGGGAGACTCCGCCACCAGTGCATCTCGAGTTGGTCGTCGTCGAAAGGCCCTTCGATCATGATCTCTTCGAATGTCTGCTCGATGGCACGCCAGCTGGGCGTAACGACCTGTCGCCCGGCAACCCAGCCATGCGCTCGGTCGTTTATCGGGGTCGTGTCTTGTTCGTGTCCACGGGGAGACGGGCGCTCGTCGAGGCTGCTATCTGAGCGGAAGCTGAGATGTTTGAACCAGTGCTGGTTGTCGCTGGGCGAGTACACACTGATGTCGAGGATCAAATCGCCGCGAGGCTCCCATGCGGAGAGTGTCGTGAACAAGCTATCAAACGCGTCTGCGATGAAATCGTTGTCCAGGCGCCGAAATGACAAGTAAGTGGTTTCACACTGTGTGCAATCGTACTGCGTCAGTTCTACGCGGAACCAGACGTAGCGAATCTGGCTTCTCTTTTGGAACAGAATAGCTCGAGAGTCGAGGTCTGCGAGCCGCGGTACTGTAAGGCTGATCTCGGCAAAGTTGAGCGGCTCGATAATTGAGTGCCAGTCTCGGGAAACGGTTGCGAGCCGGCTGCATTTCCCACCGAGAAGGGGCAGAAGACTAATGATGTTGTTTCGGATCTCGGGAGGTAGATGATTCCAGGAGGTTCTGTTCCTAGACATGTTGAATTAGGCGTGCAGAAGCTCAAGTATACGGATGTGATGGGATGAAATGGCTCCAAGTTTGAGACGCACGTTTCGGGATTCAAGATGTTTTGCCGGCACAGGCAGGCTCTCTTTTTATGCCTGATCTCGAGAAACAACCGGCATATGATTGATGCATTTTAACTTTTTCTTAAATGAAAGTGAAGCGCCGACTGTGGCGCCACACGTCACTAAGAGACTTGGTTCCCTGCATGGCATTACTTGTAGCCGCAAAGGCGAAAGAACAATGTTCAAGTCTGTTATTAGATGTCACTCTGCCTTCTCCTATGCCTCTGACTCATGATACCTTTCATCAACACAGTCTTCTCTGGCTAGGTCTCGTTTCGTATTGGTACGATTTTCTCGTGCATTAGATATGTATAACTCACACTCTGGCCTGGAGCAGTTCCTCCAGATGTGTAACATCTAGCTAAAGCATAGATTTTACAGGGCTAGAGACAATTTGGATTACTAGAGTACTTGGACAGAATGTTGTCTAGACTGGATTTAACTGCTTCAAGATGATGGATTGGATTTGGCTCCAATTGTCTCGCCCCCTAAAGCAGGAGCTAACCTTGAACATTGAAGCTTAATTTAGTTATCCAACACCAGACTCCAGACTAAGCCTTTGTTTCGCAACAAACTTTGAGTTTACATGCCTGGTTTAGATCGGAGCGATAATTTGACACTATGAAGATAAAGCGGCGCTAGCTTGAAAGGGCTTGACATCTGGACCATGGTTTCGTCGTGATGCCTGAGATATCTAGCATGTCGGTCCCAGGACGGTTCTGCAAATTCCTGGATCACGAGTGGTTTCGTAACAGGTATATACAGCAAGTAGTGTAACACGATTGCTACCAAGGACAGCCGATGACAACAAGTGTTTGCAGACCATATACATGTATATTGGATCCACGGCCCTAGTATTGATTAAGGGCATTTTCGCGTCTTTCCCAGCGGATCGTGGACGGCTGCATGGGCCTGGAAAACAGAGACGTATAGTCGGTCGGCGGCACGGCAGACGAACCATCCACGGGGGTAAACTTCATATTTCGCACAAGCGTGGCAATAATGGTGCACAGGTTCATATAGGCAAACTTCTCGCCGATGCAGCGATGTCGGCCGGCACCAAACGGCAGATACGGGCTCTTGGTTCCCTTGGAGACTTTTCCATATCCGTAATCAACCATGTCCCCCTTTTCCTCGGTCGACATGCTTTCCCATCTATGCGGATCCCAGACGTGCGCATTGGCAAAGTGCTCCTCGCTCATGTGTGACATGATTGGCGATGACACAAGCACTTTATCCGGCCTGATAACATAGTCGGTCTTGGGCACCGGAATCGGGCGCATGACCTTTCGCATGATGGAGTGAATCGAGGAATGAACCCGCAAAGTCTCTTTGATGACGTTCTGCAGTAGAGGCAACTTATCAATGTCTGCGTACTGTAGGGGCTCCGAGCCGGTATAGCCAAGATTCCTCACTTGTTCCTGATACAGCTCTTCGACGATGTCGGGCCGAGACGCGAGGCGGAGCATGATCCAGGAGCTTGAGGAGGAAGACGAGTGCTGACCCGCCATGAGCAGCGTGATCATCATATGCGCAATCTCCTTGTCCGGAAGAGGCGTTCCATCCTTGTAGACGCAAGTCATCAGATGCCAAATCATATCTGCATCTTGGCCGGGTACCTTGCCGGATACTCGACGATCGTTGATGATATCGATGTATATTGATCTCATCTTTGCATGGGCAGCGTCTCGGCGTCTGTTTTGTGGCAACGGTGCCCACGCCATCAGGAAGTTGATGGGCCGGAAGCCAAGATCGAGATCGTGGTATAGCTCTGCGAATTCAGCCGACAGCTTTTCCCGGACCTCCTTGCCCTGTAACGTCCTGCTTGCTGTGAAGATGGTGATTTCAGCCATGGCAGCAGGGATGTTGACTGTGCCAGATTGGCCCCTGAATGCAGGAGCCACTTTGAGGTAATCAACCACTTCCTTCTCGATTAGAGGCACGTAGGAGCATAACGCATCATGTGTGAGGCCGAATTTGACGAATTTCTTCTGCTCCATCAACTTTGCGTTTGGGCAGTCGTAGATGATGTCGCTGCCGAACACGGGCGTTGTAAGCGGGGCGTAGATTTCCTCGGCGTTGACGTCTTGCAGTTTGCCATTGAGGATGAAGTCGTTCCCTTGCAGGCCCAGATACACGGTCATTTTCCGGCCGAATAGGACAAAAGTGAAGATGTTGCCATGCTGCCACGGAAGGAAGAACAAGAGAGTTAGCAGAGGTACTATATTAATACATCTTTTTGTCTTGGCAGAGCTTGCTTTGGACATGGCACATGATGTAAAATGAATGAATGATGGAGGCATTCTCGTACCCTTTTCTGGCATTGCGAGTAGAAAGCAAATGGGTCGAGACCGTACGACACGGCATTGCCTATGAAGGGTATCCAGTGAAATACCAATGGCGGTTCTGATTTCCTTGCAGGAAGCTGTTGGCGGATGAGGTTGACAACAATCAAAAGAAGCACGAGCAGGAGTAAACAGCTTCCAAGAAACAGTATCGGGGAGGCATAAGCCATTCGCTTCAAATGCTCAGTGAATGGACGAAACTCCATGGTGGAGGAATGAATGAGGTTTGCCAGAGAGAGCAAAACGTACAGCTACTGAAGTAGCCTTGCCCATGACACTTTGCACATTTATATCTTAATCTTTGCGAGGTCATTGCACACGAAAGGAGCCGTTTACATACAATCCTTAGACGCGTGCCTGGCCACGGCCTTGTGTGATATGTCAAGGCAGCCTCGTATTCGGATTTTGCAGCATGAGAGTACCAAGTAGGCTCGTATTCGCATCGGCCCGCATTGTTTTGCGAGATCCGGGGCTTGGCAATCGCAAAGGATGCAAAGCGACAGGCGAAAACTTATTGTCAGCTCTTGTTGCTGTATCATTTCCGCGCACAATCCAGTCAGATGGGGCCCATTGCATTACAAGTCATTCATTTGACGGCCCCTCGCGTTCGCATTCGTCTTCTGCTATTTGCGTCCCGCCCAGTTTGCAACCACGAACTTACGGCACACACTGCAACATCATCTGGCCATCGTGTAAAGGTAGCCTGGAACGTTAAACACATTGATCGAGCGCCTTTGGCAGCGTTTAATGTCCTTAAACCGAGAATGGTGAATACTGATGATG
This sequence comes from Metarhizium sp. BCC 4849, assembly GCA_037953715.1. Taxonomy (NCBI): domain Eukaryota; kingdom Fungi; phylum Ascomycota; class Sordariomycetes; order Hypocreales; family Clavicipitaceae; genus Metarhizium; species Metarhizium sp. BCC 4849. The sequence goes on along the minus strand of JBALJW010000014.1, from coordinate 558,259 downwards.
AGAATATTTGCGCCTCTTTCTTTATTGTCTGCGCTCGTAGCTTCTTTGTACACTTTCCATCATGCGAACCTTTTCCCTGGACGCAAAGTCTCTCCAAAGTGCCGTGACATGTAACTGTTGAAGTTGCGGACCTATAGGGTAGGGATAAATGGCTCTGATGGCCTCTTTGGCCATGCCAATCTCCTCTGTGGCATCTTCCAAGGCTGAACCTTGCCAGTCCAACCCTATATCTCTTTGGTAAACATGACTCAACTGTGCTGAAAATGACGTCTCCTCAAGTGACATTATTCTAGTTGCCATACTATTCAGCTCGGGTTATTGCAACCTCCGGGAATCTCCCTGGAGTAGATACGCACCTGTCCAAGTGCATCTCTTGAAGAGAGTCACCGCCTAGCGCGAAGAAGCTGTCCGTCACTACTGAACCCAAAAACCAAGCCCAAGACCATCTTGGTTATCAAGCATCTTGGTGTTTTGGCGCTGAAAAGGTTTCACCCCCGGGGCGTGCACTTTTTAATGAGTTTCTGGTTTTGAAAAGTAGAGGGCAACACGGATCTCGGTCATTTTCCTACTGGTCCAGAATATGCCTCGCTACTTCCCGGCACATCAAACAGTGGAACAAGGGCCCACCGCGCTAGACCCCGAGGGGTGTCCCGCAAATGCCTTCGACTTGGATAAAAATAGAGGGAAGAATCGAGATGGAAAATAATGAAGACACTAGGCGATGCCATATGCACTTATTAAGGCTTCTAGTGACGGTATTTATAACGGCATTCATCCTATAAAGTTTTCTTCTTAATAATACTATACCCAAGCTCGTTCCAGTCCTCATCAAATCTGTCTACCCGTTGGCAACTAAGTGGCACCATCTCTAGCGGCAGGCAGTACTTCAGGAAGCTCCTTCAAGTAAATGGGCTGAGTAAAGTTGGGCACCACCTGCATGTTGCCCGGGATCACGATGTTTTTCGGCCGCTTCAAGTCATTTATCCCGCCCTCACCCTCGCCGTCGGGACCAAGCGCAACAGTGTACCGCCTCAAGAACTCAATCAAGATACATTTCGCTTCTGCAGACGCAAAGAACCGTCCCGGACAGGACATGGCGCCATGCCCAAAATTGAGGTTGTCGTTGCCGGTCTGGGTGAACTGGTGCGCATTTTCTTGCCCCGGTAGGCGGCGCAGCTCGTAGGAGCGAAACGGATAAAATTCGCTCAGCGGCGGTTGAGTAGGGTCATAGTCGAGAGGTGACTTGAGGGTTGCTGGGATTTTCACATATGGTGCGAGGGGATGCACAAAGCCGATGGTGGCATTTGGCGGCATTGTCTGGCCGTTGGACAACTTGATGCCGTTTTTGGCGACTACGCGGCGTCCCCAGGCGACTGAGAAGCAGACCAGACTTTCGTCAACGGTTGTAAATGATGCCGTGAAATGTATCAAGTTTGAACTTACCTATATTTCCTGTTTTCGACGATTAATTTAAGAACATGTAAACCGGAAAATAGGGACGAAGCGTGGCGATCTCACCTGGATTCATTCGCTGACTTTCACGTAATAAACTATCCATCTTACGAAACTTGGGTAAGCTTTCCTTGCGGAGAACATGCCCTTGTTCTTGGTCTAATACGGTTTGAATTTCTTCTTGAAGAGCCGGTATATACTCGGGTCTAGCAGCAAGATCAAAAATTGCGTTGGTAACTGTGATGGAGGTTGCGTGGATGGATCCGAAGCCTGATTAATGAATCGATTTAGCCAAAATATAAACCAGGGCAACATCCATCCCATTTATACCTCAGAAGAAAGACTTACCGGCAAAGAGTTGCTCGTGCACCAAATGGTCAAAGTCTGTACCCGTCCGCTGGAGGTCCATCTGCTTCAGCATCCAGGAGATGAGGTTATACTGGTTCCTGGCCGGTTTCTTTTCTGTGCCAGCTCCTTGGTGAGTACCGATAATAAACTCATAGTGCGGCCTCAGAATCCTGGCTGCACGTCTCTGGAGGTCTCTGAGGGCTTTCATCTCTGGCAAGAAGGGGACGAGGAAAGGACGGAGGAGTGGCTTAGTTCGCTGAATCGCTCGGATTCCTTGCACCATGGCCATAGTATATCCGATGGAGATGTCGATCCAGTCCTGGTCGCGAGACAGGGGAAGGCCGACAAACATGCGTCCATTCACCAAAGCACTGAGCTGCAGAAGCTTGTCGTAGACGCCCATTTGCGTCCATGTCGAGATGCGGCCGAATTCCCGCTCCAGGGCATACGCCGACTCTTCTTGCAGCTCCGGCAGCATTCGACCAATATTCGCCGTCAAGTCGGTTCGGATGGCTTGGATTCCAATGGGATGGTCGGTCCCCAGGGTGGTGTACCTGCCATGCATCTTGTCGTAGACCTCCCTGCGCAAAGAGAGGACATCTTGCGACAGCGGTTTGAGCTCGTTCAGAAAGCGATTAGGAAGTATGATCTTGGGCTGTTCCGTGGCAAGAACAAAAGGCTCGTCGGGGTACTTTGAATACCGGAAAACACACCAGGTTTAGCAAAATTCGCCTATTGAAACATCTCGTGACAGCAGAAGGAGTGGGAGGTGGGATCATACCGCCGTGGTTCCTTGTGTGATGGCAGCGATAACATTGCCGTTTTCCACAGTGACGTGGGGAAACTTCCACTCTTGTATAGAATTTTCCAAGGATGCTGATTTCTTAGAGTATAGCACGGCAATAGCTGAAGCCAAAATCACAGCTACGACGGTGGCCGGCAACCCTGTCAGTATAAACAAGTCCAATTCGCTTCCCATCATGCACGCCTTCGTGACCTTTACAACAAGGCAAAAAGATTGCTTGAGATTTCGCAAATTTTCAACACACAAACATGAGTCTTTGCAATACACGTCCAATTCACTGTCGAGGTGGCCGGCTTGCCACTCTTGATACATGGGCGTTCCCCAGAGAGAATTCGCCGCCCGCAAAACTCGCCGGTCGCTATGAATCCGTCCACCTCTGGAAACTCGCAACCATGAAGCTTCCAGGTAGAAGTTTAGATTATTTCTCTGGCATAGAATAATTTGCAAACACGATATTGACCAGACACCGAGCATGGCGAAGCAAGAAAGCCTCCCCCGAATCCTTTGCCTCCACGGCGCCGGGTCCAACGGCGCAATTTTTCGAGTGCAAGGGCGCAAAATCTTCTCAGCTCTTGGCAGAGATTTCCAGTTTGTCTTTATCGAAGCTCCGTTTCTCTCGACGCCCGGGCCTGGGATGGAGCTGTTTGCAGACTCAGGCCCCTTTTACCGATGGCAATGCGACATGGGCGCATCGCTGTCTTTCGACATTACGACGGACGAGGTCAACGCAGAGAGGGACAAGGTCAGGGCACTCCTCGAGAACCATTTGCTGAAAAAGGACGACGGGAAAGCACTGTTTGTGGGCATCATGGCATTCTCTCAGGGAGCGCGAGTCGCCACGGGGCTTCTGATGCATCTGGCGCAAATGCGTCGACGAGGCCGTACCGACGACTTTTATGACATCAAGTTTGCCATTATAAATAACGCCACTTACCCCCCTCTATATCTCAACGATGAAATGACTACCACTCCGGAAAGAGTCATGATTCCTACCTTGCATATCCACGGGTCGAATGACCCATGGAGGCCAGAGTCGGAGAACATGTTGGCCGAGTTTTTCGATTTGTCTTGTGCGACGGTTGCTGGATTTACCGGCAAGCATCAACTTCCACTGGCGACAGATGATGTAGATGAGGTCGTAACTGCAATACGCCGGTTATCCGCAAATGCCACCCAAGACATTTAAGTGTTATAACTATAAACCATGGCTGAAACATGCGCTTGCATGTCACACGGGTACACGAGGGCTACGTTCAAGGGACATGGGGCAAAGACCCTCACTGACTTGTTGTATTTAAACAGCGATCTTGAGGAAAGCCACAGACTGTTATTCGATGAATTGACTCATTGCTACAAGACTATAGCTCTTGTCACGCCTGTGATGTTGATAGCAATCCTTTTACACTTGATGTCTCGTGGAGCATTAATTTAGTAGTACTAAATGTCCTGTCCCTATAGCTGCACTGCTGCTTCGTCGAGTGACGACAAATTTCCGTCTCGAAAAGCCAAGTTATACGCCAGACTTAGTGTCAGGAATAAAAAAAGTGCCATGAGCCGTTGTGGTAGCCATTTTTGGTGGTGCTACGAAGAGACTGGTCGGTTTGGTTCGGGTATCCTTGGTCTCGCCAAATACAATGACATGCTTTGCTGGGGATTACCTATTGGCAAAACGGATAACAGCAACGCAGTGTAAAATTTTTTTTCGTCTAGGTCTTTCTGTTCGTACCGGCATGTTTCGAGGTGTATCTTGTACCGATTGACGGGCCCATCACACGGCGTCTTCGTGCGTCTCACGGTACCGGCGGCGCATTTCTAAAAAACCCGCCGGTAGAAACAAGCCCTCTCTGCTAAACACGGCTGAATTGTACAGAAACTCAAACCTTGCTTACTGTCGAAACTAACCTGCTAGACATGCACATATTCAGACCCGGATTTTCCTAGCCATAGTGTCGACTCAACATAATTCGTCTGAACTTGCGCAAACATCAGGAATAGAGCAGGCGTGGGCAATAAGCGCGGCGACATGGTAAAGGCAGCCGCTCTCCTGGTAAGCTTTGCAGCTACCATCAAGTCCCTCTGGTACGGCGGAAGCCCGTTTGCCGGGTTTACAGCCCTGTGGCCGACGGACGCGGATGGCAAATGGAGCATCCAGGCAGAAGGCATCCGGCTTGTTTTTACCAATGCGAATGGAGGCGCTCCAACAAACCTATTCATAAACGACACAAACGGGAACGAAATCGACCTCATTTTAGGCCTAGATAACCCAAAGGAATACGCAAACTACTTGGGCCAGCTTGGAGGGACAATAGGTGCGTCCGCGTCCGTCACGGGAGTCAGATGTACTGGGCTAAAACAAACGTCTATTTAGGTCGAATGGCCGGCCACATAAGCAATGCTAGCTTCGTCATAAATGACAAGAAATACCATACCTCTGCAAACGGGAACAACGGAACCAGTACATATAACGGAGGAGTCGGTGGTTGGGAGCGAACGACGTTTGACGTTGGCTCCCGCACAAGCAATAGCATCACCTTTGTCGTTTTTGACCGCGCTGGTAAGAACGGCTTCCCAGGAAATTCAGGGTCTGCTTTGACACACTCGGTATACCCGTATGAATGGCGAATCTCGTACGGCGTCACACCCACCAGGACTAGCGACCCGGTGCCTATTAACCTTAGCCACAAGACATTTTGGAACCTAGATGGATTTAGAGAGGGCTCAGAGACTATCAAGGAACATCGGTTACATCTGCCATTTTCAGGATTACGACTTGAAGAGGACCAAGACCAAATTCCAACAGGTAATATTAAAGGAAATAAAAAAGACAGCGAATATGATTTCTGGTCACTACCAAGATCCTTAGACGTAGGCCTGGCACGGAAAGGGTCGTACGATGACCTCTTCCTAGTCAATCGGCACCAGCCGTGGGAAATGGATAGCAACCCTGTCGCTTCGCTCTCATCGGTAAAATCAGGCATTACACTCAACATGTATACCGATCAAGCGGCAGTGCGCCTGGTGACGTGGGATAAGCCTTACTGTAAGCACATTCCTTCCGTCACGATGAGCGATTAATATTATATTCTCTTACGGCCGCTAAAAGATTCTATTTAGCAAACCTGGCGTTAAAGGCAGCCCAAGGGGGGGCCAAAGTCGGCAAGAATGCGGCCATCTCAATGCAGATGATGGACTGGCCAGACGCCTTACATCACCCTGAGTGGCAGCGTGAAAGTCATATTCTTTACGGGCCGGATAGGATGATGACGTCTGTGTCCAAGTTTAAATTTTCAGTTAAAGGCAGGACTAGCTGCCATTAGAAAGCTATGTATGAATTCCATTCAATGTTAACTCTGCGCAAGTGTGACAAGGGCCTGGAGCATTATGGTGTGACTGTTATTCACCCTGCGGAAGCGCAATGGTTAGCTTGAGCAAATGGCATTCTTAGATCGTCTTTTCCTTGTCAAGAATGCCATGTTTCTAGTTCTTCAAGTCCAACACCCCCCCTTTTCACATGAATGGCCTCGCAAATCTTGGCGTTCAAGATGGCGCAAGGCGCGAACCCGGCGCGCATAAATAAATTCGTAGATTACAAGTGAAGATGCCCGTAGAATATGAGAAAGAGCGAAATTCGGTTCAATTCATTGACAGGCCCAAGACTTCTTATAGTACGAGAAAAGCTACGATTCAATGGATTCTGTATGCAGAAACACAGCCACACAACAACAAACTTGACAAAACTCGACAGACCTCTACCCGTAGAACACGGTAAACCCGCCGCCTATTCCGTCTTTTCCTCACCGGATCCGTCACTGCTCCCCTCCGTCGCAGGGGTACTCGTCTTGTCCTCCGAGTTGGAGCTGGTCTCCGACTCGGCACTGTCACTCGAGCTCTCTTGGCCTTTGATAGCAACGGCTATATCCTCGACCAAGTCTTGAATCGACGGCCCGCCCAGGATCTTGAGGACCGCAACATCCGCACCGACCTCGTTCGCCAACCACGTCCGAATCTCGACAGCGACCAGGGAGTCGACCCCCATGTCGACCAGGGGGGTCGTCACGCTGAGCGTGTCCTCGCCCACCTGCAGAGCAGCCTTCAATTTGGCCTTGAAGGCGGCGCCGAGCATGGCGGATATTTGCTCGGCGTCCTTGGCCGCCTCCAGCTGCGCCCTGATCGGGATCGCAGCCGTCTTGGCGGCGCTGGGCGGCTTGGCCGTGCCCGTCTCCTGGATCATGTGGCCGAAGCGAACGTTGCCGCCCCAGAGGGCATCCTTGGACTCGGCGGGCGTCATGATCCGGAGACCCGAGATGATTTCGGGGTCGTGGCCCGACCCGGCACGGCCCGAGATGACGGCCTCGGCAAAGAGCTGATGCAGGTCGGGCTCCGACATGACGAGCGTCCCGGATTTGCCCATCAGCCTCATGGCCTGCTCGCGGTCGCTCTTGGCCTGCCGCTTGAGCTCGCGCTCGACGTAGCCGACGCCAAAGACTTGGGATATGTCAATGACGGAGCCGGCTACACCGCGCTTGCGGCGCTGGGAAATGATGGCCTTCATGAACATGTTGGCAGCCGTGTAGGCCATTTGGCCCATGTTGCCCACGGTTGCAGAGATGGATGAAAAGGCAATGAACCAGTCCAGCGTGTTGTCCGGGAACAGGGCGTCGAGGTACTCAGTGCCCTCTACCTTGCACCTGGTGTTGGCGTGGAACGTCTCGAGATCCATGTTGACCAACCCTCGGTCCTTCAAGACGAGGGTGCCGTTGGCCACGCCGCTCACTGGAGGCAGATTCGCCCGGATCTGATCATAGGATGCCCTGAGGCTGCTCTCGCTCGTGATGTCTGCGGCAATGTAGACAACAGTCGCGCCGCGCGCGGCATGATCCTTCACCCACTCGTGGTTGACCTCGGGGTTTCGGCTGGACAGCACGATGTAGCGAGCGCCCTGAGCAACCATGAAGTCGCAAATGGATCTACCCAGGTCACCTGCGAGGCCGACGAGCCAGTACGTCTTGTCGGCGGCGAACAAGTCGTTTCTATTCACGACTGGCTCCACGCGGGCTGGGACGCTGTCCTCGCCGTGCCACTGGATAATACCTCTGAGCGCATTGCCTGTCGCGGAGTCGCCGCTGCTCAGGATTCGACTCAGGGGAATCATGGGCAAAGGCATGCCGTCGGGCACTCCGTTGAGTTGCGCCGCAGCAAACGAGTTGACTCGGTTGAGCAGCTCATGGATGGCGTCGTCGTGAGCACCTGCGAACACGGTTGATTGACGCGCAATGACAACGCCCGCATCATGTCTCTCGCACAAAGGAGGCAGCATTTTAGAAATTCTCTGACTGAGGAATGATGACCCCTCCGGGCAAGGCGTGGTGGCAGAGAGGTCGAGATACAAGTCACACGTCGTTGGCAACGCCCGTATGAGCTGACGATCGGGAATGCGAGGATGCATGGCCAGCCAGTTCCTCCTCACCACGCCAGTCGCAGCGGTTGTGAACAAGACCCTGCATCCCATGGTGGCTAGCTGCCGTGACATCATCGAGGCCAAGCCCGGGTCTGGCTCGTGGACGACGACAGTCCCCCCGGCAGGCATCCTGGACGAGAGGTGCCGACTCAACAGATAGCCCGAGAGGAAAGAGAGGTACTGAGAATCGATACTTCTGCCGACGTCGACATGGACTGACCACTTGTGAGGGACCAGAATGGCCGAAGAGTTCTTGCTCGAGGCCGACACGACTCGCCGGCCCGTGTCCATGTCAGTGCCCAGACTGAAGAATAAGCGGCCGGCAGGGGTGACGATTGACGATGCCAGAGACGAATCGACACGAACCCGCCGGTGGTCTGCTACAAAAGGCAAAACTGCGCACTCGTCCTCCCGCAGGGTGTACTCGGACCGTGACCAGTTGAGCGTGGCGATGGATTCGTCGAGGCAAATCTCCTTGTCAATGACGCGCTTGAGGGAGTCGTATCGGTGATTCTGGTCCACATGAGGAAGGCACCGCGGGATCAAGACGTTTCCGTCTCGAAATCTGAGTTCCGGCTCATTGCTGAACATGGTGCGGCCAAGGGAGCCAGTCTTGTTCATATACGACGACATGTCCAGCCGCAGAAGCCTTTGGGCAATGACGGATCCGTCAGCCTTGGATACGTCTTCCAAGTCCATCACCTGCAGAATGGCCTGCGGCAGCTCATACGCCAGAGACCGGAAGAAGCCAACCGTCATGGCGCCGTCGCCATTTTCGCAATCCGTGCCCCAAGTCACCCAGAGTACATTTGCCGCCGTCAAAAAGACAGCCTTGAGCCTTTCAAATCGCCGGACCGTCATGTCCCTCCAGACAGTACCATCGAGATCCTGCAAGCTCAGCACGGTGGGATTCTTCAAACCATGATCCGCGCTCGGGTCGTCCCAGCTCCGAACATGGACAATATTTTGGTAATGCGGCCGCACAGCAGCCACAACGTCCTCGACGACCTTGTCTGAAGCCGCTCCGGCACCGCCCACGATGAGAAGCTCTGCGTTTTTTGCCATGCCGAGCCCCGGCGTGACGGCCGTAGGCTCCCTCAGCAGCGAGAGGTCGCTGTCGACGGCCTGGCCGACGATGATGGATGCTGGCATGACAACCGGATCCAAGACGGGCGTCGACGTCTCGATACCCGCGAAGCCAGAACCGAGGAGGATGTCGTTCCATTCGGGGAGCGAAACGCAGGGCGAGTGTTTGCGGCCAGTGTCTGCTCCGATCCACCACCCCGGAAGACCCCCGATGATGACGCCGAGGCGCAAAACGCTCTTGTCGGTGAATTCCATCATGACCAGGAACCCGCCTGGGCGGAGCAGCTTGCGCGCGTTGGACAGCGTGGCAACCAGGTCGGGCGTGGCATGGAGCACGTTGGCGGCCACGACAAGGTCGTAGGCCCCGTGTTCAAATCCTTGCTCGGCAGGGTCGACGGTGATGTCCAGCGTCTTGTAGATCATCCGGTCCTTGTAGGCAGCAAAGTCCTCCTGAGCCTTGCTGAAGAAGCCGCTAGAGATGTCGGTGTACGTGTACGACGAGTAGGCGGTGCCCAGCTCGGCGAAAATGCGCCTCGACGCACCGCCGGTGCCGGCTCCGACTTCGCAGATGTTCATCCGCGGGTACCGGTGGGCGATTTGCTTGACAGTGGCGGCGATGAGGTCGTTGAGGGCGTGGAAGCCAAGAGCGTGCTGGTAGTAGTTGTTCAGCTTGTTGTCCTTGGTCAGGTGTTCGAGAATCGTCGTCTCTCCCCGAATCACCGCCGGCAGGTTCTCTCCAGATGCGGCCGTTAGCTGGAAGTCCGGGTCGTTTGGACCATAACTGGAGGATTGTCAGCGTCTCACTTCTCTTCGTCTTGGACCGAGTTCAACAAGCCCTCGCCATAGATGTAGACTTGCCTCTTCATAATGCTGCATATTTGCTCATATGTGTCCTCCATCCATTCCTTCTTCACATAGGCATGCTCTCCGCGTTGGACTATATTATATATGTATTCAGCATAGTCAAATAGAGCCTGATGATGGCGTGGCAGATGGAGTGCAGTGCGCTCTGCTTGGGAGAAGTCCTCGTGAAGTCTTCTCAGGTAGTAGAAAGCCACGCGTTCGCAGTCGACACCCTTCTGAATCTCGCTCTTGGTGGCTCTATACGACCCCAGGGCAGCTTGCCCATTGGGAGACTCGATGCCGTAGACATTGTGCGCAAAGAGACCGCGGTCGTCTGAGGCAGTGGCTGCGGTAAAGGGGATAAAAGCAACGCCTTCCACAGAGATGGACTTGTAACCCGTCTCGTCTTGGAACACTTCAACATCCCCCGTCAGCTCGTTGCACTCGATATCGGTAACGGCGCAGTCAAACGACACTTTCGGGGTCATGTTTGCACCGCACAACCTAGGCACCAGGGTCACTCTCCTGATGCTCGATGGTGCATGGAGAGACCAGAGGCGGCCGTCCCCGGGAGAACTGAATCCAACCAACATGCCCTGAAGGGCTGCATCGAGCATGCCGGGGTGGAAAAGCAACGTCGTGCCCGTCTCATCATTAGGCGGTCCGACGATATCACCCCTGGAACCTCCCAGCTTTCGTTCCAAATTGCAGATGCCGCGGAAGGTTGGGCCGTAGTTGTACCCAAGCTTGGCCACCTCGCTGTAGAAGTGATCCGTCGAAACCGGCCTCATGCCGTGGGCAGGAGGAGGCCGCGGCGCGAGGATATCCGGCATGGGCTGGCCGAGCTGTACTCGGACATTGCCCATGGCATTCAAGGCAAGGCCGGAAGCTTCCTTGCCAACGGTAGAGAAGCAGGCAAACGCCATGGTGATGTCCTCTTCTGTACGGATTATCTTGGTCATGGATACAAGCGTCTCTGTGCCAACGCTCTCATCAATCGCAATAGCTTTGCGGATACTCAGGTCCGTCAGCTCGAGCAGCTGGACAGAATTGTTACCGGCAATTTGCATGGCCGCCTCCAAGGCGAGGCAGAGGTATCCAGTTCCAGGGAAGACGGTCTGGCCTTGCAGAGCGTGGTCCAACACCCACGGAAGCTCCTTGGGATGCAGAAGATTTTTCCAGCGCCATTCTTCCTCTGTCCCATCTGCACAACGACTGCCGAGGATGTCGTGGAACTTTCCTTCTTGCTGGCGCCAAAGCTTGGTTCCCCTCGACTCGGTCCACAGGATCCGATCGCGGTTCCACGGATAGGCTGGGAGATCCCGTAATATCTTGATTGTCTTCCAGTCTTGATACATGGCTTGTCCATAACTGTCAAGATTGATAGAAGAAGGACCTGCGTTGGTCCAAAGATGCCCCAAGGCATCGCTGAAGGACTCGATGTCGTGCTTGCCGCGGGCTAGGGTTCCGCTGTAAGGGATGGTTTTGCCAGTCACGGCCTTCATCACATCTGTTGCCGGTCCTTTGAGGGCGGGATGGGGGCCGATTTCCAGAGCGGCATCGAAAGCATCGCCCGACAACAGAGCTGCCTCGAGAGCATGGGAGAACAGCACGGGATTCAACAAGTTTTCTACCCAGTACGATCCCTTGATAATATCGCTTGCCTCCATGACTTGACCCCCGTACACGCTGGAAAACCAGGTTGGCGCGTCGTTTGGAGGAGTCATGATATTGATAGCACAGTTCCTGACGCTCTCCAGGAACGGTCCAGATGCAGGCTTCATGTGGTGAGAGTGATAGGCCTTGTCGACTCGCAGAGCCCGGACAAAGGTTTCCTCATCCTCAAGAACCAGCTGCAGCTGTTCAAGAGCGTCCAAGTCACCAGAAATAGTAACACTACTCGGGGAGTTGGACGCAGCCACGGTGATACGGCCGGTGAAGTCTTCGTGGTCACACAGCTCTATGCCCTCATCGTATGAAAGGCCGGTCGCTAGCATTCCGCCTATCTCACCACTTGCACTCTGGGCCAGCTTCGAATGTAAACCTCTATAATACGCAATGCGGATGGCATCATGATGGTTGATGAAGCCTGCGGCAAAGGCAGCTGCAATCTCTCCAGAGCTGTGCCCAACAACGGACTTGAACTGAACCCCAGCATCCCGCAATAACGTAACCAGCAGGATCTGAACAGCGCATACTAGAGGTTGTGCAATGGTGGCCTCAGCCACACGGGAAGTCGACGCATCAGCCAGAAGCTCGTCACGGAGCGTCCACGACGGACGGTCAGAGGCCGGCAGCGCTGCCAATGAGGCATCCAGCTCGTTGATGATATCCATGGCGCGATTTGATGACTGAAGGAGTGAAGCACCCATCCTCGGCCACTGCGCACCTTGGCCAGTGAAGACGCCGAGGAGAGACGGATTTGTTGTCGTGGAACGCACAAAGGACAGGTTCCCTTGATCGCTGGTGCTCTCGCTTAATTTGCTACACAGTTCCTCTTGTGATGCGGCTGAGAAGCACGTCTTGAAGGCGAAGGCTGATCTCCGGCACCCCAATGTGTAAGCGAGTCTACAAAGGTCAACATCGGGGTTGTTGTCAAGATACTCGGAGTAGGCATCCACCAAGGCTACAAGGGACTTTTCTGATGTGGCGGAGAAGAGAAATGGAAGATGGAGAGCTTCCTTGTCTGCCGATTCAGGCGTGCGTTCCTCAACCTGAGCTTGCAAGTCGTCCGAGGGCCAGGGACTCTCCAAGATGGCGTGGGCATTGGTTCCTCCGAATCCAAAGCTATTGACGCTGGCTCGTCGAACTTGACCAGCAGGCAACTCTGGCCACGGCATAATGGATGTCACCACCTCGAGATTCTTGCAAAAAGGCTTCACCGATGGGCTCAGGTTGTCTAGGTGCAGATTGGGAGAAATAATCCCATGTTTGATCGAGAGACATGCTTTTATGATGCCCGCCAGACCAGCGGTGCCTTCGGTGTGGCCAACCACGGTCTTTACGGATCCCACGTAAAGAATGTCATTGGCATCTCTTTCTGAATCCTGGAAGAAGGCCGTATCTGACCATGAAACTTTCAGTATTTGTCACGACTACCCCAAGTCCCAGACAGGGTCATTCACTTACCCAAAGCTTCGGCTTCTTGCGGATCACCTGCAGGAGTACCAGTTCCATGCGCTTCAAAGTACTGACAACGATGCCTCTTGTTCCTCGGGTCCAGCCCAGCTTGGCGGTAGGTTCTCTGGATCAGGGAGGCTTGAGAGACGGCGCTCGGCATAGTAATGCCTTTAGTCTTGCCGTCCTGATTGACCCCCGTTTCGCGAATAACACAGTCAACATGGTCACCATCCGCAATGGCATCGCTCAATTTCTTCAGCAGCACACAGGCAACACCCTCTCCTCGGGCGTAGCCGTCCGCCTTCTCATCCCACATTTGGCATCGCCCATTTGGCGAAAGCATGCCCAGCAGACTCTCAGATATGTACCCGAGGGGACACAGCAGGAGATTGGTGCCGGCGGCCACAGCTACGCGGGAGGTGCCAGCCCGGAGAGCTTGAACGGCCTGGTGGACAGCCACTAAGCTAGAAGAGCATGCCGTGTCGATTGTCATGCACGGCCCATGCCAGTCAAAGAAGTAGGAAAGACGAGCAGAGGCGTTGCTGTTTGCGATGCCCGTGGAGTTGTACGTCGAGACGCTATCCAAGTCTTGTGCAGAAAGGATATAGTAGTCGCTGCACATGACTCCGACATACACGGACGTGTTCGACCCTTGAAGTTGCTCAATGGTCGTGCCAGAGGCCTCCATGGCTTCGTAGACCGTCTCCATGAGAAGACGATGTTGAGGGTCCATGGCACCGGCCTCTGAATACAAGACATGATTAGCCACGTTGACGCTCAATTGCGAGAGTGGAGGGAGGGTTGACCGTACCCGGAGGGGGGATATTGAAGAAGCCTGCATCGAATCGCCTGACGTCTTCGTCCAGGAAGTAGGTCTCCTTGACGTTGCTTGTACCGTGATGGGTGCCCACCGGGTGGTAGAACCTGTCAAGGTTGAAGCGTTCTTGGGGTATCACCTTTGCGGTGTTTGGGGCCTCCTTCAAGACATCCCACAGCTTAGATGGAGTACTTGCTCCGCCGGGAAACCGACATCCAATGCCAACAATGGCGATCGGTTCCGGCTGCTCTCGCACAAGGCCGACGTCCATACTATCTACTATGTGTTGCAGCCCGGGTAGAGTTGTGAACGGCTGTTTGGCGTCGAACCTAGTCCGGAGAAGAAGACCGCCAGTCTAAAGGAGAAACTGAAAATGTAGCGCCTAGTAGAGATGGTAGAATGCAAAGTTTTGGGGCTCAGTCCTGTCTAAAATCGTCTGGTACGTACGCATGGTCTGCTCTCTAACAAGACGATATCATGTTGCCCCTTTAAGTACGGGTGGATAACGCAATTCCCCAGAATCGTATCAGCGGCAACTTTGGGTTTCTACTCCTCTCTGGGACCACGTGGTCGACTGCTTATTTTTCTCTACATGCCATGGCCTGTTATGTCCCGCATGTCAAATCCCGCCGTGGAATCAACAACCGCCGGTAACATTCTGACACGGTCCGGCCGGCAGGCTTGATGCCAAACAAGCCTCATCAGCCGGCGGGTTTTGCGACGCTGACTCACCACTACTTTGTGCTCGGCAATCAGGCTAATTTATGAGTGATTTCTTATTGATTTTTTTGGTATTGACTTGTTTGGTTTGAAGAAAGTCTACCCATTGGTGAAGTAACAATCAAAAGTGCTGACAAGAAAGCAAACAAAACTAGAGTCAAGACAACGAGAGTACCAGGATGACTATTACACACCCCCAGACACAAAGGGCCATTGTAGGAGTCGAAGGGGGCGGCCTCGCGCTCGTGGAGAATGCAAACGTCCCTGCTCTGGAGGAGGACATGGTCCTTGTAAAAAACGCCGCCATCGCTGTCAACCCCGTGGACGCAAAGATGTCTGCGCCAAACCTCGTAACTGCCGGGGCCTTCGCCGGCCATGATTTTGCGGGCACAGTTGCAGCCATCGGAGCGAAGACGTGGACCGCAGCGCCGATCAAGATTGGCGATCGGGTCTGCGGTGCTGTCCAGGTATGCCAACGTTGAACGGCGCGTCCGAGCGAGCTGTCAAGACTATAGAAACTAACAAGTATAATCTACCTCGAAAGGGACTGAACCCCCTAGCACCCGACGTGGGAGCTTATGCGGAATATGTCGGCGCGTCTGACGTCGCCGTCATCAAAGTTCCAGAGTCCATGTCCATGGAGGAAGCCGCCTCGCTTGGGACAGGCATAGGAACCATGGGAATGGCGCTCTTCCATACCTTGCAGGTCCCGGGATATCCCACTGAGCCAGCAGCCACGCCCAAAGTGGTTCTTGTATATGGCGGCAGCACAGCCAGCGGAACCATGGCCATTCAACTTCTCAAGCTGTGCGTATAACACCCATGCTCAAATCCACCAGTTGCTTTGAGTCATGTATATAATGCTGATGTTGCCTAGATCCGGACTGCTGCCAATTGCAACCTGTTCGCCATCCAACTTTGACCTGGTCAAATCCTACGGCGCGGTACAATGCTTCGACTACAGGTCTGAAAGTTGCATAGACGACATCAAGAAGCTCACCAAGAACGCTCTCAAGTACGTCATTGATTGCGTCTCCGAGCCTGACACCATGGAGTTCTGCTACAAGTGCATCGGTCGAACCGGCGGCAAACTGGCAACGCTGGAGCCTCCGCCCAAGTATCTCAACGCGAGGGAGCGGACTGTCACGGTAGACTGGGTATTGGGCCCTGCACTGCATGGGAAACCGATTGGCTGGCCGCCGCCCATGGAGAGAGATGCTAATCCTGAACTTCGTGAGTTTGCCAAAAGATGGTTTACAACGGTGCAAGAATTACTGGACCAGGGGAAGCTGAAGACGCACCCGCTCAAGGTCATGGATGGTGGTCTGTCAGCCGTGACAGATGGGCTCCAGATGCTAAAGAAGAAGCTTATTTCTGGACAGAAACTAGTTTATCCCGTATTTTAAACACATGAATAAAACAAGAGTTGTGTGAGTTGCTTTTCTATACCAGCCACAGCTATTACATCTGATGGATTGATCAATAAGATTTAAAAACCAAGAATGCAGATTATATTGCACCTAGCCCACAATACCGTGATTCCTTCAGACTATAGCGCCCTTGTGCCTTTTGGTAGCCAGGACATGTTCGCGATAGAGCCATGCCATGGCCACAGTAGCCCCCGGGCCAACGGAACAGGTAGAAACGGCGAGTGCTGATACTATTGACAGCCAGCGATGCCGCACCATGCCCGCCCGCTTGAGGTCATTGTACAGATATGTAATCCAGAGAAGAGATACACCCGCGAACCAGGCGTGGCTACTCGATGCCAAACTGCCGCTCATCAAGGAGTGAGTGTGGCGAAAAAGACGCAGCCACGACGAGGCAGACAAGAAAGCCAGGCCTCCGATTCCAAGCCGAATAGTTCCCATGTCACGTTGTACATTGGTCAGACGATCTTGCTGGATCGTTGACGGGAAGATGAACTTGCTCGCCATTCTCTGCGCCAGACTGGTCAGGAGGGGCGACAAGCGGAACGCCCAGATGGAAGATTGTCGAATTTCCCGGCTGGGGCCCGATATCGATAGGATGTAGGGAAGATAATAGCATAGCAAGGTGGCAGGGAGGACCGAGCGTGTGTAGCTCAGATCCGTAAGCCGGAGGTCGGCTGCTTTGAACCGGGATATGGGCACAAGAGCGGCATACGTGAAAAAGTACAGGGACAAGAACGTGTCCGCGGGGACAAGCTGGCAGCCCATTCCAAACACTAATGGCCTATAAAGATGGAAAATCAGGTCAGCATTTTTGAAAAGAAACAAGGTTGCCTTGTATAGCAAGGTTCACTTACAATGCGAGGGGCGTCATGAGGTTGGCACGTCGAGCGGCCTCGATCAATATCACGGCATATACCGTGCCAAAATCCGCAACCTCGAGGTTCAAACGTGGCGCATCAAACGACTCGCTGAGCAATGTCTGCCATGGCAAGAGTGTCTTGGGTGCGTAGAGGGGAAGACAGTAGCGCAAGGCCACGGGGAAAAGCAGGGGCAAGGCAGCCAGCGCTCGGAAGAGGAGGTTCTCGTTGTTGCCCATCCCCTGCTGGGGGTTAAAGGGCATCGTGCCCGCCAGAGATCGTTTTGGAACTGCCATGTACTCGAGCTTGACGGCACCGATCCAGTTCTCAGATGCCAGGTCGACAAGTAGATCGCCGGCGTTTGGCAAGATGTGATGGGCGGCGAAGTGATGCAAGTAGTCCTTGACGGCATGGAGTCTTGTGACGAGGTTGGAGGCAATAACGGTGCGAGATGCCCTCAGTCTCCTCGCGTCCTGGTACCTCTGAAGGGCACCGTGAATCTCCTCCCGGGTCGGGCGAGTGCCTTTACACCCGTCTAGGGTTTGTACCAGGGAGTTGGCCAGGGCGGCGGCGCTTTCGATGGCCGAGTTGCCCCCAGACCCCATATTCGGAGTCATCTTGTGAGCGCTGTCGCCGACAAGAGCAAAGTTTCCATATGTCCAGTGGTCGTAGTACGCTTCCTCCAGGGCCACCATGTTGTACGCCTCGCGTCTCTCCCACAAGTCTCTTACTTTGACACGTGCGCCCGGCATCAGAGGCTGGTCCAGATGCTCCTCCGCAAAGGCTCGTGCTTCTTCGTCGGAGAATCGGGGGATGTTTCCTGCTTTGAAGACCTGCGGCATCCGCGCGATCAAGAACCAGTATACGCGTCCGTGTTTGCCAACAATGACAATGGGAGACATGTCCTTGTTGTAGGTGACGTCAAAGGACCGCGGAGTCAGCTCCGGTATAGGAGCCGAGATGCCAAACATACACTTGTATTCGGCAGACATTTTGTGCTTTTCAGATTCTGGAATCGTTCCAGGGGACTCTTGATCGGCAGCCCGCCACATTTCCCGCCTCGTGATGCTGTAATTTCCGTCTGCCCCAACGAGAATATCGCCTTCGTAGCTTGTTCCATCCTGGCATGTGACCCTTACTCCATGTTTATAGTGGTCTACCATGGTGATCTTTTTATTAAGCAATACCCTCTTGTCTATAATACGCTTTGCTAGGACAGCGAGGATAGATTGCCGGTCAAGAAAACACATGCAATAATTTGACCGTGCCTGTACCAGCTGGAATGCGTCGGTTTTTGGTCGAATGTAATCGCCGGTGTTGCCATAGTGGCTCCCAGTATAATGAATTGGTTGCGTTAATGCCATGATCTCATCATAACACCCGAGCTGGTCTAGGATGCGACTCCCGTTAGGGCCCAGGCCTATTGACGCGCCGAGTTGCGGAGCGATATTTGATCTTGCCTCAAGCAAGAGGTAATCGATCTGGGCATGTTGAAGGGCGTTGGCTAATGTAAGACCTGCCACGCCGCCGCCGCTGATGAGAACTCGGAATCTTGTTTTTGTCTCATGTATTTGCTTTGTCGCAGTCATGATGATAATCAAGTGGTTATTTGTGTATTCGCCTTGACGAGGCTGTATTGCAAAATAAACGCCGCCTATATAGATGTGGAGGCGGAAAAGTTAAAATGTGTTACAAGGAGTCACATATAACCACTATATCTTACGTATTAACAGCCTTTAAAATGGGTTAATAAATAATACACATAATG
This sequence comes from Metarhizium sp. BCC 4849, assembly GCA_037953715.1. Taxonomy (NCBI): domain Eukaryota; kingdom Fungi; phylum Ascomycota; class Sordariomycetes; order Hypocreales; family Clavicipitaceae; genus Metarhizium; species Metarhizium sp. BCC 4849. The sequence continues at coordinate 539,552 of JBALJW010000014.1, read as the reverse complement.
ATGTATATTATCGTGACTTTCATCATCTCCTGCCGCGTATCACAATTAGGCATAATAGTCAAGCCAATAGTAGACATGCAGCGCAAGGATGTCAATTGTGCTGCTCATGGGAGATGTGCCACGCAGATGGGTTGGTGGAATCTGACAGAGCAGCCAATGTAAGGCCGGCGACTTTTAAAACAGCCTTATTCCAGTCAACGGCTGGTTTACTCTCCTCAGAAACCCACCGTCTTGTTCTACTGGGCACGTTCTAATAACCGGATGACGTAGCAGGCGTATAACTAGTACTCCGGAATAGTTCTTGCTCAACGAAGAGATAGCCGGCTTGTTGTTTCGTACACAAAAGGTAAAAGCAAACGCTTTGACTCTGTACCGGCGAGATTTGGCAGACGCGACGCATAAAGAGTTTGTGACGTTGCTTGTTGCCTGGGCGGCGATGTTGCGCAAGTATCAGAGTCGCAACAATGGCCACCAATGACAGTGACGCCGTGTATCTTTTCGAGCGCACTGAGCTGGAAAGACAGAGGTAAGCAAGGGCAAGACGCTGCCGACAGCAGAGCCAAAGTTGACCGCATGACCCAAAAGATTGAACCAGCAGCATGCGCTTCTTGTCCGCCTATGCCACGACCATCTTCTTCACCCCAGCATACCTCGAGCTCAAATAAAAAGAATTGCCGATGTCGGCACCGGAACTGGGTAAGATCTGGTGCCATTACCATGCCATGACCGTCTCTACTTCCGTCTACTTCAACAATACGCTGATATCCTGTAGAATCTGGCTGCAACAGGCATCACGATCCCTGAATACCGCCGCGACGGCGGATTCAGAAGCTCCTCCTTTAGCATGCGTCGGATTTGACATTTCCGACGCTCACTTTCCCAGTACACCCCGCGAGAACATGACGTTTGTCAAGCACGACATGCTGAAGCCGTTCCCCCAGGAATACCACGGGACATTTGATCTTGTGCACCTGAGGTTGATGGTCTTGGCTCTCAAGAAGGAGCAGATCACGACGGCGGCGGAGAATGCAGCCGCGCTGTTGAGTTGGTACCAGGCGCAGAAGACGTTTCCGCACAGCAGGACGCAGACTAACAACGGCCTCAGAACCAGGCGGATATGTGCAATGGTCGGAAGTCGAGCCGGCCAAGCTGGAATTCACGCCGACCACGCCGGCCATCACGACCGCCAGGGCCGCCATGCGCGCCAACTCGGTTGCCAAGGGATTGGCCACCACTCCGTCGGTCGACATTAGAGCCGCCCTCGAGGCCCTCTCCTTTACCGACCTCACTGTCGAGGACTACAGCAGCGCCGGCAGAGACGAGTTCACGGTTCCGGCGAGGGAGTGGACAAAGGCTGGCGCCAGGGCTGGCCTGCGCGTTGCGCTGGCGAGATCCGGGCAGGACGGGGGTCAGGAAACGGCCGACACGCTCTTGGACGACTACGTGAGGGATATCGATGCCGGCGTGGTGCCGACGCTACCACTGGCCATGGTGGTTGGGAGAAAGGGAAAAGATAGCGCCGCGTAGGATCGAGCGATATGATGGGAGACGGTGCGCGGGTGGGCAGTTGACGTCTCTGTACAAGGAAGAATGCCAATGATATTGGTGGCCTACATAGAATTCTAGTATCCTACATTAGACTCAGATACAGGCCGTCAGAGTCCGTCCGGGACTCGACTTGCACGAGGAGTGGAATACAATCTCCCATTTCGATTCATTTCTCCAGCCGGGGCTGCGTGCCCAGTCTCCCCTCTCTAAACGTCATTTTATACGATTTGATAGTCGTAGGAGCCGTTCAAGACTTGTCTGTTGAGGCGGCCAAGGGCGTGGCCCCCTCACTCCCCTTCTTGTCATTCATCCCGATCTTGTCCCAACTAAACCCAAAACTCAATAAAGTGGCCAGCGCAACCGCTATGGCGGGAACGTACTTTGTATCGAGACAGTTAGTTCGTTACTAGACACGATCCATGAATGCGAAACGGTATCACGACAAGTGATTCCAAAGGAACCCGGGGCGGAAGGAGGCTCGAGGGCTTGGAATATACTCACAAAGACCTTTACAAGGGCGTCGTTGTAGGCCGTGAGGACCGCCGGCAGCTGCGACGGCGACACAGCCCTGTCGAGCTCTGTTGCTCCCGTGCCCGAGATAAGTTTCGGGTCCACGCCAGGGGCGTATTTCCTCAGCGCGGACGGGAGGCCGTTTTGGAATATCGCGTTGCCGACGGAGATGGCAATGGAGCCGGCCAGGTATTGCGAAAGGGGTATGCTGGCGGACACGATGGCGAATTCTTCAGCCACAAGGACCTCCTGGGCCGCGATGACGGGCTGCATAGATTGCTGGCGTCAGCCCTTGGAAGCAGGGTGGTGCCTTGTATGAGAACAAGGCGGAAAGAGGGAGGAGGATTCTCACCATGTTAAGCGCTGTTCCACGCCCAAACCCTGCCAGGATCTGGTACCCGATCCATTTTCCCTCACTGGTGTCCTTCTCAAAAGTGACCATGAGGCCGGACCCGATGGCCGTCACCATGCTGCCCAAAATGGCCCAGGGGGGGATGTAGTGTAATTTGCGAACTGCAATGTTTCTCAGACAAGACACGGTCAGCATTGACACGTCAATATGGATAAGGCTCCGAACATTGAAAGCACCACATGTTCAAGGCGTACCTAGCGCGCCGCACAATATAGCACCGCATATCTGGCTGATGGTGGACGGCAGCATCATCAACCCACTGTCGGTAGGGCTGGCCTGCTTGACGGACTGGAACCACAGAGGCAGAAAGTAGCCCGTCATGATGGTCGTTCCGCCCTGCAGGCCGGATATCAAACACCCAATGTACACGACGCGTTTGCCATGGAGCCCCGGGGGCAGCAGGGCCTCGTCGCCCCGGAACTTGCACCACGCGCAGAAAAGGGCGAGAAAGCCGGCGGCGCCGCACAAGAAGCCAATGACGAGGCCAGAGTTCCACGGGTACGCCGATCCGCCCCAGCTGATGGCGACGAGGAAGAGCGTGCAGGCCGGGGCGAACAGGAGAAAGCCCACCAGGTCCAGCTTGACGGGCATCCTTCTCAGCGCCTCCCGGAGAGTCGGCTTCGACGCCGAGTCAGCGACGCGGCAGAGGGCCGTGACGAAAATCACGACGCCCGACGAGGGGAGGAATATCCAGAAACCTGCAAGAGTCGGGTCAGCCAGGGGCGGCAAGCACGGGCGGTTCGGGCGGCCGACATACACCAGCGCCAGCCGGCGTGTTGGGTCAGGGCGCCTCCGATCAGGGGGCCGATGATGCCGCCAATGGAGATCATGGAGATTCCAAAACCCGTCGCCAGCGGCCGGATGCGCGGCGGCGTCGCTGCCGTCAGGATGACGAGGGCGCCGTTGGTCAGGCCGGACGCGCCCACGCCGGCCAGGGCCCGTCCGGCGATGACCATGTGGCTCGAGATGGACAGGGCGCAGATGAGATTGCCGAGCGCAAAGACGGCGTTGAAGAGCAGGTAAGCAGGCTGCGTTGGACCAGGTTCAAAATCAGCCCCGGGAAACAAAGGCCTGCCGGTACGCATCGGGGCCGACTTACCTTTGACGGGAAGAGCACGTACGTCTTGCCGGCCAGGGGCTGCAGCGCGCACCTGGTTTCTTAGTTAGCTGGTGCCGGGCTGCTTAACATGGATTTTCTGTCCAGGGGGGCGTGAGGACGCCAAAGCTCCGACTTACAGGGCGAGCAGGAAGGCCGAGCCATACCAGTTGATGTCGGCGAGGCTATGGAAGCGGTCGGTGATGGAGGGGACGGCCTGGGCAGAGAAGATGGAGGCATGCCGTCAGCAAACGGAGGGTGAGGACGAGCGACAATACGAACCGTGGCGACGATGTTGATGTCGAGACCTAATAGGAGCATGGCCAGCATCAACGCCCCCAGCAGGTTGTACAGCTGCAGCCCGTGGAGGTGGCCATGATGCTCCTCAGCGACCGTGACGGCGTGACGGCGAGGTGTTGCTGTGTCTTGGGTCGCGCGTGTCGCAGCAACAGTCTCGTTGTCGGCCGAGAGGCTCATGACGGCGAGCGGATCGGGTCGATAGGGCTGGAGTAGTGTCAATATGTCGCCAAGAGGCTCTAGTAGTTGCCGCAGCAAGGATAGAAGCGAATGTGGATTTGGCGTTTGGTGGCTGCCATCGATGAATAGAAATTGCGACGAAATCACACGGCTCGACGCAGAGGCTGGTCCGGGGGCTGATGCATGCCAACGTGAACTCCGGCGGGTTTTCTCTCTGTTCCCCCAGTCGAACTCGCCGGACTCCAAGCCACATGTACGGAGTCCGGGAAAAGGATTTCAGCCAGAGTCCGGAGTGACTTGTTGGCTTATGGTTATGTCTGGTATGTGCTGTACTTGGTATCAAGGTTACATTCCAGCTACCTGAGTGCTTACTTGGGAGATTTACAAAATTACAGCCCATAACCAAGCCGGCCGGCCACCAAATAAAGAGAAGAAAAAAGTATCAAGACAAGAAGAAAGAAAAAATATGCTCTCAGACGTAACAAGTTCATTGTGGCTCGGGCCATATACCCTATTGCTGCTTATCCCGTTATATGGACTCCTCTTGGCCGTCTTTCGTCTGTACTTCAGTCCCCTGTCCCGGTTCCCCGGACCAAGAATCGCCGCGGCAACATGGTGGTGAGCAGGCCTTGCCGTGACTCGGCTCCCCGTACTTACACGCTGCCTCCAGGTACCAATTCTACTACGATGTTGTCCGGCGCGGCCGCTACATATGGGTTGTCCGGGACATGCATGCGCGATACGGCCCCATTGTGCGCATCAACCCGAGCGAGCTTCACATCTGCGAGTCGCAGTTTTACAACACGCTCTACGTCTCGGGGGGCATCCATCGGAAGCGCGACAAATGGAGCTGGGACTCGGTCGGCGCCGGCGGCGTCCGTGACTCGGCCTTGTCCACCGTCGCCCACGATCTTCACCGCGTGAGGAGGTCGGCCATTGCCCAGTTCTTCTCGGCCCAGAACGTCGACAAGCTGCAGCCCGTTATCCAGTCCAAGGCAGACCTGCTGGTGCGTCGACTGGCCGAGCGTCGCGGCCAGCACACCGTCGTCACCAATCTCAACCATGCCTTCTCTGCCCTGACCAACGGTAAGAATTGCCCATTTGGCCTTCGCCGAGGCCACCATCCATGGCTAACGCTTCGCGCAGATGTCATCATGGAGTACTGCTTTGCTCGGTCCTACAACCGACTGGCAGCTCCCGACTTTGACCCCAGCTACAAGCACGCGAGCCACAGAGGCGTGCGGCTCGCACAGATTGCAAAGCACATCCGCCTGTTGGGCTGGCTCGTCACGGCGATGCTGGCGCTGCCCGAGTCCATCCTCGTCCGATGCGGCCCGTCGTTTGAAATGTTCCTCACCGAGCGCAATGTACGCCTTCCCTTGTCTCCCTCCGCGCGCCTCCTGCAACTAACCCGTGCGCCGTCGTCGACAGCGTCTCCATCGCCAGATCGAGGAGCTGACGCTCGAGTCCAAGGCCGTGGGCCAGGACGCCTCCCACCTGACCGTGTTCCGCGAGTTGCTGGGCAGCAAGCTCCCGCCCGAGGAAAAGACGCCGGCCAGACTCTCCGCCGAGGCGCAGGTCCTCGTCAGCGCCGGCAGCGAAACAACCGCCAAGGCACTGACGGTGGCGTGCTTCAAGCTGCTCACCCACCCGGCCGAGCTGGCCAGGCTGAGAGACGAGCTGGAAACGGCGTTGCCCTCCTTCGGTCTCGAGTCCGGCCTCCGCCTCGACCAGGTCCAGCGGCTGCCGTATCTGACCGGCGTCGTCAAGGAGTCCCTGCGCCTGTCGTACGGCGTGGTCGGCCGCCTGCAGCGCATCTGGCCCGACGAGGAAATCGTGTTTCGCGAATGGATCATCCCCCGGGGCACACCTGTCAGCATGACCTCGTACGACGTGCACCATGACGAGGCCGTCTTTCCAGACTCGTTTGCGTTCCGTCCGGAGCGGTGGGCCGACAACCCCGGGCTGGACAGGTATCTGGTGTCGTTTGGAAAGGGCTCCAGGCACTGCGTCGGCATGAACCTCGCCATGGCAGAGCTGTACCTGACGCTGGCCAAGTTATTTCGGCTGTTTGGGTCAGGCCGTGTCCGGCGGCCGGGGGACCTCGGCCAGCTGGTCTTGTTCGAAACCGACGAGAGCGACATCAGGATGACGGGGGAGGTCCTGGTGCCGTTTGTGAAGCCCGACTCGCGCGGCGTCAGAGTCGTCGTCGAGTCCTGACGCGGGCGGCCGATACGGGCCTCCTGGACGTGCAGGCACATGTATAACCGTGTTCGGCGGGCACATTGTCCAGCACTAGAGTATCTTGCGCAAGGTGATGAATGGCATGACTATTACGTATCTACATAGTTGTCTCTACTCTGTCCTCAAGTAAACGGCAAGGCACCGAGCCATCTTCCCCTGATGGACCGTCTCAAATCCTGAAGGTTCCTGATGAGCCCCAACTCGTGCCCGCGGACATCAGAGAGCATTGCTCTGAGAAACGTTTCCGTTGCCCTGCCCGTAGAGCACCCGTGTGCTTCGTCAACCTGGTATCCCGCCCTGCCCGAGGGCCTGGACGACGACCCGGCGCCCCAGGAGCCGGCATGGCCTCGGCGGAATGCCGTCTCCGATTCCCAGTTGAGGTCGCCCGTGGCTTTGACGGCGCAGTGACTGACTGCCGTTTGAAGACGATCCACCATGTCGAGCACCATGTGCAGGATCACGCCAATGTTGGCATCCGGAGACGTCCCCAGGTTGAAGTTGCCGAGGGCAAAAATGGGAATACCAGGTGCGTTGACGGTGGAGTTTGGAGACCCCGTCTGGTGACTATGGCGCAGGAACTGCGCAAGAGACTCGTACATGTCCAGCAGCCGGAGGTAGCAGCTCAAAATCAGGAGCACGGTAGAGTTGTCTGCCAATCGCCACGTGTTTGGGATCGATTCGGAGCGGCAGTCTCTGTCGGCCCCTGAAGAGCATCTACAGGCACCGGAACCCTGGCTGCACGTGTTGCCATCACTCCGATTCATCGTGTGGATGACGTGCATGAGGCTCTCCGTCGCGGAGAACATCTTCTCTATGTTGCCGGCGCAGGACTGTCGATTTCTGGGAGCTTCTTTACTCACAGTTTGTCTAGTGTTGGCAGTGCAAATAGATTCGGACAACGAGTACAAATCTCGCTGAATAATAAGGAGATCATCTATGCACGTGCTTGTGTGAAAGGCAGAAGAGGGAGATGTTGGTTGTGTGTCGCCCACCTCCACGTCCCCGTCTGCGGCATCAAGTCGTCTACTCGGGCCCAAGTCCTTCCACTGGCTGTCGAGCTCTCGCGATATGGTCCATTCGGGCATCGACAAGAATCCCACCAAGTGGCCATCCGACGGCGGGGGAGTATTAGTTGCGAGAATAGACTGCCATTGCATATCTTCTTCATACTGGCCCCCAGAGGAGGCTAAAGGCAAACAAGTCAAAGGTCAGTATATGTCATTCCAGAATACATGGGACAGTTTTGAATCAATGTTCAGCAACGCACAAAGTCCTTGTCCAGTGCTCAAATAACCCGCGTGTAGGTCTGGCTCGGCGGCAGGCAAAGCAATGGGTCGATGGCTCGGCATAAAATGCCGCTCTGAGCTGCTGGTGTCCGTGTCGCGTGTATCTGATTCGAGACTGCCCAGCGTCGTCCCACACAAGGTGGGCAGTGAATGAAGTTGCGATTGCGGCGAAGGCGGCAAGATGACTTCTCTGTCCTCGATGCCCTTTTCTGGCTCCATCTCTACCGGGGCAAAGTCGGCATTTTCTTGACTGAGACTGTGATCAGGTGATGATAAACTCTGTGGCTCCTCGGGTGTTCCCTCGGTGCTGTAGCTTGAATGCCGGAGCATGCTCTCGACTTCTCTAGATTCACGGCTCCTATATGATTTCCCTCTGGGCCTGCCTACCGGCAGAGGCGGACTGTATGTGCAGCTAGATCCCTGCTTTTGGCATCTTGAACACGCTGAAGAGTTGCGGAGCTTGATGCAGCGAGATTTGAGATTGTGGCACCTATCACAGGCATCTTTCATGCCTATATTCGCGTTTGGCATAGTGCTGCTGCTATCCATAGACAGTAATGGCAGTTGTGTTGGTTTAGTGCTGGGCCATTGGAATGGGATATTGTTAAAGTCCCCCTCGTCCACAGAAATACTCGATTCAAGAAAAGAAACACAACGCGTCCTCGTGAATAAGTGAGCCTGTGTAACATTGTAAGGGACCATCCCGTCCGTTGATCACTTCTCCATTAGGGGTTGAGTATTACGTTAACCAACTAGTAAGATGCAAGTTCCCAAGCCACTTATATCTCCACTTAGGTCATGAATATACCGAGGATGGCAGAAGTGGAGTGACCGTGGTAGACTTTGGTTTGTGTCGCCTTATGACGACATCTAGAGTTAGAATCCGGCACAGCCCCTATTTCGCTAGCGTCGGCGTTTGAGGATAGGAAACGTGCCCGCTGAACCCTAAGCGGACGTTAGATTTGTATCGCCGTTTCGAACCCAGATCGAAGACGTGGCCCACGGCCTAGAACGAATGCCCCCATATTACAGTAATCAAAACCAGACCGGGACACGCGGCAACAGCGGAGCGGATGACCACAGGCGGCGGTGGCTAGCCCCCTTCTGGCCGGGATGGATGTCAGACGGAGGCTTTGCATTCAACCACGGTATGCATAGCAAGTCTTTCTATCCCTGCTTAGGTGTGCATGGCAGGAAGCGACTGACTGCCGCATCGCCGGAGAACAGTTGCGTATTGCGCCAACAGCATTAGCTTTATGTAAAACGCCCTGGGAGCTGTGCTACATGATCTGTCAACTCACTTGCCTGGCGCAATTATCCGTTTTTTCTTCATATTCGCCGACGGTCCTCTCAGATCATGATGTGTTTCACCACAGGTAAGCCTCAGAATGGCCCGCAGCTGTTGAATGCCGTCGGTCCTCCTGGAATCAATCATCAGGTATCAAGAACGTGCCGAGGTTGGGGAGTTTATAGATGATATTGTATGACTAAGACGTCAGATTCCAAAAGTCAGTTTTCCCACCAGGCGGGATGATTTGTAATTACAAGAAGGTTTGCAAATATTATGCGGCGATAAGGTTCGAGGTGTCAGCCAAAGGGCAATTAGGTGCTTGACAAGCTATCCTAGAAGACAAAATGTCTGCACGTGTCCTTAACGCATGGTGCCTTCCCAAGCATGCGCTGGTAGTATCAACGCGGGAGTGAGGGTTGGTGGTGTGAGGGATGAGTAATGGTCCGGTGCAATCAGTACTCAATGCTGATTCACTGCATATTACTGCTGCCTCGGACGATGCGTGTCAGAGCGACAACCTCAGTCTGCCGTCCATATTAGACAGAGTGGATGTAAGTGAGCTACACAGCCATGAAGTGGCTGTACATGTATAGTAATTGATTCCATATAGTAGCACGGGCACACCAGTTGATGGCTTAATCCGGCGACTTTATTAGGATAAGTGCGCAACCCTCCTTGACCGGGATTTATAAACGCCACGTGGGCTCTGGGAGTACACAGCCCTGTCAGGCAAAGGCCTGGCTCGGTAGTAGCATCCGCCCACAAGTGCATGTGGGCACAAGTGGGCTTTATAGGTGAAAATTGTGTCATCATCAATCACATACGACCACAGCCACTAGCAGAGCTCACGATCCCGTCTGATCTCGTACGATAACCTAGTGAGCGCTGGATTAGTAGTTGGGTCGGTGACGACCAGCGAATACCCAGTGTTGTATGTTTTTTTTTTACCAAATCGGATCCTGTTCTTTACAAGACGATAAGGTAAAATAAGCCCCGTAGCTTTCACATACGACCACAGCCGCCAGTAAAATTCAGGATCCCGTCCGATCTCCTAGGACAACCTGGCGAGCGCTAGATTAGTAGCTAGGTCGGTGACGACTAGCGAATCCCTAGTGTTGTATGTTTTTTTTGTCTTTTTGCTTCCCGACCCGCCGTCATTCCCCTGAGGCGCCATCGTAGCACAATGCCAAACACCACCCACCAAAGCGCTATATCTCGCCTCTTCACAGCACAGAACAAATCATTATGTCTGTAATTTTCTCCTCGCGCGAAACCTGGCGTTCCTGATTCAAGTAGTTGTGTGGGAGCTGGCGACTTCGCTCTTCGCTCTAGCCCTCGGTTACGTGATCTTGATAATATGGAGCTGCCTTGAGAAACTAGACAGCAAGAATTCATCTCCAGATAGCCAAACAGAGACAGGTAGTAGTTACTAAGCAGATATGTCGAGTCAAACATAGAGAGACCAGGTGTAGTTTACGCCAAAGTACTTCGCTACTTGTAGAAAGCACAATGTATGAGCTGATCAAGTTCGCTGCCTGATTTACATCTTATTCGTCTAGCCATCATCCAAATGCCAATCATTTTCCATGGAATAGAGGCAAGAGTTGGGCGTATTGACATCCACAACCATCATGTAATTGCCGTTGCCAGTGGTTCGCTTATCCTGGAGAGGAGGCATGGCACATGCAGCAATTGACGACTGACGGCTTCCAAGGCCGCTGTCTGTAACTTTTGCCTACAACATCCCGAATCATATTTGCTACAGCAACTGTAGGTACCTGGTTCAATAATGATGTGTTACCAATTCACCTAGCTAGATGTATTCAATCATCACAACTGTGACAAGGGCTATAATTATAGGGCTTGGAACAATGTTCGATATTCAGCTAATAATTCGCTTTGATATCAAAGGTCCTTGGTTTTCCTCAAGGCCTCGAGGGGCGGATGACCCTTATTTATATCAAGAGGCGGTCAAAGGGCTGTCCTAGATGCCTGAGGCCTCCGTTAGGTCTCGAGCCCTTGTGTAACTATCGTCATGTTCAAGGTACGGCCCGTGCCTTTATGGCAACGTGACATCCGTGTAACAACAACCGCCATTATAATGCGCTAAAAATAGATCAACAGATAGGCAACTACGTACTAGGGCAATTTTAGTAAATAGTCGCTTAATATATTATAGGAACCCAACCATCTATTACTACCAGATAGAAAAACAAGAGTTTCTTATACTAAACCAAGTGTCCCAGTAATCGCGTAAAGTCCTTGCAGCTCTAGGAATAAGACTTAAAGCTCTGTGCTAGGTGAGATGCTTCGCAGACTTTGAGTTTTGTACTTGAATCGAGCAGCATCCCGAAGTCCAGATGGAAACGTAACGCTTACCTTAGCCGGGCCAGCGCTTTCCGGTTCTGTACTTGCAAACAGCGAGATTGCCGGGAATAGTTGTCCGGTTACGTTTTCCAAGGCCTCACCTGTAAAATATCAAAATAATAGCGTCAACTAGTTTGCATTTATAATGATAGTTTCTAAACTCGACCTGGTGATGCAGGATAAAGCTAGACTTACCGGCTTTTTCTCCATCTAGCGTAAACCAAAGCCGCTTCCGAGTTGGGTCGTACACTACACCCACGGTCTGACCAAGACGATATTTCTGACCGGCACCTACGGGATGGTTTTTTCTTAGGAAGACGCCGTCGTCGCTGCGGTAGGCCCAGCTAGACCCCCAGCCCACCATCGTGTTCATTGGGCAGCTTTCCGCAGATAGGCCGATGGCAATTATGCTATGGCAACGTGTGAGAGATCAATTGATATGAAATGGATATATATCATGCAGAATCGAGTACAAGCAAAGCAGGCTTGATAAAGAAGAGGGGGTCAACGTTGCATACTTTCCTGAGCCACACTCAATGACTTCAACCTCAAAATAGAAGATGCTCTTGTCAATTGGAACACAATAGTCGGCTCGGACGGTGCCCGAGATTCTCCCCTCGAGTGGTGACGGATAGTCTTCTGTAGCTATCAATCTGTTAGTCTCGCTACAAGCCATGTTGATTTAGTCGCGCGATACCTTTCACCTGAGCACACATTCCACCTTCCGAGACAGTAATAGCGTCGCTCCTATCATAGGGGGATAGTCTGGTCGGTTCCCGCTTCGTGATGCCCTCGGTACATCCTAATTGTTGCAGCCGCTCAATCTCTGCACTTGGCAATTCGTAGCTTCTCGCAAGGTCTAGGCTCGTCCAGCCACACCGATCTGGGACGTTGAGATTAATGCCTTGGTTCTCAGTCTCGGCAAAGACGCCATCAAAGGGTTCAATGCCCTGGTCCAACTTGAATAAGGCCGGCATAGCTGCAGATATGTGCGCGGCTCTGCGGTCCTCGGGCACCGTATCCATTAACTGTGTCCGTCCGCAGAGGAATGCGAGATATAGCAAACCTCGGCCACATCCGTCATTGATGTCTGCATTAGCACCAGCCTCTAGCAACCGTTGGATAATCTTGTCCGAGCTAACCCTGACGGCAAGATGCAGAGCCGAGGATCCCAGGCAGTCAACTATATCGAGATTAGCCCCCGAACGCAAAAGAAAATCGATAATGCTCTCCTGTTTATAAATAATGGAAATCATAATCGGTGTCCGACCCTCGTAATCTTGTGCATCGATTTTCGCGTCTTGTCCGAGGAGAAGCTCAACGAGACCAAGTCGTTGTGACTTGGCATCTTCTGAACCACTGCAGACGACATGCAGCGGTGTACCAAAAGGACGGCTCATGCCGTTGGGATCGGCTTTATATTTCATGAGAAGCTTGACCAGCTTCTCATTCCGCTTCCACAAGGCAGTGTGGAGTGGCAAGCCATAATCGCCGCCGCCGGTGTTTGGATTGGCGCCCGCAGTGAGCAGAAGTGTACAAACTTCAACGTCACCTTTTTCGGCGGCCACGATGAGGGGGTTCTTCTTGTGCCAGTCATTGCAGCCTCCAGGTCGGTTTTGGGCATCGGCTTCAGCCCGGGACCGGTAGTGACCGACGAGCTGTTGACGGCGCAAGGGTTTACCCTCGAACCCCCCAAGCCTTCAAACTCGACGCCCGCCCCTTCGTAGGCTCTATCTGTGGTGGCATCATCATCCTGCTCGCCTTGAAGACCAACAAGGGCGGCAACGACCTCTTTGTGCCCTTCCATAATTGCCTCATGCAGTGGAGTGCGTCCGATACTACGCTGGTTAGGGTTGGCTCCGGCTGCAAGAAGTAGTCGAGCAGCTTTCGCGTGGCCATGGAATGCAGCTGTGTGAAGCGGCGACTTGTCACATCTGTCACGGGCGTCTGGATCACTACCTTGGTCGAGAAGGAGTCTAATCGTGTCGAGGTCGTCCCCCTGGCACCGAATAGCTATGTGGAGTGGTGTTTCCCGGTCCCTGTTAACGGCACAGGCTGACCATCCGTTATCGAGAAGATAACGAACCAGGTCGAGCTTCCCGTGTCCCTTGGGAGCCTTGATGGCCAGCCTTAATGTCCGAAAAAGCCGACGTGACCCTGGCTGCTCCCATTCCAGCAACAGCTTGAACGCTTCGAGATGGCTGGACTCCGCGGCAATATCGAGAGGGCTGCTCCCGGAGTCCTTGCAACGGACGATGTCTTGATTGGCCCTCCGAAGTATCTCACGGAGGCAGGATTCGCGGCCCCAACGAGCCGCGTGATGGATTGATCTCTCATCATCGGCCCATGGAGGGCTGACTCCTTTCCTAGTAAGATGCCGAATAAGATGCCGAACAATGCTCACCTTATTTCTGAATATAGCCCAGACTAACAATTTATCGTATTCATTATCGGGAAATGCTGACGGGCTCTTACGGATGGGGGCCTTGAGGACCTCCAGGCGGCTGTTCTCAACCGCCTGCCCGAGGTGGAAATATTCGACGTCAATTGCTGTTGCGAGCAGAGCCACAAGCCCGACATGTCCGTTGACTATGGCCGTACACAGAGCCCTCTCCAGATCTTTTGTATCCGTATTGTTCTCCTTTCTCCCTTCCAATGCGGCCGTGTTGTGCCTCTGGTGCAGTTGCTCTACCAGGTAGCGAACAACGCACAGGTGGCCATTCTCAGCAGCGAGAAAGATTAGTGAGGGCAAGGCACTTCCTGTACGTAAAGTGATGGCCTGGGCGCCAAAGAGCTCCTGCAAAATCGGGAGTTGACCTTGTTGCGCCGCCACGTGGATCGGACTCCTGGAAGCCTTATAGAGTTGCTGAACCAAAGCCTCAGGCGATTCGCCTAGGACAAGCGCAAATGCGTCTACAACTCCAGCTGCACAAGTCAGTTGTAGAGGCTACATACCTTCCAAGTTTGCGCTGTTTATTGCCGACTTGAAATCGTCAGGCCTGGCGCTTCGGAGGGCTCGGAGAGTATTGCCATCCCCGAGTCGTGAGGCTAGATGTACCGCCGTGTTGCCGGATTCATCAACAGACCTCAGGTTGCACCCTCTTGCTAGTAATATCTCTGTCACTGACGTGTGGCCATTTGCGGTTGATAACAGCAATGGATTCGAGCCCCCCGGTTGTGATGTCAAACGCTCAATATCCGACACATCTGTGGTTTCTAAAATATATTCAAGAATCTCGACATGCCCATGTTCTGCAGCTGCACAGGCAGCGAGCGCCAAACGGCCTGGCCGAGAACTCGGCCGAAGTTCACGGACAACGTTGAGATTACCATGGCTCGCTGCAATCTCAATCGCTCGTTCTATTTTTTCCGGTGCCTTGTGCTTGTCAACTTGAACAAGATTGCGTATGACCCTGGCAAGTCCAATCTGCGCTGCCAAGAAAAGGGGGTCGTTGACGATATATTCTCTCCGTCCGGTTGATGGACTATAAGTCTTGTCATAAGTGGCCGAGACAAAAGTTTCGTTGCTCTGATCCGCGCAGAGGCAGATGTAACGCAACGCCTTGTCATCAAGAGCACCAATAGTCGGCATATGAAGATTGTAATGATCTATCCAATAAATTTGCGCGTATTCACGCAAGGCCAGAGCGGCACAGGTAGAGTCTGCGTGCAAGGCATCACCTTCCCGGCACAGCGAGATTTCACGCGCTTGCGTCAAGCAGATTGATAGATACGAGATGCATCGGTCCGCTATATATCCGTGGAAACCGGGTATAAGGGTGTCGACGCATGTCTCAAGATGACTGCGAAAAGTTTGACTTGGTATCGTAATATGGCCATCGACAATTTTGATACCGAGACTCAAGGAATCGCCGAGATCCCTCATGAGATCCCAAGAGACGCTCTCGGCAACTTCGCTGAATGTCAGATTTCCTGCAGCTCCAACATGATCCTCGGCATCAGTTCCCAGCGCTAGAGCTACCGCGAGTTCCGAGATGGTGAGTGGGCGCAAAGCATAGAAGATCCAGTTGATAGCCAGCTTGGCTCGTCGTTGCTGTGCCAGTTGTAGCCCGCGGACAGTTGCGCTATATGCTGTTGTAGGGAGCGTAGACAAGAACTGCTTCAAGGCAAGTTTTGTAGAAGGGATATGGCGTTGCTCAAGGAGTTCCAGGTTTAACATGACATCATGGTCAATGCTATCTTGTCCACCACAGAGTCTCTCAACAATAAGTTGTTGAGATTCCTTCCAAACAGGCCTCGCACGTGCAATGCTTGAGACTCTCTCTGCTGCTACATCACGGATGACTCGTCTCCAGCCATCGTCTTCGAGTGAAATTGCGTGGAAAGCGATGTTGGATGTCCTGTTACATGGAGTAGAGGCTGTCATGACGAGTTTCAGCGGCACCGATATTGACCTAGAGGCTGCAAGGCTACTGAGCTTCGCAGCAATTTGTTCACCACACTCGTCTACTGAGTCCACCACGAAGAATATGAGGGTGTGTTGTAGGATTATGAGAAGATGGCGAAACAAATCCCAGAGCCGCTGAGGCGAGACCATTGGTCCCCTGGAGTATGCCTCCGCCACATATCGAGCACGGATGAAGAGTTCCGGCTTTAGGATTAGAAGCTGCCGAACCGCTGAAGAAACTAGGCATTGTTCTGAGTTGCGACGTGCATCCCAGCGGTGGAAACTGAAGCTCAAGAACAGCGTGTTTGAGCCTGGGTATATGCGACGCAAGGAGTGCATGATATGGGATGCGACGTATATGTGACTAGAACCTGGATACCATCGCACAGCAAGCACACTTGAGCCTGGATCTTCTAACCAGGCCTTGAAAGACAAATGGCTTTCCAAGTAGGCTCCAGGTCCTGGGGGTGACGGGACGAGACTGATGTTACAAATGTCTGCATCCGGACGAGCAAGAGCCCTCTGAAGCGTGCGGTACCCGGGGTCAAGCCCTAGTTTCAATCGTCCAGTCAGTCCTGCTACTTCATTCCAAATGAGGTGACTCACGGATCGAGGTTTCTGCTAGTGAAGTCCTAATATCGCAAATGATGTCTTCTTCTATCGGCTCTCTCCCTTGGGAATCACAGGGCCCATCACCAGGCAACTGTGAACATAGGTCAGTCGGCAAGGGCACATTATGGATCCCTACGAGAGCAAGGGAAAAGAAGCGCTGGTTGTACACTTACGTATGCATGCCCAGCGGCCACCCCGTAAAGTTTCTGGTTGAGTGCCCCGGAGATGGTGGAGAATTCAACTTCGAGATTTGCAAAGGCCGTCGACCATTGCTCCAGTTGTGAGGAAATGCCCAGTGGGATGCAGAGCTGTCTCCATCGCTTCGGGTCATAGTATGGCGGCGGCTTGATGAGATGCTTTTGACTGAACATTAGCAATCGCAGCGTGCAAGGCGTGGAGAGTATTTTCCAGTAGAAAACTCACCAGTGCAACGGTTTGAAACAATATCCAGTGATTGTGAACATCTTTCCATACGAGCAAAAGAACCTGTTGGCCATGGATTAAATCATGTTGATGAAAGTACAAGACCAAAGAGCCAAGGTAGCCATACATGCTTTACCAGAGGGACTCCAATATCCTGAGCAACAAAGACGATGCGTTTTTGCGAAACCCCTTTACTTGTCGGCTCACAATCTGACGCTCCGTTGTTATTGAAGCGCTGCAACTCCTGGATAACTTTCAGAGCTTCTCGAAGGAAATATTCGTCCGCGGTGCCATGGGCTTGGTCGCCGGCCCAGTTGAAGCTCAAGAAGTCTGCTTCTGGGAATTCTCCTGCAATCCAGGCCGTCTCAGACGCTTCTTGGCTGTTCCAGGCCCAGGGCGCGGTCCTATAGCCAACGCCAACGCCGTTCGCTAGCACGATCCTGGAGATTTTGGTTAGATAAGCATCAGAGAGATTGGCGTCGAAGGTGGTGATTCTCACAAAGCCATATTAACACGGAAACTGAGTTGGGATATTCGACCACGACGATTCTATTCAGCTTCCGTCACACGATCAGGCCACAGACAAAGGCTGGTGTGACAACAACAGTCATGCAGAGTATTACACGACCACTTTGGCAGCCTTGGGCTTTCAACCTCGACCAAGTTCTTGTATAAAGAAAGCTTTATGAGACCAAGCGCTTTTGATACCTCAAAGCAGATGGTTAGGCTGAAAATGAACATCGTCCCGCCCCCTTATATTACACGGTTGGCGCACAACAAAGGGCGTTGGGCCAACAAAGTTACACAACAACAAGGCAACAGCCACGAGGCCCGAAGTCGGTCATAAGCGAGGGCTGTCTCAGGCACACAGTCCTCACCGACTTCCTGTATTTGTAGGGACCTTCCATCCCTCAAGGCCTCGTGCCAAACCAAGGACCTTTGATAACCCAAAGTCGATTATTATAGATCGAATCGAACCCTCCGTTCCAAGCCCACTTATCCTGCCCTTGTCACGCCTTATCACAGCTTGGCCCAGCCAGGACCGCGGAAAGCAACTTGATGCGAGTTGGCGGACGGGCCGGGCAACCGGGGCCGATGAATTGGATTTACGGCATGCATGTACGGTTTGACACGAAGGCCGGTCTACGTTGGCCAGCACCATCTTGAGAAAGGCGTGCACGAGTAGTCTCGTTGTAAACGATGCATTTATTCATGTCAAGCTGGACCTTTGCCCGTTCTCTTGATGCCGCTCAGTAGGTGGCATTCAGCCGCATATCCAGGTACTCGCTGCTATTAATAGGCTCATACTTCTTTGGTCGTTCCGGCCCCCAGCAGCCTGGTATACAGTCAATTGTAGAGTCAATGTCCGGGCCTACAAAGTATGGAATCGAGTACCTCTCGCGAGTCATCCGCGGTTCGCCCTCTTTCAACGGCTCATCAGCAGGAGGCGTACGAACATGATGCAGCGTAGACCGCAGCACGTCGTTGCTCCATCTCATAAGTAAATCGCCGATATTGACAACCATTGTTCCTGGGATATAGGGCGCTGGGTTGAATTTGCCCTTTTCATGGATATCTTCGACCTCGAGTCCGCCGACCTGGTCCTGGAAGAGCATGGTTAGCGTACCGAAATCGGTATGAGCACTGATACTTTCTAGTTTGCCGGTCGCGAGGAGCTCTTCTTCGGCAGGCGGGTAGTGCAGCAGACGGATCTGGTTTTGCTTGGTCTTGTGGTAATTGGTAAAGAAATCCTCCTTCAGGCCCATGCCAACGGCGATAGCGCGGAGCAGTTGCAATTCCATGCCGTAGCATATGTCGTAAAACTGGGTGAAGAAGTCGCGGAACCCGGGGATCACGTCATCGGCAGGCCAAATGTTTCGCAGCTTTCCCTCTGCACCCATTTCGTAGGATTCCTTGAAGTCTGGCTTTTTACGTTGGTTGGCGATGCCCTCCTCGTCAAAGACCATCTGAGAGACTTTTTCGCGGCCGATGCCCGAGTAGCCTCGGTGATACCATCCTTCTCGAGGGTGGGGAACCTTGTCCTTTTCGCCCTGTGGCAAGCCGAAGAAGCGTTGGCTCTGGCTTCTGGTCAGATTCGTGTCTAAGCTACGTGTAAGGGAACAACTTGGATACCCATTGGAATGCCTCGTCTACCACATTCTGCGGCACTGAGTGGTTTTTTATGTAGGCGAAACCAAAATCCCTGAACGCTTCGTAGATTTCTTTCCCGATGGTGGCAAAATTTTCGTGCGTGCAGTCATCTTGAAGAAGAGGGCCAAAATCGATGATGGGGATTGCATGTTGCTGATTGGCTATGCCGCCCATGTTATCGCATGTGACTTTTAAAAGCGCCAGGTTACAAGATATACGATGAATCCAAAATCAGACTCCTGGCGAACTTGAGTTGTGGTTGTCGCACTTGTACGAGCTAAAAAGAAAAAAATTAAATGAGAACAAGTTGTGTTCATGATTCAACTCACAAGGTGCGGGGTCCAATCCTGCAGATATTTCAAGCAATTATACACGTGGATTACTAATATTACTATTCTATGTGGGTGACGAATACATGCTGACCCGGGTGCCCATTTGATATTACGCCGTCTTTTCTTCCTGGAATGACGATCTGGATGCCATCAATAGTTGATGGGTCAAGTGCCAGGTTCGAAAAGGTGGCGCATAATAACACAACGTCTGAACCACTTCATTAGCCTTTCCAGGTTGGGATGTAAGGGAAAGTAGGTCATGGAAAATCAGGCAGTGCGGCTGACCTGCAGAATTACGTCAGAAATCACATTACCACGCTTGTGACTGAAATCGATCGCATTGATTCGCTATAATGGTTGTCTGCCTAGCCACCTGGCATTCATTTTCATCCATATCGCCGTGCCAAACTTGGATTACAACATTGGCACTTAAGTCTTCTCAACTGACCGTCGCTGAATAAATTTACTGAGTACATACTGAGTCCAAGGAAAGTTGAACGGACTTTTCAACCTTCACACTGTTAGAATGCGTCTTCTGCAGCTGTCGTCAAATGGGGACCTTTCCCTGACAAGAGATCTGACCGATGTCAGCCAATATCCGTATGCTATACTATCGCATACCTGGGGAAATGATGAGGACGAGGTGACATTCGAAGATATCGGCACAGACATAATGAAAGCTAAGGCCGGCTATCGAAAGATCCAGTTCTGTGGAGAGCGAGCCCGTCATGACGGCTTGCATTTCTTTTGGGTCGATACCTGTTGTATCAAGAAGTCAGACAATAATGAGCTGTCAACGGCGATCAATTCGATGTTTAGATGGTATCAGAATGCCAAAAAGTGCTATGTTTATCTCTCCGACGTTTCAGCTTTCCATGAAGACGACAAGACGGCTCGTATGGCTGAGGATGTTACAAATTCGCTCCGGGCAAGCCGGTGGTTCACTAGAGGCTGGACCCTGCAGGAACTCATTGCTCCAGATTCAGTACAGTTCTTTTCATCAGATGAATCGCTGCTCGGAGATAAGACGTCTCGACTACAAACGTTGTGGGAGATCACGAAGATTCCTGCTAGGGGCCTGCTTGGGAGCAATCTCTCTGAGTTTACAGTTGCTGAAATAATGTCATGGGCGTACGATCGCCAGACCAAGCTAGAGGAAGACAAAGTGTACTGTCTGATGGGCTTCTTCGAAGTCTACCTACCCTTGATTTACGGCGAGGGACTCAGTAATGCCCGAGAGAGGTTCCAATTTGAACTCCAAAGACGCCTCCTTCGACAGCCCCAAGCAGTTGCAGAGCAACCGCTTCTCGAGCCACCAAACGCAAGGTCTTTGACCAATCATCCAGTAAGAGGGAATTACCGCAGGGTACATGTTACGGTTGTTTATTGGGAGGTTGATAAGGTAGAGGACCTGGTATGTTTGCAATTCCTCTGTTTCTAAGCAACCTGGGATAGTCTTTTGCTCATGCTATTGTCCTAGGTTCAGAGGCTCTGCGACGCTTTCAGGAGAGTTTATTTATATGACGTTGAATGTATATGTCTTACGCCAGTATACCCCTCGACCAATATTGATTTTCCGTGGCAGGACTCGGCATGTATTAATGACGACAACTTACAAATCCTATACTATATTGGCGCCACCCAACGTATCCCAGATACGGAGGATATCCTGAATGTTCAGGCTATCTCTCACTCACCACCGTATGCCCTTTCCCATCCCCAACTTTCCGTCGATCCCGGACTAACTAAACCATCATCTGACAGGCATCATACCTTGGAGTCTCAACCGGTATGGCTATCTTCTGCGCTAGGCATCCCGAATCTTTACTCAGACGTCTTGGTCATTCTAGACTGTCATTTGGCTGGGCTCTCAGAAGACGAAAATTCAAGCATCTCATTTTTAGCTGGTGGGCATGATTGGGCTCGTTACGGAGTTCTATTTGCGGGTTATGATCAGGCTGTATCTCCTCCTGGTCAGTTCTCAGAACGTCTTATAAAAGTACTGCAGAATCTGGCAGACTCAACTGGAGGCCGTGCTACCCTCATTAGCTGCATAGATATCTTTAGAGAACTACGCCGGCTCCCAGAGCAACTAGAAGACAATGGGCGGCCGGAATGGCGCGGCTCTGTTGGAGCAGCGTCTTTCGTGCTCTCGCCGTTGTGGTCATGAAGTGTTTTCACCAATATATGAACGTTTGGAACAACGACCAATAGGCGGCGGATATATTTTGCACATGTTGGTGGCCAGTTAGATGACTCGCTACTTGCCGTGGCGGATCTGGACACTAATGACTTGACCCTCTACAGTCTACAATAGTCTTAATGACTCTTGCCTTGCACATCGGCATAGGGCTTTGATACGAAGCGCGAAGAGACACCAACATGAATTCCTCGACCGCCAATCCACCCGTCTTCGGGGAGCTCAATCTTCAGCATCCCATACAGAGTCCTTACGTCGCACAGCAAGCTTACGAGCCCCATGGTAATCCAGATGTTTACTTACTCGTGCGGCGGAAACAAAATCGTTACGACTATAGATCCACGGATGACCCGTCATTTCCACTCTCTTCCCTCGACTTGGTGAGTGGCTGGGGAAGGCCTTGGTCAACTGTAGGCCGATCCCACGGTTTGATCCTGCATCCAGGATCAGCAACTGTTAGTTGTCTCGTAGCATCCATATAGGGTCGGGTGATGTAGTTACCAATAACCAAGACGTTTTTGGTCACCCTGATCGTTTTTCTTCCAAGACGCCAGAATGAGCTTCAATAATTCTATCTTGTTTTTGTGTGGTATATGCCTTTTCTCCTCTCGTAGACGCAATTTTTCACATGAGGCTTTTCTGGGCCTGGAGAAGTTTTGTGGATGCCCTCATGCCCTCCTTATCACGGCGAGTTGGGACAAAGACGCATACATGAAGCGGAGAACCCTGTTGGCATGGACCACCTCAGCTCTGGCGGATTCCGACATGTTGGTTGGTTGCATAGTAGCAATAGCACACAGTTGAGGACGTTGGAATTCTCTTTTGATCATTCGAACATGCGCACAGCGTGCATATGTGGGAGCCGGTTGAGCCTTTATTCCAGAACACGTATTCTAGTGAAGGATTCTCATATTCAAATAAAGGTGCTTTAGGATAGGTTTCAATTTCCAATCATCAGACTTCTCTCGTCATGGAGGAGGCGCTTTTAAGAAGATGTAAAGTAAGCACGTTGCTCACTTACTCTGGCCCAGGCGTAAACTTTTGGCCGAAAACGCATTCATTTCCTGCGGACATGTGCTGATTGTCGATACACAGAAAGTGATCACATCAGTATTTGCGTATATAAGATTTGGACCCAGCTTCTGTTCTTCCTCATTACTCTTCCTCTAAGCACACATTTCAGAGACAATGGCTTTGAGGAGTTCTGTGCCCTCTTATTCGCAATGATCACTTGCCTTCTTTATAGTATTGAAGCATTATTATATTTTACGGTACAGACACCCGTGGCCTAGTAACCTTCAACCTAGACTCTAACTCCATGTCTAGCTGTTGGATGGAACAACCAGCACCCAATGTCTTGTCACAACAGTATCACGGAAAATGGTGAGCCCAGTAGGGTAAATGTGGGAGAAGTCGCCGAAAAATACCGGCCAAGACTCGAAGCCTTTTCCAACTTGTATAAAGAGATACATCAGGACCCTGAAGTTTCGGGCCTGAAAGCTAGGACGGCGGAAAGGGTTGCAAAGCATTTGGAGTCACTCAAATACCAGGTTCACCAGCATATTGGCGGTTATGGAGTCGTTGGAGTCTTTCGAAACGGTCCTGGAAAGGTCATACTGCTACGGGCTGAACTGGACGCTCTACCCATTGAAGAGTTAACGGACTTGCCGTACAGTAGCAAGAGGCGCATGGTGGACCGTTATGGCAATGACCGGCCCGTCATGCACGTATGTGGTCATGACATGAATATGGCGGCACTTCTCGGTGCAGCTGCCCTGTTGCGGGCTGCAGCCGCGGAATGGAGTGGCACTCTTCTTATTGTTTTTCAGCCCGACGAGGAGGAGACGGGAGGAGCGCAGGCTATGATTGATAATGGACTATACAACCTCATTCCAGTGCCGGACCTCATACTGGCTCAACACGTGGTTCCCTCAGCGACAGGTTCCGTATCGATCCGTTCCGGCCCGGTGCTTGTAGCTGCAGACTCCATACGTGTTCGAGTTGTTGGCGGTCCATTCGAAGGGACTCTCAATCCTCAGCAATGTGTGGATCCTATCCCGCTCGCGATGCGCGTTGTTCTTGGACTTGAAGACGCCGTGAGGGCTGACATCGGGCCACCACAGGCAGAGACGTCACGGTTGCTTGCTGGGGTTTCCATGCCGGTGAACCGGGCAATGACTATGTTGCCTACGCTGACATTCTCCTTGATGTAAAGACGATGGAAGCCAAGGTTGGACTACACGTGAACGAATTCATCAAGCGCCGATTTCGAGAGGCGTGTCGCGAAGCTGGTACGCCTCGGGAACCAATATTCGACATCAAGATTCGTGCTCCTCTTACGAGCAATAATGTGTTAATAGCGGATCTTGTTGGGAAGGTGTTTAAGGAAATATTTGGAGACAACGCTCTTGAAATGGAGCTCACACGTGCCTGCGAGGACTTCTCGACGCTTGGAGGCAGTCATAACGTGCCTTATGCGTTCCGAAACTTTGGGGGAAATGGGAATACGACCGGAGGCGCTGTCGCTACAAACCACTCCCCATACTTTGCTCCCATTATAGAGTCAATCGACTCTTCGCACTGGGGTAGATGCTACGGCACTGGCTGTACTGACGTTTCTGGCCAGGTAGGCTGTCAGTGGGCTTGTTCAAAAACAGTGACACCCACCGGATTGACGAACAAGCAAGCCTCGACACCCAGGAGAGGATTCGCAAGCGTATCGCGCATGAGAGTCACAAACGGTCATACGATGCCCAGAACCTGCGAGGTCACAAGGCCAAGATGATGCAGGAGGCGAGGCAAGTCGAGAAGATCCAGATGCGGAAGAAGATCAAGGTGCACGAGGAGCGCAATATCAAATCGGACGACCCATCATCCCTACCCTCAGAGCCCGTGCCCAACTACCTTGTAGACCGCCAGAACGACCCTCGCTCCGCCAAAGCTTTATCAAGCTCCATCAAGCAGCGCAGAGCCGAGAAGTCGGCACGATATTCGGTTCCTTTGCCCAAGGTGCGTGGCATCTCGGAGGAGGAAATGTTCCGCATGATTACGACAGGAAAGAAGACGAAAAAGAAGTCGTGGAAGAGGATGATTACGAAGCCTACGTTTGTCGGCGAGGGGTTCACAAGGCAGAACCCGAAAATGGAGAGGTTCATCAGGCCGTCCGGGTTGAGACAAAGGACAGCCCACGTCAGCCATCCGGAGCTGGCCGTCACCATCAAGGCCCCAATTCTGAGCGTGAAGAAGAACCCGTCGAACCCGCTGTACACCCGGCTCGGTGTCCTGACAAAAGGGTGTGTTATTGAGGTCAACACGAGCGAACTGGGTTTGACGACCGCATCCGGCAAGGTTATTTGGGGTCGGTATGCGCAAATGACGAGTGAGTGCTACGAATCCCCCCTTTTACCGCGATCCACAATCTCTAGTTTTCTGGCTAATTCGGACCGTTATAGATGACCCTGAGAATGACGGTTGCGTCAATGCGTAAGTTATGTGCACGTTTAAAGATGATATATGAATCTAACGTCGTCGCAGGGTGCTGCTGGTGTGAAGAACAGGTGGTTTCGGGAGATGGGAGCTGTCACGTTTCGGTTGAACTTGACCCTCATATAAAGGTCGGAATGATGTCAACGTCCTAGATTAAGCGCATTTACGAATATACAAAAGGTAATAAACAGTCATTTTACCCTTGTGGATTGTCTCCTGCCGTAATATTAGGCCCCTGTTCAAATTTCAGCGATATTAAACGGGGATCCTAACGATCGCTTGTCATTTCATGACAAAAGGGGCTCGAATAAGGACTGAGGTGCCATCTGTATCCTTATCCTCCAGAACGACTTGGTTTGGATCACAGTACCTCCGGCCTCGTTTGCATTGAACAACCTTGACTTACAAACCCTCCGTGTTTCTGTTGCCATTACGGACAACTCTCAAGAACCCGCCTCGGGCGCGGTCCTCGTCCGGTAGTTGCATAACCTCGTAATGTGTCTGATATTTTGTCTCTCGGAGTAGTCATTGTCTCTGCGGGTCGAGACGGTCCGACTACACAGTAGTCGTAACAAGCGCCCGTCGAACCGACAAGCGCCCGTCGAACCGCCTCAAGCCTCCTCCATTTCGTAAATCGGCCGACTCGTTCAATTTCTGTGCTCCGCCATGACCAGTCTCTTCCGATTGGCTCGAAAACCAGGCTCTGCATTAGTTCTCTCGCGATTTCAACGCCATGAACCAGCTTCACGAAGCCAATGGCTCTCCCCTGGTCGAGAATAGAAGGACAGTGTTCTTCGCAGCTATGCTTGTTATTCCGCTACTTTTCACCGCCTCTTTGACTTCTTCGTCGAGGCAGAGCAACCTCAGCACAAATGACGTCTTGATGCATGTACAGTTGAGTTTTGGCGTAGGGCCCAGACTACGAACGATGCTGAGTCCCTAGAGTGCATTCTCGCCGTTCTACTCAATACTACCCACGCGATGCAACGGGCCGGGGGCTATGTCTTCGAGTCCGGGCTGCTCTTGGCAATCTGGAGCTAGGTGTGCCGGCTCTACCGAGTCTCCCCTCGATTCTAAATGAAGATGACGTTCATAACCTTGCCATCTTTTGCGTATATTTTCTGCACGGCCAGGTAGACCCCTCCTACCCTATCTCGGGCACGAGACTACATCTCCCACCGACAATTTAATTCAAAAGCCAGGCAAAATAGTCAAGGTTCCTTTGTTATTCCCCTCTTACGAGATGCTATAAACCCTGAAAAATGCAGAGTCACGAAGATTTCATGCAGCAGAGACACAGGGCCTGTGCTTGTGCGACACAAGGACTGACATTGCAGATGACCCGTCATCTCTAGACCGTAGCAAGTCAGTAGCTGTATATTGACTAAGCCGAAGACCTTAATGCAGGTTTGAGAAATGGCCGTCGTTGTAATATGTGTGAGAGCATCTAATGCGAAGGACTCACAACATTAGCAGTCTCCATTCTACTGCAGTATACGGAGCATCTGGCTTGAATTCCAATCAGGTTATGGGTTCGAGTACTGGCCAGTTGTACGTAGGATATTTGATCTTCTGCTAATTGATTTAGGCCGGGATAACCCTTCAGTAAAGTTGACTTTAACGGGAGAAGTGCTATTCTTACGGCCTACATAGCCGGAGATACGGAGCTGGTATTAATACCCTCACCCTTCCCGGCCGTAATTCCACTTTGGAAATACTATCGGCGAGGAATAATTCAAGCAGACATAACACACGAAAGATCCCTTCCAGCTCGTAACAAAAACTATAACTGATTCTCGATCTACAGATCTTAGAAGTTTTGAGACGAAGTTATTGTGGCTTGGTAAACGCACAATTAAGGTGCACCGCGGGCTGTCGTTAAGTACATGGAGCTCCGACCAACGACCTTTCCAACTCAGCTAAGACAGACGAACAGATAGCTAGGAAATTGCCAGCATCCCGTCTTCCCGCGTAAAGATGGCCGCAAAACACTGCAGCCTCTCCAAACTAAATCTCAAGAAGAGTCCGCAGAATGCAAGAGGCGCCGCTCCCTGCTGACTTTGGGGGGAACTGTTCCGGCTTTGGGTCGCTTTAACAGTAAGTAGAGCATTACGTATTTTAATTCGTGCAGTTTACGACGTTAGCTTCTCATGTATTGTCGTCACAAGGAATTCCCAACTAATATACAACGCATTTTAACATCAATAGTATATTATATTGAGTATCAAAATACTATACACTATGTGCGGTAAAAGTCTATTAAGAGCTTTATGATTTTCTCGGAGCTATGTATAACTCCATGGAGCTCTTTTAACTTTAAGAGCCAAAATTCCAAGCCCAGTCTGTAGGCTTAATATCGGCTTTCCAGAAAGTAAACCACGAGTCGTGAGTTTTGCGAGCCTCCGCGGTGACGGTAGTTCCAGCGCATTGCAGGGTTAATGTTATATCTAGGAGACGCAACGTGTTAGCAAGAGCAATGCGAAGAGATCAAGGAATGAGTTACATGCCTTGGAGCTTGAGTTCATCCGTGCCCACCCCCCCGTTGTCCACACGATCGGCAAGTCTCACGTAATCGATATCGCCAGGAGTAACTGGGCTCTTATCAAACGCATCTTCGAGGTTGATCTCCTTTGTCATCTTGTCCCCCTTGTCAGGCGATGCCTTGAGCAGATAGTGAGGCTGTCCACCGTCCCATTTCGAGCTGTGCCCGATTTCGAGGAACAGTCGATCGTCGGTCCCGGCCCAATCAATATTGGCTAGCTGCACATTGACCGTCAGGTTTCCGATGGCGCAGCCTTTATACCAAGAGTCGGGAGCAATGTAGGGCTGAGACTGGGTCCGAATATCTAGCCATTGTAGTTGAGAGCGGCAGCATTCCTCTTCGGTCTGGACGGATTTTGCACAGCAACCTCGAATGTAAAGCCACTCGTCTGGCGGAGTAACGGGAGATTGAAGACTGGGCGTGCATTTGACAGGTTCCCGGCCCTGTTCACACTCATTCTCGGGCTTTTTCCCCGACGAGTCGCAACGAAAGGACTTGACTTGGTCGTTGAATGATTCCAGCTTCTTGTTGCTGAAGAGATCGACGCCTGGAAAAGAAGTCTCAAAATCGTCGCCATTGCAACCGTGTTGACTACACGAATTCATCAGCCTTCCGTGTTTTCAACTACATGCAATCTCAATATTGGGTCGCTGGGGAAGCAAGAGACAAAGTACCGGTAGAATTTGCAGGCCCCTGCGTCTTTTTCTGGTCGAATCGAAGTCGCCCTGCTATCCCATGGTTCAGGAAGGTTGGCTTTGCATACAAGTGTTAGCAGACACAACGGTTCTGACTATTCGCAGCTCCTGGACACATCAACGTACCGCAATCCCCGTTGGAAACCGGAAATCGTCTACACGACGGGCTGAAACGATCGCTTTCGCAAACATGGACACCGGATATTTCCCGGGATTCAGTCGGCGGTCTTTCGATTTGAGTCTCCTCCCCAGCGCCGGCCCCTTCGCAGCGGAAGGAGCTGATCATATCGTTGAAGTGGCCGTCACTGAATTCGCCCAAGTTATCGTTACCGGGATACGCAACTTCGAAGGCGTCGGCAACACAGCCATAGTCCCTGCGGCCGTCTTAGTCTCGGTTGAGGTGCTTCCAGCTCCCTGGGAATATGTAGGTCTTACCTGAAGAATTTGCAAACGCCAGCGGCAACACTCGGACGCACCGTAGATGCCTTGTCATTCCATTCAAAAGGAAGAGGAACTGTGGCATCCCGCACTTAGTAAACACGAGCCTGGAAACTACCTGCGAAGGGGCGAGGAGATGGGACATACCACACTTTTCGGCCGGCGCTTCCAGGTCAGTGCATTGCCCACTGGAGCTTGGACTGTCGCAAATCTTGACGGTGGGCTTTTCATCATCTATCTTGGCCTTTGCCACGGCAGCGAGCCTAGCGCAGCTATCATAGCCCAGGTTTCCTGGCGTCTGTTTAGTATCTGTACGCATTTCCACTCCAAAAGTGCTACGTACCAGTCTCCTCGCGGGCAGTGAGCTGGCCTCCTGAGATGGACCTCTTGAGCTCGTCATGTCGTCTGAAGGATACGATGATCGCCGCCGCCGCTAGGGCACACTGAGCCGAGCTCGCAGCACCTTGGGCGATCGTTGCCCGCAAATGGTCCGGAATGCGGATGGGAGACCAGTCAATTGTCCTCAGCGCCGTCGTGTCTGCTTGGGGATGGTGATTACTGATGAAAGCCCTCAGATGTTCCGTTGCAGACTGGCCCACGAAAGCCTCCCACGCTCCATGACGCCCTTCCACGGGAATTTGAAGTCCTGCAAGCTGTGGCTGGGCACCACTGGGGTACGTTGCGTCAGGATGGAAATCGGGATTCCGCGTGAACGAGCCCATCTCACTGACGGGATCGTCTGCGCTCAAAATTCGGTTCACGTCGGCAGTAGTGATGCGATACCAGCCCATAATTTGGTTCCATGGAATTCCCTGCACGACGGCGTGCTCGTGCTGCCACGGAAAGGGAGCGATATTCTCCAGAGACAAGTTGACGTCCACCATGGCCCAGTTAGTGCGAATGCGATATAGGAAACCTGGCTCGTGGGCGTGTTCCGGTGAAGGTCGAACGGCAAAGTTGATGGCAGCCTGGAGCGACGAAGTGGTTGAAACATACTGAGTGTGCTCTCTAGTTCCGCCATTGACATGCGCGTAGAGGCTGCTACCTGCTTCGAGCTGCTCGGCGGTCAGGCCACCGAGTTGAAAGCCTCGTGCCCATATGCCGCCCTCTCGTCGAACGTCGTCGGGACTTCTGCCCGTTTCGCCTCGCCAGACAAATCCCAGCGTCGACGGAACTGGCGTGCTTGATGCTCCGCCTCCGGCTGGCGAGGGTGCTCCCTGAGCAAGCCCAAGGAGGAGAAAAAAAGGAGTGGCCAACAGCATGGCGAGCAAGAGATTAAGGAAGGCTTTCTTATTTTTGAAAGATGGCAACTGTGGAATGGAAAGCTTGGTGTATCTGTCAAGAAGAACGCGAGAAGGATTGTATTTATATGTGAAAAGCTCAGCCAGTGGCTGATTGACGGCGTGTTCATGTCCAAGAAGCCTCTCAGGGTTTCATACAACACCACCGTCCTCATCTCGGCCATATTACCGAGCAGTTGGGACCATCGTTTGAGAGTATGGATGCCAAGTGGTTTGAAAATGAGGCCAGATACATAAATTCCAAGGGTATATGGCATTATAGACCTGGTCTCATTTTTTTCTTGTTCGCAGAACGCCTTTCTAGGCTTTCTAGAGCGTGTCTAGTCTAGCCAATGGCAGCATCGGTTGTAGACACCCTGGATAGACAAGCTGTTTTTCTTCGGAATCCGCGCGATGCTTTGGGCGTCAGAGGCCATAGAGAAGACAGCGAGTTAATATGTGCATACTTATGAGCTAGACATCGGGGATATTGGGCCGAGTGCCGCTGTTGCTGGGTCTTTTGGCTTCCATGTCACCGGTGGTCTAATCCGATAGACGATCCGTCATTGGGTGAACTCCAGGCGCACTGCCACATATCCAGGTTCAACTATATCGCCAGTGAATATGTAGCACCGAGTTTCTACCATTGGTCCGGTGTGCTGGACACCCGTGATGGCTGCGAAGTGCTACTTGTCTCCTGAACTGAGCCATCTCGTTGGAGAAGTTCAGCCTGCAGGAATATATCTGTCAAGGCTTGGGCCAAAGGCATTTCCCGCTGATCGATACATCTATCACCACTTAGAAACAAATAGAAATGAAATGTCAAAATTCGATGGCAGGGATGTGCCGGGGTGTCCTCAGGGCCTGGTGGAGAGAGATAACTCATAGCAGACTTGGCTGCTTTCAACGGATATCGGCGGTGTCGTCCCGACGCACCGCGAGACTTCTGTCATGCAAAATGCAGGAGTTTTTGTCACCGGGAGACGTCTGACATCAGGACGTAGCGAACTTAGTAAGCCGTTGTTGGATTCATAAAATCCCACTTGAGCTAATATCGGCATTGTGTCCGTTGGTGAGGTCGGAAGCTGACATGATTATTTCTCTTGACGTCGGGCGACGGGCGGAGAGCCTTTCTCCACCAAAGCTTCCCTTGTCTGTCATGGCATCAGCCTTAAAAGAGCGCGGCAGTGAATACCCCATTGGGCTCGCGAATATAGCCATCGATGGATATAGCCTCAACTACCGTCGATCCTTGCATATGGACTCTCCACCAGGAGGACGAAGATGACTACATCCCAATTGGGGAGGATGTGGCCGTATCAACTTTATTAAGAATCACCCTATACCATGCTCGAGCTGGTTGAAAACAGCAGAGTGACGATTGGGTCCTGATCTATTAGCATACCCATCTCCAGCCTTCTCTTCCTTGCCGGCAGCGCACAGACTCGTTGAACATCGAGTCAACAAACGCCCCTGGAACTGACTCGCAACTCGGCATCTGAATATGCCTTGCCGTAATTCGGGCCCGTGCGTCGCAGATATAGATATGGACCATATGGTATTGAACCGGTCCCAACGGGCGGGGTCTCATCTCCCGTACCAGGTTGAGGGCCAGACTCCCACACAGATGAACTCTCGACTTCCGCGGAATCTTCATTGCTCTAGTTACCGTGGGCTTAGCATGGACGCAGCTCAGGCTGCCGTCAAGGCCATCGCCACTATTAGAGCTGGGTCAACTGGTATCGCGGCGGCCGGGAACCATCTCATCCGTAAATGTCTCACAACATTATGGCATTGGCAGCCTTGCTGCGGATATCTTCTATCGAAACACATTTTTCCAAGCCAACTGTCTTCCAACAACGAACCTGTCACGATAATTGCTTTTTCAGAGCTCATATCGGCCCGGGTTGAGGGCCCCGGCAGGGGTCCTCAGGGGCTCCATCAGGGTCAACTATAAAAGGGGCACGCCTAATCTGTACAGGATTTTTCACCAGTCAAGGTTAAGCATGAATAGATTCAACAAGTTGTTGAGATCCTAATAAGCCCCCCAAAATATCTTCCTTTTCACTGTGCAAAATACCCTATTTGTTCCAACAGAAGCAACCCCGGCGGCATATGGAACACGGATCAGATCGCCGCTGGCAGATTCTTTGACTTTCCCAAGCACGATTTATCACGACATGGAGTCCATACCACAATCTACCGTTTTCTGCTGGTGATACGTAGCTTCCGCATGCAGGACTTGTTCTTGGGTATTTGAGAGACTACGCAAACCAGGTTCCGACATAGAGTGGAAACGATTTCACCAGCTGAGTTGACTAGCCGTTTCCGAGTACATGAACGAACTTTATCCTTGTTGTAAGCAGGCCATGGCTTAGGACGGCGGTAGCTATCTTGGCCCGCTTGTCTGGGGGGAAAGAGAAGAGTGGTTAACATTGAATGATTTACCTAGTCAAGATATATAACTGTTGTTCTAGGCGGACGCGATCTGGTGCGATAGGCCTAAAACTTACGTCCGCTATTCTCGAAACCATTCCTACACCGCGCGAGACTTGGAATACCAAAGACAACACGTAAGGGACAAGTCCATTCCCAACGCCTACTCATCCGCGTTTTGACCGCTTATCTGTTAGACCAGTAGTAGCCACATGCGGAGTCCGAAGCCGATTTATACTGGTGAAACACAGAAGCAACATCCGCGAATATCGAGTCATGCATCACGATTCATGACACGGTAGTCTATTAGGACCTATGAACATAAAGCTGTAGCCACTATTGTCTGGCCCGACTAAAACTTCAACACATGCAATAAATGCATGTAATAGGAGCGAATTCTACTAATAATAAAATAGAGTACATGCATGGCCAGTTGTACGGTTTTTTTGGAAACCAAATCACGAGTCCTTGATCTCTCAACATATCTGTCAACATGACCCAGTCCCTCGTTGCTATCGCCGCATCAAAGAGGCCCCAACTTGGTACGTTTGACACAGAAAAAAAGGCATGAAGAGAATTGGAGGGGGCATGATCCAGAGGCTCGCCCTCTGGGCCTGTTTTACCTAGATTAGCATGCGAGGATCTCGTTCCACAAAACTATTACCATTTATGTCTCAAGTTGATGAAACATAGACGCTCACCTACGCGTGAGGATGTAAATGAGGACACGCTTGGTTTTCACGACATGAATATCTTGGGCCGCGTTTGCCGGTCGGCGCCCGATGAGTTTATGCAACCTAGAATCTCTGTGTATTTCGGAGCACATACAACGTTAATCGTTTCTTCTGTGAGGCTCCGGCTGAATAATAAGCAAAAAGCCCTCCACATTACGAATACGAATAGAACATGGGTCCAAATTTAGGGGTGGCAGGTAATTGTAGCAGAGGAGAGTACAAGTGTCTGCTGTGGGTGTTTCGTGAAATAATTACTGATGTCTCCCCAGATAATCTGAAACCTGCGATGAATCACATTGTTTCTATTTCGTAGCTAGTCTATCCCCCACATAGGAGCCGCGCACATTAGATCCAAGAACATAGGGTGATCGGATCGACTGCCGATCTCAATATGAACACTGGCAAGACTGTAAAGTTACACGCGCCCCAATATTGGGTAGCGTGACCGATGCTAGTCAGTCGAGCTGGTGACTCCAGTCCGCCCAGACGTTGGCAACCCTCTTGATTCAGGAGGCTTGTGATTCCATGAGTCATGAGGAAGAGGAACAGAGTCAGCCGCACCGATTGGCATGAACTCGCACAAATAACCTGTCTGTCGATCCACTCGACTGCAGGCGCAGCAAAGTAGCTGCCGTATGGCTGTGTCATGAATCGAATAGCTCACGCAAGGGTTTGTGTAAAAGGAGGAAAACCATCTGTTTGCTGATAATCATATATAGACGATGCATGAGCTTTGGAAGACGGGACAAAATATGGCAAGTCCACCCAAGTATGGTAAGTCTTTCATGATTCGATCTGTGAGTGGAAAGTTTAAATGAAATCTAGGATCGACCACTATGCCGAAAAGACGCGATACCGAGGCCCAGTTTACATGGTCTGGCAATGTTTGAGTTTTATGCGTCCCTCTGAGTATAACAATGCGCATAGAGCAGACAAATCGTGGCTTTACCAATTGCTTTAAAAGATTCAATATTAGCATATAGTACGTGAAAGCGGGCGGTTAAATGCTTGTCATTTTTCTTATGCAAAACCTATTGTCTCCACTATCCCAAATATTGGTGTTAAATAGCGCTGGTACGTCTGGACCGTATCTGCATCCAAGCTCTCACATTAAAAAGTCCAGTGTTATCCTCTACCACCCTATTATGGAAGACTGAATAGGCTGCTAGATCATTTTTCGTAATTTAAAATTTCAACGAGTTTCATTGAATTCACCACGATGGGACATAACCTGGTCCAATTTGTGTTGACCTTGGCGGCCGTCAGCGCTTTATCAGTCCCCCGCAGACCGTCTGCTCAGCCAATGACTTTGCCCACGATCTTTGAGCGCTCAGAGCCAGGTGAAGGATGCCTCCTGAAATGAAGCGCTCCGAATTTAACGAACATAATAATAAAGCAGGACTCCAAGCCAGCTGCTTCCAATATCAGAAACAGATTAACGAAGCCTTCACAAAATGTTCTGAGAGGGCTGAGAACATCATCAACGCCCTGGAAGGCAAAGACTTTCCCTCCAAGGATGAAAGTGTCCAGGAAACCGGCCAGCCAAAACAAGACGGCAAGGAAACCCTGCAAAGGTTGCTGGAAGATTGGTTTGATGTCGGGATAAACGACACGGAGAGAATCACAGAAATAAAGAAGGAATATAAAAATATTAAAGAAGAATGTGATAAAAAGGAAAAGACTCGTATCGGTATACAATGTGGGGACTGCCCGGAAAATACCCTCGGACAGGCATATCAGGGTACAGGCCCGATTCTTCTCTGCAAGCTAGCTCTCGAGAGAGACAGAAGATCGACAAACATTCGTGATGTAGACCTTGGCGGCACACTCATGCACGAGATGTCCCATGTTATCAGCAATACAAACGATACAGGGTATGGCGTGACGACGTGTAAGAATCTTAGGGCAAAGGCTGCCATACAGAATGCGGAGAGTTATATGTTCGGTGCTCTGGCTGCCACTTTGGGGGATGATACTGGTCCAGGCGGTGAGGGAGGAAAAGTTCCAGACTCCTCAGGAGGAAAAAATCCGGACTCCTCAGGAAGAAAAGATCCAGATTCTACAGGAGGAAAAGTTCTAGACTCCCCAAGAGGAAAAGTTCCAGATTTTATGGGAGGAAAAATGCCAGATTCTCTAGGAGGAAAAAGTTCTCCCCACAATACCAGCAAACCAAACCTTCCTCTCACTCCCAACCCTACTGGTATTATTGGCGACGGAACAAGCTCCTCCTCATCAGCCAAATTCTATCCCCCTAAGACTTCCTCATCTTCTGGAAATGCCTGTTTCCCCACGACTGTCTCTTCTTCCGGCGGTTTCTCTTCTGGTCAGGCTCCCTCTGCTTCTCGACATTTCTCTCAGGTTGCCTCTCATCCCGAAGCCTATTCTCTTCCAAAAGTCCCTCATAGTAAGGGTTCCCCTGCACCTTCTAACGGTGATCTTCCTGCCGTTATATAATTACTAGAAACTATACCAAGTTTTATTGCTTTTATCAATAAAGGCATTTTTCTCGACCAAGTACGAGACAGGCTAACAGTCCTTACGTGATCCCATGTATTATATCTGATTTGATTGGAGATTTTGAGAGATGATAGAAAAGCGTGTCGGGACAGACCAGACTAAGCACATTCTGACCCTTACTGCCCGGGCCATGCCGTGATACACGGGGAGAATAGCTGTCAAGGGGATTGCAAAGTATTGACATATAGATATCCAGACCGGATCGAATACTAAAAGGGCAATTTTACACCGCTTTCTCGGAAATAACTTGTAGATGGCATTTGCGAGGGGAGGGGGTCTCAGTAGGCTACTTCTCACACATAAGGGAAAAGGGCTGTTACTAGTTTCGACAACTAGACTATACTTCTAAATCCAGGGTCCCATCCGAGTATTTCGTAAAGAAAACATATATTGCACGATAGTCTCGCAACAAAGTACACTGGTTATTGCCCATCAAAGTTGTCCTATTTTCTTTATATCTCAAGGTCACGAGAGACTTTCTTCGATTTTCTATCCTAATCTAAAGAGCAGTCGATTCTCGTTGAACCCAAGCCCGTAGCTATCATTACATAGTGGCCTAGATACCTGCAAATCACAATCAAGTTAATATCAGCACGCGAAACTTAAGAAACCTAGGACTTAGGAAAGTTACCTAGGCTAGCAAAAAGCGAATACCACCTACACAGTTCTCCTTTTACGGCTTTCTAGGAGAGCATAGGATTCTTCAGGAAATACGAAGGATTATTTTTTGATAGGCTAAGGATACCTGTAACGGTTCCTATCTGCGCCTTCGAATCTGGTCCGTCACTGCGTTGTTCATCAGAGTTATGCTTGACGGCGTTGAGATCACCCAGAGCCAGTCTCACAGAAGCCGCAGATC
This sequence comes from Metarhizium sp. BCC 4849, assembly GCA_037953715.1. NCBI lineage: Eukaryota > Fungi > Ascomycota > Sordariomycetes > Hypocreales > Clavicipitaceae > Metarhizium > Metarhizium sp. BCC 4849. The sequence goes on along the minus strand of JBALJW010000014.1, from coordinate 503,208 downwards.
CCGGATAAGACAAGAAGCGAAATTAGCGCGGATTTTCCGTACTTGCATTGTTTTGCAATATAATCTCAAATTACATGTCAACGCGACTGCTAACACTTGATATCAGCCATATAATACAAGTCAGACGGCAGTGTAATGACTTCATTCTCTTCACTACACAGTATTATAACGACATAAGGAAGTCGGCATAGCGCCAGATAGCCTAGGCGGCAAGTAAGTCTTGTTAGTCGTGCGATTTCTCTTTCCACGTAACTTCGGTATTGTGATGAGACAAGTTTGGCAGTTTGTTGCGACATGCCGTGACTCCGAGATATTATTGAATTTTAACTGGAAAGTGTGCCGATTTATGCCTCCAGGCCGTAATGGGAGATCGTTCTGGTATCGCAGACCTCTGGAACGACATCAGGTAGACCGTCGACGCTTGTAAACTATCAAGGGTCGGCCCGTGCCTCGATGGCAACGTGACTTCCGTTACCCATGTAACAGTCACCTAACGGATTTAAATTTTTCCCACGGGTTCGCATAAATATGTTCCGAAGATGGCACCCCGAACGCAAGTTGGTTCATGCTTCTCTTTTCCTACTGGACATTGGCGTCAAGAATTTTCAATAGACAGCATCGTTTCTCCCTCTTTCCAGCCGTCAACTGGTCCCATTTGAAGCTCATATAAAAAGGTGTACGAACTGCTGAGCTACATCTGTGTCGCCACCGCTCGCTCAAAAACACGATTGCTACCAATATTCCTCATTTAACACCATTGACTATATCGGCTGAAATGGCAAATTCTGCGAAGCGAATTCTGGTGAGCGTCTCGAGTAAGAGCCCCTACTGGTCCGAGGCATGGGAATCCAGCTTGCAGGTGATCGAAACGGCACTTGGACTCCTTAAAGAGAGTAAGCTGGTTTGTTCCGATGGCAACGAAGACGCGAAGCCGAAATTTATTGTAAAGGAGAGATGGAATGTGCGAACGTTCATCGTCTTTGATATCTTTTACGACACCTACGATCCTAATACTGCGCATCTTTCAGGTCATAATGACCTGCCAGTCATTTCAGTCTTCTTGGGCGAGAAAATCAGCATGAATGTGGCAAGCAACTTTGTGGAGAATGAAGTTAACAGAAAAGTCTAAGAAATCCACGATGCGACTGGAATCGGAAGTCGGCCTCCTTTCAGCGTTGATCACATATATGGAAACGTGCCTAGTTATCCCAACCCGCGGACTATAATATCTCTTCCTTGAATAATGTTCTCGGTTGAGTATTGTGTCACAACGAGGCAAATACACAAACTGGCATACTAGAGCCCACGATGGTTCCTGCTCCCACCTCTCCCGCCCAAGCTGTTATCCATGACTGGCACAAGATTTAAGACAATCATCTCAGGGTGGTGTCGGAAGGCTACAAGGCCCACATGTACCGTAGACAATATTTACAGTTGAACCAGGATCATATATTCCGTGATATGCCCTACATGGGCGAATACACCTATCCCGCACGACACGATTACAATTGGAGCATAGCGTTCGCTCCTAATGGCACATGGTGAATGGTGAGGTCTGGAAAATGTCAGTCTTGTTGTTTGATTATTTTCATAGTGCGTGCATACACTTTATTCACTTTATTACTTCTCTTCGGCGAATGTGTGACTGGTATGTGACCTAGTCAGCCAGTGGTAATGTTGAGGAATGCGAAGCAGGCACTCTGGAAATGAGAAAATCCTTTAAATCCCTCATATTACGCCCAAGTCACGTTGTCATCAAGGCACGGGCCGTACCTTGAACCTGACGATAGTTACACAACGGCTCGAGACCTGGTCGAGGCCTTGGGCTGCCAGGCTCGCTTGCTCACTGCTGTTTGATATAAATGAGGGTCTCCATCAAGGTCTCAAGAAAATCAGTGACCTTGATTATTAAAGCCAATTACTAGCTGAATATAACATTGTTTTAAGCCCTTAAACATAAGTCTTGTCACACTTCTCGACAAATGGCTTTGCTTCTCTATCACACGGAACTGGCGTTGGTTACACAAGGGCTACAGTCACGGGACCTGGAAAAGTCCCTCACCGACTTCTTGTATTGAAAGACCTCTTTGGTCAACGAGACCTTAGGGAAAGCCAAGGACCTTTAATACCAAGGACTGTTATTAGATGAATTGAGTCATATTTCTCCAAGCCTTTAGCCCTTCTCACATTCTCTCATCATCGGTAGCCACCTCCTTGGAGAAGGCTCATTCCGGTCATCTTATCCACAAGGGGTGCAGGACAAAGTCAATGCGCTGTGAGAGTCGTATGGCTTTTAATAGGGCTAGTTTTATCTAATTAATGATTTGCCAGGCTGCCTTGTCGACGGCGATTCCCTACAGCCCTCCCTACAGCCCAGCCTACGCCACTTTTTTTGCCGCAGTCTCTTGGTCGACAACAGAAAACAAGTTATTTGTCACCCCTCTAAAATAGCCAGCGCACCGAAGTTGATAAAGTAGCCAGAAAACCATCATCACGTAGGCTGTTGCCGTTGTGAGAGCAAACATGTCCAATTCTGCGGCAGCGGCGGACGCCAGGTCCTGAACCTTGAAAAATTCATGAACTTGCTCCCTTGACACCAGCATTAATACCAAGCCAAGTCCATACGAAGCCGTCATAGTAACACGCTGAAGAGAAATAGTAGAAGAAACAATGGTATGAAGAACAGCCCATTTCTGATGTTGGACAAAATCCCTTGCCCTTGCTGTTGTAGCCGTTTTATATAACGTGAAGTAATATGGGGGAGCCAGCAACCAGAGTGTCAATTCAAAGGTTGGCCACGGGATGGGTGACAAGCCGTCAAGGTCGTGGAGATAGTAGCGGTTTACGTGGGAGTAAGCATGCTTGCTGACGAGGAACCAGTATCCAGAGAGGCTGAGTATAAAAGAAAACGTGATGATGATGTAGCCGGCTGAACGGTGGAATTTTGGATACTTTTTGCGGAAGCTGTTATTGTGTTGCAGAGGCATGAGGACGCTCCATATAATAGCTGGAGCGGCGTGCAAGCCTTTGTATATCCATGCCGGGACCGTCTTATGCCGAAAGTCCAAGAAATGCTCTCCGGTCTAAGAGAAGGTGAGCACAAGGGACGTTTCCCCTCGTTCACCCAGTAGTTGGAGTGTTGGAGAACTAACCTCTGGAAGCCGGGACGTGGTAAATAACGGGGGCTTCTGGCCAAATATTGCTTCTACCGGTGTTCCCGTAAAGGTGAATGTGGCAAAGATGACCATCAATACGCTGAGAGGAATAATGATGTTTTGGGAGGCGTAAAGAGGGCGTTTGAAAGCCATCTTGATGCGTGCTGTCTACGGCTTGGTTCACGCCTGGGGAGTCGTATTCCATTAAAAGAAAAATGCTTGATTACATGATGGGTGCAATGATGTATTACTTATACGCGTTAAAGTGGTGTAGTCTTTGGGACGGCTGGTTGGGAATTACCATATTCAAACCGGCTTGCGAATTGGTCCAAACTCTAGTAGGAGAGATCGACAAGGATCTGGAGAAAGGGCTGTGCAAGCAGAGCTAGGCTCAAAATGCAATCAATTACCTATATTCTCCATGTGAAAATGCAGACGTTGGGTTGAATACTAAAATAACAAGCCGGAGCTGATTACGTTGGCCATGACTACAGCCACACGCGTACCGGAACGGACGATGATATAAACCGGCCTCCGCTCTGCTGCCTTTTCAGACTTCCGGTCGCTCTCGAGCTAACTCCGGTTTGGTATGTGGGGTAGCCGATCAATCCAATACCTGTGCAGGTATTAAGAAATTAAGAAACCCACGATCGCCTCAGGTGGCCAGTTCTTCAGGTCATAGCTAATGTCACACGTGGCCGCACGGGGGCTACGATCACGGGGTCTAGGGTAGAAGACCCTTACCAACTTATTGTATTTTTAGACCTCTTTGGTCAATAAGGCCTTAAGAAAAGCCAAAGACATTTGATACCAAAGACTGTTATAAGATGAATTGATCCATTGCCCCAAGCCTTGCGTCCTTGTCACAGCAAAGGAAGTTGGCTGGGCCTCAGGGGAAGTATAAGCGATACAGAAGATGAAATGTTCTTGCACTGAATCTCTATACTTGTAACCAGATGTCTGCATAAAAACGTGCATAATTGCTTCAAGGCTCAACTAGATAGCTAATAGAATAGCATGTGTAATAATTGCCCGACCCACGGTGGTTCTGCCCGTTGCACTCAACAGTCCCAATGTCCAAGGGATGGCGTAGTACTGTCCATGTATATAAATCCTCATATCAACGGTATAGTGGCCGTGTTCACATAGTCGATATTATCGCTCTGGCACTCAATGCGCGGTGCACAGGTGCCAAAGACGCGATCCCATACACGAGTCTGCTTGCCGTAATTATGGCTCTTCTTCCAGCCCGACCGGTGATGAAGATCGTGGTCCTCCAACAGCAATTCGGCATCCAACATCTTCAACAGCCAGGTGATGGTCGATGGTGGCGACAGGGAGAGGCGAAGTCCCGAATGGCCGAGAATCTCAGTAAAGAAGATGAACATGTGGCACACCCATAATTCGTAGAAGCCCATCGGCATACCCATGGCCTTCATAGCTGCAAATGCCAGCAGGGGGCTGCCCACGATGTCAAAAATCTCCTGCTCCGTGTCCGCGTACAGCGTTAACAGCGGATTAGGATGCTTTGTGAGGTGATGAGTGCGATGGAATTGCCACAGGGCATTCACCTCATGCATGAGGCGGTGGTACCAGTAAAACCAGAAATCCAGGATAACGGGATAGACGCCAATCTCGACAGGGAGCCACTTCCAATTGATATCGCTGGGCCCGTGACTGGACCGGTATGCTAGGACGATTAGGAGCAGGGAGCGGAAGGTAGTGGCCGATGTGATTGAGAAAAAGACCTTTGCGACGCCAACGTCGGGGACTCCATCTCGTGCGTGCTTATCACCATCTAGAAATCCGTACGTGATCCCCATTCGACCAAAGACGCGGACGGCGTGGATGGAGGTTAACGTCATGGCCGCATTGTAGAAGAAGTAAGCAGCAACAGCGTGCATGTTGCGGCCAGTGTAATATACGTAGGCTTGATGCAGCGCAATTGGTATAAAGGCATAGAAGAGAACCCATCTGGTCAAGTGCCAGTTTGGCAGGTGAGGAACCTTTTCGCTCTTTGCATGAACCGGGGGCTTCGTCTCAAGCGAACCTTGATGAAGGCCCAGTCGATCAAGAAAATGGTGATATATAGTCCATTCTGAACGAGGAGACTGTGCCCAAGTAGACTTCATCGAGTCCTTGGGGTTGCGTTGGAATTGTGCCATGGTGATTCGATGTGCTTTTGCTGAGGCGCGTCCTGGGACATGGCGAGGGTGACTGTGCCGCCTTAAATAAGGTCAACTGGACGCTCGCAGAATTACAGGGCAGGCATGCCAATAAAACACCGGACCGCCGCATGGCTATGGGTCGTATTTACGTTTGTAACGCCTGTGCGGCCGTTGATCAAAGACTCAAACAGACCGTCGACGGTACACGTAGACCCTCGGACGAATTTTACCTCCGCCCGGAGCGCTGGATAGGCAGCACCAAGGGCCAACGGTGGATACTGTCGACATGCCAGACATGGACCAGACACTTTGATCATATGTATCTCCTAGGGGAAGCCCCTTTCGCCAGCAGCGGCAAACCAACTGTGACGAGTTGCGGGGGCCACACGCAAGTTCCTCTCCATGTTCACGGGATATCGAACTTGGCCAAGGAATTGCCCATCGAAGCAACATGGAAGGCATTCTAGACGAGTGGGTCATTTCCATCCATGTTCCATCAGGTCTGGATGTCTGGGTACATACCACATGCAAGGTAGTATGTAGTCTAGTCATCAATCCGAGGACAACGGAAGCACGTGCCAAAAGGCATCAATCCGTCGGGCCGTTCCCCGACGGACATGGAATATCCGCCGCCTCCGGTCACAAAGAGCCTCCAAGCCTAGAAGTCCAAGGGCCGCGTCTGTATACATTAAACAAACAAGCCTACCTATTGTCTTTGTAGGGTGAGGACGGATGAGGTCACATGGTGTAAATAAACTTATGATACCGACTTGACATGTTATCACGGCCATCGCGCCAAAGCTCTAGGCCCTTTACATCCGGGTCCACCATCAATTGATATTGGACCAGACGTAATCCATGAAGCTAGAAAAATGTAGTACCCGTCGGCGACTAATTTTTTTTCCCATCAGCGAGGCTATAACGACTAGACTGGACAACTCCGCGGGCTGGCTTGTAAGACCACTATCACGAAAATAGTTGCCTGGATTATAACCAGGTAAGTCACGCAACACAAACGAACTGAACGCCTAGTATATGCACCAGATAGATGCCGGCCAATGGGAGGTCAATTTGAATCGTGCTACCCTACAGTTTTTACAATACACTGCATTGAATCATGACGGGATACAATCTGAACATTTATCAAACCAAGCTAAGCAGGGTCCAGATGGCGTGCTCAAGAACTACTAGGACTGGCGATTTTATTTACCGCACTTCCCGTGACTTGATCCTTAACCGTGATTAGCTTGAAATGTACTTGAAGACCTAAAATCATCAAGGTAACATATAAATAATCGTAATCTCATTATAGTACTCACTTGTGGAGCCGCTCTTGACGTATGCGCAGTCTGCATAAGAGCACATTACGTTTAGTAAACCGACGTTGGTAGACAGAAGGCTTAGGTCCCGTTGAGAGCAGTGAGTGGCTATTTGTGGATTAATCACCAGCCAAACTATCAGTACCAGTCACGGCAGGCTTGAGATTCTACATGGCATTAGGGGCTATAGTTATTGCTTCATCGAGGCTATGAGACTAAGACAAACATGCTTGGTATCGGGTCCAACAGCAAGACCGCTAAATTCATCAGCGTCAATCAGTCAAGCCCGGTGATCGAGTCGTGCGGTCATCACGAGTAGTTTATCCCCAGTAATACGATAACTTCTATTCAACTACAAAGGTTCTCCGTAACGAGCAGCTTGGTTTCGACAGCTTCCCTCTGCAGATGGAGTTAGTACAAGGGCCACACAAGCAGCCTTCTACTAACCATACATGCCGCCCGATGGCTTCTCCCCGAGGCCACGTTTAAATAATATTATGCTCATACGCCATTGAAAAGGCGTCCGAGGAACCGGTTTGCCAATCAGACTCGTTGGCAGCGTCTCCAAAGGGAGCGAGCGTGCTCAGAGCAACATGGTACCGGCTGGGAGGGGCGTATTTGCCATGGGCAATTTCACCATTCCATCGGCCGACAAACCGTCCGGGGTTGCGGATGGGGAAATTGAAGGGGAAGCCTGGGACTTGACCAATGGACATGACGCCAGCAAATTCGGTGACGAGGCTATCCGGCACGCAATACTTGGACAGCTCTGGGACTCGGGGGTTGGAAATGCTTGGGTCGACATCCGAGCAGAGGATTTCCGGGACGATGTCGAGGCGCACTCGGGGAGAGCCGATGCCCAAGTGAAGCTCGAAGACGAGTGCGTTTACATCTTCCCCGGCATACTTCTTCTTGATGAATTTGGACGAGCCGGGCCTTTGTCCGTTTGTTGGATCCCTAAAGACGAACGTTTCGGACTCGGCGGGATGCTGAGTGCCATCCGTTGCCACAAAGTGCTTGAGGACTGGCAAAGGGGGGTACTCGCGAGCAGCCGAGCGGAGAGAGCCGGCGAGGCCAAGAAAGGGGATGGTTAAGACGGTAGAATCAGAGCCATTAATCGATATCCAACCAGACCAGATAGGTAAACGTATTGGGTCAAGGCCGGACGGGTCAGTGGCTGACACGTCAATGGTCCCCGACTCCCCCGGTTGAAGGGTGAGGGAGCTTTGGCTCAGCTTTATGTCGGCTGTAGCCTGGACGGGCTCGGGCTTCATTGGGTCGAGATCAAAACTGTTCCGCTTCGCAGCGTACAAGGTGGTGGCATGGAGAGGGGAGAGCCGGTACGTCACTTCCGACTGGGCGGTGTTGGTGATGCTGAGGCGAATCGTGCCGACTCGGTGGTCGGTATCGTTGAATGCCAAATGCGACGGCTGGACGAGAGTAGTCGCGTGAGCGGCATCCCAGGCGCTGATAAGACCACCGCCTTGCTGGGCGACTGTGACGAGCCCAGTACCGCTTGCGTCTTGCTGCGGCTTGGCCGTCGATACAAGGCGGCTAGCCATCTTGGCCCAGTCCAGGTTCTTCCCCAGCGCCTCGGCGACGACGGCTGCGACTCCCGCAGCGAACGGCGAGGCAATCGATGTGCCGGAGCTGAGGCCGTATCCGCCGCCCACTTTGGGAGTTGGGACATCAGCGCCGGGGGCGCCCAGGCTAGGCTTGATATCGAGATCCCACGTTGGCCCATAGGATGACTGGTCCTGTATATTGAAGCTTCTGGAGAAGGAGCCAACAGATATCACGCCCCGGCCTGCCGAGGGACTCACGGAATTAAAGGCCCCATTCTCTGGGCTGTTGCCCGCTGGGCCGACGCATATAATACCCGTGGCCGCTATTCGAGAGACCATCATGGCTAAGGGGTCTCGCCCCGAATTTGTCTCTCCTCCAAAGGCCGAGACAATGATTTGTGCTCCATCCAGGGCGGCCTTCTCCCAGCCCTTCATTGCGCTATCCGCAGACCCTTTACCTTCGCAGTCAAGGATTCGATACGCCATAAGAGTTGCGTTGGGTGCCACACCGACGTATTTTCCGGTGTCATATCCTCCCAGGATGCCGGCCAGAGCAGTACCGTGCCCGTTGCAGTCCATCGGGTCTCCCTTCTGTCCTTCCCAGGCAAAGTTGTCTCCAGTAACAATTCGGCAATTGGGGCCAACTGCCGTGCAGGCCCCGAAGGCTTCGTGTGTATAGTTGACCTGTCATCACCTCGCGTGAGCATTTTGATCAGTTTGGTTGCAACTTGGCCACGGGATAAAGACCTACACCAGTGTCAACTATGGCAGCTCGAATACCATTCCCAGTGAACCCCTCCTTGTGCAGCTTGTCTATCTGCGTCATGGCGAGGTGCCAGGACCCGTCCATGGCATCTCCGGAATCACGATTGCCCAGATGGCGTCGTTTGTTCCGTCTCGGCTGCTGCTTAGCTTCGCCTTCATCGGGCTGGCCAATCTCTGGCACGGGCCAAGTAGTAAAGCTCTTGAAACGGTCCATTAAAGCCTCTTTGTCCTCATCGCTGCGTACGTTGGCCAGCCGTACCGAGATGCCGCGGAAGAAGTGCGAATTGAACGTCTGGCGCACCTCGCCACCTTTGGCCTGGACGGCATCGGTAAGAGACTGCAACTCGTTGCCCTCACACTCGATGATCAAGGCATCGGCCACGATATTGCTGGCAGTCTCCACCTGGTCTGTTGCTGCCCAAGTTGACAGACACGCGGCGGCAAGCCAAACGAAAGCCGATGACCAAGGACGGACCATGGCTGGGGCTGGACTATTAGACGAATGGTCCTTTATTGGTTTGGTGAGAGTACAAATAGAGGCTGCTTGGTGTAAATATGTATGATAGGCCACATCACTGGTTTTGCTTGGAGAAAGCAGCTGCTCCTTCTTATATTTAGGTAAAAGTGCATGCCCTTGTTCAAAGCATATAGCAACGAGGAGCAGTCTCAAAGGGCGTAATACAGGGCATCTACAGCCAAGACGTATATATGGTTCAGTTATAATAGACAGTGGGAACTAGTGGAATTCCCTTTTGCTTGGTGTGGTTAATCCTTGACAAGCAGGGTCCTGGAATTTAGAACCAGACCTTAATGACATTGAGAATAGGTACCCATTATTGAACGAGTCACGTCGCCTTTATTTACCCTCGGTCATGCAACAAACATGCCCGCTATCGGCATGCTCCGGGAATATCTGCGTGTAAAACGCGTAGATGGCCTCTATGGCACTCGACGAATCCGGAAGCCTAGTTGGCTCCTACACGCGGCGTCGCGATCTGCCAGCAGTTGATTAACTATATCTTGAACACTACAAAGCCGGAGAATTCAAGGACATATTGAAGAATCTGATGGTACCTTGACATTTCCCCATGTCGGTTAGCTTCCAAGGCTTGGGCTAGGCTGCCGTCTCACACTTCGTCACCCTGTCTCGGGTACAGTACCATATTGCGGAGATTGGCCGCGGTTCCGGGGGCTCCAAAGTGCTAAAGTCAACCGAGTATATCTTTCTAGCCTCTCAGATACTTCATATAGGGTCATTTTTAGTAGCTCAAAGGGCAAAGGCGGTACTCTTTCATCGCCTTCGCTAGGCATAACCAGAAAATGAAGAAATTGCAGTTGGAAGCTTGTCTTGGCCAAGTGGAGTCTGGCGTTGACGTGCTGGCTTGTGGCACTCGCTAGCAGAGTACATTACTCGTTTTAAACCTGGTTTCGGAGCAAGCTCCCTGCCGCGGGTCTCCTTCTTCTCCCCTTGTATTGACTGTATATGTTGATTGTACGGCGCCGTGTGCCGTGCTGCTACGAGCTTTGCGGCCAAGACGCCACGCGGCGATATTTCCTGCCGTCCAAAGTACACTGCCATGACAGGCATGTGTGTCTTGACATCGTGCCTGGACCTAGTTATCCAGCGTCTCACATTATTGATAGAATAAGCCAAGCCGCGGCAACTCGTATGGCATGCTTGTCCATAAACTACCGGTTAGCGACTAAGCGGGCTTAAGTAGATAGTCCACTTGGTTGCCAAGGTTAATAATTATTAAATCACACTTAGCTTACAATCGAGTGATTAGTAAACACGATTAATATACTCTGGTCCCTGTTAATACCCGTCAGTGAGCGAGTAGCTAGGCTTGCTTGCTTGTCAACGAGTCAACTACAATAGTGGAAATCATGCCATCGCATCGGTCGCTGCGCAGTACTTACAATCCAGTCGAAGTCTTGCAAGTCCATGAGTGGCCTGGCAACGAAGTTTGTGGGCGTGGTCATATCAGGCATCTTTTATTGAGAATACGTGTCGGTAGTAGCCCTAGTGCCACTCTATTTATATGAGAGCTAATTAATTAAAAAATAAAGTACCAGACTTCGTTCACCCCACATGTTCTCCGTAATAATAACCCCTTAACATCCTATTGGCTCTGACCCCTGGTGCGCCCTTACGACGGGAGTGTCCTGTCTGTCCTCCGATAAAGCCGATGTGGGTGATGTAAGTGAGAAAAGACAAGGGTTATTCTTTTAGATTTTCGAGTAGAAGCTGTTGATCTTTTTATACAGTTGGTAGCTGTGGAGAGCTATATATAAGAAAAGATGCATACAAGGGAGAGATTTAGCCGAACAGGAGCCTAGGTAATAACCATGAAACTCGCGTTTTAATATCTTGGGACCAACCAATCCGATAAGCCTTGAATGTATTAATATTGGACATGCAGCCCACATGTGGATAATAATACCATGAGTGCTTATCATGATTCAACAATATTAGAGTGTATTATATATACACGGGATATAACGTTTATGCTAGCAAGTCTCCATTTAAAGCGTATCAAAATCTGCTCATAAAGAGTAGCATGAATACTACGTGCCTACCCGCTGACTAATAACTATTAACGATGTAACCTAACCTATCGTGTTCAAAAATACTCAACTTCTTTCTTTAATTTATTACGACTTTGGCAAATAGAGTCCGATCTACAGGCCTTGGGTACTATTACACGGGAAAGTCGTCCACCTGGTTCTAGAACTAGTTCTAACACTTGTATGTCAATTTCAAGCGCTACAATTGCATGCGAGAACAGGGGAGGCAATGGCGCACCGAGGCCCTACTTCTTGTCTTCACATTCAGGGTTGGAATAATAATGGCGAACAGTCACATTTTCCCTGCTCTTGTTCTCATGCCTTGTGTTCTCATGCCTTGTAGCCAGCCAAAGTAAAGTCCTCTTGTTAATATCTTCGGGTTTTGGATCAACCCCATTCTAGAGTAGGATACAGATGTCTTTGCCGCCTTAATAACGACTTGGCCATGAGAAATCTTGACCGACACGATCGCCCGAGCCCTGGGAGTGATTGGCGGCCCACTGAAAAACCCGGCTTTGCGGGACATTGGGCTCGTGTTCAAGTCTTGTTTTCTCTCTTTCTCTCTTTCACGGTTAATGCATGCCAAGGATTGCTTATTGAGACTGTCGGCAATGGGACGAGAGGCGCGTAGGTACGGAAAATAGCATTTCTAGTGGGCTTGGTAAAGTTGACTATGGAGTAATAGTGTTAGGGGCATCATATATCTCTTTCAGAGAGTTAATTTTCGTATGGTGTCTCGAATTATAATTTGGAACGAGAGTAAACATGCTTCGCCTATGTATTCCAAGTATATTCTGGGTGAAAAAACAGTCATGGATGGACCAAAGGTAGGGAATATTCTTGTCAAGTGATTTCGTTCGGCTTACACAGTGGTAGATACATATCAATATGATAGTAAGTGCAACTTATTACTCTGAAAGATGTCAATAAGGAGCTTATAGCATTCTTGCTATTATAATCCCCCTAGTGCCGCTATAAAATACATAATAGTTGCTCATCTCAGTATATACAACTATAGCCGCTAGTAAAACTCACGATCCCGTTAAGCTCTTCTCCAGAGTTTCAATGCCTCTAGATATAAAGGAGTATACCTCTATTTTTAAAGGATATAGTAGTGCTATAATTTAATAAAGTCTAAGACATGGAAGCAGTAGAGCAAGGCGTGGTAATTAGGCCTATTAACACGATCAGGGCTTGTGCCTGCGGTATTTTTCTCTGGGTTATCCTGGTTGTGAGATTGCTTATCACTCAGCTCCAGAATCATGACTTATTCTCAGAGCTGCAAGGGGAGATAAACAGCCTCCCTCAGAACTTGAAAAACATGGGATTCAGAGATTACCATTCGAGCAGGGTGGTATTGAAAGTAGTCCAATGCATGGGGCTAAGGCTAAATTCCCATCTCGCGCCATGCAGTCTGCAGTACTGCTGGCACAATTTTTGGCTTGTATCACTTGCTAGGGACCAAGACTTATCAGGGCAAGCACAGATACTTTGCTGGCACCACGAACAATCTCATCAGCTCAACATGCTCTTGCGCCCGACTCTATATGCTAATGAACCGCTACAGGAAGAAACCATAAACCCCAACTCTCACGCTCTGCCGGCCAACCAACATGTCACCGCCACCATCGCCTTCTGAACAAGGACTAGTTGAACAAAATTTTATTTTGCAGGACACCGACTGCATCGATATCCACCTCGACCTCATCTCCAGATTTCATAAAGGCCTGAGGCTTGCAGAACAAACCAACACCAGCCGGAGTCCCGGTCATTATCACCGTTCCTGCGCGAACAGTTGTGCCCTTGCTAGCGTGTGAAATGATTTGCTTCACAGTCCAAATCATATCCGAAGTTGAAGTGGACTGTCTTGTGGCGCCGTTGACCCGCGTCGCCAAAGTCAAGTTTTGCGGATCAGGGATAAGCTTGGGGGACACGATACATGGTCCTATCGGGCCAAACTTGTTAAAAGACTTGGCAAAACAGTATTGGCCCCCCGACGTATCCGGAAGTTGAAAATGTCGCGCAGAAATGTCATTCGCGCACGTGTAGCCAAGCACGTAGTCCAAAGCATTGGCCTCGGAGACGTTCAAGGCGTCACGACCGATGACCACGCCAAGCTCCCCTTCGTAATCAAGCATAGATTGTGCCTCTGGGTGGATGGGGATCTCATCTGATGGACCTGCAAGGGCGTCGGATGGCTTTGTGAAAATGACGGGATAAGGAGGGATCGACAGCTACACCCGACGCTCCAGTTAGTGGCCTATCCCATGAATTCGACAACTGATCATTGGGACCGACTTACATTGGCCTCCTTGGCATGGTGGCGATAGTTTAGTCCGATGCATATGAAAATCGGAACGTGAGGCAAAGGAGGAAGCAACTGATGATGAATCTTAGCGCTTCCCAGCGTACATGGATGGGCAAAAAAAAAAAAAAAAAAAAACATAAGACGTACTTTGGTCGCAACGGAGCGCTTATTGGTTGATGTAAAACCCTTCTCGATAGAGCCAGCGAGCACTGAAACGGATAGGCCTTCAATTTTCTTCAAGTCATCTGATTCTGTAATGTTTCCGTAGAGGGTGTCACCATTGGCATCGAGAAAACGAATGAGTCTCTGGAACATGGTTGGGAATTGGGAAATGGGCCACTTGAATCTTTTGAGTACTATATCATGGAGGAGATTTGACGGTGCTTGTTCGGGAGCCAATGCTTATAAATATGTGACAATGCGATTTAGGTATATTAAAATTATTGAATTAATGTGGCGGACAAGACTTTCGCGGATCACTCGGCCTAATTCCTTTCGCTCCGTTGGTTCGGCGCGTTGGGAAATAGTCCGTTGGGCCGTGGGGTACAGAGTTGGGCGCGCACAACAGGGTCGGCTTTTTCGGATCGGATTGACTTTCTACTGATTCAGTTTACCATCGGCTTTACCGGTAGCTAATGCTGTCAACATATTCAACCGCCTTTTGGCCAGGCACGTGCATTCTTGGTTAATCTCACTAGGATAGGGCCGCGTTATTAGTGCCAATAACCGCCCGAGGTAGAGTGCTTGAGGCGAGAAGAAGGACTGAAGAAATGCTTAGTAACTTATCATAGCAATATATGTCAACTTAGTTATAGTCCTCCTTGACCGCTCACTTGGAATCAGAGAGAGAGGAGCGTATGATGACGGGAGGACTTTCTCCTTGGTTTTATTGCCCCTGTACGCAAACACCAACCAGTGAAAACGTATGGAAAAACTATACGGGATGGAATATAGGGCATACGACTTTTATTAAAGCTGTTGACTTGGCTGAAGCTAGCGCCAAGAAAAAGCAAAGCAGCCTCTGCCCCCAAGACGGAGATTTGACCAACGATACAAGAGGGGACTCTTTCCTGTATCTCAGAGAACAGTCAGAAAAGACTCCAAGACTTTCAAGCTCGTAAAGCTACAATAAACACGCCCATTTCCAATTCTATTCCCCGTCCCCCTTGCCACCACTATTCAAAGAGCTGAGATCAATATATACATATGATAAATAGATATACGGCAGTAAGCAAATTTTCTTTTTGTGTTTTGGAGGCAGCTAATATTACTTGAAAAACCACATCACCGTTTCATCAAGAAGCTCATAACCATCCCAAGTTTCTGTTCACAGGCCTCTAAGTTGGCCAAAAGCTCATTGCTGCGCCATGCGACGAACCGATCCGGTCGCACTAGAACACACCCGCTTTCTTCTACTCCCCGTACTCTAGACCATTCCATGTAGACGTCTTCCCAGTCCTGGCGATATCCAATAGAGAAGGCATTAATAGGCACAGAATACTTGCTGCTAACCTTTGCCGCCGCGCCTTTCCAATTCTCTCCTCCTGGCCCTGTGAAAAGACAGAAGGCGCCTTTCCCAGCGAGGTCGTGGGTTGATACGTTTGCCTCTGGACAAGGAACGTTGAGCCACACATGTGGTAGGCGCCGCCCAGGAATTGTACTTGGCGCGTACTCTAGGACCCGAGCACTGGCGTTGGGACTAACGTTTTGCGTGACAATAGGTGGCTCGTCATCTCGATAGATGGCTCCCTGAAGGTAATGCTGATCCATTTCGATCCCAAGACCATGGAACTCATGGCGTGTCATTTTAATTGCAGCTTGAAACGCCTTTCGTCGAGCAGCACCAGCAGGTGTCGAGAGGCCAAGCTCTTGCATACCCTTGTTGCGATCCTCCGGATCTGCAGTCAATAAGTCGAGCGATTCCCATACCTTCATCTGATGGCCGAAGGCCTCATTCGCGCGAGTCACGATTGATAAGCCCACAGGTTGTCTCTCGATGGAATATGACTCTAGCAACGACGGATCGGCAAGTCCTGGAGACAATTGAGCTTAGTCTTAGCGGTATATGGTAAGAATATCAAAAGCCGAAAATGAACTCTACCTTTTTCAACATATGCTATCTTCCATGCAAGATTATAAGCATCCTGGATGCAAGTGTTTGATCCCAATCCGTTCATTGGCGGATGTCGGTGGACGGCATCACCAAGGCAGTATCTGAAAAAGGAAAACATTCTGTCAGCAGGTATACCAAAGCGAGTTGTAGTTAAACGTCAACAGGGGCGGTAGGCACATACACATTGCCTGAGGAATAGTTTTCGGCCACAATCTCGTTAATATTCCACGGCGAGATGCCGAGAACCTTGACGTCGATGGATGGGTCCCCGATCAGGGCACCAACATGTTTTGCATATTCTTCCTCGGAGGGCTCTTCACTCCGCGCTTGCTGATGCGGGAAGAGAATAAACATCCACTCATGCCAGGGCTTAACCATTCTCGCGATGCAAAGCCATCCGAATAGAGCGTGCGGCCGGTCGGGCTGAAGGATGAAGTGCAGATTTCCCATCCGGTGAGTGATGAGATTCGATAAATCTGCTCGAACAAGGACGTTTATAGCGACACCTTTCCCGGGCTTGGCAATCATGGGGACTTGCAGTTGCTTCATGATTCTACTCCGCGCACCATCGGCTCCGAAGAGATACTTGGAGCGCACTGTAAAATGAAGTTCAAGAACTTCATCGTACAGGGTTGACACTATACGACCAGCACCGTCTCGGGCGAAGCTCACGAAGCTTGTGTTGAACCGAATCCTGAACCCTTTCTGAGCGGCGTGTGTTGCCAAGACGGGCTCAAGCAAAGTCTGCGGGAGGTCTATCGGCTCACAGGGGCTGGCAAGCTCGTAGTCGCCCTGGAGGCAGAAATAGCAGTTAGCTACAGTCACCAAGAATAGATTTCTCTAGGAATATTATTACCTTGCGACGGGGATCTGAGCCCCATGAATATACCCTCGCCATCTCCTCGCCAGCCATGCTGTAGCACCATCGAGTATGCTGCATAGCCTCACCGCCATGGCCAACCCGCGTCAGCTCCTCTTCCAGCCCAATGTCTCGGAAACACTCTGATTCAGGTCCTGATTAGAAAATATTGCCCTTTTTCCATGATTGAATGGCGACCGCCCCTACGTACCAAGCGCAGCCATGTTGGTGATGTGTGCTCTCGGCGTGTCCGCAGTAGACGACGCCGAATTGACCACCAGGCCCTTTAGTCCTGTCACCAGCAAGTCAGCCACTCGTCAAGCTCGATTGGCCCTTTGGATAATATTTTACCATGGTATGCCAGGAAGCACGCCAAAGATGAGCCCGCAGGCCCGGTGCCTACAATGAGGGAGTCCACCTCCACCTGGTGCCCTGGCGTGTCTGGGACAGTCGTCTGACTCTCCATGTCGTGTAGTGAAGACGATGAGATGAGCGTAGACAAAATGGACCACCGTCACGACGCGTGTAAGCTTCTCGCAGCTCAAGCCCACGGCTCTGGCACCTTTTTGAGCCAAAGACCAGCATGTTGTTCACGTAAATCAGCTATGGGGCCGGCCTCCGCCGAACACGGGGAACCGAACGCGGGGAGCCGAACGTGGCAGTTGCACCGTGTGAGTTGGAGCTAATTCTGCATAAATGGAATCAGTCCGTCCGAGAAACCCTCCGCGGGCGGTCTATACCCGTCAGCCCAACTTTTGTGCTCTCTGAACTCGGATTATAGCGGCCTAACTGATTATTTGTTTTCTTAACTTTGATATAAGAGAAGGCTCTCTCCTAGACTTATATATTTACTATTATACTATGTAATCCTGGTCATATATATTGCTATTAATAACGGAATTAATCTTGTCCTATCATATCAGAGATGGCAGGAACTGAAACGAACAAGATTTCTCTTGTGCGCCCGGCCTTCGTAACTTACGTACACAAGGACGTCGACCGAGCTTGTCGCTTTCTAGATGATTTCGGTCTGGTCAGATGCGGCCAAACTGGCGACAAGTTCTTCTACCGCGGCTATGGCGTAGATCCGTGGGTTTACTCGGTGGAGAAAGGCGACAGCAATGAGTTTGGCGGAGCCGGATTTGTGGTGGAAAGCGAACAAGATTTGCAACGTGCCAGCCGCATCCTCCCCAACGCCTCAGAGATCCACAATCTCGATTCTCCTGGCGGCGGTAAATGCGTTACTTTCAGAGATCCAGTGGATGGTTTTCGCTTCTATCTGGTGTGCGACCAGGTCCTCAATGATGAGCCCATCTTTCCTTCTCCTCAATTGAAGTTTAATTTTGTATGCCTTGCCCTCTACGCCTTTGAACACTTGCACATATTCTAACGTCGGCCTCCTTCTAGCCCACCAACAAGTTCCGTTTCAACGAGACAAAAAGATTTGAAAAGGGTAACCATGAGAGAGCTGCCTCCACCCCCTCTGCCCCTACTGACCTCGATTCTCTCCCATAGGTCCAGCTCCTGTTCATAAACTTGGTCATTTTGGACTTTGCGTGACAAATTTCGACGCATTCTTCGAATATTTCACCACCCATTTCAACTTTAGACCCAGCGACGTGCGTATCATCATGGACCAACTTTGCAACAATCACCACGCTAACATGCCTGCTCAGTTTATATTTGACGAGAATGGTCGCAATATCACGGCCTTCTGTCGGCTAGACAGGGGCCTCATCCGCGTCGATCATCACTGTTTCTTTTTCTTTGAAGGCCCCAAAGCACATGTCCACCATGCCTCCTTTGAAACCTATGACTATAACATTCAAACAATTGGACATGACTGGCTGCGTGATGGAGGGTATACTAATTGTTGGGGAGTGGGAAGACATGTGCTTGGAAGTCAAATTTTTGATTATTGGTGAGGGTAGTCTTGTCTTTCCACAAAGCTCAGGCTTGCTGATACTCGGCGACTCAAGGTTTGATCCCTCGGGTTTTATTGTCGAGCATTATGTAGACGGCGACTTATTCGACAATACCGTGCCCGTTAACAGGACTCGCGTTGGTCCTGATAACCTCCATATCTGGGGTAAGTTTAAAAGGCCTGATATATAGTTGATAGCTTTACGGTATTAAGCTTCTTAGAAGCTAATTTTATCTCGCAGGCCCAGAACTACCCGTTACATTTATGGACTAAGTAAATGTCAACGGCAAAAGCCTGCTATTAACGCTACAGCAACACCTGGCTCTTCAACAGGCAAAAAGGCCATGATAGATTGACTACAGAGTCTGTGAAGGACCCTTTTAATAGAAAAAGGCCACTTTTTATCGGCATCGCCGAAAAGCCCTGAAAGGCCTCCCTACAATTGTACAAATAAAGCCACTAAAAGCATTTAAAATCCTTGCGCTACAACCCTGTTGAAGTCGGACCTTTAATAGCTAAATCCCTTAATGGACAACTTTCTAGGTAACCTACTAAATAACTGTTACACGGAAATGGCGTTAGTTACACAAGGGCTATAGTTATGAGACTTAGGGCAAATTCCCTTTCTAACTTCTTATATTTTAATATATGTTTTTTTTAAATATACTCTCTTATATATTCCACTTAAGCTCGCTTTTTTGTAAATTCTATAATATCTATTTTATAAAATAGCTCCAAGAATCAGGCATACTTGCTTTACTAATTAAATCTTTATTAACATTCGCGGCTTTCATTTTCCAGTCCATTTGCCACCTAGTCCTAGCACTTCCTGGGCTAATTTAACCTTTTCGCTGACACTTTTGCCCAGCCAAATTTGTTCAGTCCTCTCCAGGCCTTCCTCAATATCGTAGCACTGACCTCCTAACACAAATATCGCTCTCCCATGTAGCCCTTGGTCTTTGTTGTCCCAGTCCATTGATCCAACGCTTTTCCGCGTACGCAGGTTTGGAGACTCGTTTTCATCATGCCATATGGCTTCGGTGCCTGGCCCGGCCGCCGCAATGCCAACCATGGCCGTTGCAATGTCTTCCGGACGATTAACAGGCAGACCATTCTTGACCCATCCATCTTTAATTCCATCGACCATGCCTGTCTCGGTCATGCTTGGGCAAACAGCATTCACCCGGAGTCCCGGAAAATTCGCAAGGACATGGGGGCGGAGCGACCTCAACAAACCCATAACGCCGTGTTTGGTAACGCCGTACACAAACATGCCCGGAGTTTCCTTAAAACCTCCATGGCTGCTAAGCAAAGTTAGACTCCGGTCAGCAAGCACTCCATTATTTTTGCGCTGTGCGGTATAGAAGCACGCCAGATGGGCAAAGTAAAGCACACCCGTCAGATTGATATCTAGAGTCATGGTGGTTGGTGCCTCCCTCATGTCCTGCAATTCAGGATCGAACCATCCCTTCTTCTCCAAGATGCCGGCATTTGCGATGGCGTGGTCGACATGTCCATATCGGTCAAGGGCAAATTGAAAAAGAGCCCGTACCTGCTGGTACGATCGAACGTCCGTTTTGAAGAAGTGCACTCTTTCGGACGAGGTTGACGAGACAACGGCCTCTGCAGCTTCGGTATTCACGTCGCCAAAAACGACTCTTGCTCCATGCGAATAGAACTGTCGAACTGTGGCTGCTCCTATTCCGGTTGCTCCGCCGCTGAGAACGATAACAGTGTCATTCAACTTGAGCAAGTCGAGCGACCCATGGTGAGGATCGAATCGTGTCATGGTGCTATGATGCCGACTAGGGGATGGCAAGATTTTTGAAAATCTAAAACTGTGAAACAATCGCCTCGGGGGCTTCGACGAGCTCCGACTCCAGAGGTCCTTTTAACTCCATCGAGGTGCGACGTGGCCAACAAGGAGGCCGGATTCTTATGGACCCGAGTACGTCTATTCGGAGCTGTAAAATATTCCGAAATACATGTCTCTCAGCAATGTCATCTTAACTCGGAATTAGCCCTTGTGCTTTGCGGGCTCTCTTCTTTCGGGTGAATTATTACTGGCTCGGTTGAATTATGAGACCTGGCGGCGAATTATTCGAAGTAGCGCCGGTTCCCCGGGTTTGTGGCGTCGTACCGGCGGTAAAAGATGGGATAGCGGCAGTTCCCCCAAAAAATATCGAAGTCAAGTGCTTGAAGCTGCATATATGTATACTAAACCGTTTTGGTAGGTGTCGCATCTCGGGTGAGGTTGCTCACAATGCCCGACTCTAAAGAGACATGGATTAATATTACTTTCCAGAGAGAAGATAGCTTAGAACTGTTATTTATTCGTCAAGAGTAGAACAAAGGCATGAACAACTTTAGAATTCATCCACCGCTACCCTATGCTTCCGCCCGACTGCGATGCATGCTCAGCCTTGTTCTCCTGCCAGATTAAAACATCACAAATGACTTTCCTCGGCGCGGTTTTTCTTTCCGGCCATATTCAACACTTGGCTCGAAGCTCCTCCAGGTGGTTTTTGTAGACACCACGAGACGTAGTGTTGTATTTATTGCACAACTGAGCAGTAACTGCTGTTGCAATCGCATGCTGTCCGCCATTGCCCATAAACTTCATATTTGAGCCCGCTACATGAGTAGCACTAACATGCTTGCCCGCTATTATTAAGTTGTTAATATTAACAGAATAGAGACATCGAAATGGGATATCGTATGGTTCCCCGTCTCGATTGTCCCACTCCCAGAACTTGAGGCGAAAGTTGTACTTTGCATCCCCCCGTAGTGTAGACAGAAGGCCCCGTCGTTTTGCACGACAGCGTCGGGAAATTTTCTGTGAGTGCGAATATCGTTTTCGTTGAGAACATAGTCGCCCTTGTATCATCGGTAGCCGCCACTAGCGGGTACAAAAGCAACCCATTCAAGCTCGAGATTGGCATAAGTTTCGGGATTATTCGTCTTGACATTAGAAAAAGTGCCGTAAATTGCGCGCAGCAGGTGATCGCGGATATGCTCGCCTTGCGTATAGGGGTCTAGATGCTGACCGTATTCCCAAAAATGAGTCAGGGGTAAGGCCATTCGCCTAGGCAACTGTAGGCTGGGCGAATTTTCCGTTCTTTCAACCTTGGGACCCGGTCCGTTTTCGAAACATGGCTGAATCAGTTGACCACTGAGATCGCAAAAGTCCTTTGCAACCTCGGTTGCCCACGGCACAGCGGGGAAAGGCACGGGCGAGTCAGCATCCTTGGTGCGGAAGAAGACGGTATTCCCGTGATGTATATTGCTGCCTGCGCTGGAGCCATGCCTTCGCCATACTCTGCACGAGACTCTTCGCTATAGAGCGTCTCGGCTCCAGATAGAAGCCCAAGGATAGATCTTCCAGAGCAGTCAATAAAAACTGGTGCGGAAAGGCGAATTTCTCTCCCGCTTCGAGCATCGCGAGCATCAATCGAGGTGATCTTTGACTCCGACACGACTGTGCCGTAGACGGTGTACTCGAGGAACATGGTAACATTAGGCTCAGCCTCTAGCAGCTGCCGCGCTTTCAAGTCACCAGTAGGCGTGCGCTTGGAAATCTTTTCGACCACTGGTCCAATGATGCCACGCGGGCTGAGTCCGATCTCTAGGCTCGCATTGCCTCCCAAATAAGGCCGGTTATGGACGAGAGCCACCCTTTGGCCTAATTGGGCTGCTGTCAGAACAGCAGCGGCCCCTGGGATGCCGCCTCCAATCATGACGACGTCGAAGCTTTCTACAGACACCGGCTTATCGGGCAAGCCAAGGAGTTGGCGTCGCCATGATCGTGCTACCCCGTCGGCTCCCGGTGGTGGAGGTGTCTTGTCACGGCTGAAGAAGATGGCGTCGCAGCGTCCGCAGAATCCTGTCAGATCATGCAAGACAAGCTTTGTCTCGCCTGCAGGAAGATTAACTTGGCCGGCGGATTCCCAGAACCAGTCCTTATTATTGGCGCCAAAATCTGTACCCAGCGCTCGCCCATTAACTATAACCTGAAATCTTCCAGGGTGATGCCCAGCTGGGCAGGAACGCTCTTTATACTTAAATGACATCTTTGCTAGTTTAGGCAGCTGCTATTCTTGATATTTAAGGTAGGCAGAATATGTGGCAAATTGTGATAAGGGCACAATTAGTAGGCTTGTAAAAGGGGTGTAAATTTAAAGATTAGTTAAAGAATATTAAAAGTTCTTAGTGTCCCAAGAAAAATGAAAGGAGAGGTAATTACTATATATATATATAAAAGGAATACTTGTACTTAAAACTTTTACCCAGGTATATATTTAATTATATAACTAATAAGTTCTTTATTAGTAAGGCCTTTTTATAAACTTCACAATTTGTTAGGCCTTTTTCGTGTAATATAAATCTACTAGACTTAAGCTTTGCAGTCTTTAATACTCGTCCAGCCTTGGCTGAGATCACCAACAGGGAGATTTATTTTAAATCCCATAATACCAAGCAGCTGGAGTATAAGCAAATACCAGCCAAGCATAGCAGTACCAAATAAGACAGCACCAGTTCCCTTGATTATTGCTATTAACCAAGAACCTATATAGAACAGAAATTCACACATACCACAAGTAACCTCGCGCTAGCTTCAATAGCACCTTTAGAAAGAGTCCATAATGTAGCCGCTAAAAGCGTAAATCCAAGAGAGGCCCCTGCAAAGACCGAAAGGAAAACGAGATTAATCTTTGTAGCACATATCATAAAAATAGCATTCAGGCAAGCGAGAGTAATTGGGAAGAAAGCTGCATTGAAGTTATATATTAGCGATATTTTTGAATAGATATGCTTGCCAAGTCAAAATATAGTGAATAACAGATACGACTTACCAAAAGTTGCAGTAAAACCAGGTTCCCGCAGCCCTTCAGCAAAATTGCCATCTGGACTATATGCGCTAGCAGAGTTATAAAATGGATGCAGAGTTGCAGCAAAAGCGAGAATAACACAGCCTAATATATATACCGTTAATAAGGCTATTATAGATAAGGTGTGAAGAAGGAAGGAAAGGCTTACCATAGGTAGTAAATACTAAAAACGGAAACGAGTTACCTAGAAAGAATTCGAGAATACCAGAAATAACTAGGCATGGGCCACCAAGAAAATAATATACGCCGCTAGAATAATACTCAAATATTAGAGTCACGCCCATTAAAATGGTAGTAGTAGGCGCATACGAACATGTTACCGGCCCCAAGGCCGCCAGATCCGCGCCAACCCATCAGGGAGCAGGCCAACGGAGTGAGAGTAACGCAAAACCCAATTAAGCCCAATGGAGTGGGATTGCCAAAGGTTTTTCGTAGGTCTCCCTTGACCGAAGATATTGGTTGGAGATAGAGCCTTTCGAAAAGTTCAGGCGACATTATCACAGTATCGGCACTTCGAAGTCGGCGGAGCGCTGTTTCTTGGGTTTCTTCAGTCGAGAACTCCATGCTGCGAGATTCCCTTCTACCCATAACTGCGACCGAAAGCTCAGAGGTAAAGAATTTCAAAGGTTGGAGTTTGGAATTGCAGTATAGTTGATAATTGTATAAACTAGAGTAAAATATAAGCAAATGGGCGTTTAATCTTTATACTTGGCAGTCTATTTAGACCGATACATTAGGAGAACTAGAGAATCTGCGCATCTAGTACAATGCGGTGGCGTCTATAGGCAATTCTGGAGTCTGGGGTATATCTACCGGCCTGCCCCACTTTTGATTGGCTTCGCGGGGGCTCGCCGGCTGGGGCTAGATTACCGTAGCAGGTCCGGTAGTATTAGCAACGCGCACACCTATAATAATTTGACATGTATTTTATTAGCGAAGATGTACATAAAATTCGTCGCGAAAGCAATTAAAAGTGGGGCCGGGGCGAGCAGGCAATTCCCCCGAATTCTTGGTTGGCTAGTGCGGAGTCGAAGAATTGTGCCGACATCTTTGAGGATTGCCCAATTATATTCAATACATTTGCGGAGAGCCGGTATTAATTGGTATGGAGCTTCCCTTGACCCGAGACTCCCCAGACATCAGGCCACAACAAAGGCCCAAGTTGGAGTTCAACACCACCGAGCAGCACAACGCTATGCAGCTTCCCGTCGCCCGAGACCCATCAGACAGCCATCAGTCCATTGGAGATTAACGCCACTGAGCGGCACAACACTATGCCATTCTCAGATGAATGTTATTGCGGCTGAGGGAAGGGAGGAGTCTTGCGGGTTGCCTCGTTTGATAAAGAGGGACAGTGCCAAAAGCCGCCGCTATTCAGAGAAAATTGAGGCATGTCGAGGACAATATTTCGTATTCTAATGAATTTTCTGTCGTGAACTATGTATCAAAGCCCGGCAACCAGTAGGGGACCAAAGACCCGAGACACAGTGCCACATTGTTTTGCAACATGTTCCAAACGTCGGGAATCGAGACTGAAAACGGAATGTCGGCGTCTATTGGCAGAACTGAGTGTTGAACCCCGGGTCACTGGTTATGCTATTGCTTAAAACCAGTAGCCGCAGCGTCAAACTCTAGTTCGGACGTTGCGGCATTCGTAGCTTCTGAGCCCCGACGGAACGGAGTCGGCGTACGCGGACGCCACGTCAATGAGTATCCAATGCCGTTGAACCACTTTCTTCGTAGCAAAAAAGTTAAGCAAGGGTACGGTCAAGATTCGCTACAATTTCTCAGTGCGTAGTCCGTGCCTGTAGTAAACAAAAGATGGCCAACTAGTCAAGCAAGGCGAACAATCATTTTGGTCCGGGCGCCAACAGACCATGCCGAATCATTATTGCTCCAAAATTCCAACTCAACCGAGTTGGGCTTCGTAATTGCTCCGAGCGAATGATAATTGACCCGGCACGAGGCTGGCGGGACGTCTATAATCCTTCCGAGATGGGGACAATGCAGCAAACCTAGATGCTTATATGACTTACGGATCCGATGCAGCTCAACAACTGCGTTTGCACGTCCCAACCACCAGTCATAGAGTACCATGGCCGCCGAGAATTTCGACACTCCTCTTTGGCGTAGCACTCTCCGACCGGAAACGGTAGATGAGGGCTATGAAACCCCCAAGCGCGAATCGAAAACGCTGCCGGCTGGATGGAGACTGACGGATAAGCATGCTCCCTTCCTGGTGGACACTTTGTGGGAAAGAAATGTCGAGGTCAAGATGAGGGACGGATGCAAAATCTATGTTGACATCTTCAGGCCCCGTGACGCTGCTGCGGGCTCTGTCCCGGCTATTATCGCTTGGAGTCCGTACGGAAAATCCGCATGCCACACAGGAGGTTCGTTTTCCTGTCATGGATTCTTCCAAGAAAAATCGTGCTAAAGTGTATTGTTTTCTCTTTCTGTTGCGCAGGGTTCAATCCTTTGGATTTGATCCCCGGCCGCGTGGGTGTTCCTCAACATCGTTTGTCTGGATTTGAGAAATTCGAGGCGCCAGACCCTGCCGAGTGGACGGCCAAAGGATACGCCATTGTCAATCCTGATCCCCGAGGGACGTATGATTCCCAAGGAAATATTTAGTAAATTTCCATCCTTGCCATTTTTCCCGCAGCAGAGCCTCAACTTTCTAACCGGAAACAGTCACTTCGGAGATGTAGAGGCCAACGATGGCTATGATACCATCGAGTATATTGCCAGTCTGCAGTGGTGTAACGGAAACGTAGGTCTGGCAGGCAACTCGTGGCTTGGCATTGCTCAATGGTTCATCGCCGCGACGCAACCGCCGCACTTGAAGTGCATCGCCCCTCTCGAGGGCGCGGGGGATTTATATCGCGATATATTGTGCCGGGGCGGTATTCCGCAGACGGCCTTTTGGAATTTTCTTTCTGGATTGCTCCGAGGTGAGTTGCCGCCTTTGTTGCCTCCCCGTCTTGACGAAACGGTTGTTTATTCCCCATGCAGGGATAAACCAGCAGGAGGATGTGGTCGGGACGTTGAAAAAGTATCCGCTCATGAACAAATATTGGGAAAGCAAACGAGCAAACATGAGCCGTATCATTGTTCCGGCATATGTTGTCGCAAGTTATTCCACATTTCTTCACACATTCGGTTCCTTCCGGGGTTTCCAAGAAATATCCCATGAAAAGAAATGGTACTGAAATGGTGCCCTTACGAAGCCAAGGATATAGTTGACAGGCAAGACAGGCTGCGCGTTCATGCCACACAGGAGTGGCATGATCTGTACCAGGAGTCAACAAACAACGAACTGAACAAGTTTTTTGACTTCTACCTCAAAGGCGCGGAAAATGGATGGCATAAGACGCCAAAGGTGAGGGTGTCGCTTTTGCGCTATAACAAGGTATGCGCCTACATAGCCAGCACAGATCATGACACTAATGAATGACAGGAACCCCTGGTTGACCAATCCTACCCCGATTGGCCTATTCCCAGCACCGTCGCCGGCACACTCTATCTCCAGGCAGATAACAGCCTGGCGAAAACGCCCCCGCCAACTCCGGAGACTCTATCATACATGTCGGACGTGCCGTTTCAGCAGGCCGATGACGATTCAGAGGAGTTATATTTTACCTACACGTTTCAAAGTCCATGTGCCTTTGTGGGAACTGCTCGCGCTGTATTGTATATGGCATGCGAAGCAGCTGATGACATGGACGTGTTTGTGCAGATCCGGAAAGCAGACTTGAGCGGTAATATCCTGCGGAATATTAATATTCCTGCTGTTAATAGGAAATCCTGTAATATGCCAGAACCGGTTGACTTAATTAATCCTCTAGTGTACCTAGGTCCTACTGGGTGCCTCCGGGCTAGTCATCGTGCCTTGGACAAGAAATTAAGCAGTCAGTGGTGGCCAGAGCATGATTATTCTGCCAAGCAGCCTCTCCGCCCAGGAGAGGTTATTAAGTTGGACATAGGGCTTTGGCAAACCGGCATCTACTTTGAGCCCGGCGAAAAGCTGGTTTTGAAGGTGTCGGGGCATAACATGACTCTGGCCGAGTTCCCTGACTTGCGAGGGGCCATGCCAGGCTTTAATAAAGGCAAGCACTCTCTCCACGTCGGTGGCTCATTCCAAAGCCGACTGGTGATCCCTATGATTCCAAATGCCTAGGGCTATCAACGATGATTTGTGATGCCCCGGCGAGTATAGAGTTGGTGCCATGTAGTTCAATCACTAATATTTCATCTATTTATGTGCCTTATATTACCGAGTAGATCAGGAGCCCCGAAAATTGCTAAAGACGAGGATAGTCACTTTGTGAAAGATGATGCTGAGCCCCTTGACCTGGCCAGGCGCAAATTTAATAGCATGGCCGGTTCGTATTATCTTCCCCAAGAATTTCCTCGCCAATTCATATTCTCAATCTCTAGGCTCTTTATTTCCTGTCCGTTTGCCTGATTGACGGGGCCGTTAGCATTTGCTCGTCGCAAACACACGACATCAAAGGGTGGCCACACTACAGCATTCATTCAACACGCTTGGCGCAATATTCATCTCCCCTGCTATCGCGCACGCCATGTATTCTTATAATAATTCGCTTGGGCTTACTATTGTAGGTTATTCATGTGTCCCTGCTCTCCGCCGTGTGCCTATTCCGAATTCCCCTTTTAATCATCGCCACTTCTGAATGCGGCAAACATGCTATCCACGAATCCTTGCAATTCCAAGTCGTAGTGGAAATCGCCCTCAAAGAGACCAGTCATTGGCTCATGAGCCAATGTGGCAGTGTTTCTGCTTGTCATCATATTAGACGCGCCTCCGGCTGCGAGGGTCTCCATGCGGCCGGGTGAAACCTCCGAAGTCGCCATGTCATAGCCATCATCCACCACCGTTTCCTCCTGTGAAAGAGGCGGCTGGGCCCCGCGGGACCTGAAGACGGTATCCGTGCCGAGGCCTCTGATGTGTGATTGTGTATTCTGTTGATCATTGTCGAGACAAGACATTTGATCTTTGTTTTCGAAACTCGAGTCCCCATCACGCATGCGCCAGAGGTGCTTCTCCAGCTCGGCAAGCTTGACTTCTAAAATATTCGACATGTCCCACCAAGCAACAAACTGGCGGAACACGGCTTTCAAAAGATTGATATTCGATTCCACCACTAGCTTTTCGCCGGCAAGGTTCTTGGAGATTCCGAGGTAGCTGTAAACGAGAAATACCGCCGCGGCGAGCCAGATGGTGCTGGCAAGAAGCGGATTCACCAGCTGCACATGATCGGGGGCGCTGGTGCTGACTATCGAGAGTATCTTGTCCGCCGCGCTGAGGTACTGCTTGCCTAGCATATCATACCTGGCTTCCTGTTCATGGCCTCCAAATACGCTGTATGAACCCCCCTGCTGACTTGTGCGCAAAACATGTTCGGTCTCGCCGCATGCATTGCCAAAGACTTGGCAATGATGCAGCATGAATTCTGTCAGCTGAATCATGACGTGGATGCTGTATATATGCGAATCGTGCTGTTTAGTTGCCCTGGAAGCCGAGGCAGCAGAGGCGAACAGATGCTGGCCGCGATATCGCAGATGATCAGGCAAGGCCATGGAAAAACAGTAGACCGCGTTGCCCAATATTTTATACGTGTTCTGTATAGTCGCCAGGGACGGCTGCTGGCCGGCAAAGGACTCTCGACCAGGTCGGCGGGGGTTGAGAGACGCCGGCGTCCAAAAGAATTCCTGCGAGGTTGATAGGCAGCACGCGGTTCGCATCAACGAGTTGGCAATAATAAACCAGGCTTTGGCCGACTTGTTTCCGCAAGCCTCGAGTAACTTGAAACGCTCCATTGGGTCGGCCGCCAAGTAGCAACTCCTTTGAGGAGTTTTGCGAATCCAGCATACATCATCGACGGGCAACTTGGTCCAATTCTCATTCCAATCAATCAAGGCGGGGAGACGACGGACGGTGCTTGTGAAGACGTCAAGTTCCCAGATGGCCCACCAAGCCCGGCGACGCTCTTCCATGGCAGACCATAGCTCAGGGTCACGCCATATAGAGGCATCATCCACGTCTCGGTCTAACATGTGAAGACGAAGCTCAAATGCGATGCGCACCAGCAGGCCCAGAGACCTCCATCCCCTGCCTTCTGCGCTCTCGGTTAACTCGTGAAACGAGATGAGCACCATGGCTTGTAGGAGAAGCAAAGGAGGGGGTTCTCTGAGGCCCAAGAGTTCTTTTTCAACATGTCGTTTTGCAACGTCATGGAATTCATTTGCCGTTGGTAGTCGTGCTCCATCTTCCGAGGTCAACTCACCACTGTTATCGGAGGGGCTCTGGGATCGAAAGCGAGCAGCAAAGGAGAACATTGCCGCCAACAGAGCAATCAGTTGAGGAGGTGATGCAGACTGGAATTTGATGGCTAGGAGACGCGTGGTAAAGAGATTGAAAGCCAGCATATTGTCGAAGTAAAGGCCGATTCTTTTTATACGGTTTCATTTATTAGTTGTGAATCATGTTGGCACAGAAACACACTCTGGAAATAATAGCAATGAATTGGGAGAAACGCACAGATGATTGACATCGGTGCCACTGGTGTGTAATGCGTTGCCCATCTTATCCAGGAGCTCCCCATAGATGGATAATGACTCTTCACCAACCATGACGAGTTTCGCCATGGGATTATGAACAGGCTCCGAAACTGAGCTTACTGGTTCGTGGTTGGGATGAACCAACCACGAAAGTCTCCGACGGTTCAGCAAGAAAGGTCCATCTGGGCTGTGGCTCCGGGACGATTGGCGACATTGGTTAATAGATGTCCCCAAGCCAAATGGAAACGATGGGGCTCCGGCAGCGGTCGCGCCCTGGGAAAGAACCGGGAGCTGGGTCGGAGATAAATCCGAGTGCACGGCGTTGGTGTTGGCATTGGGTGTCGGATGTATAGTGTCCAACTCCGTGTCCAGCATCTCTTGCCTACAGGCTGCCTGCTCTATCCGTCTCTTCCTCAATCTTTGACGACCTGGCTTGGGACCGGGTTTCAAAGGGCCCGAAGGATAGGCACAGGCAAGCGATGAGTTGATGCAGCCAGCACACTTTGGCCGTTGCCGGCTACATTTCACCTTTCGCCGCCGACATTCTTGACAAGATAGGGGGTTCAGCGCCTCGGCCCAGCTTGGGAGATTATATTCGATATTTTTCGTTGATGGATACATGAGGGGTTTGAGACGGGCGCAACAATATGGCACGTGCAGTTATTTTGTAGCCCGCATGACGGGAGATTCGACATTTATACAGAGCAGAGTTGACTGTCACCAGGCCCGAGGCGGGGATGCGGTATCAAACGGCATCAGCCAGACTGGGGTATGGGGTAGCCGAGAGCGGGCACACCTCAATGTGGAGCTAGTCTAAGGTCGCGTTGGACCAATTAGAGGACGAGAGAGCTAGCTGGCATCACAAAACGGGCTGTAAGCCATCTTTAGACATTTGTTTTCTTATTATTAATCGCGTAGTCAGCCAACAGTTGAAGCTAGCGTTTCCACCCAGACATATGAGCCGGGTGGCCAATCGGCTGGACGCATATCGTCGTATAAGTACATTTACTATCTCGATATATGCGCAAAGCGCTAGATTAGTAGTTAGGTCGGTGACGACCAGCGAATACCTAGTGTTGTATATTTTTTGCCATTCCTTTTTGCATGATGTGACAAATCGTTGAGCCGGATAACCGTAATTAGGAATTGTGTGCAAACGTATTAATTGCTTGTGTGTGGAAGGCTCCTACACGCCATGTCTTTTCATACTGTCGCAGAATTTCATGGGATCCAGTAGTGGAATTCTCGGAGCCGCAAGCCTGACTGTGGCTGATTTTGAGATGACCTTGCTGCATTCTGCCAGGTTTACAACTAGCTCCATCTGCAGTTTTCTCAATATATTGGTTGAGTTATTACCGACACCTGTATGCAACATGCTGAATACCAAGTGAGTCGGGGCGAATAGCGTCCATTTCTTCCAACTATACTGTATCAGCCAAGAACGGCCAATTGAGCTGGTAGTGTAGTGTCCATCCCCATTATACAGGGAGCTCGGTATGGATTATAGACTGTTTTTTCCGTTGACTTTCGGATCCAAACTCGATGTGGTTGAACTCGATGCCGGGACCGGCAGAAGCGTGTCGGCGAGCCCATGTGTCCCGGCCGTGTATCGCCGAAATCTCCATGCCTGGCAAATGAGCAGTCCGTTCACTGCAGCTTCCCTGCAATGTCGTGTTCCTAGTGTGCTGGGGACTACAATAAGACATGGATCTAGAGTCGTGCTTGGCTCCACTAAAGCCGCGTCTCTGAAAAGCAGACTCGGCGATGTGATCCAGTACAGTCTTGAAATCGTCCAAGAAAATGGTGTCGGCTGCACACTTGAAAACGAGTGCGAGCTGGCCAGACTTGTCAGCAGGGACACAGGCACAAGGACGGCGCAAAACTTACCCTCCAAAATGGATTTTTGCCTCCCTGTGTGGTAATCAAACCAGTCATGATGATGTCGGCGATGAGGAATAGAATAGCAAGTCCCAGGCATAAAAGCAACACACCGAACCTAGGGCTTATGCGAATCAAGCTGCATATGGTAAAGTCGTAACACTTATTAATGATTAAAATAAGTTTTACCGTCGTAAATACCCACCAAGGGTCCCTATTAAGATGAATTGTTAGGAGGCGTGGGTAGCTTCAGACGGGGCATATTAAAGTATGATTGAACTAGCCTTGCCAACGCCTCGAAGAGTCTTGTAACCGTGAATATATTGCTACCAAGCTCATTGTTGTATTCGAAATTTGCCCATGTTTCCAGAACCCAGTATGGCTGAACTAGTAGTAATGATATAATGAAGAAGCGGCTACCCCATCGGGGGAGAAAGGCCTTTATCTTGAGCCACGCGATGATGTTGTGGAGAAAATATGATATGTATAGAGTAGTTGCTGTGATGCTTACATACCTATACGTGGAGGTCAGATAACTTATCTAAAAGGCATTTGAAAAAGGGATACAACTGACCAGCCAAATGCAGGGTCACTAAGAAACATGAAGAAGCCATGAGGTAGAGAAAATAATAGCTACCTGCCGTTAGTTGTTTGTTATAAGGGCTTAGCAGCGTTGACATGAGCACTTGCCTGACAAAGAATCAGCTTATGGAGTATCCTTCCTCGACTGTAATTGCAGATTACAAAAAGGATGAGGATTATGATTCCACCAACGTTGAAGCCTTGGGCCCATGTCTCCACTATGGCCTCATCGAGAGACATGTTACTACGAGTAGGAGCTGGCACCATCTCTGATACGGGACCGAGACTGAATATATTCTGGATGAGGTGACATGAAGCTTTACAGGGTCATGTCAGGTAGTATTAAGACGTGCGGGTCTGGGAATTTAAATATATAGAGCATGCATAATTGGGGCAAAATTTGGTCCATGTAAAGCCGGGTGTAGGAAAACGCCTTCAATATTTACAAAGAAAAGAGACGACATTGTCAGCTCTTTGTCTCTAGATTACACACACCCTCAGCTAAACTTATTATACATGACAGGGCGCCTTGGCACCTCCTAGGCGTTTATAACAACGTCGATTTCCTCTATTATGCTGCTCTGGTACCAGTGGCCGCCACGGGATGTGTGAGCGAAATTACACCATGTCTTTTACCAAGATTCGTTTCGTCAGAGCCCGTCGGGAAGCTGGTGTGGGTGTCCGGAAAGCTCCGCCCACTACTCACCGCACACATATCACGATTGAAAGCCATGGATTGAATTGGACAGCGGACTGGCCCTTTTTCTAAGGCATCGTAGGCTATCTATTCAATGGAGGGGTTTGGCTGTATTGAATGGCCAGCTTTAATAGGGCTGTGGCGTGAGCCTTTACGGGGCGTTTGAGTGGCTTTATTCGGCAATACTGAATAATAGTAGGCGCTTTCTATTGACAACACAGCTGACCTATTATGATATCGGCAACTTGTCTGGAATTGAGTTAGTAGTCACATGCATGTATCATAAAGTTTGACATGTCCTTGGCGCACAAAAATACAATGTTGGCTGCTCCCAGTAGACATCAGGCTCTCGTTTCCCGCTTTGCTTTTCGCACAGAGTCGCAGTTGCCCTTGTGTACACCGTAGTACTCCTCGGTTATTTCCGCCTCGTCTCTGTTGATCTGCTCGGCCAGTTCGTTGAGCGAAATATCAGAACCCCGTGGGCACAGCGTCGCAAACTCATCCACCATCTTCTGCTTGTACAACAAGTTTGATTCACAGACTCGTAGTCCTAGATTACCGTTGGCGACGGCTTGCATGTTCCCGTGTGCCTGTGGAGCTCTCGTGATGTTGAGCTGCCGCATCGTCTGGATGGACTGTGCCAGCCCGCGGGCCTGCTCGTCGAGAGTCTTGGCCTGTACAATAAAGGGAACGCTGTCCTCGCACTCATCGCCAGTCAAGCAATAGTCTCCTGTGCATGCCATTACACCTGCGGTAGTATGGCCTTGGGTGTGGAATAAATTAATGGTGGCATTGCCGCAAGTCAAGGTTTGCTCTTCCCCGACGCGGACCTGGGCTTGTTCCACTGCGTTGTTGTTTTCTTGGGCTACAAGTCGTGAAGTGCGTAGTTTGTCCACGCTGTCAACTGCCGAGAGCCCTCCGGTGTGGTCTTGATGCTCGTGGCTTGCAATGAGTGTGATGTTGGACATGCCGGCGAGCCCGTTCTCTTGCAGCAGGCCAACGGCTTCTTGGAAAAAGGACCCCGACGATAATGTGTCGAAGAGAATTCCCTCATTGGGAGAACATTGAATCATGTACATTGTGTTGTTCAAATCCGTGTTTGGGTCGAAATCGTTGGCGGCTACATCCACGCTCGTTTGGCCCAAGGTGTAGGGAATGTCCAACACCTTGTTACTCGCGCTGACGCCAATCAAGGGGGGATTCGTGTTGGGAACCTGGTATGCAGTGAAGAACACCGGTATTGATTCTCCGTTGATCTGCCGCCTTCTAATGCTGTACACACAGTTCGTTACTGCTTTCTAAATGGCTATTGATCTGGGCTGTTACCTACGACGCACTGGGGGGCAGGCATGCAGCCGCCCAGCCGAAAAATACACCCAGTGACAGTAATTTTGTTGTTTTCATATTGAATAAAAGCCACTGGTAGTTGATCGGGATGATTGGCATGCAAGAGTCGTTGAAATGGTACGTGCAAACGGTACACCGCACCTCGAATGCGATATAATATGTACGAGGTGGGTAAAGCCTATTTTATGAACATTTTCTTGGGTATTTAGCATAGTTATATGTTGTTTATGTATTGGCAGTAAAACTCGTGCGACATTCCCGCGACATAACTGAGACGTGGGTTAGCAGCCCCTGGTTCTGCGGCATGTTTCTCCCCGTGATTCAAGTTTGTGGATATACAAAGTATTCGTCATCGTAAAGGCCGGCCAGGGGCCCGAAATAGAAAAATTCTGGAACCACTTTTGAGTTTACTAGATTGAGTGATCGGATAGAAAATGTGAGCCAGCCTTGCGTCTCTAACAGATGGTGTCGCGTGTCGTGTATAAAACCTATTACTATTATGCCTGCAACAGAACGGCCAAAAATTCAGAGACGGCCGACATTAACCTTTTACTTGGAGGTCAAGCGGATTCATCCTACAAGTTGACAGTTATGAGCTAATAATAGACACGCTGCGAAAACTGCACAACCACAAGGAACGATGACAACGTCAGTGGGAGGGATAAGCCAGCGATTCTGAAGAAGGGGGATCCAATTTGATGACATAATTTGTGCCCATCTCAATACAGGCAGTTCCGTAAATACAATAGCCTGCGGCACAGCGCATACAACGGATATGGGTACTACTGTGAGGTGTGTCTTCCAGTTACAAGCTGATCTTATCACCATCATCACTTCGCACTGGCGCTCCGCGACTCAAGCATGGGCACCCTCATCGCCCAGCACTCACAGCAACCCAATGTCCTGCCACGCAGCCTCCAAAGAGCCCGGCGGCCCCTTTACCGGCCTGTCATCCACGTTTCTGCCGTTCTGTGCTGGCGGAAACGCATACCTCCCTTTATCAACCCTCGTTCGCCACTGTGCTTGTTGAAACGCCGCTTGTACAAGTTTCACAAGCATCGTATCACTGCCCTTGGGGCTGAGAACAGCGCCGTATACAGGGTGGTACTCCGGCCGGCCACTGACCTTGGATTGGTACTCGAATTGGGCAACTTGACTTGTCAGCGCCACGATCAAAACCGATACGAAGCGTCAATACATACACGGTGCGAGAATTTGAGGGACACGCAACACAGAGGCGAGGAGGTCAGGTGTGACACCGTTGATCTTGCTTGGTTTCCTGGTCGAGTTCAGTACAAGGGACGATCTGCGCTTCGGGAGAAGGGACCGTACGGCACACCATAGCTGGGAGCATGGCTTGGATAAGCAGCGACGAGAATAGCGTCGCCGCCATGGTTGGTAGACATGATGGTGCTGTCGAACCAGTTTCGGAAGACGTCAAGGCGGGCTTGGTATTCGTCGTACAACGACTTCGTGACATTGCTGCCCCAGTCCCTGCGCGCCGTTAGCAAACAAAGGGTATAATTGCCTTGTTGGCAAATTCGACAAACCATCTTTGTTTGACGGTTGGTTCTGTCGCAGGATCTTTGCCAAACTTTGTTTTGCAGTCCTTTCGGAACTCGTCGTACTGGTGGTAAAACTCGTAGCAAAACGAGAGAAACGGGGCCTTTTGCAAGATACATTTTTCAGCGCAGGTCATCTGCAAGTGAGGACTGAGAAAGACTTACGTCCTTCATGTACTCTTGTAGCCCTTGGCCTTTGGCTTCTGCAGGTGGTTTCGAAGCCCAAGTCTGTGTTAAACTGAGTCTCGTTGACTTTACTCCCAGGAAAGCCTCCACTGCGGCCAGAAATTGTTCATATTTGTCATTATTCTCTTCATCTGCGCTTGAGAAGTCTGTCAAGTACGTTATCGTCTTGGGGAAGGAAATTGCCGGACTTGCTAGGGACTTGTGGACAACAGCCACCGCGTCGTGGAACAGTTCTGAGAGGTCTGTGCCGAGAATCCCCATGCTATCGTATGTGCTGCCCGTTGGTTAGCGCTCGAACATTGTTCAATGGCAGGTGTACATGGACTTGCGTGAAACTGGGTTGGATCCCGTCCAAGGGTAGCAGCCCGGATGATGTTCGAAGCGCGAATAGCCCTTGAGCGGCGGCTGGACCAAACACCTGCCCGACAGCTACTGACTTGTCAACAATCTCGATTCGAATGTCTCTTCGCGTGGTAAGCAGACATACTGTCGATGCCAGTGGTTGCTCTAAGCCACTCGTAACCGGCCAGGGAACTCGCAGCGCCAGTCGCACCGCCCGCAGGGTCTTGATGCCCGTCTTCTCTCGGGTTCTTTGGCGATGGCACATCTGTCCACTCTCTCCCGGAGCCAAACTGCGAGGATTTGGTCTTGCCGACAATGGTCGCCCCGAGGTCTATGAGCCTCTTGGCAAACGCTGCCGTCGAGCCAGCCGGGCTGTCGTGAAGGTCGTGCCACGCACTGCTGGACAAGGTTGTGGGAATGCCCTTGAGAGACATGGAGTCTGGGATAGTGAAGCGGTAACCCTTCAGGGGGGCCTGCTCGGGAGGCACAGTGCTGTAGAGTTTCGAGGGAACCGGAATGGAAGTATAATTGGTTTCACTATCGGCGGGAAGCTGAAGGACTCGAAACCTATGCCAGAGTGAGTTGGTGAGGACTTGGCGCAGTTGGGCAACGGGAGAGCCTATACAAATCCACCTCGTCAACGCGTTCGGGGTATACACCAAAGGCGAAGGCATCTAGTGTATCGTTATATATCTTCCATGCCTGATGGACGCTCGGCCCATGTAAAATATACGGCCCTGCAGGCAAATCAGACACGGAACGCTTCGCGGCCGCAGCGATGTCGTTCCGCAGGCGCATCACCGACTTGCCATTGCCTACAGATGAAACTGCCACGCCCGAGTTTCCACCCGGTTTTCAATCAGAATGTTGCCAAACTCGGGAGTGAAGACGTCGTCGTAAAAGTCAAAGAGTCGGAGGGTTCCCTCCAGGTGGTAGTACAGCTGTTCTGGTTCAAGCACGGTTACCGGGATGATGACATCTGGATTGATTGTTTCCTGGATTGTGCCCTGCTTGCGCGTGAGTGCTGAAATGCTTCTCTTCTGGCAAAATATCTGCCAAGGCATTTGGGTAGCAGGCTTACGAGCACTTGCGGATGCACAAGGTACCGAGATCCCGAGATGACAGTCGTGAGCACCGTCTTGATCTCCATGGTGGTCGTACTCGGGCGCGGCACACAGTCCACACCGCCACAACCTTGCTTTGTGTCCTCGGGAGGCATGGTTATTATAGCGACGACTAGGGAATATACACCTTTAAGTATCGGAGAAACAACGACAGCGGACGCGGAATGCGCCGTCGCGTGCCATCAATGTCAGCGGCAAGGTCAGACTTGTCGTGGGGTAAATCGCACTCCACGTTGCATCGGGAACCTCATTTGATCATGGCCCGGGGCATGATCAGCTGGGGACCAGCCAGCCACTAATGCAGGTGAAGACAATGACGGCAAAGTTTGCCAAAGCATCCCCTGTTGATGCAGAATGGCCGCGGTTCAAACCCCGTTAGCCCAACTTGGAGAGTCACGGCACGGCGAGGCACCCGTCAAATCCTGGGCTATTATAAAACCTGCAGCTTCTGAAGGAATGATTTGCTGAACCGGAAGATACCTCTACGGCGGTTGTCAACATGCATAAATGCATCCCACTAGGCCCAGCGATCTGTGATTCCGTCACCGGAAGCATGGATATAAAGATGAGGGCGGGACAGCGTCCGGAAAAGTCTGGTGTTTTTGAAGCTCATCACTGTCACGCAATGAAATTGCCCATTCATGAACTAATCATGCTAATGTTTCTACAAGTATCCTAGTGTACAACGCCAACCCTCTAGAATGAACTGCAGAGTCGTCTACGGCGTGCCGTGCACCCCGGCCACGCACTTACATGAGATCGAGAACCACCCTGCCTTGCAATTTCCCCTGGTCCATTTCCTCAAACACTCTTGTCAACTCGCTCATCTTCTCCACCCGTACGTGACTCTTGATGACGCCCCGGGCAGCAAAATCCAGCGTCTCGATTGCGTCCCGGCGATTCCCCACGGCCGAACCGCAGATGGTGAACTGATTGGCAACCATAACTCCAGGGCTGGCCGTGGCAATAGCAACGGCCGCATGCTCCGGCAAGCCCACGCACACCAAGGTGCCGTTGAAGCGCAAAAAGCCGAGAGCCTGGGCGTACGCCTCGTTCGAGGCGGTGCAGGCAATGACGGCATGGGCGCCCAGGCCGCCGCACAGCTTCTTGACGTGGGCGGTGATTCCGGCGCCCGCGTCGTCGTCGTCCTTGCGGAACTGGGTAAAGTCGACAAAGTGCTCGGCGCCCGAAGAACGCACCAGGTCGGCTTTGCTCGCGTGGTCGACGCCGACGACGCGCAGGCCCATGCCGCGGCTGGCGAGCTGCACGGCGAGGTGACCCAGGCCGCCTCCCGCTCCGGTCACGACTACCCACTGCCCGGATCTTGCTTGGCTTCGCCGCAGGGCAGAGTACACGGTCATGCCTCCGCAGAGCAGGGGAGCTGCCTCGGCCGAGTCGAGCTGCTCGGGAATACGGGTCACGTAGTCCGCCGGGCCTGTGACGTATTGCTGAAACGTCCCGGGCGTGTAGTATCCAGAGATTTTTTGGTTAAAGCAGAGGCCGTCTGAGCCGGCCTGGCATGGCTCTGGAACGTCTAGTTAGCTGGGGCGTGAAAACAAGAACGGAACAGGTCGACGCGAGGGACGAACCACAGTGACCACATGCGCTGGATATCCATTTGACGCCGACCCGATCTCCAACGGACAGGCCGGCGGTTTCGGCTCCCGGGCCGAGCTTGACGACCTTACCAACGCCTTCATGACCGCCGACTTGTCCTGCCGGCGTGGGATGCGGCAATGTACTCCACTGTAGTGTCGTGCCTGTTAGTCAAGGCCAGATGGGTGGTGGTTAGATGGAAAAGTCGGCTGTCCAAGTACGTACCGAGTTTGTCATGACCCCCAAGTCTGAATGGCACACGCCGGAATGGCTTCTAGACGGAGAATGAGCATACTCGGTCTCTACGGAAACGAGGTCATTCGTACAGTCGAACGAGCACCTCACCTGGGCCGGGGTCCGGCACTGCCAAGTCGACAACCGTGGTCGATATGGTGCCGGGCTCGTCGTACACCAGCGCCTTTTGAGTGGTGGGAATAGCCATTTTTTCAACAATGATGGTTACAATGATGCTTATTGCTGGGGTTCTAGCCAAGAAGCTGCTTGGGCGATTGTAGATCCAGATGTCGTCTATCAACTTATACGCCAGCCAGCCAGAGAACCCCGCTCATCTTGCCGAGGTTATCATGAGGATGGACGACGCCAATGCAACTCTAAACGGCGCTTCAATCAAGCCGCCCGCGTCATTGCGCCTGCTCGGACAGCTCAAAATAAACGTAGCCTGGTTCCTGCCAGAACTCCTGTCCAACATTTCCTGAACCGGTTACGCCTTCACTCAGACTCGTGGACAGCCGAGGTGGACCTCGCGCCACTGTTGTTTCATCTTGGCCTTGGACTCAGCGACCGAGTTTCTCTTTGGACAAGGCACCGAGTCACAAATCGCTCGAGGTATAAATTCAGTCAGGCTCTTCCAGCACTCACAATCGTGCAGGAGATGGCGGTGACGGCAAGGACTGGTCATCTCTCGGAGGAGTCTTTGACAGAGCCTATGCGTGGTTCAACTAATAGACCTCTCCAGTGACAAGTTCACCAGTTTGCAAGTTACTATGTCTGATGAAAATAGAAAATAGCCAAGATGGCCCTCGGGACGCCCGAAATGGTATTCCTCACTACGCATAGTAGACATAGTTGCCGTGAAAATCCGGGAATATAATCATGCCACCGCTCCTTCTGCCCCCTCACCAACAGGCACATCAAGAACCAGACCCCGCCGACTCCATTGATGAACAAAGGAACCATCCTTGCGCTCAACCTCCTCCCACAACTTGGCCGTCAAAAATTTATATATCCACTCACTCGCGCCGTGGAAGCTAATCCCATGGTCACTGTCCGTAAACGCAACCATCTGGAACTTGTCCGGCGAGACGCCCTCGGCCACCAGCAAATCCGCCAACACCGCCGCGTGCTGGTAGTGAACATTATCATCGCCAGTGCCGTGCATCAGGGCAAATTTCCCCGCCACGTTTTTAAAGCCCTCGGCATTCCGTATCGCCGTCTTGTTGTAGCCATCCGCGTTGGTCGCCGGCGTCTTCATGTACCGCTCCGTGTAGGCGGAATCATAGAACCGCCAGTCCGACACGGGCGCCGTGCTCAGCCCAAAGGTGAAGGCGCCCGAGTCGGCCTCAATCACCTTGGCGGCGAGGAAGCCGCCGAACGACCACCCCCAGATGCCCACCTTGTGCGGATTCAGGAATTCGTTGCGCGAGACGAGCTCCTGCGCCGCCCAAATCTGGTCTTGGGCCTCCAAGTTGCCGACGTACTTGACGACGGATGATCGGAAACTTCGACCCTTGTAGCCTGTGCCGCGGTTGTCGATGGTGTACACGACGTACTGGAGCTCGGGTTCAGATGCAATGTAGGCTGACCAGTCGAGGGGTTGGAACCGCTTGGTGACGGATTGGGAGGTCGGGCCGCCGTATGGTGTGAATAGGACGGGGTATTTCTTGGTCGGGTCAAAGTTGGGTGGTAGCTGCTGCTTTACATTCAAGGAGAAGCCGTCTGGGTGCTGGAGCTCGAAATAGGTGACGTTGGGAAGATTGTATTCACTGATTAATTCGTAGAATTCGTCGTTTGAAGTGATCGTTCGCAGCGGTGTATCCGTGTTGTCGGAGGCGTATAATTCCTGATAGGGAACATCGGGCCCGTTATAAGACAGTATGTAGTACTTGCCTTGGGGTGAGAAGGATGCGCTCCAGACGGCTGGTACTGTGTCATTGACCAGAGGAGTAATCTCCAGCGTGGTGTACGAGACACTGTAAATGTGTCTCTCTGTGCTGTGGTGTTTTGTTGACTCAAAGTAGATGAGTTTTTTGGATGTATCCACGGTCAAAATGGTGCTGACTTCCCAATCACCAGAGGTTAATTGCACAGGGTCGCCGCCATTCACGGGGAAGAGGTAGATATGTGTC
This sequence comes from Metarhizium sp. BCC 4849, assembly GCA_037953715.1. NCBI lineage: Eukaryota > Fungi > Ascomycota > Sordariomycetes > Hypocreales > Clavicipitaceae > Metarhizium > Metarhizium sp. BCC 4849. Next base: position 461,310 of record JBALJW010000014.1, on the reverse strand, counting down.
CAGCCCGACTCGTCGGATAGATCGATGTAATAATTGTTACCTGAATCTTGCGCCTCCCCCACGTATGAGATGGCCATATGATTGTCTAGCCAGCCGTCTGTTCCATCCCGCTCTCGGACGGTCTTGCTGGCCACGGTTTGGACGTCGACTAGTATGTGTTTGTCGCGGTCCTGTACACGGTTGAATGCGCGATAGATGAGCGCCGAATGCTTGTCGGTAACCCACTTGACCTCACCGACAATGGTGTCGTTCTTGGAAAAGGCATCAATTGGAACGTTGACAAGTTTTTTAGTTTCGACATCCACAATATTCAGCTCAACAGTCGGGTTTGTTGTTCCGGCTTTGGGATATCGCAGTTCCAGCTCCTGGGGATAAGACGGTGCCTTCTCTTGCCCTGCCATGTAGTAAGGAATGGTGAAGGTTCCCACGCCCGTATCGTTGAAGCTCAAAAAAGCAATGAACTTGGCGTCGGGAGAGTACCAGAGGGCCAAACGATTGCCGAAAACATCTTCCTCATACACCCAGTCTGGCACACCGTTGAATACGTCTGCGCTTCCGTTGTCGGTGATTCGGTGGATTTGGCCATGTTCGTCGCGGAGGTATACGTCGTTGCCGCGCACGAAAGCAATTGTCTCTCCGACTGGAGCCATTGTTGCGTACTGGATATCACCGGCCTGGTCGTCAACAATGGGTGTGTTGTTGCCGGACTTGACGTCGACTACAAAGTAGTCGGCCAAGTACGAGTGTCGGTATTGCTTTGTGAAATTGGCAGCAGCCAGGACAGCCTGGCGATCATGGCGGATCCAAAAGGCATGGAGGTTTTTGGGTTTACTCTCGGCGGGCAAAAACGTGGTTTCTTTCTCAGAAACAATGTCCACCAAGACCAGGTCGGAATTTTCATTGGTGGTGATGTACTGGCCGTCGTCAACGGAACTCAGCCAGCGCACCGACTTGCGGGATGGATTATGTCTGGCATAAGGCGTTGTCTCGTTGTAGGTTAGAAGACGATCGCCGTTTCCAGTTGGCTGTTGGGGTTTTCGAGGTGGATTGATGGCTAGACCGACGACGGCAAGGAGCGGCAAAACGCCTACCAGCTTTCTGAAAGAGATGATCCCCATGATGAAGTTATGCTACAAAGGATATGGGAGCCTGGAAGTCTCGGGCGCCCAACTAGACCTTGCTCGGTAGCGGTTCTGCTGGATGAGCAATCGTCACGACTGAGCACACCGGACGGAGGAGGTATCAGGAACTGGTGGGAGGAGAGGGTGGCGTATTTGAACCAGACTCTTGTGGAATTCCGTATTCTCGTTCTTTTGGCTGTTGCGCAGCGAGCCGTTGCGTAATCCGAAATTGATTGGACTTGGCAGAGGTGTGACCTTCCGAAATTGGCAAGAGACAAGACTATTAATCTGATCAAGCAGGGATCTGTACACTCTGCCATGAAATAAGGCCTGGCCTAATTTGAACAAGAACAGCGTTCCGACTGCCGCGGACCTCCATGCCAAGCACTCCAGCATGTTATTGTTAACAAACACGGAAGATGACGACATTTTTGCAAATTCGCGGGTAAAGCGACCCTCAGTGCTTCAGAGATCCCTGTCCTGCCAAGTTGCCAAGGCACCCCGATCCCACGAACTCGAGGCTTTCCTTTTCTCCAACGGCTCGAAAATTGACGCGTTAAACATCAGATGGTAGAGGTCCCACTGCAATTTCCTTTGTTTAACCTACTTCAGCATTCCGAATGAGACGGCGTTCGGCGCATGCATTACCACACTGTCTAGCTTTCATTATCTGGTCTTGCTCACGGCTCTTTGCCATCAATGATTGGTCGATTGCACTAATGGACAGCAACACTAACCTACCCCGTACATCGTGGGTAGTCGCAGCCACTCTCGGACACTTGTCTCATATCTTTATTTCGTTCTCACTCTTCCATCACCTAAAGTAATTTACCAGTAAACAATGCAGCACATGCTAGCAGTTGCGTGTGGAAGTCGTGTGGTTCCAGTCTCAACTGCCAGAGGATATACAGCGAACGGAAAGTGAAGAAGGTTTTGGTCGGAGTATTGATTCTTCGCCCGCGTTCATCACAGCGTTGGTCAGCTGGCTGCGAAGCATCATTTACCGCGCCTTGTCTCAGGGTACCAGAATAGTTCGGCCTGGATATTGATTTGCCATTGTAGAACTTGAACGCCTCTGCATTTGCATTACTATATAGGGAAACCTAGTCACACCAGGACAAAACCTATACGAGGCACAACTACTCTTCTTGCTCAAAGCCACTCGTCGACCCGCTCCTCATTCAGTGCATCATCTCTGTTGATCCCAGAGCAATACACAGACCCAACTTCATCACCAATGCCAATTAGATGCAAGTCGGGAATAGTCTCCCGAATGCCCGCGTAGAGCACTGGGGGAAGGCAGAGGCGGTTTCTGAGACACACTGTTAGCTACAGCTGCAACAGAATTATTATATAGCGACATCTTCACTTACCTAAAAACGCTGCAGCTTACCCCTGAACGGGAGAATCTTACGGAGGAGACCTTTCGGTCTCTTTTTTGACAATTAGCTATGAACTTGCCTGTTTGATAAGTCTATCTGCTTACAGTGTTTGTGGAACAGGCCAGCAGCGGTTGATGGACGGGATCGTGTAATGGTGGCCGGAATAGTGGATGTGCTCGTAAAGTGTAACCTAGAAATAACATGAAATTAATGTCATCGATCAATTAGGTAGAGGGTATTTACTTACCCCAGTATCTTCTGCAGCCTCGAACGGGAACGCAGAGATGACCGTCGCCATTACGGCGGTAAGCAGAGCCCAAAAATGCATGGTGAAAGATGTTCTAGGGGTCTGGTGTTTTCAAGGTGGGAACTAGATGCGAGTTGATGAAGGGTGAAATTACAACCTCTATCGGGCGACAGAGCCTGTATTTATATTTCCGTAGGTACGCAGTGGTTTGTCTCTGTTTATCATTCTCTTACCCATTTTGTTACACTACGCTGTTGACAGTAGCAACCGTGTAACCCGTTTCCCGCTTTGGATGCATCTCGGCCCGGATATTCGGGAAACTCAGCCTGGCGCCAGAAGTCAAGACTTGTGCCACGCACCACTTTTTAAGGCTCGAATTCGCACCCAGCCAAAAAGCACTTTCCACCGCGACAGGCACATTGAATTTACCAGCATTTACCTTGGACGTCTGTGTAACCGAAATGATTTGTTTGCTTCCACGACAACTTGTAGGCGTACTGGAGGCTGAAGGTTTATTTGCTAAGCCGTTTCAAGGCGCTCAGCCAGCCACAGTTCCCAAGCCCTGTCCATCGTTCCACAAACAGGTTATTGATACTTGACGTTTTCCAGCCTTCTTGATGAGCAAAGCAATTCAAAGCTGGTATTTATTTGTAATTGCAAAAAGCTTTTTACACAACGTAGTGTGGATATTCGGGCTTGACGGACTCGAGCACCAAACACAATGACTACGGCAGATGCAAACTACCTTTATGGTCTCAGTAGGATGTATAGCCTGTGACCGGACCGAGCTACAATGCCACCGGGCCTTGGGCTGGTGTCTTTGACTGAGATGCATGCTTCAATCTGCTGGTCAACAGCGTAGTTTTCATGTGCAAATTTCTGCTACATCCACGCTTCGGCGTCTTAAATTCTCGGTCGGGGTACTTCCTCTTGCCGTGTTCAAATAATAAACACCCATTTTTTGGCATATCGCTCTTCCGAACGGATAAACCGAGCCGTGTCTCACATACCGCAATAGGATTGGCTGACCAAGCTGACCTGACGCCATATTTTTCATCGGCAGTGATGATCTGCATCGCAGGAGCTTATTGACGAAATCGAGCCTACCAGACCTATTGCGCTTTATGCGGGGACAGTACACTTTTACTTTTAACAGTGAACGAGGCTTTCATTTAAACATTACCTTTCGTTTTACGTTTCCGTTGGTCCGCTCAACTGTTGGCGAATCCGCTTCTTTGAGTTGGCAGGCAAGGCTGGCAGCCACCTCGATTCAAGGTTGGGAATGGAAAAGCCACTCCGACCATGTGATTTTCCGGCCGTTTTAAACGCTTGACTAGCCCGGCGTCATACCTGGTCGACGGACAAAGTGGCAGTTTTAAACTCCATCTAGAGCCATTATCGGATCTGTCACCTAAAGAAACTTTGATGGCATAACTTTCGCCAATGCGCCAGAAAGCCAATTTCGTCAGCCCCTCAAAGAGGCTATCGCGCCAGGTAGGCACAGTGAATGCCACAAGAAGAAGCATCCAGTTGCCTACAGGGGCTACCGAGCCTTACCAAAGTCAATTGCGCGCCCAAGGCGAAGTTTATAAATTCCAACGCCTTTGTGGCAAAGATGACTCTCGCATTGTCTACGTCCAGCGCGCTGAGTGGAATCGGCCCAGTAACGTCAATTATGAACCAGATTAACTATTCCGTGTCAGCCTCCTCTCTAGCATTTTGAATCTAGGCTAATATCAATTTTAACAGAAACGAGAGCAGAGAAAGGGTTGTGTTGCCACCAACCGCTGTCCTTGGTTGACTGAGGAGTTTTCTGTTTGGAGACAGTACGTGCTTGCTGGCCAAGGCAATCACCGAGTTGGTTGGTGTGATTACGGCAAGTATTTTGCCAGCACTATTGATTCGTCGAGCCGCACTCATTCATGCGCAAGTACTACTAACTACGTAGGAAATCCCATTAGTGAGGCCGGTTGACACGTTTTAAGGAACGGCGTAGCATGTACGCACTGATGCTTTTTCATTTGATGCTATTGTGTCTTTGATTCCCATACACGGCGTGTGTCCTCGAGTGGTGTAGAAATGTATTGGAAATAATCGACACCTCTTTACATTCCGTTATCACAGGGTGATAATACCGTGGAATCGGCGGTGGTAAGATTTCGACTTGAGAAGTTAGAAGTTGAAGTGATCAAGGAGACTGATACAGTTGACCGTCTCATGCGCAGAGGCATCACGTTACCAAGCATGGGCTGCTTGTGCTAGGAGCAATGCACACATAGTAGGCGCCCGATAGTGTGCTGACTTGTGCCTAGAGTTCCTAAAATAGCTCAAAGCAGGCTAAATAAATCCTACAGCGATGTGAAATTGTACATATGTATTTCTCCACATGAACAAGTCAAGGCGCAGCAGAGACTGAGGTTCCATCTTAAACATTGACATGGTCATCACGTGTGCTTGTGCTAATTGCTTATGTTTTTGCAGCTTTAAACAAGGGCGCTGGAGATGTGCAGGGAACAGCAGTGGATGTTACTGCTTAGTTGGGAAAGATGTGCGCGTTTTGCTCATTAAGTCTTATGCCAGCATGTTCGTTAGGCTTGCGGCTGAGGCGGCTGAATATGTTGCTCTTCTAGGATGAACCAATCGTTCTCAGCGATGAGGAACAGCAGGGCCTGTTATGATGACGTTTACAGGGTTCTTGTATTTTTCAGCTAGGTATAGCATCTAATTTTAGATTTAAAGATCATACGCTTGCCGAAAGGCGCGTATTTAAGCTCGTCAACTCCACGATGTCCTTCTCCTCCATCTTCACTCGTGAAAGAGAAGCACGAGCTACCTCAAACTACTCAAGCACATTTACATCGATATTGGCCTCAAAACAAAACGAATCTCAGAATGAAGGTCTCCGGTCTTTTCGCCGTTTTCGCTACCGTACTGGCCGCTGGTGCCGTAGCCGTGCCGGATTCCACACTCGACGAGCGAGCCACCGTCAAATTCAACGCCGCCGAGGCTGCTGCCCTGAGGGCCCAAACACAAAGCACCATCAACCAGCTCCGGAACCTTCAGAGAAGCTACGATAGCCGTGTCAGATCCACCGTCGACGGCTGGAGCGGCTCCGCCCGCGCCGCGATCCAGCAGGATGTGCAGTCGTTCGATACGGCGATTGCCAAGGCAAACCAGGAACTTGAGCAAATTGTTGCTACGCTGAACAGGCTCCTCTAAACTTGGAATAACGAGGGGATCGCCGAGGCCACAAATCACCTGCGTTGGAGCTGGGCGTGAATTTGCAGCATTTGGGAGTCGGGCAACCTGCATGTTGGCTCTAGGGTGTGGACAAACGCTCCAGTGTATTTACCTACATGTAGTATTCAATTCAACCATGTATATTTTCCTTTGAATGACCCCGATGTTAAAGCTTCTGATATAATTACTCACATGTTCGCCGAAGTCGCCGAGCAGCTGAGGGAGTTCAAAGCGGAGATCCTGCCAATGGTATCAAATGCCATGTCTTACGGAGATGTCCCCGTCTTCCGGCTTGACCCCGTACGACATGATAAAGACATAATCACCAATGCTCCGAAAGTGTCGTTGTTCCGCGTAACATCCGGGAAGATTAGGCGAGTCGCAGGCCCCAGCTCCGTCACTATCACACACATCACGCTCGACGACTCTACCCAGCTTGTCACGACTCAGCAGTCACAGTGCAACATGAGAACTGATCTCCTCGGCGCCACGGCGCGCCGATTTCGCGGCTGCGTGTTGCACATCAATCATCCCCAACACCAGCATCGGCATCCGCGTTCGTCCGTGGGGGTCGTTCGGTTGCCGGTGGGGGTAAAAGCAAAGGCCGCGCCTTCCTTGACTGACCTTGATTTATCGACAGCACATGACATTATGCGGCGTGGCGTCTCCAGATGTTTCCCCAATATCAATCCTTCACTTTGCATGCCCCGACATCAACCGTGAACACCAGTCGACGTCTCGGCGGCTTCTCACCACCATGGCCGAGCCCTACAACACGCCCGTACCGGGCTCAACACCCCGCTCGGGATCGCCTGTCCCCCATCCGCTTCGCCACCCGACGCTGCTCAGCACCGCTGCAACATGCACACCCAAGCCGCGGGTCCTGCATCTCGGCGACCCGATTCGCTTCAATCCAGATACACACGACATCTTGTCATCGCAGTATGAAGTCGTTCGGCCGTCGGCGGCAGAGCGCGAGCGAGCGCCCTTTATCCAGAACCTGAGAGACGGGAAATGGGGCAGCTTCCAGGCCATTTTCCGGCCGTTTTGGCGGACAGGCGGTGAGATGGGCCAGTGGGACGGGGAGTTGATCGCCCTGCTGCCGGAGAGCGTGAGGGTATTTGCGAGCGCGGGCACGGGGTATGACTGGGTCGACACAAAGTTGTTGGGCGAACGAGGCGAGTGGCATCTGCATGCATGCATGCACACGAGGAGGAGCGCTACTGACGCTTCGCAGGCATCGTCTACTGCAATGGAGGAACGGCCTCGGCCGACGCAGTGGCCGACTTGGCCATCGCCATGATCATCTCCACGTTCCGCTATATACCCTGGTGCATGGCGGCCGCGACGGCCGCTTCGCCGTCTGCGTTCGCAGACTGCCACCTCGACTCACCCGCTCAATGCCATAACCTGCGAGACCGCATTCTTGGCGTCGTCGGCCTAGGAAATATCGGCCAGCGCGTAGCTACGAGGTGCCGCCTCGGATTCGCCATGGAGATTCACTACTTTGACATTGAGCGCAAGTCTGCCACGGTCGAGGGCGCCGTCTCCGCCAGGTTTCACGCGTCGTTGGAGTCGTTGCTCGAAACTGCTGACTGTGTCGTATTGTGCACACCTGTTGGATTCGGTGGCGAGACAGTAATTAATGCGTCCACGTTGAAGCATTTCCGCCAAGGTGGGAGATTTGTCAACGTCTCAAGAGGCGCGTTGGTCAACGAAGATGACTTGGTGGCCGCGCTGGAGTCGCAGCGGCTCAGCTCCGTAGCGTTGGACGTGCATGCCAATGAACCACATGTTCACGAGGGACTGCGGAAGCTTGCCGCAGAGGGCAGAGCGATGCTGACCTGCCATAATGGCGGCGGAACGGTAGAGACGCATGCGGCATTCGAGGAGTTGAGTATGCGCAACGTCTTGGCCGTCCTGGGTGGCGGCCCGGCCTTGTCTGCTGTTAATTTGGGCCACTTGAAGAGATGAAGCAAATGACTTCTATACAAGTACAATATGGTACATTGCTAGTATATAATACAACCCGCTCCAACTCCTCGCAAACCCATTACGTTCATCATGTCCAACGTCCAGTCATTGAATCAATCAGTCTCCAGCCTTGGGCTTCTTTCTTACCAATCCAGATGTCAAAACATTAACTGGAGGCATATCATCCTCCGCCTTGGCCTTCTTCTTTACGAGCCCCGCTCCAAGAACATTCACTGCCCCTCCGTCCGTCGTATCTGCCCTCTTCCTCTTAACTAGCCCCGATAGATCTCTTGCCTCGCCCTCACCGTCCCCCGCAGCAAGAGTTGGCGGTTCCTGCGCGCCCACCACTGTCTGTCCCCAGTCACTACCGAAACCAACCTCACTCGTCCATCGCCGAGAGCTAGCGGCTGCCTTGTCTACGCTGGAAAAGTCCAAACGCAGCATCATTTCTACAGCGCGCTTGTACGACGACTCATTGATGATGCGGGATCCCCGCCCTTGCACAGGCCAGTAGTAATGCGGGCTTCGAATCGGCGTCTTGAGGAGATAATTTCTTTGTCCCGTCTTGGCCCGTGGCTGCCGGGGTTGGATGGGTCCTTTCAACTTGGACTTTTTCCGTTGTGATTTGCTTCGGGCATACTTTTCAAATTTGTTTGCCCTGGGAGGGAAAGGTCTGCCGGTATTGGGGGATGGCGCCCGAGGCATTGCGGACGAGGGCTCGCCCTGTACGGCCCCGGCGGGCCCTTCGTTGTCAAAGACGACCCAGATGAAGCCCGTCATCCTACCGCTCGAGCATTCCTGTCTAAAGGCCATCATGTCCCAAAACATGTCTAGCGTCTTGACCGTCTTCCAGCTGCCGGCGGCCTTCATGGCGCCGGATTGCCCGGCCTCTTCGTCTAGCTCGTCGCGGAAGCGGGACTTGGGGTCGTCTGGAAACCGGGGGATGAGGCACCGCGGCGGCACCCAGTCGTATTCTCGGGTGTAATGGGATATTCGTTCGAGGGGGTGCGTGAGGGCCCATGATGATGCGGCCGCTGTGGTGCGAGGGACAAAGGCTCGCGTCTCGTGGGTGTCTAGGCCGGGAATGATAAGGTAGCCTTTTGCATTCTTCCACGTGGTGCCTTTGTCTGGGGGGATGTGATGAGCGGATCGAGCACGCGGCACCACCACCTCACTAGTGCCCGGTCGTCGAGTACGTGCTTGGCTCCGTGGTCGATGCTCCCTGGGAAAAGGTATTGGCCTTGCGATCTTGCGAAGAGGCTGACGATGAAGGGAATGCCTTGGCGTCTCCGCGCAGCGACGAGGTGCTCGATGAATGTGGCGCACACTCCGCGGATGGGACTCGGTGTTCCCTTGGGCAGGTTCAACAAGGGCAGGTAGCCGGTGGAATCGGCTTTGGAAACAAACAGCGTCGTTGAATGGGCAGTCGTGTAGATGAAGATCTCGATGCCAAACACGATGACCTGTTTGTTGGGCTCTGTACCATTTTGTGACGGCTCGCCACTATGCGGGATGTCGATTGACACGGTGAGGAAGTGGTTCTCGCAGTAGGTTCGATCGGGTCGTCGGTTGGGCGGTGCAGAGTAGATGGCATCCGTCTTCCAAGGGGGGGTTGAGACGTGGTGGACAACGAAGGGTATGTCCTTGGGAAGCACGGGGCGTAGACGGTATATTAGGCTGGTGTCGCCGCCGGCTGGCTCTATTAGAGTCGTCATATTTGGAAGCCGCAATGGACTGGCGGTGGGAGCAGAATTGGCTGGTTGATGGCTGCGTTGGAAGACGCGGAGCGCGTTTGGATGTGACGAAAGTCTGGAGGTGGAGACATCTGCTGGTGCACAGACCATGTGTTTCAATCAATCAAGTGAATTGTACCACCAGGGAGACGCCGTTATAACGGCCAGGCGCTAGAATGCGGGGAATGGGCCCTAACAGATGTCTGGTCAGTCTGCACATGTGGTCAATTTAATTTTCTATCGAATCGTAGGGTTAGGGTTAGATGTTCATGTTCACAGGCAGCAGATCCGACCATGGCCAAACACCCTCGTATGCCAATGTATGCCCGAAAGCTTTCGCAAAGATTGGCACTTGGTAATCTACTCGTGACTATTGTCCCAACTTCAAATGTACAACATGGGCTTTAAAGTCTGCGATTGTGGGCATGGGACTGAACCATACTCTCCAACTCCACTCATAGCATCACATCTCATTACTCAGTATGGAAGCGTGACCAGTCGCCGAGCGCTTCACTGCATTCCAAAGCCCAAGCTTTCACTCCACCAAACCATATCAGCGGTTCCTGTCTCTTGCCAGGGATATTCGACCCAACCCACCAGGAGGGCCATTTGCTACAAAGTGAAAGATCAAAGGTGGATCGCAGTTTTCGGTACCAATCGTCTGCTTCCGATTCGGTGGGCTCTACACTTGCAATGTTGTCCTTTTCCATCTTGTCCAATAACTTGTCAATCCACTCCACTTGCATTTCAACAAAGGGTGGCGCCGTCGTCAGTGAAGTTGGTGCTTGCGGGCCGTACAAAATAAAAGCGTTGGGCATGCCGGGGACCATCATACCGAGGCTTGTGCGAACGCCGTTTGTCCACTTCTCTTGTAGCGTCTTGCCATGCTTGTCGGTCTGGTAATATTCATGTCGTATAAGCTCCCGGTGAGAAAATCGTACCCCGTAGCCATGATGACAACATCAAGCTCGTGCAACGTTTTGCTTGCAGCCTCTTCGATATCTGATGTCACTATGCCGTTGGCAGTGAACTCTTTGATTGGGGTTTTGAGAAGGTTGACGAGGGTGACATTCGGTCCATCCATGAGCTCGTAGTAGTTCTCCTCGGTCAGCCATCTCTTCGTGCCCGGGGGCTGCACCATCTGCAGGGGGGCCAAGATATTCTTCTTGACTTCATCCGCCATTCTGATCCGAGTCTTGTCCACCCAAAAGTCATAGAAAGCCCTGTTCGCCCCCACGTCTGTCGTCACAGCAACGTCGTTGCATGCAAAGATGCCTACGCCGCCATGCTTCCACAACTTTTCCATAAGGGCTTGATTCTGGGCTGGCGATTCATCATGCAGAGGCTTGGGGTACGGAATGTAGGGATACCCTGCTTCGTCGCCGTATTTGCCTCTGGCGGGGTTGGCCTCGTGTTGCGTCTTGAGTTCTTTGTGCTCTGCTTCTGTGATTCGACGATTCTTCAGGGGAACTGCCACCGGGGGCGTTCGAACAAAAACCGTCACATCATGTCCTTGGCCAGCCAGTTGCTCAAATACTTGTACACCTGATGCTCCTTGGCCGATGACTCCAATCCTCTTTCCATCCAAGTCGAGCTGCTCTGGCCAAGACGACGGCTGAATTATGCGCCCCTGGAAAGTGTTCAAGTTGGGAAACTTGGGGACATGGGCTTTGATGGTTGTTCCGACTGCGAAAATAACAAACCTCGCAGTGGCAGTTAATCCTTTGTTTGTGGTGAGCCGCCATTGTTTGGTTTTGTCGTCGTAGTTGGCTCCTGTTACCCTTTGATGGAAAATGGTGTCTTCTCGAAGGCTCCATCTTTCATCAATATGATTAAAGTAGTTGCGTAGATTGTCCCCCGTTGGATAGAAGTCGTCGAAAGAAAAGTCCCGGAATATCTCTGGACTCGTAAGCTGGTAGGATGGTACTTCGCAATCAACTCGAACTCCAGGATACCGATTCAAATTCTAAACCCCACCGAAATCACCCTGTGCCTCGATTATCTTGGCAGAAAAGCCCCGGATCCTCATGTGATGCAGGGATAGGCATCCCGAAAACCCGGCATCGACAATGACAACGTCTGCTGTGATGTCTCTCATTGTGGAAATGGGCGGTGAGTGAATGGAAAAGCACCAGACTCCTAGCAACATCCAATCTCCTTGAACCTCCGTTCCATTGTAGTCTACTTATACTCCGAAGAACCAGACAAACCCCGCGTTTTCAGATGTTGTACCACTACTGAGCTTGATCACCTGGCGCAGTCGGTGTGTAGTATCGTGTTGTACGAATCATCCAATACAATCATCTGTGAAGCGATAGACCGACGCATAGCAACTCCCTCTTGCATTAGCGTGTAAGCCTGCATGATCGCATACTTGTACCTATGGTAACTGCATGGCTGTCTTATTCGCCCTCCGCATCTGGCTTACCCGTCTTCTCCCACCGGCGGCATGCTATTTGCAGAGAATTTAAAGCGAGTCGTGGTTGGTACTGAATAGCCGGTCGAAGTGGGCGCGATAAAAGGGTCAATACCAGACAGTTCTGCCACAAGGGTACCAGACTTGAAACAGCTATGTATGTCTAAAGCACCAGAATGCATCAATCCATGACTTTATTCCCGTGGGGCACGTTTGTGCGCTGACAAAAAAACTGTCAAAGCACTTGAGCCTTAATGTTGTCCGGGTTCCCTCTTAAAAAGCCCAAGCCCGGACACTCTATACACATACACTTACACATACGCATGCACAACAACCCTACATCACCAACTAGCGACACGCCCGAGACGGTGCTGTCTATTCTTTGCAGCGAGCCCTGGCGCTGGGACTCGTTCGCTTCCAGCGAAATTGCCTTTAATCAAGACGGGACCGGAAAGGTTATTCCAATCGTCCATTTCTTTTATTCCCGCCCCATTTACTCTGATTCTGCTACTGACCGTCATGTTCAGCTAACATGCCGTGCCGAGTTCAACGCTGTGACAAGGGCTCGGAAAGAGGGCTTGGAGAAATTTAGCTCAATTCAATTAATAACAGTCTTTGGTATCAAAGGTCCTTGGTTTTCCTCAAGGCCTTGAGGGACCAAAAGTGTCTATAAATACAAGAAGTCGGTGAGGGACTTTGCCCTAGTCCCGCGACTGTAGCCCTCGTGTAACCTTTGATATTGGGCCATTTCCGTGTAACACCAGGTTCCCCTCCCCCTAGCTTGCCCTCAAGCTGTTATTCGGGTCGGGATATCGATATTGACGATGTTGATGATGTTGAAGGTGACGGCGACGGCGACGGTGACGAAATTGACGATAACGGTGTCGGTGACGATGATGTCGGTGACGGTGTCGATGACGATGATGTTGATGTTGATGACGGTGACCTTCAGGACCTTTCGGCCTGGGCCTTTGTCTTTCAACGGCACCGCCTTCTTTCAGGACAGGGCTTTTATCACCGGTTACATTCTTTATGTCCTAAAAAGGCCCTATAGCATGGAATGGTTTTTGCTTTGATAGAAGATTGTTATTTGTGACAAGGGTTTAACATGGGAGGCTTAAAGCAAAAGGGCTTAATTTATTAATAATCTCAAAGAGTCTCTAAGGTCTTGAGTTGCCACAAAAGAGGAAGAGAAGGGTAACCGCCTTATATACATGAAAGGAACACCCAGGCCTAGGGTCCTTGCACGGGCACGTGTTTCAGCTGTGTAAGTAATAAGTCCTGTATCGGCGAAGCCCCTTTATTGGGCTTCACGATCTGTTGTGCCCTTTCCGTGTAACATACGCATGGATTGCCGCCGAGATTGAGTGGAAGGCACGGCACGCCGAGTCTCTACAAGAACAAATCAGCATGAGCCAACATGACTCTTGCCTTGTTGATAATCTTGAAATCGAGCTGACGCTTACAAAACGCCGTCCTGGAGGCGCCGAAATGTCCGGACACAGGATCAATGAAGACGCTCTGAAAGAGGGAGCATACCTACCAAAAATGTATACACTTTGCCTTGAAAAGGGCGAGTTTCACGCACAGTCGTATGTGCCAGAACAAGGACAGTCGCCACGGCAGACGCCGAAATTCCAACTTCGTCTGACTTTTGCTCCATCGCCCTATCCCCCACGGCAAGAATGGTTGCGGCCGAACCGAGGACGAGATTCCATGAAGTTTTGGGAATAGACGCAGTTTTGCAGCGGACACATTGGCTTCTATTAGACTTGACTTGGTGAACCTTGGATTTGGGAGTCACTTTTGTCTTGGGTTATTCGTCTACGGCAGATATATATATATACAAGTCCCTGGTGTTGCAATATTCACTACTCGATACCACGTGCAACGCCATGTGTAAACCCGTAATAGGGAGAAACACCATGCATAGATGTCGTGGCTACCAACGCTCCTCCTTTCCCCGCCGTTATTGGAGATGGACTTGAATTGACCTTTATGAATACCCCTATTGCAGTACTGAATTAGCCCCTTGACGATCCAACATCTGGCCTTGTAATTTGAACCATCATGACCCCGCAGCACAACATAATTGATAACAATCTACGTCAAACAAGTACATTCTTTTCAGTCTTGGGTTGCCAACGGGGCCCACTGTTTTCTCAAAGAACTGCTACACGTAACCAACTTCACTATTTGTCACCATCGGATAGTTCAAGGCCTCAAGCTCCTGAGACGATTCATAAACCACCTGGCTCTGCCTCAGCGACTTGACCGATATCTGCTCCTAAGCCTCCTAGTTGCCGCCCGCCTTGACTACATTTCCCATGTCTTGTTGGGCCTGCTTCAAAGCCTCCTCAAGCGAGTCCCTGATGGCTTGTTGTGCAATGATGGCCAAGGCCGCGACCCTCCATCGCTTCACCTCGGGTGTCTCGTCCTGGGCTTGTGCCCGCTTCCGCGCGAGAACCGGGATCTGGACATTGCCCATCGGCGTGGGCGGGCGCAGCGTTTCTGCTGACACGGTGATGGCATCGTTGGTGACCTCGGGCAACAACTCCTGGAGCACCGCCGCCACCTCGGCGTCGGAGACTTGAAGGGACACCGGCGCCGAGAATATGGTGATGCCACCGACGGTAAATGAACCGCCCGTGGCAGCAGCCTGCGCCTACGAGGGTCACTACTGCCGCTCCGATGCCTCCCAAGACCTTGCCCACCCAGCTGTTGCCGCTGGTCGTCGCCACCTGGTCGGCTACCTTTGTTCTCTCCTCGATGACCCTTTTCTTATCCGCCTTGTCTTGTTCCTTCTCCTTGCTGCCATTGTTCCTGTCTTGTTCCTTGATGCCATTGTTCTGGTCTTGTCCCTTGTTGCCGTTATCCTGGCCCTTGTCCTTATCCTTGTCTTGCTTGTCCTTTTCACCGGGGTTTGCCTCGGCATTTGGCCGCAGTTTTTCAAGCTGCGCCTCCACCTGGCTCTGAATTTCTGCCAACTTGGCCGCACTCTTTTCCAGAACGGGGACTTCTAAAGCGATAGCCTCTCCCTCTAGTTCATTAAGGTCCGCAACGTCAATCGCGTTGATAGTCCCCAGATACAGGGGGAACTTGAGCTCGTTCGACTTCAATGCCGTCTTGGCGTCTATATCGTTCTGAACCTTGGCGACCACTTGTCTGATCTTTTCGCCGAGGCTCTCTGCCTCGGTCAGGACCTCATTGGGGCTTGCTGGCGTTTTCGCAACCTCGTCAAACTTGGCTTTGTACCGCTCCACGGTCTTTTCGTCTACCTTCAAAGCCACCGACTTGAAGTTTGCTCTCACCTGGTTGAAGAGCTCAAAAAAGTCCCTGTTCTGATAGATGGTCATCCATTCATTATTCTTGAGAGTATGCTCCACGACCCGCTGAGCAATGTCTTGCAGGCCTTTAAGAGCAGCCTTGGCTTTTGTGCTGGTGTTACACGGAAAAGGCCCAACAGATTGTAAAGCCTAATAAAGGGGCTTCGCTGATATAAGACTTATTAGTTATATAGCTAAAATATGTGCTGAGGTAAGGACTTTAGGCCTAGGCGTTCCTTTTATGTATATAAGGTGGTTACCCTTCTCTTTCTTCCTTATAAGAACTTAGGACCTTTGACATTGTACGAGATTATTATTGAATTGGGCCCTTTTCGCTCCAAGCCTTCATATTGAACCCTTGTCACAGCTGGCAGCTTCCGCGGCTTGGACGAACGCAGCCGCCTCGGCCTCTGCAACGGCGGCTTCGGAATCCTTGAGAAATTTCTCTGCCGGCTCCTGGACTCGATGAACCTCAATTTCACCCTGCTCATACGTCTCTCCATATACGTTGGTCCAGGAGTTGTAGTCAACTTTGTGGTTAGGCAGGTTTGGTTTCTTTTTTTTGTTAGGCTCCTGGCAGTTGACTTGGAGACTCAAGCCTCCACCTTTCTGGTTGAGCAAATCATTGGGAATCATCATTTGGAGCGTTTCTTTCCCGGGTTGTCGACAACAGACATTCTTATGGTCTTAGTAGGGTCCAACTTGAGGGTGTCTTTGACATAGGCGTCGGCCTTAAAAACGTTGGCTGCCTCATCCCCATACCAGTGTGACCTAGGAACCCAGGCTTTATCCAACTTGTTAAACGCGTCAATGTCGGCCAAGATAACACAGTACCTATGAAACAGTACCATGGTTAGGCCATGCTCGTAGGGCAAAAAGGGAGGTAATCAGAAAAAGCACCAACGTATGACCTGGATCCCCTTCCCATGCATCCTGTTCATCAGAGGCATACACGCCCTTGCCGATTTGACCACCACCCCTGTTATTGCTGGGCGTGAGTGTATCCCCCGCGTCTTTGTATATCTGGGCTTGGTCCTACAATGAGCTGAAGTTACTAAGATATTTCAATTCACTTCGTTTAGTATTAGATTTCTCTTAGCAATGTTAAAACCTAATATCACAGTATAATGTAGTGTTTAGAAATTACTTAGAAATTACATACGGGATGCACGCGCCTATAGCCAATTATTTCCTGAGTTCGGTTCTGCAGGTGGATAGCCTCACGAGGCTCATATAGAACGAGCGTCTCGGCCTTCGCGAGATATACTTAGCTAGCGGCGCGGCACCAATTACGCCAGACTAGTATGTCTGACATGCTTGTCCCGATACGTGTCAACTATAAACGGCACCGGGGTCAATCTATTTTTCCGGTCTCTTATCGTAGTTGGCCTAGTATAGCCTAATACTGTGTTATTAGATTTTACGCTTGCACGATACTCGTATCATGCGTGTAATTTTACTTGCCTAATGAGCGACATAATTCAAAATTTAATAAATAACCCCCAGGTGCCACCTCGAGGCTTTGTACGATATGCCCCGGCATTCTGAGATTAGATCATCACTGCTTGAAACTTGACTCACGACCGACCCTTGCCTTGTTTCGTGGCCATGACAGAGCAGTACATAAGATAATGCATCCAGAACTAAATCATCTGATTTAGCATTATGGTAAGCGCCTATTGTAATGCTCCTAAGATCATGCACGACCGGGTTAGACGCGTCATTGGTTGTAGTGAAAGCCTAGAGGATCAATAGTTTGGACCTTGTCCATACAGGTGGCTGTGCATCTGACCCGACGTAAATCTCTCAATGCATTAAGTATTGTCATGACATGAATTGCGCAATTATCCAGCGGCTTCTGCGTCGAGCTAGTTTGGAAATAATATGAAATGGTCATGCAAGGGAGTATATAAGCCATCAAGTCTCTTGGAGACAAGAGATTCGTCTTAACAGGACCATCATTTTCTTTTCAAGATTACATTTTTAGCACAAAATCCTGTCAAAAATGACCAAGTTATTCAATTTTTTTGCCACCCTTTTATTCGTGTCGAGTGTCATTGCTCAAAATGGCAGGAACTCCCCTGTTAGTGAATATGCATGGCCACCTTTTCCAACACACATGGTACATAACAAGCCTGACACGAAATATTATAGTTCAATGCTAAGGTGGGCGATAAGCCAGCCGGTGGGAGTAGTAACAAGGACATTGAAGCTGCATGCTCGTCGCCAGAGTGCTTCGAGGGCAAGAAACTCTCCTACTATATAGCTTACTCTCCAGAATGTACCAAGGACCACCACGCGGAAGAGGTCTGCCTGGTATCGGACGCGTGGCGCGGCCACGGCAACAGACCAGAGCTCTACGGATCTAAACAAAAGTGTCTGGAGCTTCGTCCCACGCCGCAGCGTAAAGCCCCGTGGCAGCCAGAGGGCAAAGCCGGTTGTACGGACGAGACAGAAGCGTGTCTCGGGACCGAAGTCGTGTGCTCCATTCTCCTCAACGAAATCCTCGTTGCCCAGAATATCGAATTCGACATTGATAACTTTGAAAAACTCTGTCTGTGGCAGCGGTCCAAGCAAGGCAATAGCCCACCCAAGGAAGACAATAGTCCGCCCAAGGAGAGTAATAACCCGCCCAAGCAACCTGAGAAGCCGTTATTTCAGCTTCCCAACTTGGAGAGCTGCTCCAAGCCCGGTGCAGACGAGGAGCCTTGCCTGGGCTCCATTCAATGGTGCGACAAACACGGTCAACAGCAGGGCCTGGGCAATAAATATGCCTGTCTTCTGACCCGTGGATTCGACCTCAAGACATTTGAAGATACTTTCCGAAAGAGACTGATTGCGCCAGTCAAGGAGGGTATTCTAACTTGGGCACAGAATGTTACGAAGAATGCCGCCATCCGGGAGATCCTGCTGAATGCGACGAGCGAAACCACTCCAAAGGCCATCACTACCGACTTGTCAGGTTTTATGGATAAGGTAAAGGGTTCTCTGCAGCGTCAGACGCTCGAGGGTGTGCGCAAGGGACTCGAAAAGTATGCCGGCCAGAAGCTTTTCTAGGCAGAGAGGCAGGAATAGACCCGAGGAATTTTGCTTATTGGCAAAAGGATTTTGTCTACTAGACCTTTTCCAATACATGATGCAAAACAAGTAGGAATGGAGAATCAGTGGTGATCTAACCCTTGTGTGTGACTGGTGACTTGGCTTGTTTCGGGAGTTAGGGTTTACTTTTTGCATTGACAGCTTTAAAGGGGTCCGCATGTGCACATCCAGTTGAGAATTGCTGTGGCCGTAGTGCAGCTCACTTGCTAAAGACCGTGCTAGTCCATTAGAAACCCGTATTGCTCGAAGGCAGAGTGCCATGGTTTCGAGTGGCAATTGATACGCGTGCATGACACCTTTACTACACGGGCTCTCGAAATAGGTTACTTGTAACTCAGACATACGAAGCAGCATCCAGACATCGTAGTGCGTCAAATAGCTTGAAGGTGATTATCGTCAGTGATCACTCGACAAAGGCAAGCGTCAATCACCTCGGCCGATGGGAGCATTGCATTTGTCCTTGAATTCTGACTTCTGCTAGGCGCCGGTAGCGACGCGAGACGCAAAACCAGTATCAAGTCCAGATGTGAGACCCCATGGATGCTGTTCTTGAGGCAGAAGTTCTTCCAGTTATCTGGATCATTTGAGCGGCGGGTCGAAGACGTGATCAAGGGACATCTAGACATTGTACGAAGCGCGAATATGATACAAGAAAGTGAGAGGGATCCGCAGTTTAGGGAGCGTATTAGGAATTGGGTAACTTGCATCTTGGCTGAGCTGAACCAAATTTGCGAAATGGTAAAAGGTTGAAATTGGAGGCGTGTTGGCTAGTTTCCTCGCATGTTCGTGCGGTATTTTTGGGGCAGTTAATTTGAAGCTTGCGATCTTTGTTGGAAACCGGTCCAGTCGGCGAGCTTGCGACGTACAACTCGTACATGAATCGGAGCATCGCCAAGTAATTATTTATGTAGAAACCCGACTACTTCTAGATTCAGTTTTCAAATGAGATTTCCCGAGTAGTCAAGTACGCCTTTGTTTGTGGTAGATACAAACTGGCTAGCAACGTGCCGGAGGGTGTGTCGCATGCCCAGCAATCATCCTCGCTACCTTTTCTGACCCTTTTTTTATTCTAATATACTCTTTGTATCTAGTTATGGAGTGCCTCTATTGCTAGTTGCTAAGTTTCTCTATGGGTTTTGGCCGCACAGTGGTCGCAGAGAAGAGATAGGTATTTCTTTCAAATAGTGCAATTTGGCAGTGGGAGCAGGTAACTATATGCATAGACTACGGCAAGAAGGCGTAGTTGTGAAAGCACAACACGATGCGTTTTCATTGCGTGGATATCTGGCTCGAACCTTTGAGTGTTTTGGGACCAGTACGTACGATACAAGTATCGCCAGCTGGCTCTCAGATGGTTTCCTTGATTCAATTTAGCTTTAGACGCCGTTGTTTGTTTTCGACTACTCCTTACAGGCTGACCATTTATCTTGACGAGGCCGAATATTCTCCTTATAGATTGGAACACAAGAGCGGAAATACCCCACGTCAATGGCAGCTATTGCTACAGTCACGCGACGAATACCATTAGTGGCGTCGATTACGGCTAAACAACAATCGCACTGGTCTAGATGCCCATGTAATGTGGCTATTGACAGGACCGGAGTTGATAGTGGCTGGCACCCTTGAGTTGTACCTCGCCTTCGACCACGGAGACACCAGCATATAAGAGGACATCCATCCGTCACTCTGCTCGCATAGACTGAATGGTATAGCTTGGGCAATTTCTAGCTCCAATTGTTTATGTAAAAGACAGTTGAACCTGCTTGATTCATAACCATGCTCCTACTGCAACGAAAAGAGCATTCAACAAACATGGCGTAACATAAAATGATGCGAATTGATACTGAATGCTTCTCATATATCAAAATTTTTGATTGGTGTTATCAAGAGTATTTAAAGCTGGGAGAATTTAAGAGAAAGTCGAGGATGAATATTTATTGGACTTTGGGTTAAACCTAGTCGCAGTAAGTATATCGCGATGAGCCCACAATGGTAACTTTTCATAAATAATAACATCTCTATGTATACTCTGTGGTGCCTTGAGAAAGGGGAGCTGATTATGAAATTGTTTTGCCGAATCTCGCAGTCGCGTGCTTCGGATATTTCAACGGTTTTGTTGTATCTGTAGCCATTATTCTAGCAGATACTATGGACTCCAGTCAGTGGTAATTGGAAACCCAGACTCGCGATGAATCTTTACAAAGTCTGGAAGTCGCGGATCATATTGTCTGACAAGTAAGCACAATCCCTCAGCAGGACTCATGCGTTTAACACTTGTGATGACCTCTCCTTCTTCGCTGAGAACCGACTTGAGGACCGCGGGAGCATCATCGAGACATCGCGCTGAGTGTACAATTATTGAGACTACTTCGCTGTCTTCATTGGCAAAGAGGACTCCGATTAAGCCATCAGATCGAAAGGCTCGGATAGGAACTTCAAGATCGAAGCCCAGTTTGAGGCGGACTGTCTGCAGAGTTTGGCATGACTGTCCTATGAATGTGAAATAACGATCATTGATATCGACACACAATTTGATTGTATCGAACAAGTCCTGACTCAGTAGGCGGTTTTCTACGGCCAGCTGGCGGTCGTTACATGCTTGCTCCCATCCCTCGGGCGAGGGAAACATCGTTTTCAGGTCGACTCCTTCGCTCAAAGCTGCCTCGTAAATAATATCGAAGTGTCCAGGATGGACAAATTTCATGAGGCATCGACAAAAGGCCATTTCGAGCGTGCCTTGTATGCTCTCAGGCAAGCCTTCCTTTACCGAATGCATGCTCAAAGTTCCAACACCGCAATCGCCGAAGTTCATTAATCCAATTCGGCGCTGCTCGTCTGGGTGCATCTCAAACATGAGCACTGGAACCGTATTTGGATGAGCAAAGCGAAAGCCACTCCAAATTACAAACTTGGTAAGTTGTGCAAGTGCGAAGGTCAGTGTATTTGCATTGAGGTAGTAAGCCTCTTCATGAGATGATGATTTATAGTCGGACCGCAGCCGCTTCTCAACAATCAGATATAATCTTTCGACAAGAATCAAACTCTGTTGTGGCAGAACCAGATGACTGAGCTCGCTTTTCTTCTTGGTGAAGATTTCGGCCGCTGTTTTGATGTCGTCCCATCGCTTAGGAATAGACTCGTTGAAAACCGGCATGCTGAAGACAACGGAGGGGAACTGATTGATGATAAACCTTCCAGGAGATAAAATATTAACGCCTTCAATTTCAGATCTTTCGTCTCGTAGCTTTGTCGCATGACGCTGTATAACGTGTTGAAGGAAGTCCTTTGTTTCGGAGTCCAGCTCAACCCCTCCCAGGATATCCTCGCATATTGCGACGCGGGTTTTGTGAGAGCTTGCCATCATGTCGTATGACCTTTTCGTAGATGCTATTGTTTCTGGTTCCTCTCCTGTATTCCAAGAGATATCGAGGTCGTCGAATGTGTATTTGACGTAACGCTGCAGCTTCGACAGAAACACGCTATAGGCCTTTTCTGTTTCGGCGGTATCCAAACTTAACTTTCAGTTAGCTAGTAGCAAATCAGATGAATACCTTAGGTGGTTAGAGTGCAAGTTGTTGATGTAACATTTTATACTCACAGGTTGCGAAGATGCGTGGGATACCAGCCGGGGAACCTAACATGCAAGGCAAAGAGCACTAGTCGAGTGAGTTGGAAGGTGTTGAATATTGCAAAGTTGCACCATTCTTCACCTTTTTACCGGTTATGAGATTGTGCTGGGTATATGGGGGATGGGGGGGCCGCGGTTAAGTACATGAAATTGGTTTGGCTATCATACTAGTTTCCGCCAGAGATTACTAATGACGAGTATGTACTGATGGCTGTTCCGGGAATAGTAGCTTCCTTGGCATATCTTTTATCATCTTTTTCATGACGTAGTGTGCCAGTAATCAGCCGTTGTTAACAAAGGTTGCGGGGTCAGGGGTGTGTGAGCTTTGAAACCCCCCCTGTTCCTCTTTGTGCGTTGTGGCAAAGCGCAAGCACAAGCCATGTGTTGGCTTGCCCGTGTTTTGTATCCGTAGCAAGAAATATCCGGTAACAGCCCTGGGAAAGTGATACATAATATGGCTTTTCTGAAATAGGAGGTATGTTTGAGAAAATACGTCATCCATCCATGAGAAGCGCTCTTGCATTGTGGTGATTCCACACATACGGGGAACCACCTGAATCGGGCAACCTCTTTGGGCCAGTATGCTAAGGGGTCTGGTGGAAACAGATTGATTGTCTTTAGGAATAGTTCTTTGTGTGAGGTAGCCATCAGTGCGACTAAGACCTGGCTTAGATTTCGGTTTCGCGCATGCGATGCGATCAAAAATCGACTGCGGAGTGAATGGGTCGGTTCTGGACTAATTTTGCTGTATTAGGCTTAGCCTCGGCCGCTAGCAAGAAAGCACTAAGATGCTGGAGCGCCACAAGCCGGGACCAACGGAGCCAAGCCGTCAAGTGGTCCGGGCCGGTCGTCGGCCGTGTGTGGGGTAAGCGCTCGGCACCGCGAAGAAAATCCAGCCGGGTGCCAGCAGGGGATAACATTATTGATTAAATCATGGGAGTCTCTATAATGTTATTGGGCCAGAGCTTTAATCCATGGTGATTGACCGTACCAACCGGACAGAGCCTGACCCCGTTGACCCCGAATGGCCAGCCCGAAAAAAGCACTCGAGAGCAAAGCAAGTCGTCGCCGACCTCCACTGATATGTCTGAAATAGCTCAAGCTGACCGTCCTGCGCCAATTGAGCCTCGACTGACGCGAGATTGACCGCCCGCATCAACACGGCTCATTTTGAGTCAATTGCGGGACGGGAATTTGCGAACGGCCAATTGCTGTCATTTGCACCCCTGTATCATTCATGGTCGTACTCAATTTGGTTCCGCCTACTGTGGATGCCACACACACGTTTCCTTTTTCCTCGCAGAAGGGCGAGTTCCGGAGTCATGCTCCATTCACCTCGAAGAGCAACATTACTAATGATAGCTTCGTTCCGAGTTTGGGGTATAGAACGTTGCCTGTACACTCCTGTATTTCGACACAAGGTAATGTTATTCCTATGACCTGATAGGCCACTGGGTGCGCCACATCACAAGAGCTGAAGCTTACCTGCATAAATCTGACTGATGCTGCCGTCACCGAGAAATGAGGGGTTAGAAAAGCTTGTTGCAAGCAGAGGCCGTAAAGGATACATTTGAATTTCTGCCTCGAGAGCCGTAGCTGAACTGAAGCTTAGTCCCTGACTTTAAACAATCGGATCATTACATCTCGGAATCATGTATTGGAAACACTTCAGCCCCCTCGTCACGGCAGTGTCATTCATGACCGCTCTACTCGTGCCATCGGCGCATGCTGTTGCTTCGCTGCCGTACCCCACACGGTCCAACTACCATATAAAGGGCATACAGCCGGACTTCTGGCCCAACCAAGATGAAATATCTGGCAATAATGCCGGTGGTGTTTCAATGAACCTGCTCTGGTCGCAATGGGAGCCCCGTGTGAAACCAAGACCATGCGGTGCTGGCGAACAGGAGTACGATGGGCGATGCTTCCTGATCCAGGCCCAGGTGGACTCGGCAATCAAAGGTTGGACGGACCGAGGCCTGGTGGTTACAGCCATCGTCTATGGCACTCCGCCGTGGGCTCGCGGTAAGCGACGTTGCTCACCAGCAGCGCCGGGCATGGACATCTTTTGCGTGCCGGACAATCCGGCGGACTTTGGACGATTCGCAGGCATGCTGGCTCAACGCTACAATGGTCTTCGGGGCCACGGCAGAATTGCCGACATGGTCATCGACAACGAGGTCAACACTTATCAATGGTTCAACATAGGCTGCGGCCAGGGCATTCCATGCAACGCCAATGAATGGCTGGACCTAATAGCAGCAAACTATAATGCGGCATATGACCGTATTGTCGCAGAGCAACCGACCGCCAAGGTGTTGACTTCACTAGACCATCAATTCGGGAGAGAGTTTGACAATCCCGGCCAAGGTCTTCTGTCAGGAATGACGGTGATTGAGGGCCTCGCAGCTCGTGCCGGGTCTCGCCAGTGGCGCGTCGCCTTCCACGCCTATCCCCCGAACCTGTTCAGTCCTGCCTTCTCTGCGGATGACTATCCAAAAGTCACATTTGGTAACGTTGGCGTGTTGGTTGGGTGGCTGCGCCAACGCTTCCCAAACAATCCCCATGCATGGGTCGTGCAACTGACTGAGAATGGCATCAACTCCGGTAGCCAGTCGAATGAGGCGAGCCAGGCCGCCGCGCTGTGCCAGAGCTTTCGCAATATCCTCGGCACACCAGGAATCGAGAGCTACATATACCACCGTATGCAGGACAACCAGGCTGAGGGAGGCCTGATGCTTGGTCTTCGTAGAACGGATGGATCAATCAAACCCTCATGGACAACGTGGGCACTGGCGAATCGCAACGATATCTCCCCTGCCCAATTATCTTGCGGCTTTGAGAACTTACCCTACGTTGTATTGACCCGGGGCTACAATCCTCAGAGAGGCCACGTCGCGTCGACAAGACAGCTACCCGCAGGATTCCATGCTGAAATGAGCTGGCGCTTGCTGCGTGATCAACGGGCGGCACTGTCATGCTGTACGAATGCAAGGTTGGAGGGCATTCTATGTTATCTCGGGATCCGGGATGTGAGGGCCAGTTCCCCTGGGGGCCTGTAGGATACATTTACGAGAATCAGGTGGCTGGATCTGTTCCCCTCTACCGCTGCTACATCCATCAAAACGGTGATCATTTCGTATCCCCGAGATTCGACTGCGAGGGACCTTACACCAGAGAGTCCTTGTTGGGCTATGCAATCCAATGATGTAGTAAGCGGACGATTTGTCGGCCAATTGGAAACCGAGATATAACTATTTCTTGTAGTTATAGTGCTTTACATCCACAAGGAGAATATCCAACTAATACGTAGAGTATAAAGCCGTGAGGTTGGCGTGTCTCTTTCTGACCAATAATATGCCTATTAAGAGTAGTGCAAGTCATATTTAAGCGTAAATAATAAGCAAGAAAAGTACTATAAAAGAGAGCGAAGGATGGAAACGGATCTGTTGCGCCATAACTAAACATATAAAACCTGATTCTCTATACCGAGTCAGAGAAATACAACAGATTTCCCCCGTGACACATGACTAGTCCAACGGTCTCCTGATTGGTTCGGATTCACTCGTGTGTGTTACATCTTACATTCGAACCCGTCGAGTGCCGAACCACTGCGTTGAGGGATCGAATAATGCCTACTACATGTTAAGTCCTTAAACAGATCTACAAAAAGAGGACTAGATGGTTATTCCTACTATATATATAATGTCTTCATGTAAGATCCAGTTAGACCATATAGAACTACTCAGAAATACGGTTGAAGCTACGTAATATCTCTCATGTAACGCTCTGAAACATGACATATCACTTCCTGGTTATGCCCAACCGTCTCTCGCTTTGGGCAGCAAGGCAGCAAGGACGCCCCCCGCCTCTTGCCACCATTGCCATCAGATAAATGCTATCTGGGTATGAAGAAATGCGATTTAATTTCTTCACTACTACCTAAGCCAGCTTTCGTATGTAGTATTTCTCCGTTTCTCCTACGCCGCTTGCGTCGAATTGCCTTGCACGATGTCGGGCATCGAAATTGCCGGCCTGGTCCTTGCCGCCCCAGGAATGGTTCAGATGTTTTTCGACATTGGCGAAAAGATCCACAAAAAGATGAAGAATGATAAGAGAACGAAATATTATGCTAGAGATCTTGGCAAGTTCCTTATCGAGGACGGCAAAGCGCAGGTAACTCGGGATTTAGAGCTTGCCAAAGGAGTATTAAGGGATCAAACTACGCGAACCGACGAAAAAGAGCGAATAAGCCGGGTCTTTAATCGAGCCTTGGGGCAGTTGAAGCACATCGGTAGCTTGGTAGACATTGCGCTGGGATCTGAGCTTCTATGGCTCCGAAAACGGTCGATGGCGTTAAAAGATCTGAAGGATGAGGTCAGCGACATGAGAGCTTCTTTATCTGAATTCCACCAACTCGTCATGAGCTTGCATACTATCGCAACATCAGAGCCCTTGCTGCTGCTAGAAGATCAACATTTCGTCCTCATTGGCCCCGAGAAAGACGGAGACATGCTGAATGCCATCACATGTATCACGAGAGGTCGAGCGTCGAGCGCGGTTTTCCCTGATTGTCCGGGGAACGGCCGCTTCATCTTGGAAGCCAAGCATTACACAACATACACCATGAAACCGGTCAAAAAAGACTTGCGTATTCTATCACAGAAGCTGGCTGCCGCGAGTCCAGACGGCGGCATTTTGCCCTTGCTAGGATTTCGCGATAATCCGCCGAGGAATGAATTCCAGCTGGTGTTTAGCATTCCTGATGGTGTTGAATCTATTCAGACTCTTGAACAGGCATATAGCCAACCGCAACCGTCACTCAACTTTCGGATTCATCTCTGCAGCGGGCTTGCTGAAGCTCTTCTGCAAACACAGAGGCTGGTTCTTGTCCATAAGCACATCCGACCTGAGAACATCCTGTTGCTTTCCACGGGGAGGATGCCCTTCCAACTGTGTTTCTCGCTGGTTGGCAATACGCTAGGAACGTTGACGGAGGAGTCACAAAGCTCGTCGGAGAAAGCACATGGCAAACAGCTATTTATCAACACCCAGAGCGCCAGAACGACCACGTGGATAAAGAGTATTGCATGGGTCATGACATTTACAGCTTAGGTGTCTGCATGTTGGAAATCCTGACATGGGATCCTCTTGTCATCACTACTGGCGATGGTGATTCGCAAGAAGTATCCATGTGTCAGACGAACAGGGAAACTTTTGGTCAATACGAGTTGGGCAACGAAGCACAGGAAGAAAAGCCTGACGAGGAACGACTCATGCAGAATCCTAAGATGGTTAAGCGCACCCTTTTCCGTATGGCCAAGAGAATGGTCCCGGTGGCAGCGGGCATCAGGATGAGAGACCTAGTATGGCAATGCATGACCTGTCTGGATGAAGAAACGACCCGTGGACAGTTTCAAATTTCCGAAGAAACAGAGAGTAAGGATGTTGCTATTGTTTTCGTTGACACAGTGTTGCGAGACATTCGTCGAGTTATGAGCGTCATTTGACATGTAACCATGAGATTCATGATGAAAAGTATAAGTTGCCTGTGGGCTTGAATGAGAGTCATGTATTTATCAATCTGCATGCTATTTCAAAAGAGAAACCTAATTGCGTGATTCCTTATAATAATCTGGCCCCCTGTTATACTTATCCTTGATCGCCAAATCCGCCCCATACTCGATTAACAATGCCACCATATCCTGCTTGTCTTCTTGGAAGGCCAGATGTAACGGTGTCCACCCCGAGTATTCCCATTTTTGGTTTAAGTGAATATCTTCGCTAGTGGCAAGTAACTGCCTGAACCTCTCTTGACGATCCAATAGGATTGAAAGGTGAATCGATTCAGAATATTTGTCGAATGCTTCTTCTGCACCGTCATCGCAGAGTAAGCGTAACCTCTCAAGGATCCTCTTTCTTCGTAGCCTGACTTCATCGCCAAAGGCTGCCTTTTCGTCAAGCCCGGATGCAATCTCTAATAGGGACGGCAAGAGATAACCACGAGAACTGGAACGGATCGAATAAGGTAAACGGAAGTACATTTCTTTTTCATGTTCTGAGACGTGGTTTCTTGCAATCTCCAGAATAGAGAGACTGCTAGGTCGTGTCGACTTGTCTGGAGATTTGCAGCTGTCAAGCAGCGCTCCGAGCTCAGGTTGTGGTTCAGATTCCTTGTACAGATCATCCATGGTTGCTGAGGTCAAGATTAGCAAGCATTATATTTATTTCACAGTATATTGTTCCTACCACCAAAGGAGTATACATCTCCTTTTATCGTCCAGCCTTTTCCCAGTCTGACTTCCTGTATGGTGTTAATTGCTTATGCTTCCGTCTTGTGCTCTCTTGGGTACTTACAGGGGGAGAGTAGTCTGGCGTGCCAATTTTCCTCGTTTGCTTCTCCTCGCCCATGATGGTTTTCACTAGCCCCAAGTCACAAAGCTTAGCAATGAATCTTTCGCCTTCCACAGGTTTCAAAACAACTAGTAGTAGTCCAGGTATTAGTTTTACATCTATTATTTTCTTGAAGCCTTCACTTACCATTTGCGGGTTTGATATCTCGGTGAATGACAGGCTCCCAGTGTCTTGCAAAAAAGAAATCGCCTGCTGCACCTATCGTGAGTCCGTGATGCAGGTAAGCCATCGCTGCCGCCAACTGAAATGTGATGATCCAGACTTCCTGTTCGCGTAAGGGCACCGGATGACTTAGATCCGGTTCCGATGTACTATCCGAATCGTCGTCACTATCTTGCCTGTAAACATGCCGACTCTGTAAATCCCCTCCCTCGCAGAATTCCATGTATAGAGAGGCTCGTTGTAGTTTTTGGTTTTCCTCATATCCCAGGTAAGACACAATGAAAGGATGGTTCAGTTTCTGGAATATTCGGTGTTCTCGCAAAAAATACAGCCTTGTTTTATTTCCTGCGCGTGATTTGTTCCAAGTAAAAGTCTTGCGGAAAATTAACTTCTTATGTGTCAACATCGCTCATTTAGAGAAGTTATAACCAAGGCTTACCGGTGGAGTTTCTCTCTCGTTATAACTTCGCAAAACTGCACAGTCTGCTTGCGCTCCTTGATTGATTGTCAGCTCCTTATCGATTACATATGAGAACCAATCCAAACGCTTTTTCGACCATGCTAGCTCGGGGGCAGACTGGCTACAGTCGTCAGTTATATCGATGTTAGCCCCTGACTCTATCAGAAGCTCCTGAACTGCCTGTTGATCATTCCTGATAGCTTCATGAAGTGATGTTGAGCCTCTCTTGTCGATCGAATCGATGTTAGCTCCGTGTTTAAGCAGATGCCGCGCGATGATTTCATGACCATTTTTTGCAGCCCAATGCAGTGAGGTCTGACCATTTTCGTCTTGCGAATTAACATCAGCATGTCTGTCGAGTAGCAGCTTAACACAAGCCTCGTGTCCATTGGCAGCGGCCCTTGACAAAGATGTCAATCCATCCTCATCTTTTGAGTTGACATCGGCAGTGTCTTTTCCCAACAACAAGTTCACGACGCAGTCGTGTCCTTGCTCGGCGGCATACATCAGCGGCGTCCGGTTGCACTTGTCTTTCAAGCTCGGTTTATGCCCCTGCCGAACAAGTTCATCGACTGCTTGAAATATCCCGAAATAAGATGCTAGGTGCAGCCCTGTCATTTGTCTTGGGGCGTATCGTGAGGACTGATCGAAACCCATAAGAGCTTGAACTGAAGCTTCTACTGCCGTCTCGGAGTGCAGGAATTGCATCACTTCCTGGCTTAATGTTGAAGCTTTGCGAGCATGGTGCCCCCAGTTATTGGCGGCATAGTCGTAAAGAGGATTTGACTGCAAACGATTCGCAAAGTCTGCGTGTGTCTGGCAAACATCGCCCTGAAAGACGCTGAACGAGAGGTAGGCAACACAGATTCTCATCATGTCGAAGTCTGCATCCGGAAACCACTGATTCGCCGTTCCCTCGAAGTATTCTTGCGTAGTGTAGTGGGCTAAGCAGATCGTATTGCTTTGCTGATTAACTGCGACTAATCCAGCACACACTGAAACCATGTTTTCAATCTGTGGGAGCTTCTCTTCGTCAAGCTTCCACTGTCCGACTTCTACCGCAAGTGCACATCGAAGTTCCGGTATTGTCAACAGCCTTTTAGTCGAGGTAAGCCAAGATAAAACTTGAATCGCAAGCTCTCTAGCGGCTAGGGTCTGACTCATAACTCGCCTCATCGTGTCTGCATAGGTTTGATGGTACGAATTGGATCCAGTCGGAAGCATCTTCAAGGCAGCCCGAATATCCCGGATTGTGAATTTGTCTAACAGAGAGTCGAATTGAAGCTGTGCAAGGAGAAATCTAGCACAGTTAGCGGCATTCAACTTCTTTTCAAGAGTCCACGTACATTGAGCCGGCAGATTCCATGATCCTGGCCTTAATTTGTGCCCTTATTTCAGTATCATGAATCAAAGAAGGCGGCAGTTTGCACAGCTGGGCTTCTAGATAGCAATAAATGTCTTCTGCGCTTGCAGAGATTTCGAAGAATTGACCTGATTTGAATTGCTCTGTGATTTCAGAAATTAATCTCGAAGTCACGAGAATATTGACGCGATTTCTATCTCGTAGGCTGAATAGCTCGGCCAGGAATCTTGCCCGGGTGCCAGGTGTTTCACATTCATCAAGTGCATCAACGACAATATAGACATCCCAATATAGGGCAGCCACTGAATGGAGCGCTTCCGACATCTCCTCGAGTGATGGTTTCGTGCCCCCGTGTATATGCTTATCGTGAAGAAGTGCCACAATCTCTGGTAGAGGAGACCTCGCTTGACTCAACTGCCTTAGAAGGCTTGCAAGTAGGTCATAAGTCTTTTGTTTGTCTTGTTGCCTATAGTTGCAATATATGTATGCAATTCCGACATTTTGTAGGTCCCGGAACCGCACAAGAAGGTCGTTGATAATAGAACAGGCGATGGTTGTCTTTCCCACTCCCGGAATTCCTGGGCAGAATAGTATGCGAGAATCCTTCCCCTTGACCCACAGATTGTACTTCAAAGACTCCAGAAACCATCGTCCGGTCCCTGGTTGTCGACGCTGCAGGTAGTCCGCTTGCTGAGAAGCGTAGTCTAATGGCGTGAGCCAGTCAAGCATCATCTTACATTCCTGTTTACTGTATGTAGGGTATATTATATCATTCTTCTCGCCGGTTCCTACGACGACGTAAGATTAGTATTCGTCAACGCAATGACTCGCAATCTGGAGGAGCCAAGTTCCTCGGTTCAGCAAGAAGTTGTATACTGACCTGGTCCTTCTTTACAGAGGCAGCGTAAGACATTCGATGCACATGACATATTGTAGACGGGTTTCTGTGCAAAATACAGCAACAATAATCGACTATAGCCACAGAGGATCCAGAGTCTTCATTGCCTGTCCTGGCCGGTTGCACTGGTTGCCGTTGCTTGATGCCCCTGTCATCTGCAACCTTTTTTGGACAGAAGGATGGGTTTTTTCGATCTGTCATGGGAAGAAATTGCAAGTAAGTCCCTTTTTATTATCAATCTTTTCTTTCTTGCTGTCTCAATGCTCGTGTTAGCACTACATCAGGTACAGCCCAGTCAAGTCAAGTCTATGTGTCTGGCGGTGGCCAAACCAGATAACCGTGACATACCAAGAGAAACACCGTGTCAACACAGATCATGATACGTGAGTTGTGGTAAAGCATAAATAGAGTATTAGAGCGATTGCTGCCAGAAATTGCAATACATTCCGTGAAAGGCAAGCTTATGATGTTCTGGCCTGAGAACGTCATGGGATCTAAATAATCCTAGCATTCAGATCTTCAGCGAGTAATATAAGTCATCAATATAGCCGAGAGCTTGGGATTTTCCAGGCCAAGTGCAACGCTAGGCCTGTTTCCCCGGGTGGTACAAGGCATCAAGAACTCATTCATGTTGGAAGATACATCTCAATGAATCCGCTAGGGACAGTTCACCACCATATTTCAACGTCGAAAGCGAGATAAACCAAGTTTATAATTGGTAACAGCCAGAACTCAATTTTCAAATCTATGGTAACAAGAGAGGAGAAGTGAATGTACATGGAGACAATGAGCCTAGTTCTCAGCAGAAGGAAGAGGCTTAGCCAAGCCAAGTCGCTCCAAAGTGCTAGGGAACGTCTTGGGGTCAGTAGAATTGGCATCCACAATATTTGTCTTGGGCGTCTCGTCAACCAGGAGGCGAATCAGATCCGGCCGCATATAGTGCCCACCCTGTTTATTCAACTCTGTGTTAGCATTTCTTACAACACATGAATCGTTGGTTTCAACATACAAAGTCGGCAATCTTCTTGGTCAGCAGATTCTCGTCCAAGTCAATGTCGACAATGACGAGTCCGTCAAAGGTCTTGGCCGGGTCGTCGACGGCGCGGAATCCGTCTGGACGATAGACTCTGGAATACCCGTTTCCAATAATATCAGCTTCCCCGTCGAGGGCGGCCTCGTCGTTTTGCAGCCGAACGGGAAGTCCGAGACGGGCTCCCTCGCGCGTGACAACCTGGCTTGGGGCCAGAGTCCAGGCGCCAGTCTCGTATGCGTACGCGGGTGTAACGTGGTCGGATTGGATTTCGGATGCGTTCGTGTATGGATCGGGGTACTTGATGGCCGAGCCGGGGCCGTACACGGGCCATGCGGCTACGTGGATTTCCTCGTGTTTGCTGGCGTTGAGTGCCTTGAGGAAGGGGTTCATCTACGCTTGTCAGCATGCTTGTCTGGGTGGGCATACGGGCACGCGTACATTTTCCCAGCAGTTCAGGTGGCCGAGATTGCCAATTTCAGTCTCGACTACGGCGTGAAGAGAGTCACCGCTTCCCTCGCCAAATACAAGCTTCTCGACATGGGTGGGCTTGATCTTGCGACGGTGGTTGATGACGGTTCCGGTTGGATCAATGATGATCTGCGCCATGTACATGGTATGGCCGTCGAGCTCGGAATATCCCAACGAGACGTAGATCTTAGCGGCCTTGGCAGCCTCGCGAATTCGTCGCATTTCGTCCGAGTCGGGCCGCATGCTGTTCTGGTGAAACTTCTTGAGGAGGGGCAGCGAATCTTGGTAGTTGACACGCCACAGCCAATAGGGAAATCTTGATTTGAATATTAGCATCCGTACGTGCCATGTCAGGAGTAATTTCGGGGAAAATATCTACCCAGGAATCCCTACAACTTGTTAGCATTGCACAGGAGGGATTGTTGTATGGGCAACTTACAAACTTCGGGAAAGGCAATAAGCTTGCAATCCTTCTCGCCAGCTTCAAGGATCAAGTCAACAGTCTTCTTGACTGCTTTCTCAAGGTTGAGCCATCCAGGCTCAGCTTGCACACAAGCAGCCTTATACTGACGAATAGTAGCAACCATGTTGATAGATATTGGAGGGTAAATGGACTGGTGTAAGTCCAAATATCGAGAAGTAGATGGTGATTGTCAATGAAGTGATGGAAGTGATGAAACTATGATGATGGGAAACCAAATAGGAGTCTCGAGAGGTGCTTATAAGCTTCTGCAAGTCTCCCATCTAGAGGTCATACATGGATCGGGTGACATGGAATCACGAAGATCCGGACGGGCTCTCGGCATGCGGTCTTCCCTCGGCGTCTGGATCTCGGTGTCTGAACGCTGCATGACGAAGTCATTATTTCCCGACTCGACATATTGGACCCCAATCTGGGGGTACATCGCGTCATCGGTTCGACGAATCACACATGGTCGTTATTCAATATTTATGGGGCCGAGATCGCGACCTTCCGGGCCGGGCCTGTTGCGGATGGCTTGATCAAGTCGAGAGTCTATCCGGCATAACCTCAGGCACCATGGACGCATGGAGAAGCTTGAAATCATGCCACTTTGAATGTCCCGGAACGTGGTCAGCAACAACCCAGATTCCACATTATGTGGATGTGGCCGGTAAATCTCTGGAACGGCAATAGAAAGCTGGGATGAACCCCGGATACGACAGGTTAGCGCAGATGACGAATATTGGGTTGCATGCAGGTATCAATTGATGCAATGAAGACAGAGGTGCACAAGCAAATGTCGTGACAATATTGAGCGCCTCCAAAAAACAAAGGTGACACGTAGTAGAGCATTGCAGCTACACATGCATGTACCGAGACGACATCTGCAGTGTTTACACATCCGTTCTCCCACAGTAGCGATGTAGCATTCATCATTGACGATACTACCGACCCATACATGAATCAGCATCTCGACGAAGGGCACCAATATGCACATGAAGAAGAATCACAAGGCCACAAAACGGCCCACCCCGAAAACCCGACAGTTAAACAAACCCACCAGTGGCCATGTTCCCAACAAAAGAATAAAAGCGCATGGCTGTGCAGGAGATCGCCTACCCCCGAGGGTGTGTTTGAGATTATATTTTACGCCGCTTCACCAACGGGGCAATTTCTTTTCCTCTGTGTGGTAATCTCATCCAAGTTCTGTCGCCGATTGTGAAGTAGACAGCCGCTTATATGGAAAGCATTGCGGTCATTCTAGCCATAAATGCACCAAAAAAACTAATAGTTATGAGATTCAACCACATAGACATGCTACTACCCTATGCAGTAGTCTCATGTGAGCGTCCAGTGTGACACAGGGTGGCTACGTTCGGGCCTGTGAGCATACAACTACACACCCTTCTGCATACTTTGGATTCCTAGCTGTCTTGATTCATCCAAACTTGGCGCTGATCCCAGCCGGCGGAAAAGAAACATGGCGTGGGTCAGCCCGAGCCAGCCTGGTTGACGGCGCCGGGGCAATAATTCGGCATGCCAACTTTTCATCATTGAAAAACAGGGATCATCCGTGAGCTACAGCCTGAAACACATAAAGGGCCAATGGCGATATGACCTACTAAACCAATGATCCATAAATCACTTGAAAACGTTGTGCTAGTGGCGAACTGGAGGAATGCCAATCATCTGTTGAGTACTCCAGAAGACACTGCCATCCGAATCCCGACACGAAGAATCTCCTTGCTAATTTAGACTTCCGGGATAACGCCGAGTAGAGCCTTGGTAGCGACTGAGCAATCCGGGGGTCGGAGATGTCGTGGGATTTAAGGTAGATGGCAAGGTTTGCCGTCTTGTCTTTGGTTAATACGGCACTTCGGATCTTCGCAAGCACGCCTACGCCGTTACAACCGGTTAATTCACCAAAAGGGCCACCGTATTAACTCTTGAAGAAGCGGTAAGCCACCCCAATACTATTACCTTGATGGATATTGCTGGACCAAGTGCGGCAATGAGGTCAATTGAT
The DNA here is from genome assembly GCA_037953715.1 of Metarhizium sp. BCC 4849. Classification (NCBI taxonomy): domain Eukaryota; kingdom Fungi; phylum Ascomycota; class Sordariomycetes; order Hypocreales; family Clavicipitaceae; genus Metarhizium; species Metarhizium sp. BCC 4849. Next base: position 425,857 of record JBALJW010000014.1, on the reverse strand, counting down.
CCCTGCTTTGCCCCTGATATTGACACAGGATGTGCCCAACGTATTTATTCGCGCAGAAAAATCATGTGCTAGGCCCATCTTGCCGTGGCGCAGGCGTAGGGCCTTTACACACCGGACTACTATCAGATGCGGTGGTGGACTCTTCGTAGTAACAATGGATATTAGAATATTCTCTCGTGAAGCACCAGGCAAGGAGTTCTCGCCTTCTAACACAATCGCTCATTGAAGTCTGTTGAGGCCCAGAGCAGCGGTCTTGCGGCAAACGCAACAGTTCACTACCCCTTTTTTCTTCATTGATGCCAAAGCTGACTCAACTTGTCTAACAGAAAGGAAAACAAACCTTCGATTGCCTATAATCCCTGCGGCCCTCGAATAAATAAAGCATTCAGAACCGTTTCTCTCACTTCTAGGCCATGAAGCCGCCCGGCGGGTTATACATGGTGCGATGATGGCATCCGAAGTCCTCGTGTACCTATTGGGCCCCGTGCAATCCAGTCTATTCCGCCGAGGGGCAGACGGTTCTGAAAAAATAAAACGTCACCTACGGCGACAAACATAATGTGGACATGGAATTGACTGTCACTGACGACGACGTCAAGGAAGGACTTACCCCTAGCATTTGAACAAAGCAGTCCACGGCCGTCACAGATTCTAAAAACAAGGGCTAAAAGTTGCTGGCAAAACTTCCGGGGTCAAAGGAATAAGTGAACACAGCAACGTCGGCTTCGAACTGTCGGCTTCAAACTAGGATTTTATTATGGCGAACAGTACACCAGATCGACTACAGTAAGGTCACAGCTTACACGGAACGCACCAGCCCCTGCCAGCAGAATAATAGATGCACAACCGATACGGTCACCGGTTTAACGTTGAACGAGATGTGCGTTGCGAAAGAGGTGTGTAATTGGGAAGAATGAGGGGCCTGGGGAAACCTGTTTGTGGCAAATTTGAACTTGACAGAGGACATGGCTGACTTTGTATTTGTCTCATCAGTTTTCCTCAATCTCGCCCTGATCCAGCATGCGAACGACGAAACATGGTCCAGCGCTTCTGTTATGCAACCTGCAAGCAGCCAAATTAGAGGGCATACAGGGAAGCGTTTTGCTGGCATATAAATTTCCCCTTAAACATGAACAGCTCGGCGAAAAATGATACAGGTCCATTTTGCGGCCGTTGCCGGCACAATTTTGAGACTCCTCAACAGATCGAACGATTGGGAGTTAGAAGGTGAAATATCGACCGGCAGTCACCCATCTACAAATGAATGTCAATACTGTGTTAATATAACAAAAAGATACAGTTGCAATTTCTTGATAAATCATGCCACAAACCAACCAATTTGTCAAAACTAATTACACCAAGAGGTTTCTTCAACCTCTTACATTGACCACGGATATGCAATCAAGCTGGCAGGCACTCCAAGAGCCGAGCTCTGTCCCTCTCCAGCGATTCCTTCAACGTGGTAAACGGAATGCCAAACTTGGACGCAACACCTTTCGCGGCAGCGACTTTTCCACTGAAATCTGCCACGTTGGCATACAGTTGAAATCGCTGACCAAATACCGTGGGCTTGATTTGCTCCTGTTCCTCGGGCGTTCGTCTTCTCAGCCCGACCTGCCTACCACTAACCTTGACAAGAATATCATGTGCCTCCTGGATGGAAAGTGCCTCGCTACCAAGGTCAATCTCCTTACCACCAAAGGTATCTGGATCCCGCAAGGCTGCCGCAGCAAACCGCCCAACGTCGTTTGCATCCGTAAACGGCGCCTTTACACCGTTATCAAACGCGTGGTCTAGCTCTCCGTGCGTAGGCAGTCTAGGGTAATTCTGAGTCGCCCCCGGCATCAGAAAGTCCTGATGAAGAATCGCCGGTCGAAGAATAGTATAGGCTTTGAAACCGGCCCGACGAACGGTATCCTCCACCTCTGCCTTGGAAACAAAATACTCGCGCAGCTGGCAATCGTCCGTCTTTTCTTGATCCCACGAGGTCCTGTCACCAACGGTGAAGGTTGTGGACGCAACAAGAGTTTCAACTCCTGCTTTCCTGCATGCGTCGACAATGGTCTTCGCCTGGAGAGCCTCCAGGCCGGGGATGGGAAATGTATTTAGAAATGCTGCCGTGCAACCTTGGGCTGCTTGGTAGATTTCATCAAAATTCTTGCTTTCGCCTTGGAAGAGAGTTACGCCGGGGCTCTTGAGGATGGGGGGGACTTTTTGAAGGTCGCGGACGACGGCGTGGACTTTGACGGATGCTGCGACGAGGTGCTTGACAACCCATTTGCCTTGCTCACCTGTGGCCTGCGTAACAAGGTAGGTAGCCATGTTTAGTAGAGTGCAAGGGTGGCTGCTATGCTGTGGATAACAGACGGATGAGTGGGAAAGCGAATTCTGATGATGAGCTTGTGTAAGAACTGTTGCTATTGGGGTTGGTAGTTGCAGGTTTATATACGTAAAAGCAGACCACGGCTGCCACTAACCACGGCTCAAATGTTCATGTCCCTCTTGATTTCTAATGCATTACGCGTTCAGTAAATCGTTGGGCCGGTGTTGCTCTTTTGGCATATAGAGGGCGAGCCGCGACCGCGAGATTGCAGGTTCCCGAGGAAGCTACATACGTAACTTCGCTGGGAATAGATGCAATCGACTCATGGGCTCGACAAAAGTTGCTTCCGGTGGGTCCCTTGACAACCGGTGGCGCGGCAGGAATAACACCATTGGAAGATCCGTCTTCAAATAACATTGAAGCCAACCATCAATGCCCACACTGGTAGCCGGCGTTCCCCGGATCATGCGGAGAAAGAGGCTTGAAATGCTAAACAGGCTGACAAATAACGTCACGCCTTGATCGCACGACTTGCGTACGTGGGTCTCGCGAGAGAAGTACACTCTGCCTCTTTGTTATCGTCATGTCGGTGTGTTTAGGATTCCAACTTCCTTCGCAACCTGGTGTGAGCCGCCGAGCCGACCGCCACCATGGGGTCTCGCAAAAGCTGTTGGACATGCAAAGGCAAGTGATTTGTGACATCAAGGTGGGAACGCCTCCCCGCTCACCCTTGCTTAGATCGAAGGATCCGATGTGATGGCGGCTTTCCCAAGTGCCAGAGGTGTATTGGAGCTCGGCGATGCTGTCAGGGATATGGAATGCGCCTATCGTGGCCGAAAGACGACGACAAAAGACGTGTTACTTCGTCTAGTCCGCTGTCGGCCCTGATATCTCGAAACCAGAAGACCGACTTCTCATTTATCAACACAACTTGGTCGGATATGGAACTATATCATCATCAAGAATCATTCCTCGACCCCATTCCACGCCTTTCCAACTTGTCGAAGCTGCCGCAACTAAGCGCCAGTAATATGCAATTAGTGAACTACTGTGAGCGCAAAAAAGTGCAATGGGACGAATGATGTTGCGCAGTAAGCTAATGTTGAACGTCTTAGTTCACGCTTCTGCTCATCTCTCGTTGGTCACATTCGATGCTGACCTGTCACAAATGCGAGATGTACTTCTTAGGATGGCGCTGGAAAATGACACGCTCTCCGGATATGCTGTCTTCTACGCGCTGCTAGCCTTTTCTTCATTTCACCACAGTGGCTTGAATCAGCAGACCATGAGGCTGAAGATATCGGCGCTCCATTTCCTAGCTGCCTCAGCAAAGGAAGAAACACGAACTTGGACACAAGCAGCGCGACAAGTGGCTGCCTCAATGCTTCTTGGAGCTCTTGATGTGGGTGTGAGGTTTCGCTGGAATAAAGTTGAAGCCAGTGCTAACACGCCGATGTAGATTATGTTGCCAAGTGCAATTTCAGGAGAGTGGCTCTGGTATACGCGAGGAGCCATGGATATCATCCAAACGACTTGTCTCAAAAATCAATGGCACGAAAGCGACATTGGCCGCCTGCTCGATTGGGTCTACTACCATGATGCACTCTCCCGATTTCCCTTGCGCCACTGGCAGCACGAGTCGTTGGCTCGTGAGTTTCAAGAAACAAAGGATTCTCATTTCCGCGACACTACATGTTCGGATTTGACAAAATACAGGCCGGTACGATCAAACTACACGTCGGGCCTGACGGACACAATCAGTATTCGCTAATACTCTTCCACAGGCACAGTCTAGTCCGAATCCAACGTATGCCATATTAAACTTATTATCTGAGGCATGCGACGCATTAATTGATCCACGAGATCCTGCAAGTCGGAGCGGGGAGTACCGCGACAGTCTAGACCTTCTCAAGAGGAGAATCGGTAACGTCCATCTGTCGCGGGACTCGTCCAGTTTGAGTGCTCACGAGACACTTGGAATAGAGGTATGGCAGACGGCGACACAAATCTATCTAGCACGAGTTTCACAGAGCCCCGGGGAAGAGCCTGCGAATCTGGAATCTTTGATAGACATGGCATTCGAAGGGCCGATCCGAACCTGTGCCTGTCCTCACTTCTTTCCCTTGTTTATTCTGGCCTGCGAGGCACAGTCAGATGATCGAAGAGCCTCCATTCTTAGTTTGATTGGCAGGACTGAAGATATACCGGGCCTGAGAAGTAAAGTATGGCTGAGACATATGATTCGGTCGATCTGGGTGCACCAGGATCTCCATGCGGATGGCGACCTGCTGGTGAACTATGTCGGCGCCATGAGAGCTGTGATCAACATGAACGACACGATCCCTTCATTTGTCTAGAATGGTCTTTTGACAAGCTGATTTCAGTGGGACTGATACATTTATGGCTCCTGACATCTGGTCCGGGGACAGCTGATTTATGAGCTTCCCGATCTGATTGTATCGCCCTCTTGAGAGCCATCGCTGTTTGCAATACGTCTCCGATTACCCTATACCCGAGTCGTTCCGCTGCCTACACGCCGCCAGATGGTACTTTTGACGAGATAACTTAAACTCTACTCGTCCTGAGGTCTGACTATATCCAACTGGGAGATATAGCAAGGGGGTCCATGGTCCTTTGATGTGATCGATGTTTTCGTTGGTTCTAGAACATTGAAGGCAGATGGCGGATGACTGCATCCAATACCAGACTTCATAAAGTCAAGTATGATGTCATTCAAAAGTCAGCCGTTGTCAGTCAGTCCTATGCTAAGGCGATCCTTGTTATACTATTTGCGATGAAACTTGGCAGTACCACTTGTGATGATGCTTATGGTAACGCCTTTGTTAATAGATTGGATTGTTATTTCATATTTAGCTGATTTCTAATCAAGGCTCACGAAAAAGCCCGTCAAATTCTTCCATTTGGTTACAAGGGCTTCGTCTTTACCCCCACCGGTGCCAGCCATACTTGACCACCCTGGTGATAGTGAGCGGGTGCGCGATGTCATGGTTGAGAACATGATATTGGACGCTTATTTTTAAAAATTCAAGGCAAACATGTTTTCCTCTTGTGTGCTCCTTTTGTAAAACTCGGCCTAGTCAGTAACCTAGCCACTCGTGTTGAGGCATCGTATTCGGTGGATCAGACTCCGTCATCCAGGGGCGCAGCAATTAAATACTACCCTAGAACAACAATCACCAACGCGCATTTTATTTTTTCGGCGTTGTATTGCCTAAGGATTGACATGACTAGCCGTGGCACAGCCAGGTATACTAGTTGGTTTTAACGTCGCCTTGTGGAGCATGTTGATTGGAACAAGCCTCAACCAGGGATTTGGTGATGTTTATATTTAGACGCGTGATTGTACATATAAAGTCCGTAACCCGTCTAGCTGGAGATGTTTCATAGCAGGCTGATATCGCATTTCATAACTTTCGGCTGTTCTTATGTTGCACACGTGTGTCATCTAACCATGAAACTCTTGCCTTTTCTGTTCTCTATCCTGGCTGCGCCAATTACAGATGCGACTCCGGTAAACCAGGGTCAAGTGTCTCAACCGGCGCTGGATCATGGGACAACCAATGCATCGGAAGACCGGCTTCAATATCTAAACTCCAAAACTCGAAGTAAGGGACCTTGGATGGATTTCATAACAAAGAAAGCTAACTCAGCTCAATTGTAGAATATCTCGTCGATGGAAAGTCTATTCCGGAGGTCAAGTTTGATGTTGGAGAGTCTTATGCCGGCCTCCTCCCCATATCCCCATCATCCAACTCGAGTTTGTTTTTTTGGTTTTTTCCGACGAGCAACCCGAAAGCTTCTGATGAGGTACGCCTTGAGTCTGCCCCCCACCACTATCTTGGAGACAGGATTGTTGAACTGCCAAGGCACTGGGAGGACATATCTCTGGCCTAATTGTTTTTATACTCGGGCATAACTTGGCTTACACATCTGACAGATTACAATATGGCTGAACGGCGGGCCGGGAGACAGCTCGTTGAACGGCATGCTTCTTGCCACTGGGCCTTTCCTCTGGCAACCCGGAACCGACAGGCCGATCCCGAATCCATACGCATGGAACAACTTGACCAATGTAGTCTATATAGACCAGCCCGCCGGAACTGGATACTCGCCAGGCTCGGGGACAGTCGGAAATGTCATCGATATCGCAGAGCAATTCACTTCGTGGTTCAAGAACTTCGCGACGACTTTTGGGCTCGAACGTCGAAAAGTGTACATCACGGGCGAAAGCTATGCAGGCCACATGATCCCTTATATCGCGTCGCGAATGCTTGACGAGAAGAACAATACCTACTCGAACGTCAAGGGTGTACAGATTGTTGACGGCGTGATCAACTCATTCTCGGTAATACAACAAGGTAGGTCGCCTGAGAAAACAAGACACATTGCCCCAGAGCACCAACTTTATATATGCGTGTGGGATTTTAAATCATAGGCTAATTTTGTCGATGGGATAGCTCCAGTTGTGGCAGCGGTGAAGTATTTCAACCATGTCATGAACCTCAACGACACATTCATTTCCGACATCAATACGAGATCCGAACAATGCGGCTACAACAGATTTCTGTCAGAGGTCCTGACATATCCCCCGTCGAAAAAGGCATTTGCCACACCGGACAGGGATCAGCCAGGGTGCAGTATCTGGAGCGACGTTTTGACAGCTGCTTTCAAAGTCAACCCTTGCTTCAACACTTACCACCTGACTGATAGGTGTCCAACTCCAGAGAGTGTCATGGACGACGGGCCCAACAGTTATTTCAATAGGGAGGACGTAAAGAAGGTGCTCCATGTACCGCCAAAAACCGACTATAAAGCTCACGGTGGCTTTGCCTGGAGCGGATTCCCCGGCGTCGACGGGCTTGCACCGCGACCCAGCGCCTTGGGCCCGTTGCCGCGTGTCATTGAGCTGACCAACAACACCATTATTGCCCATGGCTTGCAGGACTTTCTGCTCTTGGCCAACGGGAGCTTGGCCACCATCCAGAACATGACCTGGAACGGATACCAAGGGTTCCAGAAAGCGCCTACTGAGCCATTGGTCGTCCCGTACGGGCATCAACGTCGAGAACTGGGTTACAGAAAAGAGTCTGCTATAGAAGCTAGTGTTCGTGTCGAGGGGAATGCCCACACAGAGCGTGGGTTGACTTTTGTGTCCATCGACACAGCTGGCCATGGTATGTGCTTTTATTTCCCCCTATTCTTGTCAAAATCCAAACCCTCATCTCACATTTCTCCTCAAGCAATGCCACAATACACCCCAGGTGCTGCTTATAGGCAGCTTGAATTTCTCCTAGGACGCATCGAGAACCTCCAGCAGGAGTGATTTAGTTGGACAAGTGGCTTGCCCATTAGTTGCCAACGGGTAGCAGTCGCCGAGCTAGGCAGCCTCTTGAATTCCTTACAAAGTTTTTTTCTTGTTAAAAGAAATGTTTCATCTGTACCTTGTTCTTGTTAAAAAAAGATTGAGCGGCAAACCAGGAGCGTCGGGATTGGGCTCTTTTGCTCGCTCACTACCGTCGTCTTGCAACCACTAAAATATGGCATGGATGGTGAGCTGTCCATCCAATGCTGCCTCATCACGGCACAAAAGAACAAAATTCATTAGGTCAGAGATAGAGGTATTTTCATATTAAGCACCTGCAGCGCAGTCCCGTCGCAAGGGTTTCGGTGTGAATAAAAAAAACTTGCACACGCGCGAGTTGGATAAATCCAATGCACAGTGGTGAGAATTATTCCGATGGGTTATTTGATGCATAAACATCGGCCGCTTCACCCGTGGGTCATAATGCGTCATTGTAATCAATCTCGACGTGCGATGAGTCTCGTAGATTCTAGTAGTTCTGCTGCGCCATCTCGCACGATGGCATCTGTAGCACCCCGTCATGCCGAGTCTAAAGCTACATACTCGTCAGCGATGGAAATTCGGTACCACACAGTATTCATGGGAAAAGGCTGACTAATTTCAAGAGTTTAACCCGGCGCGTCAGGAACTGCTAAAGAATTGGAAAAATGCGCCCCCAACCCTCGTGATTCACAGCGAGAAGGACTATTGGTGTCTAATCACAGAGGGTCTGGCGAAGTTCAACACTCTGCAGGAGCTGTGATACCCAGCCGACTCTTGTCATCTTGTGATAAACCAAGACTGGTTTCACACTATAAATGATTTCGTTCATTTTGGGTCTTGGACCACGGTGACAACCAGGCTGTTGGAATCCCTTTCCATGGAAGCAGCGAGGAGTGCCCTGTCGAAAGTGGTCGTTGAGAATTGGGTCGACTTTATAATACGAGACAGAGAGCTCTTGTGAGTGACATATCCAAATACCGCACCAGCAGTACGATACTCCATGTGCGCTCCAGGACGACAATATTAAAAAGCACAGAGTCATGGTGGGATCTCAGACACTTCTTGGCCACTTCTCGACGTTTAATTTGGCACTTGACATCTTGCCATAAGGGCTTGATAGCGCTTGCAGCGTAATGACCCAATTCAAAGATAGTCTGGTAGCATGTCAAAGCTCCTTGGTTTTCCAAGAGGAAAGCAGGGACGAGTGACCACTACATATATATACGTGAAGGGAACAGCTGTGCCCAAGGTTTCCATCAGGTCACGTGTTGAATCTGTGTAACCTTGATGTCCTTTATCGGCGATGCCCTTTTTTTGGGCTTCAAAGTTGTTGGGTCCTAACCGTGTAACAGATCCTCCAGACTCAACATAAACACCCACTGTTAACCAACCTTCCAGAACGACTCATTTGGTTACATGGTTGTTTACGTGTACGTGGAAGCTCTTGCAAGAACTTACTGCTCCAAATCTGGCAAGGGTCCGAACAGCTCAGCCGATAGGTAGAAAGTCAGCCCAAGGCTGCCATCTGGACTCTGTTTCAACGACACCCAGCTATGCAGACCTTGCCCATCGGACAGCGAACGCTGCCTCAAGGCTACGATGGATCGCACATAATGCGGCAGCACCATTGGAGCCTTGTTTCCACAGTACTCGACAACTCTGCAATGTATCTCAGCATCGTTGCGTGCATAATCAGAAACGGGGAAATGAACAGTGACGGATGGTTCTGTGCGGTCTGTCGTGAAGGCGAAGCAAGTCACCATCGACTTGCGCTGGAAGGGACCTGTCCTGTCGCCGCTCATGGCGCGTACGAATGCGACAATGTCATCTCGACTGTCCGCTTTCAAGTGCAAGCAAACCTTTTGAATCATGTCGGCAACACGTTGAGCCGTAGCATTCGGATGCTCGATGTATATCTTGATGCGAGCGTCACATCCTTTCTCGAGATCGAGGGAGAAGTAGCAGAACCGATCTGTCGGCTCCATGCCCCGCTTGAGTTGCTCGAAAGTGTGCGCAAATCCCAGACGGTCAAGTGATTCTCGGATGACCATTTCTCGTTGTGATGCTCCCAGAGCGTCAGGATTGAGGTAAATTTTCCAGTCGGCGCGTTTACTGCCAGGCGAAATGCAAGCACTGTGCCAAGCCGCGAAGCGTGAACCGTTTTGCGCATCATTGATTTCCGGAATGAACAAGTCTTTTATCATGTCGAACCGTGTGAATGAAAGTGCGTCATCCTGCCGCTGGCTCAAAGTACGGTTCAACTCCAAAGCGGCCAATTGAAGATCTGCTAGCTTCACTTCGGCCACGTCCTCTGGTGGCTGCGCTTCAATCAAGAATCGAAGCTGGGGCGTTCCGGTATTAACATCAAAGGAGACGGAATATTCAATGGGGGCATGGTTATTTCCCACATTAGAGATGTGCCCGTTGATAGATTTGCTGACCGCACTTTCTCCCCAGCCGCCCATTGCGAGTTGCATTTCTCGGACCAAGACTTCTACGGAATCGTCATTGAACGAGAGAGAACGACCGAGTACCCTGATTTGAGATTCAGCCGCCGAAAAAAAAGTTTTATTCGTTGGAGACTGGCTCCCATCGCTCCTACTTGCAGGGACAAGAGCAAATCCGCACTGGAAGTGGCGGATTCGAAGATGCTTGCCCCTCACAATTCTCACGTTGGGAAGAAGATGACGCTGTTGATATAGCCTGAAAATGGCCGCCACGGTGTAGTCAATATGGCCGTCATTCATGGAATTCCGGGGAACCGCAAAGCGGACCAGGTCAGGAATGGCGTCTCGCTCCTCTTCAGACGGCTTCTTGTCCCATTCCCAAGCAAATGGTCCAGCCTCGGCGGCTCGAATTCCATACTGGCGTAGAAGCTCAATGGTGAATCCCACAGAGGCAAAGTCACCCGGCGACCGCGGACAGTCGGCGAAGAATGCATTCATGTCCAGATATATGGCATGTCCTCCTGGCGGCCACAGTATCGGTACTCCGGCCGAATGGAGTTTCTGCGCAAAAGATCTTACCTGCCCGATGCGGCTCCTCAAAAAAGACTCTTTGGTGATCTCGTACAGGCCCGCAGCCGCAGCCATCAAGTCACGGCCGCTCATCCCGCCGTAGGAGTCGTTTCCATAAGCTAGAATTTGCCGTTCTTTGAGCCGAACGCCTATATCTTCAAACTTCTTCATCAGGCAGCCATTGTCGCGAATAGCAAGGGCACCGCCCATGTTGGACATGCCGTCCTTTTTAAGACTGATAGTGAAACCGTCTACGAGACTGAACATCTCTTTGACGATTTCGGCAATGGAACAGGCATCATACCCCGGCCCGAATTCTTGTATGAACCTGGCATTCTCAGCAAAGCGGCAAGCATCGAAAAAACATGGAATATTGAAGTCCTTGGCCAGCGACGCTGCGGCGCGTATGTTGGCCATGGACACAGGCTGTGCCGCGGCAAAGTTGTTGGTGATGGTGATGAGTATGAGCGCTGTTCGATGGTGGTTTTTGGCTAAAAAGGTGCGAGTTGCCAGCAGGTCGAGATTGCCTTTGAATGGGTTATGGCTGGATACCTCATTGGGATCGAACGGCTCGCGGAGACCGGGCTGAAGGAAGGTTACCAGCTCGAAGCCAGCGGCAGCCGCATTGGCCCCAGTCGTATCAAAAAAGCCGTTACTGATAATAACGGGCGTGATCGAGGCATCGCTGGACGAGGACGAAATCATCAGCTCCGAGAAGAGAATCGCCTCGGCGCAACGGCCCTGCGGTACAATGTAGAAATTGGGGCGGGCGAGCTGGACATGTCCTCCATTGACAAATCCCCCCTGGCTCGGTTGCAGCAATGTGTTGCAATATAGTTGACTGTCGACAGTGCCGGCCATGACATGACGCAACAGATATCTACGATCATGTCCCCTCTCGAAAATATCCCGAAAGGCGTCCTGCAGACAATAATACCCGGCGTTGCGTCCGTAGGACTCGTCGCCGCGCAGCAAGGCAGCCCACTGAACATCTGTCATGGCAGAGGTTCCCGAGTCGGAGAGGAAGTCGCAATATACCATTTCTGCGGGGAATGCGAACACATTGTACTCGATTTCCTTCAAGATGTGCTCTCGCTCCTGCACAGTCGACTGAACTGCCGTCCGAACCACCAGCGTGCGATGGACGGGGACCGGCGGCGGATTGTTAGAGTGGGCAGCCATACTTTGAGACGTCTGGTGTTTCGTTCATGTAGTTTGGAAATCGCGCGTGGTACGTATAGATGCGTTTTGTTATACGCAGGTCACGTCGCCATAAATGGCACGGGCCGAACCTTGAACCCAACAATGGTTACACAAGGGCTCGAGACCTAGTTCAAGGCCTTAGGCGCCCAGGCTCGCTTTATTATCGCTTTTTGGTATAAATAAGAGTTATCTGCCCTCAAGGTTTTAAGGAAAACTAAGGCCTTTAATATTAAAGCGAATTACTACTTAAACAAGTAATTGTTCCGAGCCCCTCGCGCAAGCCCTTGTCGCGCGTTTCGCAGCGGGCTAAAAAACTTGAAAAATAGAGGTGGTTGGTCACGATCCTTTTTCCAAAGCTCAAATCAGGGCTTGGTTTGACATGGAGTCAAGGCGGGGGTCTTCAGGGGTTACAATAAGAAAGGGTCAACTCAATATCTCGGGTTTCAGGGCCTGGCCCTAAACGAAGTTCTGCAGTAGTATCAATATCAGAAATTTCACTCGATAAAGGCACTCAAAACCCTCCAGCTCAAATGCCTTTATTGCCCGGTGTAAATTGTTGTTATTTTCCCGACACCAAGCACGCTGCCAAGCCGGATGGGCTGCATTTCAAAAGGTCAAGCTGGAAATGGTTAAAACAGAGTGGGGGATGTGACAAGGAGTTCGTTATAAGGGCTTAGAACAAACCGTATTTAGCTAATAATTCGCTTCAATAATAACCCTTCTTTAATAGCTGTGGTAGATGTCAGCAAGTGCTTGTGGGAGATGTGTGTGTGTAGGAGCAGTGACTCACGATTGGTTGTTTATGGCAGGGTCTTAATAGCAGAAGAGGTAGATGACTTAAATAGAGAGAAATAGGATTAACTTAGGATGCGGGCGAGGGCAGACCACGCAGATATACTGTCAATGTGTGTGGGTATTTTACGTTTTTAGTGTGACTCGGCGTAAGTCACGGGCGCAAAGTCACTACAACACATAAGGTTTCAATGTTGCCTTTATGATGACGGTGGCTGACATAGGCTATCACGAGATGGCCTTGGCTAGCGGCCGCGGCGCGGCACCAATTACGCTGGTACGTCTGACGCGTTATAATACCAGACGTGTATAAATAGTCTATTTTTTTAGTCTCTTATTATTTTTAGCCTAGTATAGCCTAATACTATTTTAGATTTTACGCTTACACGATATTTATATTATATATATAATTTTATTTGACTACACAGCGAAACAATTAAACCTTAATAACCCTTCTTTATATTAAGCAGCGGTGAGAAAGCGAGGCTAAAAGCCTTCGGGCTTAACTGAGCCTCGAGCCCTTGTGTAACTATCGTTAAGCTCAAGATACGGCCTGTCCCTCAATTGCAACGTGACCTCTGTGTAACGGGAGGGAGTACCAATAATTTCCCCCCCAAAACTTAATAAGTAGTAATATTATATTTTAACTACTACATTGTTAAATTAGAAAAACAAATTATACTATAGTTTAGTTATTTATTTATTCCAACAGCTAGGGTTGCCTAGAGATATACCAGTTAGAGTTCATGTTAACAGAGCCCCTAGGTATAATATAACTACAATCCTTACATAGTTCCATGGTCTCTCAAATCCATAATAAACAGCAGTGCAGGTATCTGCGAGTAAGAGTCGGGAGACAGCCCGAGATAGGACACACACCTTATCCCTTGTTATTTCCTGTTGGAATCTTGAACAATACCGCCTTGCCACTAGGTCCTTGACCGATTGGCTTATCCAGGCGAAAATACCCTTTCCTCTCAATTTGAATAATATCCCCTTCCAGGAGCTGACTAAACCTAGAACTCACCAATACATCTGTAAGCCAGGACGTAACGGGGTTTAGATAGTGCTCTAGCTCATCACCCTTCACAAGACTGTCTTTAGTTAGCAGATAGTCAAACTCCCAAAGCTCCGCTCTGGCGATTTCGGCACCGTGAGCAGCTATCCAGTGAACTTTCTTGTCCGTTTTGCCAGCGTCACCATCAAGATGGAGCTCAAGGTGTAACCCGGTCACAGCCTGGTCATCAAATCTCGTGACCTGTCGAACAAGCGCATTTCCCCAGCTCATAAGTGTAATCTCCTCGCCCTGTCGAACGGCCGCCGCGTCTGCCTGTTCGATGTAAATTTGGTTGGCAAATGTAACATCTTTGGTTCCTAGACTATGATTCTTGTGGTGTTTCGGTCGACTGTCTTGCCTGGGATGATCCGGACCTCCCGCCACGGTGGCTAAAACGCAACCCACGGATGCCACAGCAGTGTGTCTCGGTGCAATCGGCTCAATAATCTTCTTGTTCATCGCCCAAAGGGTGGTCCAGTCCATGGAAACAACGTTCCGGCTCGGGCCCTGCTTTAGCATGAACTCGCGTAGCGCTGCTACCGTAAGACCGCGGCGGAGAATGCCCCGGATAGTAGGCATTCGAGGATCATCCCAGCCATCCACTCTCCCAGATTCAACGACTTTTGCCAGCTTCTCAAAGTAATCACTAGTGTATGTCACGCGCTGTGTTTTGATGCCCAGTAGACCTAGGTCGTGAAGAATAGAGTCCTCGAATTCCTGATTCTCTCTCGTGGGGTTGGTGTCATCAAAACGTAGAATTAGGGATCCTGAAAAAGCATCGTGCGCAAAGTAGTCGTTTAAAAAGGCGGCCTTGGCATGCCCAATGTGTAGATACCCCCTAAACACTATTAGAAAATCCAATGTCCCAAAACAGGTATCCAGTAAATAGATTCTTACGACGGCTCGGGCGGAAATCTAGTCACTACGCCGTTCTCTGTAGCTTGTAGCTTGATGTTGTAGCGGCCCCTTGTCGGGTTGGTGGTAGCATCAGTGTTGGTTGCGCCGACGAGATCACCAGCGGTTGGTCGAGTATCAGGATAGGTGCATTCGATATGAGAAAACCATCGTGTCAAGTTCGGAAATATCGCTCTCCTAATCAGACCAAGCGCCACTTTATTCAGTTGCAGCACAGTCCAAATTTGCTCATCTGCGGTGCCCAGGGTGTAGCCACTAATGAATGTACGAAGCGTAAGGAATCGGTCAAATTTTTGAAGAAAAGGCTCAATTATCTTGAAATCTACAACTTCAAGCCGAGTTTTCATCAATAGAAGGCTTTGGTCATTCATATTCGGCTCGTGTCTGCTTCGCAACCTGAAGCGCTTGCGTGTGTGGTGATGTGTGACTCAAACATGCCAGAGAGAAATGTCGCAGTCACAATTAGCACAGGGTTACAAAGAGGCACGGCGTTTAGATTGGGTAATCTTCGGTAACATTGAATGCAATGCCTTCTAGCCCACAAATATCCTCCAGGTGAGTATGCAACCACTCAAGCCATACTGAAAGGAGCTGCTTGGCCAATGCGTCAAACGGCATATTCTACCGAACGTTTCCCTCGCTGACACCTATGCTTTAGTTATGTCTTGTCTAATTTTACATCATCAAGTCATGTTTTAATGTGCTGGTTTGCGTAGACAGTCGATCAAATTGTTGGAATTCGGCAATGTAATTGCAACGATTGGGACTTGCGCTTGGGTCTTGATGTATGTTATCATTGCAATGATGTGGGCTCTGTAGTGCAAATTGTAGTATTTTGTCCCGTTGAATGCCAAAGCGGCTCCAAATCTTGGGTAGGTTTCCGGTAAATCTCGCCATTCATATTCCAACCGTGTGCGTCTACTTCCAAGTGTCGTACATCATTATCCTTATAGCAATTCAACAGCTCTTTATCCGCAAGGTCGAGGGGAAGACATGTTGACAGGAATATAGCGGTGAGAAACGGCGGTCCTCCAGTAAACCTTGCGGCTGTTTTGTCATGGCTAAATATTGTATCAAACAGCCTGCGATGCATTTATGCCGAGATAGAGCAGGGTCATAGATAATGGTTTATATGCCCTTTAAGATCGAATATGATGGTATTATGGCAATGCGACAAGGGCCTAGCTTGGAGCAATTTACTCAATTCATCTAATAACAGTCTTTGGTATCAAAGGTCCTTGGTTTTCCTCAAGGCCTCGAAGGGCAGAAGGCCCTTATTTATATCAAGAGGCGGTCAAAGGGCTGTCCTAGATGCCTGAGGCCTCCGTTAGGTCTCGAGCCCTTGTGTAACTATCGTCATGTTCAAGGTACGGCCCGTGCCTTTATGGCAACGTGACATCCGTGTAACAGGTAATTCCATTTCTAATTCCATTTCCTCAGAGGTATGACTAGCTAACGGCCAGTTTGTAAACAGACGATCAATCAGATTTATTGCTTGATCGCTGTCCACACACTTAACACAAAATGAAGCAAATGATCGCGACATGTAATCGCGACACGTGTCAGCTGGACGCACCCTACACTGTAAATGATGATGGACATCTGGCTGGGTTACAAATTTATTAGATTCAGCCATGGCGAGGCAGAGCAAGGTCGGAAATTGAGAGGAGATGCTTGATAACACAGGGCAGGTGAGACCAGATGTGCGCAACTGAAACAAATGTCATTCAAAGGATAGGGGTATCTATTGCAACGCATTATGGGTTATGAAAAACATTGAACCTGCCCAATTTAGAGACTAGAACGTGAATGTCCACTGTGGGCCTCGACATATACCTTCTTCAAATAAAATAAACTCACTTTCCCCAACAAAGGCCGTGTAGCTCAATGGCAGAGCGTCTGACTACGATTAAGTATTCTTACAGTATCATTATCCCGTAATCAGAAGGTCGCAGGTTCGACCCCTGTCTCGGTCAATTTTTTTTCGTGTTTTCCTGCCCTGAGAGAGGGCAGCGAATCCTCTGGAATAAGTATGCGGCATTTGAATTCACCCTTTTTTGTCATTGATCGTTCCCAGACTGTTGATTAGGGACTCGGTACCTGTGATTGTTTTCTGCCGTGCGCTCACACACAGTCCGTGCGTATTCACGTCCCGCGCCTTTGTTTACATTCAATGGGGCCTGATTTTTTATTCTGCCTAATTCTGGAATATCAAATCGCAATTCCTACCAACCCACCAAAGCAAAAAGACAGAAACCAAAGTTGCTCAAATGCCTTCTGTATCGGCCTCAAGAGAACGCAAAGTCAAGGATCAAAAACACGGATCGAATCGAGAGGGCACAGTGCCGCGAATCAGCAAATCGACGCAAAAGGCATCGAAACCCATTGCCAATCAAAACAATACGAGGTCCACAGCCGCTGGGCGCAAACGCTCATTAGAAACTGCGCACGATGATCAGACATCTACCACCACTTCTGGCATCTCAAAACGGGCGAAAACCGCCCCAATTAGGTCCAAGGAGCCAACCAAATTAGCCACCATCAACAATGCGCCTACCGCGAAGCTCACGGTTCTTGTCTTTGGCGGTGGTGAAATGGGCGAGCTTGGTCTTGGACCGAAGAAGCACGAAGCCCTACGTCCTACGCGCAACCCAAATTTATCTGCTTTCGATGTTATCCAAGTCGCCTGTGGCGGCATGCATACTGTTGCGCTGACGTTGGATAATAAAATTATTACCTGGGGTGTGAACGATGAGAACGCTCTTGGGAGGGATACGCAGTGGGACGGCAAGCTGCGTGACATGGACGCCGCTTCAGAGGATGACGAGGACGACGAAGACATGAATCCCCTAGAGTCGACTCCTATGCAAATCCCATCTGACTACTTCCCTCCACATATACGATTTGTTCAGGTCGCCGCTGGTGACAGCTGTAGCTTTGCGCTCACCGATACTGGCCAAGTTTATGGATGGGGCACATTCCGCGTAAGTATATATTTTGCCAGCAAGCCATCTTGTTCTAATCTTATTGCCAGGACTCTCGGGGTGATAAAGGTTTTAGGTATAACGAACGTGGAGAGCTGGTTGAGAACCAAGCAAGACCAATCCAGATCCAAAATCTACAAAATATCACTCAGATTTGCTGTGGCGTTGACCATGCATTGGCTCTTGATATCCGAGGTAATATTTGGGCCTGGGGCTGTAATGAGCAATACCAATTCGGTCGCCGACTTATTGGACGTGCCTCTAATTCCCTTACACCTAATCAAGTTCGAGTCTGCCGCAATAAAGCCAAGTATATCGCTTCTGGAAGCTATCACTGTTTTGCAGTTGACAAGGATGATAACGTCTGGGGCTGGGGCGCAAACAATTTCAGTGAAGCCGGAGATGCTGAAACGGCCGGCGATGAAGGGGCATTCATCACGCCAACTAAGCTTGTTGGTCTTTGTCAGAAGAATGTCTTGGTTTTAGATGGCGGTGCCCATCACTCAGCTGCGGTTACTGCCAATGGCGAATGCTTTGTATTGGGTCGAATGATGGAAGGACAGCTTGGTATAGACTTTACGCCGAGCAACTACAGGATTCGACGCTCGTTCGTTGTGATGAGCGTAACAAGCCACGCATTTGCCTACGCCCTACTATTGTCCCAACCATGGCGCATCAACAAGTCACACATGTTGCATGCGGCTTGGATCACATCATCTTGATCGATAAGCCTGGCAATGCCTACTCAACGGGCTACGGCTTCCAGGGTCAGCTTGGTCTTAACTCTAGCGACGATGTGAAAGTTTTTCAGCGCATCACGGATAAAAGAATCAAGGGCGAGTTGATCTGGGCCGGGGCGGGTGGGCGATTCTCTATCGTGGCTGAGTCTGCGAGTACATCTTCCAGTTAAACTTTGTAGTTTGAAATAGTTTATTTTCAAAAAATCTGAGAAAGCAGCAGCTGAGACGGAACAGGCAAGAGTTATTGTCCAGCGATAGTGCTAGTTCATATTTGCCGATGTCTACCGGTATAGCTAGATGTGTGCTGCTGTGCTGACATTATCATTCCGATACGGGGGGATTGATGAGACAACGCAGTGAACGCGCGTGCGTTGAGTAATTACACGTATCTATACCGAATTGGTAAGTCAGCTAGCTCCTTGCTCCGGGTGTGGCTGACCGGTCAGAATCTTAAGTCAACTTCTTTATTAGAATATCTGGAGGCACAGTTGCCTTTTGTACTGTAGAGAATCCGTTGCCATGTATATCCGACTTGGCCGTCTACGCGACTACCTGTCTGATTATCAGTCGCCGAAATGGATTGCCATTCTTGCTGAATTCCAAAAGCCACCATTGAATTCAATAGTGAACAGTATTTCCCCCCACAACACTTGGTAGGAAATGGCCAGCTCAGCTTCCTTCATGGGCCTGATGTGGCCGCACAAAATGCGCACGTGGGGTGACGTCAGGGGCCAACTTGATGGGCACAAGATTTCGAATCCGTGGCGGCACACAATTGGCGCTGTTGCGACACAATTTCAACTCCTGATTCCGAGTTCAAAGTCTGGTGTCATGCGCCACGCGACTAGGAACCACTAATGACGTCTAGGGCCGGTTCCCTTCACATTCGACGTCGAAAATGGCTGCCTCTCCACCCCTGGGTATCTCTCTAACACCGAGTTCCGTTTCCCCAAAGACAAGGCCGATGCTATTCTTTCCACCGTCAGCTTTCCCCGCAAAGAATTCTGCCGGTCCGTCATCTGGTTTCCGCCTTCTCAACATGATGGCATTCGTCAGTCGATAACATCACCGTTTCAGCGATCCTCTAACCCGGGACTCGGGCCCCTCGAACGGCTACCCGCAGAACTCTTGAATAACATCTTGTTGGGCCTAGATCTGCAATCCCTGTTCAACTTTGGGCAAACAAATCTCAAGTCGAGAGAGGCGGTATATTCTCTCAAGCAATACCGGTTGGTCCTCTCGCACGGACTCAACCTTGTCTGTGCCCTGCTGCGAACGGGAGTTGCCACGAGCGTTTCCTTACTGGACTGTTACCGAGCACTATGCACAAAGGCTTGCGCCATATGCGATGGGTTTGGTGGGTTTATTTCCCTGTTAACATGGGAACGATGCTGTTACAGATGCTTTCAGGAGGCACCCGAGCTCCAAATGTACTCTCTCACTGCTGTTAAAAGGCGGTTCCAATTGCCCAAGTGTGACATGGATCAACTTGAAAGGTTCAAGACTCTGCCTGGAACATACAATCTGGAGCAGTCCACATACAAATCTCGCATGACCATTGTTTCTGCTTACAAGGCACTAATGTTTGTGGACGAGTATCCATACCGACCGAGTCCGGCATCGCTCGTGCAGCGAGGGCAAATTCTCAGCTTTATGGGGACGTGTGCGCTCCCTTATTATAATACACGAACAGGTCAAGTCGAAGAAGGTGTGTCCTGTGCTGGATGTCAACTGCTCGTCGCAAACGGCTGTGTCATGCGCGAAATGCCGTTCTGGTCATGGGCATACGAGGCTCGCAATACGCTATATTCGCGGGATGGGTTTCTGGAACATTTCCGGCGGTGCAAGCAGGCACAGCGTCGCTGGAACGAGAGTGATGAAGGGAAAAAGCTGCCTCCCCATTTGCGGAGTCTGCTGGATCACTCCCGCCAAGAGGTTGATAAGAATACGTAAGCTATTGGCGGATAAATTGTCAAGGCGCGTCGCATGCCGACCGTCTGCGCCAGTGATAGACATGACTCAAATAGCAGACACTCTAGGCTTTCAGACATGCAATCTTGTCTAGGAAGTGGACGATAACGTTTCTTTTGAAAGCGAACATTTGACCTGCGAGTCGGGAAGCAAGTCAGGCATCTTTGTCACATCACCTGGAGCATTTACCAGAGACATACTTTGATTCACCCCCTGCCCCCTCTTCCCTACTTGGAGGATGGGTGGTAAATGGTCCCGAGCCAGTTGGCTGCCAAGACCAAGCTCGACTAGAACATGTTGAGATATTTTGTTACAAGCATAAGCCAGTACTCATTGGATGCAAATATTGTGGTATTGGGAACAAGGGCTTGGAAAATGAGTAAACCCATAAAGATACAACGTTCTGGTTGCCAGTGTCAAATACTACTCTATATCACTGTCTAGTAACCATATCAGCTTTGAAACGTCGACGACGTCGCCAATTTGGACTTCAGATCTTACGGGTAGTATGCGGACATGTCCAATGCTGCCCCCACGTAAAGAAAGGGTGGAAATACCCCATACAAACGAATGCAATATTCATCCATATCGTCGGATCTGACAGGGGCATCCAAACTGATCCGATCGACGTGTGTCAGGAGGTATATGTCTTGCGGTATTGACGATCCGACAAGCATCCGTGGGTAGCACTACGGCTAGAGAAGCGTGATCCCCGTCCATGGTGGTGTTGAGCTTGGTTCTTTTGTCTACACTAATATGCAAGTTACTACATCCGTCCAACGTGGCATATTCCCCCTCCGACGCGGAACCTGTGAGGTTGCATGAAGAAAGCCCGCAATATGCAGATTTCCCTCAATCCTGTGCTGCACCTGCAAAGGCGTAGCATTGATCAAATCATCAATGTTGTCCATAACGGAATATCCAATGACATATTTGCCACTTGGCAATAAAATGCATCATGTCGGACGCACGGTCGGCTGGGACGAAATTACGGCGCCCGAGCAGTGACGCCACTGTTGGACAAAGAAACTCATGGGACGGTGCCGATATAAATATAAAGCGCTTTGATTGATGCATTTGCTTGGTGTCACGGCGATTCGTGCCTATCATTAACGAGCCTATATCAACAGCGTATCGTTTCGTCCGACAAGTTACTCTGTGGCCGATATGTCTCAAGAAGGTTCGGAAGAACAGAATGCTGTTCTCTCCTATTTTATCGGCCCAAAGGGTTCCAATTTGCCCGACTTCAGAGCAAACATAAACACCATTTTGGATGAGCTGCTCGAGGCCAGGCTCAATTATTTCCCCGAGGATGAGGTACTTTGCCCAAACAAAACCCTTCCCCAAGGCGTATTTCCCACCACTAACCACTATTTACAGAAATTCATCACCGCCAAAGTCAGACGCTCGCCAGAGTTTCAGCAGATCAGGGATAACCTGGGCAATGCCGTGCGCAAGGCCGCCCAGCTCTTGGGCGAGCACTCGGTGCCGTTCTGGTCGCCGCGGTACGAGGCTCACATGTGTATGGACTTGACCATGCCGGCATTGTTGGGGTACTTTATGACCATGCTGTATAATCCCAACAACGTTGCCCTTGAAGCAAGTCCCATCACTACCTTGGTAGAGCTCAAGGTTGGACAACAGCTCTGCACTCTATTTGGCTACAACACGGAGATTCCAAAATCCCCCTCCGCCAGCATCCCCGTAGGTTGGGGTCACATCACCTCTGGTGGCAGTGTTGCGAATCTGGAATCCATGTGGGTTGGTATGTGCACGTCGAATTTTCGCTTGCTTCCTTTTCCGCCTTTCAAGACGGAGCAATGCTAACGTGCGGCACACAGCGCGAAATCTTAAATTCTACCCCCTAGCTCTCGTGCAGGCAATGAAAGAGGGGGACTTGAAGTTTGTCGCCGACAGGTTCAAGGTCAAGCCCTGTATGCCTGGTGCTGAAGAAAAGCTCCTCGTTGAGATGAGCACTTGGGAACTGCTCAACCTCCGTCCTGAAACTGTTCTGGATCTTCCGCACAAGCTCAGCGACGAGTTTGACATCTCGAGCAAGTTTATAGAGGATGCGCACAAACCATATAATATCCAAACCGTTGGTAGAGAACCGCTCGAGAAGTACTTCGAGGTAGAAAAGCAAGCCAAGTATCTCATCTCAACGACACACCACTACTCGTGGCCAAAAGCAGCAGGTATGCCGACCCCCGTACCATGTAGACGGTAGACTCCAAGATGATGAGCTAATTGACCCCGTCAGCAATTACTGGTTTGGGTTCGGGAGCCATTATTAATATTCCTGTCGACAACGATGCCCGCGTTGACCTCGAGGTGCTGGAGGAGAAACTGCTGGATTGCGCCAAGAGCCAGACACCTGTATACGCAGTCGTGGCCGTAATTGGCTCAACCGAAGAAGGGGCTGTTGACAGACTATCCAAGATCGTGGAGCTGCGAAAAGAGTTGCAGGACAAACACGGCATGTCTTTTCTCGTTCACGCCGATGCAGCTTGGGGCGGCTACTTTGCCACCATGCTGCGTCGAACCAAAGACGGGCCAGTCGAAACCAAGCATATTGAGACGGCATCTGGGGAAGTCGATGTTTCCTTTAGAGCAGAAGGAGCCTCTGATGTGAAAAGACTTGTGCCGGCTCTTTGTTTGAAGAAGACATCGGAAGAGGATCTCTTGGCTTTGCAGCATGCAGACTCGATTACCGTGGATCCCCATAAAGCCGGTTACATTCCGTATCCTGCAGGAAGTTTGGTGTACCGAGATGGAAGACTGCGACACTTGGTAACCTGGTCCGTCCCCTACCTTTCACAGGGATCGTCTGACAACATTGGCATATACGGCGTTGAAGGAAGGTGAGTAGTATCTGAACAGCCACCACCAAGGTAGGCAATGCTGATTTCATTCTCTTCTTCAGCAAGCCGGGTGCGGCAGCAATGTCGGCGTGGTTCTCGAACCATACCATCGGCCTGAATCCCAGCGGCTACGGAATGCTGCTGGGTGAAGCGGCTTTTACCAGTGGCAGGGTAACGTTCCATGCTCTCCTTGAGATATCCCACACGAAGCTAATTTCTCTCAGCTATCTGCCTATTACGCCACCATTGACAACGAATTCTTCACTTGCGTCCCCTTCAACATGCTGCCTGCTGAAGAAAACGGCGCCAAAAGGTTTGATTCCGACGCGGTGAACAAGCAGAAACAATGGATCCGCACAAACATCATAGGAAAGTCCAACCAGCAAATCATCAAGTCCCCAGAGGCTGTCAACATGCTCCGGATGCTAGGATCGGATCTCAACATTAATGCATTTGCCATCAACTGGCGAAATAAAGATAAGAGTCTCAACAATGACCTAGACGAGGCAAACTACCTCATGAAGCGAGTCACGGACAGGTTGTCCGTCACCTCGGCCAATACTGACCCAACCAAAATCCCCATGTTTTTAACCTCGACCAAGTTTGGGCCAGACGACTACGGCAAATGCGCCCAGACCTTCATGGAGAGAATTGGTGTTCAGAAATGCAACCAGGGTCTCTTTGTGCTGCGCAATGTAGTCATGAACCCGTTCCCAACCGAGATGGACTTTGTCGAGAAACTCATGCATAAGTTCGAAAAGGTGGTCAAGGAGGAAGTCAAGGTGTGCCGAGAGAGAAACACCCCCAGCCACCGTGTACAATTCCTCGTGCAAGGGCCTCGTACTCTCCCGCCAGGCACCGACGTATTCCTCGTCTACCAGACATCGTTCCACAGCGCTACACGACGACAGCAGCTTATTCTCTCGGCGGCGCTGGACGATCAACTGGCCGCGTTTTACAACTCCCTGATGGAGAATGACCCCTCTGACATTGTTATTCTGAGGTCCTGTCACAAACTAGACATCAAGGAGCACGTTGCTATGCAAGTCAAGCGAGGACAGCCTCCGCATCTCGATGTGGAAATACACAGAAAGGGCTACGAGTATGTGCGGCCCCTATTCCCGCATCACGTCACAGAACAAACTCTAACAGGGGACAGATCCGACGCTCAGACGGGCGTGGTGACCTTTTTAAAGGTCATCAAGAGTCGGCCGCTGAATTCTGCCAACCAAGACGGGGACTACCCTGCCCACTTTATGCCATTCTACCTGTACGGCACGGAGAAGCAGAAGCATATTAGCCATGTGCTCGTTCGGGCGCCCAACATCGACCTCTCGGCCAGCGACGTCTCCTTTTCTGAGCCCCTCCCCAAAGCGGTCAATGACCTCTTGGGCAAGGGCTTGATCCTGGGTCTGTCGGACATTCCCGAGGCGTCCAAGCAGCCCATGCCGGTGCAGAACAAGCTCCTCCCCAAGAGCTTTTTCTTTGGCGAGAGGAAAAAGTTCAAGGTGGAGGTGTGGGAGGATCCTTACGAGTCTTGGAGCGCAGGGCCGGGGCTGCTCGAGGGGCTTAAGAATAAGTTGTATACCGGGACCATGACGCTTGGCCACTCGGTCCTGGTTGATGCCGAGGGGCCGAATAGGGACAAGTTTGTTCGTATTACGGTGGATTCGGATTCCTGGCAGAAGGAGCTGGATGCCATTGCGGCCGTGTTGAGTGGCTCCATGTCGAGTTGAGGTATGAGTCGAGGATCTGGGAGGTGAGATTGGGACATTGGGCTCGACTTTGCGGTTACGAGACTCAAAAGCTGAATTGAATACAAAGTCTAGTGAATCGCAATGTTCCTTCTTGTCATCTTGACGGACGTGCTCGTGCCTTGGTCGTCTTGACAATGGAGGCCAAAGTACCGGTTGCATCATGAGGAGAAATGTCACTGCTGCGTTGTCCATCTGGAGAAGAAACGGCAGAAAATTGTAAATACTCAATTATCCGAGTTTTTTCTGTGACCACTAGCTAGCAAGAAAGACGACTATTTCCAGTTTCCAGTGTAATTGAGAGAATCGGGAAGCTGGATCAGTCCTGGAATAAGTTTGTTGCCGGCCGGTGCGCCGTGCAGTAGACAGTGAGGTTCGCGGTTCCTTGGGTATGTAGGCATTACCGAGGCAGGGTAGTCGACTGGTGATCTATCATCATCAATAAGTACTACCTGCCCAAGTCTCTTATCAACGCATCGCTGAGTGCAATTGTCGTGTTTTTGGTGCAACTAGGCGGATTAGGCAAAGACGGGCATCCAAGTTGGCGTCAATGACTGGACGAAGGCCATGATGCAGCAGACTGTCGATTTCAAAGCGTTAAACCATTCTTTCGGGTCAGTATTTATTAAGCATGCTAGGGTACGGACGAGGCAGGATATCCGAGGACCTATTAGGCGGTCACCAATGTTGCTGGGAATCGTAACACGAGCAGGCCAAGTCTAGGTATTGCGAGCCACAAGAAAACGGAACCCAAATCTCCATCATAAAAAATAAAGCCTCGGTATAAACGAGTCATGAAACAAAAAACGACACCTCCAACGCCCCGTAGTAAAGTGGCGCGTCGCTGGGGTATCTGCGATGCCGACATGTTTCTTGTTCTTCATGGAAGAGCTACTCCTTGCTACTCGCTTTCCTTTGTCGCCGTCTTTTCGACTAGTCGCATGCACAAGCAACCCCATTCATCATAAACAAGCAGTTGATGGAGCATTTTCTGTCCATTTCTGTCCATATTTGGCAAAATACAACAATGCCCTCCCCGCATCGGCATTCCGCTGCGGATACGGAGTACTATGGACAGATGCAAATCTCGCCATCAAGAGGGGCCAAGTTCGTGTAACAACACGTGTCTGGATCAAAACATGGCTTCACACTCCATCGCAGGCTTCTGCGTACGTAGTCGACGGGCTATATCAAGGCCAGCTAGTGCAGCAGACGCCACGGAAACCAACACACGACATTGAACCAAAACTCTAAAGCTCCAAATGCCCCAGAAGAAGCCACAGCCACGACTCTAATCTGTTGCGGGCGTGGAGATTCGGCCGCCGAGTTTAGAACAAATGCGGCCGTCTAGGCAGCACAGCCTTTAAAAACATCCATGATTCCCATGCCATTGCATGAAATCCTGCCATCTTTCGACAAGACCCATACATACACGAGCTCAGTCACAACAGTCGGGTGCCAATTGCGCAATTGCAATTGCAACTGCAACTGCAACTGCTTCCTTTCTCTCCTCCCAAGGGCCCGAGTCCCCGACTCCCCGTGTTGGGATTCTGCTCAGCCAAGACTCGGCTGCCAGCGCCTTTCCCGCGACCCCCATCCATCCGGCGTGCCTTGCCCGAAATGTCCAGCAAGTCCGAGTCCTCTGGCCTCGAGGGCGAGCCGCGACACCTGTCGGTCGTGGGAGGCGAGCACCTGGGTTCCGACGGCGACGCAGGCGTCCGCGATGCCGTGTTTGGCAACTTGACGGAAAAGGGGCCCAACTACCGCAATGCAAGTTTCTCCCGAGGTGCTCTCGTGGTGAGAAAAAAAACTGACCAATGGACAGGTTGGATGGGTCGGAACCGTGGCACTCATGATGAAGACGCAGATTGGCCTGGGCGTCTTGTCGATACCGGCGACATTCGACACTCTGGGGCTCATCCCGGGCCTCATTTGCCTGCTTGCCATTGCGGGCATTACGACGTGGTCGGACCACATTGTCGGCGTCTTCAAGCGGCGGCATCCAGATGTGTATGGCATCGATGACGCTGGTGGCTTGATGTTTGGCCGCATCGGGCGGGAAGCTTTTGGCGCCGCCTTTTGCGTTTGTAAGTGACTGGTCCATCTGGTCTCGTCTCATCCTTTTTCCCAGCGGGGCGCTTGAGACAGATGGTGTTCCTAGATGCGCGGTGCTAACTCGGGCTAGATTGGATCTTTGTTGCCGGGTCAGGAATGCTGGGCATTTCCATCAGCCTCAACGCCATGTCGTCGCACGGCGCATGTACGGCCGTCTTTGTCGCCGTCGCCGCCATCATCGGCTTCGTTCTCTCGAGCATCCGCACGCTAGGCCGCATCAGCTGGCTGGCATGGATAGGGCTCACCGGGATCCTTGTTTCAAGTGAGTCGGCTCTTGTTGATGCCGGCCGCAAGTACTTACTTTGGCAGTCGTGCTGGTGACCATCGCCGTGGGCGTTCAGGACCGTCCCGCGGCCGCGCCGCAGCAGGGCCCGTGGGTGTCGGGCTTTGAGCTGTTCAAGACGCCGTCCTTTACTTCGGCCGTTTCGGCCATATCGTCCATTGTTTTTGCCTATGCGGGCACCCCGGCCTTCTTCGCCATCGCGGCCGAGATGCGCGAGCCGCGCCACTACACGAGGTGTCTGCTCATCTGCCAGGCTGGCGTGACGGTGACATATGTATCGATTGGCGCCGTCGTCTATTACTTTTGCGGCTCCTACGTTGCGTCTCCGGCGCTGGGTTCTGCCGGCGCAGTAGTCAAGAGGATCGCGTATGGCCTGGCCCTTCCGGGTCTCGTAGCAACAACAACCATTGTTATCCACGTGAGTCTTGCCCCGGTTGCAGCCGGACAAAGTCTTTCAACAGGACACGTGCTGATTCTACTGCCGCTTGTTCCTATAGTTTCCGGCCAAGTATGCTTTTGTTCGCATCTTGCGCGGATCAAGGCATCTGACGGCAAACAACCTTGTTCACTGGGCGACTTGGCTCAGCTGCACCTTGGTCACCACAGTCATTGCCTATCTCATAGCCAGTGGCATCCCCGTCTTTGGCGGCTTGGTCTCCCTCATCGGGGCCCTCCTCGGCACACTCATGTCTTTCCAGCCCATGGGCTGCATGTGGTTGTACGATAATTGGAGCAAGGGCAAACAAGATAGAACCATCAAGT
Source organism: Metarhizium sp. BCC 4849 (assembly GCA_037953715.1). Lineage (NCBI taxonomy): Eukaryota > Fungi > Ascomycota > Sordariomycetes > Hypocreales > Clavicipitaceae > Metarhizium > Metarhizium sp. BCC 4849. The sequence goes on along the minus strand of JBALJW010000014.1, from coordinate 397,715 downwards.
GGGTCTTGATGGTTATTTTCAGTGTCTTTGTAGTTGTATCAGGAACTTTTTTGATGATTACCGGGACTTATGGGTCAGTTGTCGGCATTATAGACTCGTACAAGAAGAGCGGAGGGTCTGGAGCGTGGACGTGTGCGGACAACTCCAACTCGGCATAATGTAAGGCCACGGCTATGTAGATGAATGAATCACGCAGAACAAGGGAGTCCGGGTGCTGTTTTCGTTTCGAGCACATGGTCTGGACAACATCAGATGATGCGGGGACTCCGCGCCACCTTGAAGCGCCCCCAGACGCCACGGCTGACGTTGCTCAATTTGGCTTGGTCTTCATTCAGGTGAGAATCTGCATGGTTCTTGTTTACGCGAGGGAGCATGCCAAGTGCCTCATCTGGCGCGGGGTCATCCGATGACGACGAATGCCGGGACAAGCTAGGCAAATTCCTCCCGCCATGGCTGCCGGCGTCGCGCTGGTTATGCTGTGTGCTACTTATTCTTTTGCTAGTAAACCTCGGTAGATAGATACTAAATCCAAGAAAACGGACTACAGGAGGGACTTCCCACATCAGTTGACAGCTCCATCAACGCGACAACTATCCTGCTCGACTCCAGCTAATTACATGTGTAATCCAACTACTAGAAACACCAGTCAGTTCTCAAGGCCCAGATGCTGTTTTATTACAAAAGGGTGCATAGGTTCGTCTTGCAACACCACGTCAACCTCTGTATTGACTCTTCCGGAGCCCATGTTCCCAGCCATCAAAGGCAAAGGCAAGTTTTGGCGATGGAAGCTCCACGGTTCCTTTAAGTCTCAGTGACTTGAGATTAATTCTCCAATCTTCAAGCAGGGGTCGAGTATAGTCAAAGCTGGCGACCTTTAGTTCCCTGGAGATATCATAATAAAATCATGATGTCAGTTCTCAGAGCAATAGTATCTTTCAATCTTGCTGTACACAGAAATAGTTGAACTACTCTTTTAAAACATGTGGAGTGAATTGCCCATTACGAGCCTAATACTCGACTTCACAGCGCTCAGGGGTCACCTATTCAAATACAGAATGGCCTTGAACGATCAATCACAGTTTTGTAGAGGGCGGCAGTAGGTTATGGGTAGCGTAAAAACTCTTCCAAGATTTGACGGATCTATAAAAGACGGGTTTCGAATAATAAATTGGTCGGCGTGCTTACCCTTTTTGCTAGACTCACTCATCGACCCATTATTTACTATCTGGCACTTTCACTGCCCCGATGTATATGTAAGTAATATATATGGTAAATTGTATATACTTGTCGCAAATATATACTAATACCAGACATGATAATACAATACCTGATAACCAGGTACCGGGTATGGCGTGAGCCCACCGAGCAATTCACTTCTTATAAGGTTCAGATCATCCAAATTATCATTTCCTATCAGTTCTGGTGCATTTTTAGGACTCGTCCTTCCTCTGAATCCACACGTCACCATTTACGCATCAATCCCACAGAGCCCTATTGTGAACTTTTTATAGTCGCCAGTCTCAAATGCGTATTGAATGCTCTCCTGGATTTGGATGGCGATTCTTCGCTATCCGCCCAGCTTCCAGACTTTGATTCCCTAGCGGATGAGAGGGCGAGGATTAATTCATTATTGCTCCATCCCGGCCCTCTTCCTCCTATTAACCCGTCTTTATCTGCGATCCCAGAGACGTAATTTATGGGTGATTCTGATGAGAGCGAATTATCTCCAAGGAAAAATGAGGATTTCCGCGCTTAAAATGAGAGGCTTACTGCAAGTCGTGGCATAAAATGCCTGGCAGAGGTATTGTTCCAAAGATCAATTGGATACCTGATCCAAACAAGCTCGTGCCTCACAAGGTCGACGATCCGCGCAGCATCTCTGGTTTGGGCGGTGTGTGGCCCAACGACCCACCTGCGGCAGAAACGAATAATGATATCATTGATGATTTTCTGCTCTCTTACACCACCTTCACTTTTCAACTTTCCAGCTGTCGGCCTACGAAACATTCTCAACTCCCCTCGCGAAAATGGCCTCCGTATACAAGAGGCTCTCTGCCGACACTCGTATCAAGTCTGGTGCCGAGGACGGCTCCCAAAAGCCAAACCAAAGAACGGTAAGCCCTTGCCATTACCCTCGTCCGCCTGGAACTTTAGAGCTCTAGTATTGACCCAGTCATCTTGCTGCAGTCACCGACATCTCCTCAACGATCTCGCTGCCCTCCTTCCTCACTCCCGCAGAGAGTCTAAATTCGATTCCAAGAAGAAGCTTCACGATCTAAACGAGCTGGCCAGCCTATACAACTGCAACAATGTTTGTCCTTCAACCCCCCATCACTTCGGCTGCGATTCACATTCACAAGGTGTACTAAGACGTGCCTAGCTGCTCTTTCGAAAGGCTCGAAAGCAGCAGGATCTCTGCATGCACATTTCCAAAGGCCCCAACGGACCCCGAGCTCGATTCCATGTCCAGAACTTAGACCAATACTGTCCTTCGACGCCGCATTCAATGGCGAGCCCTACCTTCGTCTCCTCCGCGAGCTCCTGACCCACAAATTCGGCGTACCACCCACTGCGAGGAAAGCCAAGCCTTTCATCGACAGAGTGCTAGCCTTCGTTGTGGCTGACGGCTGTATCTGGGTACGCCGCTATCAGATCGCCGAAGAGGAAGACGATGCAAGCAACGACGAGAAGCTATCTCTCCGTGAAATTGGCCCTCGTGAGTTTAGATTACGAAGATGGAGTCATGTCCAGCTAGCTAATTTTCAAACCCTCAAGGTTTCCGTTTGACGCCCATCTACATCCAGGAAGGGTCATTCGGCGGTCCGATCATTTATGAAAATAAGCAGTTCGTTTCACCCAACCAGGTCCGGGCAGATCTCCGGAGACGCGACTCAGCCAGGCACAACGCGCGCAGGGCGCAAGCTGTGGCGCATTTTGCCAAGAAAGGTGACCTTGGTATTCGGACAGGCTCTGGAAAACTTCGACTTAATGCTTTGGATCCAAGGGAACTGTTCACCTAGAACAGAACAGCCACAGACAACCGCTTTTCGATTAACAACGAGTCGCTCCACGTAGTTGGAGAATAAGGTATTCATCGTTGAAGTCTGCGAGCTTCTCTCTGTTGTATCGAGCGTTATCCAAATGCGAATAGCTTCAGTACGAAGCACATATACTTATACGCTGCTGTCAAGAAAGCCCATTCGTTCCATAAGGTGAGTCACTAATACTTGACAAAGAAATTGTCGTTATCGAGCAGGGTCGTTTCAGCAACGCCACTTTTCAGGAATGCTTCAATCACAATCAGGCATCCTCATGTCAGATGAAACGAGATAAAACTTCCGTCGTCGACTGTGATGGGCAAAGAGTTGACTACGAGTTGGGCTATTCGACATGACTAGCCAAATTCTTCTCATCGACATGATACATCGGTCACTAGCGACTTTCTCCCCCCGGCAGCCACCCAACATGAAACCTAGATAGTGTTGATGAAAAGCATGGAGACCATAACCCAATGTCACAAGCCAATGATCCTGGTGGACTGAAGCGAAGGGACGTGCGTGTGTTCATACACCACCTCTTCCACATTCATGAAGTCCTCAAAATCCGAATGAGTCCGGCGGTCTGTGGGACTTGTGCTGCGCGTATATTGAGCTAGTAGCATCGTAATCAAGATGTGTCTATTTTGCTTGAGTTCTTGACAAGGCGGACTCTATCCCCTTGGGCTGCCGTTGTTGCCCATGATTTTGGCCCGAAGACTGATTTCAAACATGTCTGGTACTGTATAATCTAGCTCAATTGAATCTGTGACAACAGGTGAATCTCAACAAAATCTAGTTAAATACGCCACTAATACAGCTCCTGGCCCGTGTTAATGGACAATGCGGAGGAGTCAGAGCAACTCCCCTCAAGCTCCGCCGCCACTTTTACGGCATTCAAACGCCTTTCCGACATGACCCGACAAGAGATGACCAAAAATACAACCTGGCTGATAAAAGCCCAATTGCATTGGCAGATTGTAGCCTCCAAATTAATGGAGACGCGCATACGGCTAGAGTCACTCGCAGGACTACAGCGACCCCAGCTATCCTCATCGCCGTATTTCGGAGCCACATAACAATCACGAATTGAGGCACAGCAATTTGTTGAGATGCTGCCGGCCACCGGACGTTGATCATGGGAGCCAGGCGTCCGGAAGCCGCTCGTAGCCGGGCACAGGGCTACAAGTGCTCAAATAGCTGGTATTCATAGATACATAGAGCACGCCGCTCTATTTTCGCCGCACGAAGCAAACTCGAATACAACGAAGCCATAAATACCTCGACCGCGGTTATTCCTTGCACACATAAGCTATCTCTTGCCTTGAACTGCTCAGTATTGCACACAAACTTCGTCATGACAGAAGTAGAAAGCGTGAAAACGCAACAGCGCTGCACATGGGGCTGCCTTGCTGCCGACCTCTTGTCTGCGGCCTATGCATCAGCGCTGGTGTCTCCTTGGGCCGCAGTTGCTGATAAGTGAGTAGCAACACTGTCCAGCTAGATGAGGCTGATCGTCACAACCCTCCAAGGCGGACATGATGCTACACGAAGTTCAAGTAGTTAACCGGTGTCCCTTGAACAGACTCGTCTACAACAAAGCCATCGGATCCAGCGTATCCTGCTCATTGCGGTCCTGGGTATCCAAGCCCAGGCTATTAGCCAGCTCATTGGCCATGTCGTTCCTCGTCTACTTTGCGACATATGCCACGGCCAACTGCTTCGATTCCTTCTACGCGAGGAACAATTGCACAGATGCCGCCGCCACGTTCGTGTCGCCCTGCAAGTTCTTTGCCACGACGGCCGTGGGCATCGGCTCCGGCGTCTACAAGGATGGATATTTTGCCCATGCGGCCAGCAGAGCGCCGGTGCCTCTCTTGAGCTACGCCTTGTTCACGGCCAGGGATGTAGTCACTTTGTTTGCGTCGTGCACCTTGCCGACCATGATTGCGCCCGAGCTGGCCGTCTTTTCTGGTGCCGTCGCATCCCGAGCCTCGGAGTGGTTTGGCTCGGAGGAGTCGCGGCTACAAGTTGCTCGAGTAATGGCCCCCGTGGCGGCGCAGATAGTTGGCACGCCGATTCATCTGCTGGGACTTGATGTGCACCACAGACGAGATGAGGTTTCGGCTGCTGCGCGGTTCGGATCTGTGTGGAGGCATTTTCGTGTCTGTGCTCCGTTGCGAATGGTACGTATTATGCCGGCTTTTGGTATTGGGGGTGCTGCGAATACGGATTGCAGAGGGATGATGCTTGGTCGTTTGACTGGGTAGAGATGCGGACTGGAAATGCAAACTCTGTGTGTTTACTGCTGTCGTGGTGTTCCGATTATAGTTCTTTTTAGTAAAAATCATGAAAATAGTAGATAAACATTCATATTAATTCTAAATGACTTTCACGGCCGGTTATGGTATCATGAGCAGTCCTGCTCGAGTAGACAGGAGAAGGAGATGCTTGGCGATCAGTGACGAGTATGTACGGTCGGGCGTCAACAAGTTATTCTAACCGGCGTGCCTCTCACGTCAGCAAGTTGTGAATAGGATAATCAGATTGAAAACTCATATTTCTCGGAGAGAAAAAAACCGCAACTGGAGCCACATGGCAATGTCTAGCACCGCGGCGAAAAGACGTTATGCGATCGCCGGGAGGAGAGCCGATCACCCAAAATAGCTGGATATGGCAGTCTTGAATAAGTCGCTAGCAACGAGAGTTCTCTAAAGCTGTATCTCTGATTATATAGAGCCGCTGGATACGAGCATCGTCGGCTTTCGATGGGCAAACAAACATTGTGAATTATTCGCATCATTCTAGCCGGTAAACCAGCAGGAGATGACATTGCAGGCTGAAGAAAACCCAAGTAGCTGTTCTGGAAATTGGAAGAGGAGGTCTGCCTTGGCAAAGAACGTAGACCATACTTGGGGCATCTCCAGTCAGCGCACATGAAGCACGCCGAGAGACGGCCCTGCCTAAATGGAAATGACATTGAGCAATGAGAGCCGGTGCTTGAATAAGAAGTCCCTCCACGCCATACTTCAAGTAGTCCAACGACTAACACCCCATGACACCAGGATAAGCTCGTAGCAGTACGGTAGGTTGGCATTGATCGCAAGGCAACAGCGTGTGTAGCTTACCAACGTTCGTATGCCTGTCCCAACTCGAAACAGAAGACATATCAGGAACCATTGTGCTTAATTAAAGCGAATAAGCATTGCTACATACAGAGGAAATTATCAAGAGCAACTCAGAAGTTGTGAGAGATGATGGCGGTGGGTGCAGACAAGGCAGGCTTCCTGGACGTCACCCGTCCATGTCACATGGGCAGCAATAAGCCAGGCATCAACAGGTCACGGTTACAGCGATATGTACAAACATTCAAGTTACATGTATCAAGATCCGGTAGAAGGACAATGCGCGGAGCTTGGAATCAACATCGAGAAATATACGCCTGCAGTCGACGAGCTAGCGACTCCCGGACCATTGTAGCTCCGTGAGCTTCGAGGTTCCATGAAAATGCTTTAATTCAGGCAAGTATAATATTTCACAATGCAATGTGGCAGATTGTCGCCGAGGTACATGGCCCCTTTCTCTATGGATGCCAAATACGATGTCGGGGGCCCTAACGAATTTCTGCCCAATACCACGTATGTGATACATGTCAACACAGCTCACAATCGTTTCGAAATATCCTTTCTTTTAATTTGGCGTATTCGCTATCAATGTAGTCATGTACACATCATTCAAGACCGTCGTGCGAGTTTTTTAAACTTGACATGATACAGGTATTGCATCTGCTGGCTAGGTAGTTGAAGCAACCCGTCCCGAGTGTCTTGCATTGGGCACAAACAGAACATTAAAACACGAGCAGGCAAGGTAGTGTATGTATGTATTCCGCCAAGTTAAGAAACCAAAAAAAAAGAAGAGAAAAGGAGTGGTTTTAGTTGACGAATCGGAAAGAAGGCAGCAGAGCGGTAGGCAGCTTGGCCTTTTTGGTGTCCTCCTTGCATGTGCATGTGTCCTTTGTTGTCCTTGCTGTCCTTGTGGGAGGATCCATGCGACAGTCGATTCAAATGAATATCCGCGTCACTGGTACTGGTTGAGAGGTACTCCCCCTGCACAGCCATTGGCTCGCTCTCCCCAACCCTTGACACAGGTACGATGGCATCATCAAACCTGATTGGATATACAAGGGTTCGGTATTTCGGTAATCAAATCGACGGGCTGTTCCTGGCTGGCGACTGTTCCAGAGGTTGGCTAGTACCCTGAAGAGGCGGGTTGTTAAACCATTGCTACCCAATGTAAACAATCCGTCTTGATGTACCAAAAACGAATCGAACCACCTGGGTGACGAATATTAATGTGCTGAGTAATGAAGACCAGGCCGCGCCTTACGTGAGTTGCAACCAAATATAGCTCTATTACTTTCGGCCTGCAGCAATTGCTGAGAGAAACAAACGCAGACGTCTGGAGTCACACCCACACCTGTGCCCAAGCACATGCCTGCAAGCCACTGCGTTGGGTCTCTATCACATGCATTGGGGATATAATTGGACAAGCTGCCAGCCATCAGAACGCGAGGTGCCTGGTTGGCATTTTCAAGGGTAGGAAATATGTCACGGTAGTGCAATCACATTCAGAGTCGGGGAGATCGCTTAGGTTGTATTATGTCTATAATATCAAGTCAGGTTCCTTCAGTTCAGGTGGTTCTTTTTTTTCTGGTCGTTTTACGACTCCTTACATCAAGGGTACTATTCCTCTGGTCTCTGTCTCAACTCATAAACTCCAAACTTTACCAGATACTATAATGCCTTCAAACAACAGCCCTTCACGATCTGTGACGGTGGTAGCTGTCCCTCCGCCACAGGCAGCAGAGCCAGCAAGGTAGCTGCACCTCGCTTTTGGTTTATTTAAGAACAAGGAGGTTGGCTAACACTCTGCGTATTCCAGGATTCACGAAACAAATGGCAGCGGTTCCAGTACGACTACTTGTTCTAACGGGACCATGTTACAACAATATGTGAACGAATTGAGACGCGGCTATGTTCCTGTAACGGAGCGGCTGGCCGCAGATGCAGCTCGATCCGCCTGAGGTTGGGACTGTTGGGTGCTGCTTTTATTAATATTGGAGCTAGCTTGTCGGAAATTAAAATAAATTATTGGAGTACGACTCTCGACAGGGAAAACCGCTCGTGTAAGTGATATTACCGCGACAAATACACTCGAGGTACAGGGTAGGGCGGTTTCTCCGTCGTCATGAATAGTCAATATGTATTGTGACGATGAATTATGTCGTTCGAATTATAGCGAGTTCAGATCACTTCCTCAACCAGAGTCCGAGCCATTCTCCAAGTTCGAGTACGAATTTATGCAGTGACCGATGGTAGGACATCTATTATAAGCTTTAATTGAACAATGTTGGCAGTTCTAAGGTGCCGTTGTCTTAGAATGTGGAAGTCAGCAAGAAGCAAGAAGGGGCGTGCAATTTTTTTTTGGCAGAGTCGATGGTGCAAAATATTCTGCACCCCCCTCACCCTTTCGAAGTGCCTTCAAAACGGGTTATAGCTGATCAGTAATGCTATACAACCTAACCTAATCTCAAGTCTCAAGGCCGATGCGAGCTTCTAAGCCTGATATTTACGATCAACAATTTTTCTTACACGTCCCAAAGAGGCAAGTGCTGGAACAGAGCGCCTTGCAACTTGCGATGAGCATCTCTCTCGATTTCTAACTCTATAATATTTCTGACAAGCCCAGTTAGCTTCACGAGGGTGCTTTCACGCTAGTTGTATCTAGATACTTCATCACATCCGAGCAAAGAGTGTTCATCCTTGATCCCCCACTACTGCCATTCTGCCCATCAGCCAAGAGGAGCTGAAACGCATAGCAACCATATTTTCCACCCATAAGACTCTTCCAGCCCATGGACACGCGGGCAGGATTGCAGATGGATACAGCGTGTCGTTTAACCACGCTACCATCGGGTATGTCACCGCCATGACAGAAAAGGCAGTCGCTTAGAGCAACCCTTTGGGAGACTATGTAGCTATGGATACAAGGATGGGTGACTTGGTGAATGATGACCAGCACGAAGAGCTGCAAAAGCCAAACATGGAATCATTCGAACGCTTCATTGGCAGAGAGTGTGCGACGCCAGGAGTACTTTTCGCTGCATCATGATGCTCCCCCGCATTGAAGTAGCATCATGCCTGGACAAGGTCAGCACGCGGGTTTGACGGACCAAGGTACCGCTGCTGCGGTAGCCAATTCAAGGCCTCTGTTTGTGCGCCGCTGCTGATCTTGTTGATTGTTTCAAGTGAGCCGTACGAGTTCATGCAAGGCTCCTTGCCAAGGGTGCGTACCGTCCCATTGTTGCGTCATTTGTGTAAACGCAAAATAGCGGTGGTGTGCTTTCGTTTGTTTTGTTTCATCTCAACGGAACATATTTGGAAAAATGCCATGTAGGCAATCGTACATACAGAACATGATGTCGGGAATCTCGATGCGGAAATAAACGGCATCTGTGATGCACCCATATAAGTGCCCACCCTATACTTAAAAAAAAGACGAGCCAAGGAACCTAGGCCTACTGTGTAGGTAAATGTGCGATGTCTGTAAAAACCGTCGTTTATCAGTCCCTTGTTTCTTCTGTAACCGATCGACAGCGCCGAGTCATGCGATATTCCCCCCGGCGAAACACCCATCCAAGTCAACCCGCCCATCTCGAATCCATGCATGAAATACGTCACCAAGGAAACACGGAATGGAACGGTAGATATGCGGCGTCGCTGATGCCCGCAATGACAATGAGATTAATTGGGTTCCTCGAGCTAGCCTAGGAACCGGCCCTCAAGACTTTTGCAATAGAGCCATTGCTCCCACATGGACGATGTCTCGCCCAGAACGAAGTAAATACAAGAATCATTACCCCCCAGCACGCTCATCGTGCTACGCAGGACACCCGGAGAGCTTCTCAAAATTGGCACAGGTGATCCTCGTCTTGTTCGCAAAATGCACCACAATCGACCGGTTGCCCAAAAAGGCCGGGGTCCCTTCGGCCAGAGACGTATAGTTATCGAAGTACCAAATCTCCAACCCTCGCTTGGGCTTGCCATACTTGCCGCTGAGATCGCCCACCTGGCAGGAATCCTTGGCCCTGCTATCGCAAGGGGGATCTTCGCCTCTGCCGTACGGGTCCAGGTGGGCGAGCGTCTTGGTGCAGTTGCCATCGGCGGGGACGCGGTCCTCGTGGATATGGTAGACTGTTGCATCAAAATGTCAGTATGGTCGACGGCAGGCCGGTCCAGGTATTGGGGAGAGCAAGACGTACGGAATGGTCCGCCCTCCTTGGGCAGGTTCTCAAGGCGGACGTCGAACCTGACGCCCCTGCCGTGCGGGCCACGCGAGGCTCGTACGCTCCCGCAAACGTTGCCGCGTATGTTGCCGTGGTAGAAGGCGTCTTTGGGGAAGACGGCTTGGTAGGTGACGTGGGGGTTATCGAGGACGACGGGCGCGTCGTGGGTGGCGTGGGCGATGGCAGAGATGCCAGCTACCAAGAGGGTTGAGAAGCGCATGGCTCTTCAATGTTGTTTCAAAGCAGCCTCGAGTGTATATGGATGACGAGTTCCAACGGACGCATTCAAGCACGGGCGAATGTGCATATACCGACAATGTGGTGACTTACACCTCTGACGAGCCGTCGATGGAGCAAGCCAAAATGCGAGTCTGCACTCATTGTCCACGGGCGGCGCATCCACGCTTTTAAAAACAATCGACCGGTGCCTGCTCCTCCAAGCAAGGGCTCCAAGTCAGCAACGCAGTCTGGTGTCATGGACTACGACAGGGGCCGGCCGTGTTGCTGTTGGGCGCAGGCGGGCCGCTTGCGAGGTACTAGACTGCTAGCACAGGCTGCGGCGGCGAAATTAGACGACAAAAAATGGGTTACACTCTCGTGTGAATGGATGGATCGGGTGTTTGCATCACACTTGGGGCCCAGATGTCGGCATGGCGCCCGCTCCGGCCCCCCGGACGACGCCATCGTACCGAGCTACCCGTATACCCGGTCTGCAGCACGCGAAACACGTCAAAGTTGGGCGTGTTGATCTGTCCCACCGTTCAGTCGCATGCACAGACCGTCTGCCATCAAGGCCTCTGGGAAATGAGTGCCGATCAGCAACCCCTGCCGTCGTGCTGGGAGCTGTGCCCGTGTTTCCTGCAGTCCGCCATCCACCACCAACGCCAGTCAGCAAGAGCAGCGGCTTCGATTGAATTTGTTCCTTGTACGGAGTACTCTGTACATACTCCGTACCCTCCAAGTCCATTCACTGACGGCGTGACAATGTGCGGCGCCGCTTTTCCACCAAGCTCTTGTGGCGTTGCTCGTCCATTTTCGGTGCCGTCTAGTCTGTGTTGCGTGTATGTATGTGATTACGGCTCTGTACGGAAGACTTTGTAAGCCACCCGGCAGCCACAATCTCCAACTCTGCTCCATTTCGTGCCCATAGCCTATAGGTCTATGAAAAACGGTGAGTCTTTCGTCCCGCCGCATCTGGCGTTGTTGGTCAGTGTCCACATTCACCACGCGGCACCCATCCCTTCAGTCCACAACGAGTATCGGTTTCAAAGGCCCACGCATAGCCATTCCCTTTGTATAAACGTTTTCCACGTGAGATCCATGGGGGGTTGTTTCTACCATCTCACAAGGCTGGGGTTCGGCTGACGATTGTGGCTTGCGGGACGACGCATCAGGGGCGAATGCCATTCACGACAACTTGATCGCCGCGACACGCGCAGTCCCCGAGGCCTGCTTAATAGGGCGCTGATGTACGGAGTACCCCTTACCTCGCGTGTATGCTCAATAGCCATCACGGTAGCGATCCGATTGTCTTAGGCAGCGAGCTTGAGTTCTGACCTCCATCCTGAGAGCCAGGGACACGGGCACACATAGCGCTACATATGTAGGTATCGGGGATATTAACTCATTCGTTAAAAATAAGTGCGGGAAAAAAGTAGCTAAATAGCTACTAGGTGTAAAAGTGCATACATATGTATCTCATTGGTAGCTTATTACCGAATGCGTCATGGCGTGCTCCCAGTTTCTCCAAAATAAAAGTCTTCGAACAAGCGGGAGAAGGCAGCTTCAATACTCGTTCCCATTAGTGGGTGTTTGATGTGGTTGCTATTGCCGGGGCTTCCTTTGTTCCTCAATCATGTACGTCATTCTTCTTCTCATTGTCATTGTTATCTCGCGCTTGACTCGTTTTATGCGCCGCCGTGAGCACTAACTCGGAAGGCGGAAAAGCGTCTAGGCCCATGTAGATGGCGCGATGCAAAACTTTAGATCTTATGGTTCAAAACAATACTCCGTACTCTGTAGTGGCGATGCAATTCGATTCCGGTGCCATTTTCGTCCCACCGTTTACACATGTGCATTACTTTGCACAACATATGCGCCTTGGAAGCTGAGTGTGACAGAAAGGGCGGCAAGAGCACTAAGCCGCATACATTCTCATCTCATACCAACTATGCTCTCGCGTAGTACAAGACCATCCAACCATCGACTCAAAGTAGACAGGTGCATTACTTACATCGCTTATGGAGCCCTTGGTGAAGCAACCCATGTGTGTCAAATTTGCCAGCCTCTGCAGCAAGGAGGCTTGAAACGGCTGACTGGATACCAAGAACGCCAGGAACTGCAGGGAAACCAGACACATTGATTGCTCCCTGCCCGCTAGACGCTTTGTGATACCGTCTCCAGCGATATTACGGGGTAGCTATGACTTGGCGAATTTGGAGGACCTCAGCCCCCGCACACGAAGCTGCCATGTTGTTCACTATTACGCAGATGAGGATCGGAAATTCCGGTCTCCCTTCCTGCCATTTCCCATGAAGCTCTGATACATGCATGGTAAGCATTTCACTACGTATGGATCGTCATGGGGCCTGAAATGGTGGCTCGGAAATCCAAGAAACAAGCAAGCGTGATATGCGCCATGACTGTACGCAGTGCTGTCATGTCCGGTCCAATCGACAGGTCTCCAAGGCTTCCCCGTCTTTTATTGACACTTTCTGCGAGCAAACACTCCCAGTGCGGAGTACCCTGTCCTGTCAAGTCCATGGCGGTCCTGAAATGCTGAGAGCTGCCCTGCGGTGCGACCAACAGCCCCCGAACCAACACCTCGACAGAAACATCATGTCTCGGAAAAATGCAATCTCTGACCAAAATTCGTCCCATCATTTCCACAATCCGGCCTTGTTCCCTCCCCCACGACCCCGGCCTACCAACCAGCATGGCTGCCGTCGGGCCAAGTCGTCCCATCTCCGCGGCCATGAGACATTCCACCGACTGGCACACATTTCGCACCATTGTCACCGACATGACTGTACTCCGTACATGTGCTGCTTTGGAGCTGTCCATGCGACTGTGCTATTGGACGATGAGGCACTGGCGACATGAGCGAGCTGGTATTGGGCAGCCATGGCTGTGTTTTGCACCACCATCAGATTGACCCCTCCAATACTACCGAGTACGGAGTACCAGACATGACAAGGAATCAGGATATACGCGACAGAGAAGACCTGGTATTGATGGGAGATGGAAAATACCCTGCCGTACTTGTCGCTGTCGAAGAGGCTTTCCAGAGCATAGAGTGTCGTGTGATAATTGCTCGTATTGCGCGTACCAGTCGCCGCAAGGTTCAAACGGTGTCCAGTTCGTCACACTGCGCGAACACAGCTTGGCATTTCTGTTGGATTCGACCGTCCAGCTGACGCATCACGGCCGGCATCCCAACCAAACAGTCTGGTGTGTCTCGGCAAACATCGAGCGCCTTCTTGGGGTAAACCGCCCAGTGCCGATGCCGCCACCGAGGATGCGATATGAAGGCATCCCGCTGTATCATCAGGTCGCCCGGGAGCACGTATTTGCGCAATCCGAGAAACAAGCTGAATGCGAGTGGTGAATTGTTCACGCCGGGGCCAGCTTGCCTCCTTCGTCTTCTGTCATGGCCGGGCTTTCGACCAGCTCGTACATGCAGGCCAGGCATGCACCCAGCGTCCCATTGCTTAGCCGGGTTCGCTTCTTGCTCAGTGCTGTTCGCAAGTGTTGCAAGCTACGCATGTACGGAGTAGTACATCTCTCTCCTTTGCCAGACGATCGACTGGCCATTGCGTTCATGGGCGAGCAACGGCGTATGCAGCTACAGAAACTGGGGAGTCCATTACGCCGCCCTGCAGCTGCAACAGCCAATTTTCGTCTACATTACTACCACGTTGGGCAGTAGTAAGCTTGTAGTAGTCTACATGCCATGGCTGGGCATGTAGCTGGAGAGAAAAATGAAGTGAAGCTGTTGCCAGTTGACGGATGGTGGTGCATCGGTGATACAGCTGACGCCAGGAGATCAAGTCTCTGTCCCGTATCGATTCCATGCGGCAAAAGTGATGCGTTGCACGATGATGAGATCCGCGCAGGAGACTTGGACACGAACCGAGTGTTCGTCTTGGCCGCAAACTCGACCGGTGTATCCGACACCCCAGACCGGCCATGGCAGATGACGGCCCTGCCATCGTTTCCAAGTTCACCGACGTCGCTGTGTCTGAGGCAAACATCTTCAGAGAAGACGTACATGGTCTTGCGAGTGTATCCGCCGCAAACGCGCTTCGACTTGCGACAGTTGCCGCACGTTGACTGGCTTTGATCCTTCTCTGAATACAAGTGTTACCGCCTTTAGATCTCCCCGGAATACCAACCACGTTGACGGAGCAATTTGCAACCGCGTCGCCCGTTCATGTGCCAACGGCTGAAGTCGAATCGGATAGCTTTCCCGTTGGGTAACCTCCAAGAAAGGTTAACGAGCAACTGGCCAATCGGACTAGCCATGCAAAATTCAGAAGATGGAATGCGGACAAGAGTGGTTTGCCACATGTTTTAACGTTTTGGTCCTCCAAGGCAGTGCGTCCAGAAAGAATCGAGTTTATACAAGGTGACTGGGCCATCTTACATGTCAAACTCCCTGTATTATACCCGTGCCCGTACATATGCGGACGGAAGTCTAGAGTTTCCGGAATGGCAGCCGGCGCTAAACTGCTTCCAGACACATTCTGCGGGAGCCAAGCCTGACGCCAGACACCTCTGTGGTATACATGTAGCATCCTCTATGTCCGAGACCCGTGTAGAAGCCAGCGCGTGAAGCCTGGATGGATGGACCTGACGCCAAGGGCAATATAATTCTCGGCACCGCGGTTCCGCGCTTCTCATCTCACGTCCTCCACCGTAGTGCTTACAATCAACGCAAATTTACCACTGAACCCCATGTCCACGCTAGTCGCTGTTATTCCAAAGATCGTGTACAAAACAACTTTATAAACTTTTATCTTACAACTATATCTCCTTAGATGCGGAGTAGCTCGCGGGGACTCCTCTGCCATATAATTTTCCTAGGTAAGCGAGTCTCCACGAGCCACTCCGCATCTAAAGAGATTGGCTGCGGGAGATGACGTTAGTCCCCGCCAGCTTACTGAGCTACTATTCCTGTTGACGACAGATGAAGGCTACCATTCAGCCCCGAGATAAGCGACACATCTTGGAACTTGAGTTGCCTTTATTTATTTACTGCCGCTTGATCCAGAACAGTCCAAGGATAGTCATGTCTCACAACGGCGACTGTGTCAACGGACTTTGAAGGCTGGCAAAGCATACGACGTGCAGATTGGGGGTTTTGAACCCAAATCTGTCACCACCCACAAAGTCAAACCAAGCCACTTCAGTGGTCACACTCAAAAGCAAGTCTCGACGAACACGAACATCCAACTTTATTCTAGGTATATGTATGCCCACGAAACATGGCACTTGCCAGAACGAATGAGGGCTCTAGAGTGGCAACGAAAGGTCGGGTCTCGGCCTACGTCCCTCATATTCGCCCATGTAAGAGATTTTAGGATACGATTTTTATTACGGAGTACTTGGAATGCATTGTGTAGCATTTTGTGAAGAAGGTTTGCTGTGAACCCTGGTGCGTACTCTAGAACACCTATACAAAGGTTCCGCAGAGAGCACGTACGAATTAGCTCTCTATATTAACCTCGCGTTGCCAACAAGCCCCTCAACGAGACAGGAAAAGGTTTCGATGGCAGTCCAACATGCTACCGCGCCTCAATCCAGACACAAATGCTCAGGTCAATGTCCAACAAACCAAAATCTCCCATGATGTTCTCGGCCGGTGGGTGTGCAACACATGGGCCAAGGTGAGTAACAATGGCGGCGATCCGTTCGATGTAGTCGTAATCAGTACAAGAATGTTTGGGGAGGACGTGGCCGACAAGCTCTATTGTGGCGCTAAGAATATTGGCCTCCGGGTGCTTATCGTTACATACATGTAAAGCCCGATCATTCCTGCTGCCCACCCATCAATTGATGCCCAGAACCTGCCCTAACCAAGAGACTCGTAGCAGGAAGCAATCGAGATCCTAGGCATTCCCCTTTAATAAATACAGCAGCGCGTATCTGCTCTTCGATGCCATCCGGGAAGACATGGAAAGGACATTGACGCTTGGAGGCAGTTGATGCTTCTGCCGCACTAATTATGCGGGCACATTAAACCATGTGTTTTTTTAGCTTTGTCGTAGATTCTAAAGTTTGTATTAAGTAGGTGTATGTATCCACTATTGCTGACACATAGAATAAACTCAAACGTAGAAAGAAGATAGCCTTTTTAGACGTTACAGTACTTACTAATTAGGATTTTACTTATAAAGCTATTAATGTCGATCAAGCGACCCTTTTGGCATGCTATTACAAGCTGTTTATTTTACTTTTGTGTAGATAACCGTTACTCACGTAGACTGGCTAATATTGTTAGTACAACGGTGCTTACTTAAGTTGCTGTAATGGTCTGGGCTATGCCCGACCTTATTGTTAGAAGCTGCCCTTGGAAGCCTATATAATGTCAATTGAGCAAGTTATAGTCGACATGCTTGTTTAATTCGTACCAGACCAGACTCGACATTTTTACCATAGAAGCTTTGGGGGACGGGATTGCGCTGACACTCGCGATGGCCCTATTACCATGCCTTAGTCTTCAGCAAATCAAGGGTTTCCTTCAGCGCGGGGAAAGATTACGATATAAGTGGCTTGAAGCTTAGAATATAGCGTTGTAATTAAATAACTTTAAATACTACAAACTAAAGTCTAGAATTATTTTAGGGTTTTAATACTAAAAGTAAATTTCTAAAAGTCTAATAATTATATAGTAACTTATAGTAAAAGAAATTTAAGTTATAGCAAGTAAATTAAAAAGTAAGGATATAAAGTTAAAGTATAATACTAATTTAGTAATTTTTAAGATTTATTATAAAAACAAATTTTATAAAAGTAAATTTTATAAAAAGTAATATAATTATAAAGTTAATATAATATATTACCTAATTTTACTTATTATATTATATATAATAAAAAAGTATAAATAAGCGCTATATCTTGGATAGAAATCTTTTTATTCTTAATAAATATATTTACTTTACTAATAAGATACATTATTCACATATTATTAAATATCAATATGCAGTATTCTATGCTCTCTATTTTGGCCGTCCTTGCGGTATCCTCTCTGGGTTTCCCACGATATTCCTGGCGGCAGGCCTCTCATCGCCCTGACTATATTAGGGTTTGCAATTATATAGATCAGCCTGTCAACACGCAATACTTTCCAGGACAACCAAGCTATAGATTAAATGAAGCGCCACGAGGTTGGATCGAACCTGGGCAATGTGAAGAATTTAGCCACATAGCGGAAAACGGGGACCTAAAATTTACAGTTAATGGCGATGACTGGCAGGCAGAGTTAAGCCACAATGCTGGTCCAGACAATTACGATTTCGCCTTAAAGGGGATCACCAACGACTTCCCCGGACATGCTGTTGGTAAATGTGGCGACGTTAGTGTTTACTATCGCCCAGGTGGAGAAGCTACATGTTCCAGCGGCACTCCAATCCAAGTTGACCTCCTTGAAGGGGAACATCGACGAGTATTTGGAGTTCCGTATTATTATAGGGCTGGGTGGTATTAAAAAGTGCGAATAATGGCAATAACGGCAGCTCAACCTACCGACACAAGAATTGCCAGGCATATCTTAGGACAGTCTTATTTTAAAGGAGGATATTTAATAGGTTCTATGTATTTGTATCAGTGGAAGTGTAAAAGGAATTTAATATCGGCTACTTGGATCTACTTTCCTTAATAAATCTACCAGATTGTCAACAGCGGCGTGAGCTATACTATAAAATAGAGCAGCTATTTGACACTATTAGCATCGATACCAATCAACATTGCTAATACGGTCAATCTCCATCCGCCACAGCCCCTAAGCGCTAACCATACACCTAGGTAGCCGTGTTCTCGGCAGCCTCTAGTTCCTCTTGTCCGCAATAAAGGCAAACTGATCCGGTGGGACGCAGGCGTTATACACAGGAATCATGTACATATGTAGCCGATTCTACTTCACTTTATTGCAGGCTGATAGTGGCGCGGCTTGGCACGGAAACAAACACTGAAGCCGTTGCATTCGCACTTATAGTACAGAGAAAACCCCCGACGACATGTAACTAACAAGTCAGGGGGAAACAACCTGCACAAAAGCGTCCCAGAAAATCCACTATTACCCACTTTCGTAAAATATAAAGCGAGCCCAACTAGCGAGAGGCCGCACCTCTTGAGGCCCTAGCTGAAGGGGGCGCACGCCTCGGACAAGACTAGGACAGCAGGATCGAGCACATGTGCGCCTTTTGCCATATTTCCACGGCGCTACGGATGAGCAGGCTCTTGGATGGGCTACTCCTGAACATAGGAGCTGGTATCTCTTCACTAGCACCCCTCGGCGGGCATCAAGTCACCGTTGACATTTCCTAAAGTCATGGAAAGTAGACACCGTCTTGTCCGGTGACAATTCGACCAGACTTCACATGGAGAGCAAGCTCCAACGCTAGTGGCAATGAAGAGCTACATCTGTTTACCAGCCTTCTAGTCTCTTTTTCCAAAACGGAAGTTGTCAGAGACGGTAGAATGAGATGACTGGATACCATTTTGTGATACCGAGTCGGCACGTGTTACACGACAAGGCGCTAATGAAAGGGTGTAAATTGACCAAGGGCATCTTAAGTTAAATACATTATATAATGCTGGATAATTCTCTTGCGTTATGTATTTCTTATGTTTCTTGAGTTGATATAGTTACTCTTATTATATCTTTTATATTCAAATCAGTCTCTCTCTCAAACCAGCAGTGGTGCGATTTTGTTATATCTACCTGATAATATAAATACTCAAAATTCCATTCAATTCCGGATGCTATTCTCCAATTACAATCAATGGCTGAAATAGCCTTTTGATCTCCGTATTCTCAATCGTGCCTGAATAATGAAATACTGTCTATCCTGTCAAATGTACTATATCGTTACGTGCCCCCTTTTCTAGTAACAGCAATGCTATCTCCCTATTTCTAGTTAATACGGCCTTGTGTAATACTCTCTATCCTCTCCAATATATTATATTAATATTTATGCCCTTTTCTAGTAAGAATAAATAGTATCTTCTTATTCCTAGCTAATACGGCCTTATATAATACTATTTATTCTCCCTGATATATTATATTAATATCTTCGCCCTTTTCCAACAAGACTCAAGTGATATTATCTTCATATCCGCAGTTGATACGGTTTCGCGCAATACTGTCCCTTCTTCCCGGTATTTTACATCAATATCTGCCCCTTTTTCCAGTAAGAGTAATACTATCTCCTTATTCCCAGTTACTACGGCGTCATATAATGCTGTCCGTCCTCCCTGGTAACTTGCATTAATATCTGCCCCTTTTTCCAGCAAGAGTGACACAATCTCCCTATTCCGAGTTAATACGGCTTCATGTAGTGCTGTCCGTCCTGTCAAATATCTTCCATTAACGTCGGCCCCCTTCTCTAGCAATATCAACACCATCTTCTTGTTTCCACTTAAAATAGCTTCATGTAGTGTTGTCAATCCTATGAAATCCCTTTCATTAAAATCGACCCCTTTCATAAGTAGGAGCTCCGTCATCGTCTTATGTCCTGGCCTTCCTGCCCATTGTAGATATGATTGTAGATATGGTAAACCTGCTGCATTCATAGCCATCATGTCGTCTCCTAGATCTCGTGTTGGCTGTTTTAATAGTAGCCGCACGATGTCCTCATATCCTGGCATAACTGCCAGCTTCGCTGCTGTCTCTCCAATCCTATTTTCGTGGTAGATATCAACCCCATTCTCAATCAGCATCCGCACCGCCGTCACATTCCCATTCCATGCCGCTCTGTGCAATACTGTTCCTCCGTGTATCGTAGTGGCGTTAGTGTCTGCCCCTTGTTTCAAGAGCAGCCGTATTAGAGCGCCATTTTCGGAGTCAAATGCCCAGTGTAGTGACGTTCCTCCGTATACATCTTTCGCATTTACGAGGGCTCCCTCCTCCAGCAGGAGTCGCACAACCGTGTCGTGGCCATTTCCAGCAGCCCTATGCAGAGCCGTCTCTCCAGACAATGCGTTCCTTTCCATCACATCGATACCCGTCCCAAGGAGAATCCGTAGGGTTGCCTCATTTCCTGATTCGGCCGCCAAGTGCAGTGCGGTCCCTCCACACATGTCCTTGGCAGCAACATCGGCCCCCCCATCCAGAAGAAGCCGCAGGATATCTCCATCCCCGACTTTGGTTGCATAGTGTAGTGCGGTTCTTTGAGCGTTATCAGAACAGTTGATTTCGGCTCCACCATCCAGTAGCATTCGCACAATTGCCTTGCTCCCTGACGCGGACGCTTTATGTAGAGCCGTCTCTCCATTCTCAGCTTTGGAGGCGATATTGGCTCCGTTGCGAAGAAGGAGGCGCACTGCTTCCTCTTGTCCTGATGCAGCCGCACTATGCAGCAGAGTATCTCTTCCCATATCCTGTACGTTAATGTCAGTCCCGTATTGTACCAACAGCCGTACGATGTCATAACGTCCAATTACTAGCGCTCGATGCGACGCCGTGTAGCCGTCAGGATCCTTTGCGTCTATTTCGCTTCCATTTTCCAAGAGCAACTGTACTACTGACATGTGGCCGTTCCCAACAGCTAGGTGCAATGGTGTCCAGCCAAAGGCAGTCTTGGTCCTCACATCGGCTCCCTTATTGAGAAGCAGCTCCACGATGTCCTGATGTCCGGTTGATGCTGCCAAACATAATGCTGTCCATCCAGAGTGAGTCTTAGACGCCGCACTAGCTCCATTCTCCAATAGCACTTGTACCACCGCCGAGTAGCCACTTCGTGCAGCCCAGTGCAAAGCAATCCATGGACTTTTAAAGGCCTTCTTTGGTTGCAGCGACCGTTTGATGACCTCGACGCGGAAGGAGGACCTTATCATAGGATCCATGGGACATGTGTATGGCGGGAAATAGACGTCAGTGTTACTTTGGTACACCCAGAACCAAGTCCTAAATCGCTACGATTGTGAATCGCAAACGTCTAGTATCGTCTTCTTAAGTAATGCATTTCCTTGTATACCAGTCTCTTGAAAGTGAGTAGCCCAATTCCTTGCGGCGTAGTCCAAGAAATTATGTCTCCTGGCATATTGATCCACTTGACTTTCAATGTCCAACGAGGGTAACCTGAGATTGATTTCAAGGGGATGGTCCTGAAAATGAGAGAACAGCAAATACCAAGTACAGGCCTCCGTGAGGATGAGGTTCGATTCATTTAGATATAGTGAATGCGTCCACGGTCCCAGGCTCATGTCTATTTCACCATTGGATCTGGTTAAGAACTCCTTTGCCGTATGGTGGACGAGGTAAACCTTCGAGTTTACGATTTTGACTAAAGGTCCACACAATTCTTTGATTGTGCTATGAATAGATGGTTCAAGATCTAAGTCTTCGTTCGAGTGGTCGCAGCGTGTGATGTTCAATGCTACGTTCATCTCTTCGAGCGAAAGTGGCCTCACTGCAGCAACAATTATATGAAGGAGTTTTCGAGAAGCTTCGTCGTTGGAGACATGATGTAGAATTTTGTCGTAGACAGCATGCAAGGTGCCGGGTATGGTCGTGGCGATGTCATTTAATGCTGCCCGGGACACCCGGGCGCTCTCCTCGACCATCTGCAGAATAAGAGATACCCACAAGAATGTTCGATCAGCATTGCTAATGAGACGTTTCTGCAGGTCAGCTCTGGCAGATGCAGGCAGAGACTTTATATGTCCAATCTCATCAACTTTGGCCTTGACGACAAGTTCTATATCACGACTGATGGCTGTAGTCTCGTCTTCCATCTTCAATCTAATTGTTGGTGGCGCAGTTGTACGAGGCGAATAGAATCGTCTTTCGATTGCGCCGTACGGACGACTCGTAACGATGAACTTTAAGAAGGAGTTTGTATCTCGGCTCCCGGATGCTGAGAAAAACTTGATCAAGGAGTCAATGAGAAGGTTTCGAGTCAGCAACTCGCACTCATCCAATCCGTCTAAAACACATATAACATTTCCACAATCGGCATCATTTAGAGCTGCTGTGCAGATCTCCCATAAAGTGCTGAATTCATTCGTAAATTTTTGGTCCTTGTTCTCATACTCTGGCATAGTGTGTTTGACCAGGAACTTCTTTGTGGTAAAAAGCTGGTGCAGTATTGCACAAAGAGCACTAGTTGCGCTATTTTGCTTGTCGTTGTCATCTTTGAAGTAGAAAAAGCAGACTGTGCCAGGAAGGATAGTTTGAGACTTGTCGCTCTTAAGCTCACCCAAAAGAAACGAGGCCAGGACAGATTTTCCGCATCCAGGGTCCCCCGACACCCATAAGAGACTTGATTGTCGCTCCTGACGCCAGCGCCGATATTTTGGATGCCGTAAGAACCACTCACACGTTCCTGGTACTCGATCTGGGTTCCTTTTTCCATGCGATTTATAGTCTGATTTGTAGAGCGACTGCAAGCATTTTGTCTCATCTGCGCAAAGAACTAGTATTGGTCAGTAAATCCCAAATTTAAAAGTTATGTATGCAGCATCTTACCTCCGCCGAGACGAGGATTAGCTGGAGGGTCTGCACCAATGGCATAGAGCAGCTCTTTCGCATATGAGGCAGCCGTTGCGGCGGCATAGTGACGCCACGTGTCGTTTTTATGACAGTCGGCATAATCACAGATTCCTCGTATGACGGCAACGGGCAATGTGTTCATGAGCCCAGCTACTTCCATCTCGAGGCAAATTATCTTGTACTTATCCCTTAATTCGTCGCGAAGTTTTGCATTTTTAATAACTTTATTTCCAGATCCAATACGTCCGTAATGAACAATAGGATTCTGACTGTCTCGGGGATCTCGTGCTACCAGCGAATATTTGTCGTCCGCTTCTTCTGCTTCGTACAGTTGATCATTATCCACGCCTGGAAATAGAAACTTTTGACCTTCGGGTTTCGTTTGAAACACGTCAAGGTGCTTCAAAAAGCCGTGGGAGCGGTTGAACTCGGTCTCTGTTTGGATGGTTGAGATGGCCGTTCGCAATCGCAAGTCCGTGGGGTAAAGCCAATTCTTCTTGATAAAGCCACCAGCCGTCTCTTTTCCGAGTTCGTAGCCTATAACGCATTGCACATCATCGGAATCCTCTGTTGGCGCAGCTACCACAACATCGCCGAGACGCACATCAGGCTTCAGGTGTCGCCCAGGCACTCCAGCACCAATGCCGACCATCAAGCCATAGCGCAAATTTGGAAAGCTTTGCCTCATCTGAGACACGAGTATGGCTGCAGAGACAGTACCGATTGACTTTGTAGGCAGACCAGCTAGAACAACATTATGGCTGCCGATAGAGCCCGCTATGTAGTTGTTGTCGTCTCCATGTCTACCCGGAAATACGCCATCGTGTCTTTTATCCAACATGAATCTTGCAGCGAGTGCCTCAACATGGAGGGCGCATATCCATCCTATTGTGTAGTCCTCGTATCGGAGAGTGGCAGGCATAACGTGCAAGCAATACGGGGCCGATGAGATTCAATATTTGCAGCGAAGGAGACAATCGAGCAGCTAGCTGGCGAGGCAAGCGATGACGGGCATATTAACGGCGGAAAAACTGTTCAATGGAAAACGAAATGTTAGCGGTGAATAACGAGGAAGACGGATACTAACCACGAGGCAGAGAATGGAAGCCTTGAGGCTGCTTACCGTCTGCCGAATTCCCCGCCTGCTCTGGCCATCAGGTGATGTGGTGCGGTGTTTTCTTAGAAGTCCAGCGACATCTGGGCTCTGGTCGCTCAGGTCCCGGTATGGATTTGTGTAACCGGTTTTTTTGGTGTCAATTGGTAATTTTGGACCTGGGCCGCTGTGCTGGCACCGTTGATGATGGGCAGAATGCTGGCCGTTGCATGGGAACAGTCTGGTGCGTTTGAAGTCCGGTCTGGTTTGTCACAAGGCCAGGCCATGTCTGGGGTCTTGGCGTGGTAAGCAGTGGCGCCGTCTCACCCTCTTGCCCAACAATATTCCGTGATGCATTCAATGTTCAAATGTTGGGCCGTTCCTTCCCGACGAGACCAGACATTTTAGTGGCGGCACGGCCACATCACCGCCATGTATTTCTCAAACAAAGTCTATGGCAAAATCGAATTTGACCAGACGTATTGGCCATGGTGTCACGCTTCAGGCGCATGTCGACGAAACCTTGACAGCAATACAACGTACTCCCACAGCTCCCTTTGTCACACAACCAAAGGCCCCAATGCCTGCACATGTGGTCTCTACTCCGTAATCCCACCTAGAATCCCCCCCGCACGACTCCATCACCCGTGGTCACATCGCCGCTTGCGGGGGATCGGCATCTAACCTGCCATGTAACCAGGGGACGTGAAAGTTTCTGCACCAAACTTTTAGCCATTTCTTTCACAGTCTTTTTTTCCCCATAGTCATTGCCAAGATCAAGGTTAAAATAATCAACATGGGCAGTTTCTGTCGTCTTGGGACAAAAAACGCACCGCACGTACCGGCGCCTGCGCGGTCCAAGGAGGAGAGAAGCTTGGTGCAAAGGTTGGACGTGTTCCTGTTGACCTTTGGGTGTATTTCCCAGAGTGAGTCGTGATGAAAATCCAGGAGATGCGATATCTGATGCAATGCCGCTGACTCCCTGCTGTAGTTATCAAGTATGCTCTTTCGCAGACGGTTAGTTGAATGGAATCCGACTGTTGACCGTTGCAGATTCCTGGATCAGTCCAACATAAGCAACGCCTATGTGTCCGGCATGAAAGAGGACCTGGGGCTTTGGGGCAACGAGCTGAACCTGTGTGTCTTCATCGCTTATTCGATTCTTACCTGGTACCGAGTATGCTGATACCGACCTTGTAGATTTACCACCTACTTCAACATTGCGTACTGCATCATGCTCATCCCCTCTCAAATCATCATGACCTACGTGCGACCAAGTTGGTGGCTGCCCTCGCTGGAAGTCATCTGGGGTGTCATCACGGGGCTGGTCGCCATGACTACCAGTGTGAAGCAGGTGTATATCCTGCGGGTGTTTTTGGGACTATGTGAGAGCGCAGCATATCCCGGCATGATCACGCTGTTTAGTACGTTCTCTCGCGATACCCAACGCCATTACGCCACGAGAGCATCTGAGTTGACGACTGGCAGTGTGCTGGTACACGCCACTGGAAATGGCCAAGAGGATCGGCTTCTACCATTCCTGCCAGGCACTTGGGCAGATGATGTCGGGGGCGATGCAGGCGTCCATTGTGAAAACCATGGATGGTCGCTACGGCCTTGTCGGGTGGAGGTAAGCATATTCCGTCACCACCAGTGTCTGATGGCTCATATTTCATGTAGGTGGCTCTTTGTCATCAATGCCATCATCACCGTCATTTGGGGCTTGGCAGGCTACTTCATGATTCCCGACTCCCCAGGCAGTCCCAATCCATGGGCATTCTGGTTCAAGAGGGTCCATTCAGAGTATGCTCTGCATCGACTCGAGAGGGAGAATCGGCTGGATGCAAAACCCATTACTTGGGCCGCGGCCAAGTACGTTCCATTCATCGCATTTAAGACGTATGGCAGTTGACCTTTTTAGACGCACATTCTCCACGTGGTTGGTATACGTCATTGGGGTCATGTACATCGCCATGGTCCTTGGAACGTCGGGATACAACTACTTTGGTCTGTTCCTGAAATCCATCAAGAATAGCGACGGCTCACCGAGATGGACCACTGTGCAGGTCAATCTGATTCCAATTGGCGGCAGTGCTATAAACGTTGTTTTTGGTACATCTTCTGCCGCGTCTTTACGCCTCTGGCGTAGCTAATTACGTTTACAGTTTGGATCTGGGCATTCTTGTCCGACATTTTGAGAACGCGATGGACCTTGATTGTGCTGCAAGGTATGTGCGTCGTTGGTCTCTACCCAACATGACTTCTAACCCACCTTAGCGGCCATTGCCATCATCGTGGCCATCATTCTGACCATCTGGACGACGAATCCGAGCGAGACTCCGTTGTCAGCGGCGTATGCTGCTTATTTCATGGCGCATGTCCCACTTGGAACTGCGCCACTCATTTGGGCGTGGCTTTCTGATCTGTATGTCGTTTCAAGTTTTCACTAAGAGTCTGGACTAAGCGTACGGTATTGCAGCGCACCACAAGAACCTGAAGAACGATCGCTTACTGTCGGTGCCGCTATTGCTGGCTACTATTCCATTTCTGCATGGAGCCAAGTTCTCGTCTGGCCCGCCAGCCAGGCGCCATATTGTGAGAATGGCGTGGTTTAGCCGCTGCCGACGGTGTTGCTGATATACTTGCAGATAAATACGGCTGGCAGTCGTCCATTGCAGTGTGCGCCCTCGTCATTATCCTGGCCATGATTCTTCGTGCCGTTGACGTGAAATACCTCAAGTTCGTACCTCACTCAGCCCTGGCTGTCGTGTACACGGCTAACGTTTCGGGACAGGCCGAGGAGAAAGGCAGCATTGGAGGTCGCTATCAAGCAGGAACCTAGTCCGACTATTGAAGACGCAAAGGTAGATTCGAGGGCGGAAATTAGACATGTTTGAGCCATTCCCTCTGGCATTGGGTTGATGTCCCTTGACAAAAACCCGCAACAGCCATTGTCAAGACTTGAGGTGGTATTGAATGACAGATGTGGGCGAGTCTAGCTCTCCAACACGGCTTTCTGAGTACGTGACATCCACTTTGAAGTGCTTCTGCATATATTTTTTATAATGAATACGATACATATTGGAGAGACGTATCATCTTATTATCGAGGGATGTGTTGCTTGTTTTGCGCCGAAACTTCCATGGCGAAAGCTCCAGTCAAGATGCTCCCCACGAGCCATTCTAGGTGCCAAGAAAGCCACCGTTCTCCCATCAGATCGGACCGTGCCGAGAAGCCAAGAGCCATTCCCCACACGATCTTGGTATACACCAGACTAAATTTAATGTTCAATGTTGTCAAGTTGGTGTATGTATCCATCTTGTTTCAACGGCCGGCCACTCGCCATTATACGTGAAGCGACATCTTGCCGACGACTCACGCTCTGGAGGAATGTGAAGCTCCAAAATTGCTGACTGACTGTGGTGGGAGCGTGGGGGGATGTTCAAGTGCGGGTAAACGAAAATGGAGTCCATCACACTACCGATCGTACGACATGCATTATGCGCAGTTTCCGCAGAAATACTGGGCGTTGATTGGCAATCGATGTACTCAATGCGCCCGCAGATTCTTGCATCGACGCCTTGGTGTCCACAAGATTTGCGGGGGAACCGGCTGTCATCTTGGGACCTGTCTCTTCAACCTCACCATTGTATAACTCGTCATCCTTGTCCCAGGCCCCGGCAGCTGTTGAGCCAAGCGAGCTGAGACAACATTGAAGCTAGTAATCTCACAACTCCCGCCAGCAAGCACAAAGTCATCCTCCGCACATGACCGACCGCTCCCATGAATTGTTCGGCACGCAGCCCGATACAGAAAAGTCGACATGAATCGCCTCCTGAACCGGTTCTTTGCAGCGCCGTCCCAACAATCTCCCCACCAGACGCCGTTTGATTCCGAAGTCGACGTGCTGATTATTGGGAGCGGCGCCGCCGGCCTGACGGCATCCTTGCGCGCGCACTTCCATGGCCTCGAACCTCTAGTCATTGAGAAGAATGGCAAAATTGGCGGGAGCTCAGCATACTCCGGGGGTGCATTATGGATTCCTCAGAGCCCACTCGCCAAAGAGCACGGCATCCGAGACAGCAAAGCCGACGCGCTGGCGTACATGGAAACCCTCATTGGACACGTTGGACCAGCGTCGACGCGGCAGCGCAAACTCGCGTATCTGGAGCAAGCACCATTCATGATCGACTTTCTGAGGCATCAAGGCTTCAGCTGCAGACTCAGCAAAGGATGCCCCGACTACTACCCCAAAACACCAGGCGCATTCGCCAAATTCGGCAGAACCATCGAGCCCGGCATCTTTGATCTCAACAAGCTGAATCAATGGCAAACACTTGTCCGCACAAGACCCCTACAGCCACCGCCCTGTTTCACAGACGAATTCGCCAGTCTCACAAAAATGGGCTCATCTGCCCGCGACTTCGCCCAAGCGCTCAAGGTCCAATGCAGAATACTCTGGCGCAAGGCCGTCGGCCAAGAGCCAGCAACAATGGGGCTCTCTCTCGTCGCGCAGCTTCTCCATCTAAATCAGCAGCGTCATCTTGATATCCGCCGCAACACCGCCCTCGTCGACATGATACAGCAGCAAGACGGGGCCGTCGTCGGGGCCACTGTGCAGCAAAACGGCCGGATCCAAAGTATCCGAGCCCGACGCGGCGTCCTCCTCTGCGCGGGGGGCTTCGCGCACAACCGCGCCATGAGGGAGGAGTACGGCCCGGCGCCGGCCAGCACGGCATGGACCAGCACGCCCGAGGGCGACACGGGCGACGCCATCCGGGCGGGTGTGAGACTCGGCGCCGCCACGGCCCTTATGGATAGCGCGTGGTGGGGACCAACTATTGTTGATCCCGTCGCCGGTAAAAACTTGTTTGCGCTGCAGGAGCGATCGCGCCCGTTTAGTATTATTGTTGACTCCTCTGGGTCGCGGTTCATGAATGAGTCTGCCGATTATACTGCTTGCGGTCGCGGGCAGTACGCCAGGAACCGTGACGTCAAGGCCATCCCCGCATGGCTGGTGCTGGATGCTAATCACCGTAAACGATACTCTCTCGGCTGTTTAAAGCCCAGACAGGAGCCAGAGGCTGGTTTAAGAAAGGAGTACATTTACAAGGCCGAGACGCTGGGCGCCCTGGCGGCCAAGATTGGCGTCGACCCGGCCCGGCTGCGGGCGACGGTGTCTCGATTCAATGCCATGGCGAGGGAGGGGGTGGACTGGGACTTTGGCCGCGGGAGCGACGCGTATGATAATTACTTTGGCGATGGGAAGGTAGGGCCAAACCCAAACTTGGGCCCGGTGGCCGCGGCCCCCTTTTATGCGGTTGCCGTTGTGCCGGGAGACTTGGGCACGAATGGGGGACTGGTTACCGACGAGTATGCGAGAGTGCTTAGGGCAGATGGCTCTGTGATTAAGGGGCTGTATGCTGCTGGGAATACGTCTGCCAGCGTCATGGGCAGGTCGTATCCTGGGGCTGGATCGACCCTTGGTCCGGCGCTTACCTTTGGTTACATAGCTGTGAATCACATGGCGAGCGTGTTGACGGAATAAAGGGGAACTTTTATATAGTCTGGTCCTACCCAGAGCTTTGCCCAATGTAGTAAATATAATTGTATTTGTTGTATTTGTATTATATTTCAAATACAATACATTATCATAGATACTAAAAAATGTATTTATAGGAAGTAGGTTATAAAGCTAACTTACCTCTTTGAAATCATATACGTTAAATTACATGAGACTCTACCTCGTAAGCCTCGCCCCCGTTCTCAACTAGGAAGATGCCACCTTCATGATCACCAAGGGTGCCATTCCACTTTTCCTGGGCTACTTCGCGGAAGCTTTTCTGTGTTGACTACAGTCAGCGGGCGACCCATGAATAGTTCTCGGAAGGATTCTCCGTAGGGATTTCTCACCCTAAGACGCCTGAACTTGAAGTACAAGCCGCCAAAGAAGAGGATTCTCCTCTCGTCGCCCTAGTCATTTCCAGTCAACTCGGTCTAATAACAGCACGGGAGCGGGCGAAGAAAAAACCTACAACGGCCTTGTGTTGATGCCATCCCCCAACTGCGCCTCCGCGATGATATTGGACCGACCCGCTCACGGTGCCGGCCTGCGGCACGCTCCCCTTTACCCCGATGGTGACGGAGTTGGCTCTGTTTGCCCAGGCGTTGATGTGGATGTCCTGGGCCGACCACGTGGTGGTCATGACGTAGAAGCCATGCTTGGCCACGTCGCCGCACATTTGTAGGATCCTTTGCGCGTTGTCCTTGGCCCACCTCCGGAAGGGATCTTTGTGAGGGTACGTCGTCAGCTTGACGGCGTCTCCGCAGAGCAGGACCGCCGCGAAGCCCGAGGTGGCCCTGTATTCGAGCAGCGTGGAGAAATCGACGGGGATCCCTGCCGCCACGCCTGCTTCGGCCTTGGCCTTGGATTCCGTGACCGTGTCCGTGTATTTGGGTCCCCAGGTTTCGAAGTATGCCGGCTTCAGGACCGTAACCCCGGGGCCGGCGAGGCCAGCCTGCTTCAGCGCGGCCTTGTCGTTGAGGTCGATGATGCTTTGCCAGAGTCCGCTGTCGTCGATGTACCCGCACACGCCGGGTTTCGCCTGGTCGTGGACGTCGGATGCCGGGTGAAAGAGGGCGTAGCCTTGGCCCCAGGTCATCATGGCCTTGGCGTATCGCTGGTGCTGGTTGCTAGCCATTGATGTTGGGTCTGGTTGTATATAATCCTACTCTCCGGGTCTGGGCTGTGTTTGTTGTGCTGCTATGCTCTTGTGCCACGGCGCGGTGCTCTTCATTTCCACTCCATGGAAAATGTTGGGCATCCATGGTCTCACGTGTTCTGAATGCCATTGGCTGTCTTTGCAAGGCTGCAACCGCCGCATGCTAACATGACGGCTCTGCTCTTGCTCCTGGGAAACCATCACTAGACTCATATACCGTGCTGCTCATATACCGTACTGCAGCGTCGCCACGAAAAGATGCCACGGAATATGCGCTGCGAGCCGTACAGGGCCGTGCACGGGCTGTTCCTGGCGTGGAAAGATGTTGCGCAGCCAGAGGCGGCCATCAAGGAACAGCTGAGCGACCTCAAGGACACCCTGAAACATTACTACAATTACGACCAAATCGAAACGTGGGAGATTCCCTCGCACAAACCATACAACGCCTTGGATCGAAAGCTGCGGGATTTCATCGACGACAACGACGGCGAAAAGACGTTACTGATTGTGTACTACCGCGGCCATGCCGCAAGGGACGAAAGGTCGCTTGTGCTCAAGTTGTGAGTCATGTCGTCACCATGATCTTATTTCGGCTCTGACGCGGCTGCAGGAATGACAGCCAAGAATCTCCCGGCCTGTCGTGGACGGCCATTCAGCACAAGCTCATGGTCGACGTCGAAGCCGACGTCCTCTTGATCCTCGACTGCTGTCACGCCTACAGCGCCGCGTACTCGGACTTGACAGGCAGAGACGCGAGCTCGGAATCTCGGGGGTGCGTAGGGCTGCTAGCATCCGTCGACGACGGCGAGCAGTCTCACTTGCGCGGCGATCACACCTTTACCAAGAATCTCATTGCTCAGCTGGTGGAAAGCCACGCCAAGCCCGTCGAGGTGGCTAGGCTCTCGAACGGCCTGGAGAAGCGTTGTCGCAATTGGCGAGACCTCCGGCCCGAGGACGCGTGGAAGATCAAGATGCCCCGGTTTCAAAACTTGTCGATCCATATTGACCGGCAGATGTGGCTCATGAGAATCGACGAGCGAGCAGGCGCCGACAAGACACCCCAAACTCCGCCGGCGGTGGCACGGATGCCATCTCCGGTCCTGACGACGCGTGCCGACGCCCCCCAACCGAAGAAGCCTGACACGTATCTACATTTCGGGTCCGACGCATTCCAGTATGAGCGGCCTGCAAGAAAAGCGTGAGTCCGGTCGAATACTACTAGGCGGGAGCGAAGCATCCGCGCAACTAACCTTGTATATACAGTGCGGAAGTCTGGACCGAACGCCAGCACATGCTCCAGCAGCTGCTGAATAGCCAGATTGACAGACACAACAACGAGCGTCTGGTCAAGGTAGCCATCCTGAGCACGGGCGTAGACGAAACCTCGGCGCTGGTCAGCGCAGCGGCCGGGCGAGGTCGGTTTGAAGCCCGCGACTTCACCGGGAGCAAGAGCTGCGCCGACAAGATGGGCGTCGGGACACACAGCATCAACATGATGCTATACATGACGAAATACGTCAAGATCTATGCTGCCAAGGTGGCGACCAACGACTATTCCCAAGAAGCGATTGCCTCGCCCATTCGCATGGTACGTGCGTTGCGCAACCCAATCCAAAGACAGGAGCTGAATGCACTCACCGCAGGCTCTCAAGTTTTGCATCGACAAGTGGGATGTCGATTTGATTGTCATCCCGTTTGGGTTCAGGCAACCGGTTTCTGGCATTGATCTGGAAATAAAACGAGGGCACGCAAAAGGCAAGCTGATCATGGCCGCCGCCAATTTTTTTTCAACGTTGACATCACGCTACCATCTATCGTTCCCGGCAGCCATGCCCGGAGTCATGGCCATCGCCGCCGTCGACGGCCTAGGGCGCCTGAGGCACCCTATCTTTCCGCCTCCGTACTCTCCATCCGTTGAATTTTCCACCCTGGGCCTGTGCGTCCCTGACTTCGAGGACGACGAGACGGCACCGTCCTGGCGGCCGTTCGAGGGCAGGGGCGGCAGTGCGGTGGCTGTTGTGGTGGCCGCGGCGCTGCTCTGCAACGCCTGGAAATATACCTGGTGCATTGTTCCGGACTTGCCCGGCCTTGTTACATGGTGCAAAATGCCTTTCACCCGTGAGGGCTCTCGAACCTTGTTGAGGCTCATGTCCCGTAAGTGCGATAGGTACTCCTTTATTGCGCCGTGGTTCTTGTGGAACAGCGAAGTTGAACATAGTTCCATCCTTGCACAGTTCGAAATTTTGGATAATCTATTACGGTTAGATGACTCTCAAAACTCGCTGGTTACTAAATAGCTGAGTGTAATTCACGGCCATGGCTCATCGAATTGTCACGAAACCCCAGAGTCCAGATGTCGCTACCCTAGATATTACTAGTGGGGTTTAGCGCGGGGCGGGCCAACGGTCTGGCGGCGAGGACCGTCGACGCCTTGCCCGATTGGGGTGCCGCCTATTGAACCCGGCGGGGGACATCAAACAGGCCAGACTACAGACTGTCATGCTGGTCCAGTCGGTATAATCAAATTGTATGGCGATCAAGGACTGTAACTGCGATTCATTTATTAGTAATATCTTATAACTTACGTATCACCTCCGATTCCTGGTTCAGAGACGGTGACTAGCCAACAGAGCAAAACCATCAAGGATACAAGGCTTTAAAACATCACAAGGTCAACTGCGCCTCAGCAGCCCGTCACTACAAGGTCTGCACGACTACCAGTAAATCTTCAAAAAAATATTAATAATTACATAGAAGTGGTAAAATCCACGCCACTCTAGCCAAAGTGACACGATCGTCAACCAATTCTCAAGCCCACCAATGCCTCTGCCATTCCCCAAAAGACACTTTTATCCCAGCTTAACCGGGGTGCTCAAGGTCAGCGTCACCGGCGACCCCGACAACGTAACCCACACGATCGGAGGCTCATTTCCCAAATTATCGCTCTTTGGAGAGCCGCCACTAGCAGAGACGGTACC
Organism: Metarhizium sp. BCC 4849; assembly: GCA_037953715.1. NCBI lineage: Eukaryota > Fungi > Ascomycota > Sordariomycetes > Hypocreales > Clavicipitaceae > Metarhizium > Metarhizium sp. BCC 4849. Next base: position 363,827 of record JBALJW010000014.1, on the reverse strand, counting down.
ACTTGGGATGGTTACCGGAACAGGAACGCTGCAGGCCGAATTATTAGCGGAGACAGTGATGGCCGTGATGGAAGTACCGTCCGCAGAATACGTGTAGCTCGCATGCGGCTGGCATGCATCCAGGGTCATGCGATTGATAAAGTACGTCGCAATGTCATCGTGCTTGAGCGAGGTGATGGGCCAGTTGGTCAGACGGACCATCTCCTGGGCCACTGTTTCCACCCACGACATAATCAGGGACATTTTACCAGTCTGTGATCCCACAGTGATGGATGGCATATCGGTCTGTCGTAGATTTGCTTGGTGGAACATGTACGGGTCGGCCTGGAGACGTAGGAGATAGCGGCTATTGGTTGTGCGGGCGTTGTCAAGCAAGTTGCTAAAGGTACCGGAACCTGCTGAGGTATCTTTCCACTCCTGCAGGGTGCAATCAGATGTATCGCAGTTGTAGTAGATGGTGGTGGCCCAACGGGGAATGATCCAGATGCCTGTGGCGCCGTTGACGGCTACAGTAGAAGCGAGTGGCCAGTACTGGTTCTGCTGATTTACCAGGATGGGCCGGGTATTATCACCCACGGCGTACTTGATGCCGTTGTCTGTCCATGCCTTGATGACGTCTGCGTTGTGTAGGCCAGTAATTGCCGGGGGGATCAGACCTTGGGGTGAGAATCTCTGTGCCTGTGAGATGCCCATCTGCGCTAGCCAGGCTTGGTTGAATGAGATCTCGCGGGTGGCATCGTGGTAGGTAGAGTTGTCTAGTTCCTCGTGAGAGAAGGTATGAGAAACGTGGGCAAATGAATTGAGATTTGCTGAGGTCAGAAACCATGAAGCCAAGGGATCTATGCTAGCGCACTCCTTGGACCAAGTATATGTTACAAAGCGCGAGGGCCACAGATCGACTCCCGTCCCAGGGGGCTTGACAAACTCGAGAGGGGGGTCGGGTGGCTGCACATAATCGACGGCTTGGTTGGGATTGCACTTTCTCGGAGTGGAGGTATCCTCGTCAACAGACGAGTCGATATCGCCATTGCCATTGTGGCCAAGCTCCATTATGTAATCGGAGCCAGCGGGCAGACGGCTGTTTATGCTCTTCTGCCAAGCGACGTGGGCGTCTAGGTCTCCCGGTCGAAGCTTGAACGTCGTGTTGGCGGGCAGATACATGTCTGTCTCGAGATGGATGTCGTCTACTTGGGTGTTTAGATACACCTTGCGTTTACCGACAAACAGACTGCGCGTCATCCAATGGATATACGTATGCTGTAGGAAGCTAGACGTTGCAGACCAGTCGGGGGCAAAGTCAAGGAACCACACCATCTGTTCACGGCCGCTGATGTTGTTGATGACGGCCGCAACAGATTCCGTCGAGAATCCAGTAGCAGGTGCAAAGACAGCAAACGCCGTGGCGATGCTTGAATCGGTTATCTGGGCTGGATAGTGCCACAGGCCGACGGTGCTTACAGTCGCGCCACTATGCCAGGGTTATTAGCAACCACGGCGTCGATACAGCCGCGAGTAAGGGGCCACCTACGTCTTGAGATTTGCGCCCGGGAAGGGAGCGCTGCTGTTGAGGCTGACAAGCTGCTCTTGGTTGTTGTTGCAGCATGACCCGAGAGCCGTGGTGCCTGGCTTGCGTCATTAGCATAAGTCGACGATTGCAATGAGATTCCGGGGCATCGTCATGCCCAAAGTGGCGGTGCTCACCAAATTCCGGGCCAGGAAACTCCTCGAGTCGAACCATGCGCACATGAAAGGCCGACTGATAACTGTAGAGCTGGTTCCATTGATCCGTCGTCAGGGCGCTGCGGTACGTTCCGTTGTAGTCGTAGGCAACGCTGTCCAAAACGACGATGCTGCCATAGTTGCCATTGGTGGCGGACGAGTTCAGGACGGGCAGCGATCCGCCGGCCTGAGGAATGAGTGCCTTGGTCCAAGGGATTCCATACGCGTCCAGGCCAAGGCTTGCTTTTGCGACATCAGCGTCGTTGGCGGCGATGATGAGAGCCGTGGAGGTGACGGTAGTAGCGGCGGCTACAAAACGAACAGCAACCCCCAGAAGCGCAAGGTAGCGCGATGATGCGTGGTGCCGCATTGCAAGCGGGATGGGATTTTGAGTACTAAACGAGTGACTAGAGAGAAGGCAACTGATGGAGTTGTCAAAGTCTCAACTTTGGAGCTCCTGATGTCTTGAGACTGGTCTCAGTCTTGGCGGCACAATTGGGCAATGCCTGGCTTTAATTCAAGGAGAAAGGTTCTCGGTTTCAACAAACGCGCTGATCAAGAACATCAACAGCCGCGAGTTGCGGAGAAGGTCAACCCCAGTTGAGACGAGAACCCGGTACTATCTGGAGGGCCCGATCGGCTGACTTCTGATGAATCCGCAGGCATGTTCCCTGTTCTTGGTACCAGACGGACTTGACATGAGGAGCGGTGGGCTCGGGAGTACGGCATGTGCAAGCGGCATGGTAGCCCAAAGCGCATTAAAGGTCTGGTCGGAACGAGTTGATAGTATAGAGTCTAGACACGGTCGCATTGCCGCGCACGGACGGGGCCGTCCGTTGATGTGACGCGGCCCTGTTTGCCGCCCCAAGATGATTCCGTTCTAGCCGGTTCGTATATGGAGACGGTGCCCCTGGATAAACGGGTAAGCGGCATAGTAGATAGAGTTTCCACGCCGATGCCTTTATGCCGTATCGCGGAACCCGGGGTGACCTTGCAGCATCTACAGCCGCAAATCCTGCTTGGTCGTCGTGTGGCCCCAGTGCTGTTTCTTCGAGGTTAAATTCCTGCCGTCGCCCTATGGAATCTGGGCCAAGCCTCACAGATTGCATCTGCTGAAGGTTCTCAATCGTACATACCCATGTGGGGGATTCCCGAGTGGCAGGTCAGCTCACGGTCTATGCGGTTTCATCAGCTCTCGCGCCTACACATGTAGCACTCTGAGAGGTCGAGCAAAGTCCAAGTGGGTTAGTTCGTCAGCGCCGTGCATCTTTGGTTTGCAGCCTAGTACAGCCCGAGAGCCAATTTCGAGACCAGACTCTCCTGGCTGAGGCTGACGGTAGACCCATACGAGCCCTGTCGATCCCACGGCTAGTTAACCTGTGGCGCCTGGCTCCTTAGGGTAATAACACCCTTATGATGATTGGCACAGGCTTGACATTTCGTCGTAGAAATAACGCGGTTTAGGACGAAAATAGAAGGGGTTTCGTGATCGGCGACTCCGGACGCGTGGTTTGGACACGCCGACAACGTCCCGTTCCTTCCCGCGACCGCTTCTGCATCCGAAATTGGCGACAATCAGGGACTTTCAGAATTGCATGACGGACATGTTTCATAAAAATACGTGATCTTCTATTCTATAGTCTGTCAGAAGCAGTCGCCGGGTTGCCCCATTACCGCTCGAGGCACTCGCCTGTAGGCCGTCCCATGGCGTACTACAGCAGTCAAACCCCAGAAGACCAATCCGTCAGACGCGTGTCCTACCATATTCGAAAACGGCTCAGGTAACAGCAATTCATACCGAATCAACCGGCCAAGATCCTCAACTACGAGACGCTGAACTTGAACTTTGTATAGTCATGTTTCGGGACCCCGCAAACAAAAGACACCAACTGGTCTTTAAATACAAAAAGTCGGTGAGGGACTTTGCCCTACGTCCCGTGACCGTAGCCCTCGTGTAACCTTTGACATTGGGCCATTTCCGTGTAACATACGAAAAGACTTGCGCTCTCCGCCAGCCTTTCATATTGCCATGACTCTGCCGGCGATGGAACAAGGCGTCTTTGTCAAGGCCAAGTCCCACAGATGCAAACCATTCAAGGGTGAGGGGGTTCGCAGTACTAGAGCTGGGAGGAAATTTGGCTCTGGCTTATTCAGACATGAAAGCCGTTTGTCAGTTCCCAGTACTAGGGCTCATCCACAATTCATAGATATCAATGAATGAACCTGCAGCCGTTTGACCAACATAAATTATCCGACAAGGCGCAAACGGCAAACAAGAGTCCCCTACGTACTTGTGAATCGTCTTTTCCCTAGATACGTTGATCCCCCTGTTATCTATTAAATAATAGCCTTTTTTTATGTAGTTTATAATAAAATATATTCACGTATATTTATTTATATTTGTGTATATTTATATATATTTTCTTATATTATAATATATTTTATTTAGAAACCGATTTTTATAACAGCTAAGCGGACCTAGTCAAAAGAGTAAGCGCGTCGAGAAATTCACAGTTACTCGATGCGTTTGTTAGCTTGTTGCTCCAAACGGAGTCAAACTGCATTTCTCGTACTTAAAAGGCCTTGTTGTGCCTCGTCTCTCCTCTCGCCCGTTGAGCACTTCTTTCACGTTTCTCGTCATTACCTACCTCCAGGATGCAGGAACAAACCTTTGAACTCGATCCTCAGGGCGACGTGCTGCTAGTTCTCCGACGTCCAAACTTGCAACACCTTGGCTGGGGTCAAGCCGACGAACATGCAACCGACGAACGTGAATATTCAACTGATCAAGATGAGGACGAAGAGGTTCGATTTCGACTCTCCTCGAGGCATTTGAGTCTTGCATCGCCTGTCTTCGAAACGATGCTATCCGGGGGCTGGAAAGAAAGCACCATCTCCGCTCAGCAGCCTGGTACAGCTTCCAATGAAAAAATCGACAAAAAAGATGCAGCTCTACCACTGGATTATGAGATAACAGCAACGGAATGGGATGTAAATGTTTTCATCCTCCTGATGAACATTCTACATGGCCATCATCGTGAGGTGCCGCATTCCGTCGACATAGAAACTTTGGCAAAATTTTCTGTTTTGGTAGACTACTACGATTGCCACGAAATAACCGATTTATTCGCCAATATTTGGATAGAGGATCTCCAACTCTGTCTGCCAACAGTATACGGCAGACACTCGACTATCTGGCTCTTTGTGTCATGGGTATTTTCGGATGAAAATATATTTAAGTAGATGACGAGGCTGGCTATGACCGATTGTCGGGGCCCTCTTGAGACCTTGTGCTTGCCACTGCCGCCCAAATTATTGAGTATGGATTCATATCTTCCACGCTGGGGAACATACTAACTTGCGATGCAGCTGCCATCGAGAAAGAACGAACGGAATCGATCCGTAAAATGATACATCTACTCGGCGAGTTGCATGACGATCTTCTCAAAGGCGACAAAGGATGCAACTTTTCATGCTCATCCGCGCTTCTGGGAGCACTAATGAAAGGAATGGACTCGAACAAAATTGAACGGAACCAAGATCCGGAATCCTTCGCCAAATACAGTGTAAGGCAGATCTATTGGATACTAGTAGGGATGGAAAGCCCAGTCAACTATGATTATACTCCAGAAGCCTTTCAATCATGTGAACCTCATACTTGCACCCTGAAAAGCATGCTTCAGCCAAAAGCTGATAGGATTTGGAAAAGCTTGACGGGCCTACGGCTAGGCGACTACAAAGCTAAATAGAATAACTGTGACAAGGGCTCAATAGAGGGCTTAGAGCAACAGCTCAATTCAACTAGTAACAGTCTTTGGTACCAAAGGTCCTTGGTTTTCCTCAAGGCCTTGAGGGACCGAAGACGTCTATTTATACAAGAAGTCGGTGAGGGACTTTGCCCTAGGTCTCGTGACCGTAGCCCTTCAATGTTATGTAACCAGCCATTTCCGTGTAACACTGGTAGCCTCACTGGCCAGCTTAAGCCCTCTGATTCTGTCGCTCGGACAACATGGGCGTCCGGGACATAATTCCAGCATTATATATCCGTCTTGGCAGGGACCAGGCAGTATAAGATTGGGTCAAGTGGCATACAATTACCGGGCAAGACCCTTATTTTAACTGGGGTGACATGAATTTACCGTTGCTGGACATCAAAGATGGCGACGGGGATACCAGTGTAACCGAACCGAACAGGCTTCGCCTAGAAAACCCTACTCCTGAGCCATCCAAGTCTAAAATTGGAAAAAGCACAAATACATGCTGGCCCTATAGTTAATAAGACAGAGGAAAGCAAGCTGCTGTTCACCTAAAAGACTTCCATTTCATCCGCCTCCCCCTTTGATCTACAAGACCTTTGCACCGCACATCATGCCAGTTTACACGGCCAGAGATGGCTCGTTGGTCCCGGTACTGGACAGTCTAAATCTGAAGTTGGTAATTAGTACAATTTCGCATGCGGCATCGATATTGCTTACACACGCATTGTATTTGTGGCAGGGGCGGCATTTATTATTCGCACCGCACTAAAATTGTAAGTCATGCTGCGGCAATTCAAATATAGCAATTTACGACCACCATTACTTACTCTGCTATTACCGCAGCAGTGTCCAATTAGCTTCGCATAAGATATTAGCAGGTATATATTTGCCACGAGTTCGTTGTCCCACCTGACTATTTGCCCGGCATACGCGTCCACGCGGGATACAGCGCCGCTGCTATTTGCGCGCCGCGTTAGCAAAGCCCCATATGACGGTGCAGGGCAGAGACGACTTACTCGAGATTCAATATCAGAGTTACTTGTCGGGCTTGCAAGTAATAGCCCGGCAAGCATGGCGAGCGCGACCATGGCAAATTTCATATCGACGATGGTATACTTGGGGAGAAGGGCACGACGGATTCGGCCTCCTGGCGGCTACCGCTAAGAAATTATGGGCTCTTTATATATAATCTGCCCTTGTCAAGTCTGAAAGCCTCCAAATTTAGGCGACAAACGTTGACGTGGGGGATTTGTCTATCCGGGCTACTTGCCCCTTGTCAGGTGCTTCGCAGCGGGAGAGAAGTGATGAGAGGAAACATCCCCCATGCAGGAGCTGGATGGCTTGAGTCACACAAATGGACTGATATCTACTTCGTATTGAGCTTGAAATTTTGTCATCTGCCGGCATTTCCTTGCTGGCCGGGGTGAGTTTAAAAAGGCCGTTGCCTCCGCCCCATCCCAGCAGAAGAGGGCACGACAGCCTGGCGTTGTGGTAGTATTCCACCAAGCAAAGACTTTGACGACATCGAGGATGGTGGCAAAGAGAGAAGTGAGAGCACAAAACATTTGTCTTTCCGTCTTGTCTCATCACAGTTACCATCTAATTCCATGTCAGCTGGTTTACCTAGGTTCTCGGTTATTCGTATCGGCGGCTTCTTGGGAAGCCTTTCCACAGGACGTGTCTCGGACACTATTTCGGCTGGGCGCTTTCCATGAATGGTATACGTGCCAGTCTATGCCTTTACTCGGAAGGGGACCAAAGTGTCGGCCACACCGAACCTAGGACATGCCGTGCTGAATGGATTCTTGAAACGGCACTTCTCTTGCCTACCGCGTATTTCGTATTAGGGCAACTTGGAAATGTTGTGGCTTGTATTGGGCGGGATAACATGTGTTGGATACATGTCATTGTGCCACGTTGACTCATATGCAGTCCACCTGAGACTTACCACTCACCTACCAGTTGTTGTCTCGTCGACTGCTTGATTGCCGGAAGCCTATGCTCGATATACACAGATGCCGGTTGACGAGCAACTAGTCTCAGACATTGGTTTACTGCCGAGTGAAGGCATTTATGACCAGCTACTAAACAGTTGACATGTCGATTGTTGTGAGGGTCTAGGCATATCCATGTAGCGCAGAATACCATCATCCCGATGGACCACGGGAGAAAGACGTAATCGAGGGAATCATCTGCCACGCGGCTCTCGGCAACAGCATGTATTTAGTGGCGATACAAGAACACATTTTACCAGTGGTTAAACAAGGCATTGGGCGGGTGGCGATGTCATTGGGTTTCCCCGAGACAAATTACCAACATTTCAAACGAGGGTCGTTATCACAGTTGAAGCTATGGATTGAATTGAACAGTGGACGAGTCCTAGGATTGGAGCCATCTAGCTAGCTCGATTGAGGGCTTTTTACGGATATCGTAGGTTATCTAAAAGGTCATATCTTGAGGGATTTAGCTGTGTTGAAAGCCCTGCTTCAATATGGCTGTGGCGTGGGCTTTTACGAGGCTTTTAGGCGATGCCACTGAATAGCAGCCCCTTTCCATTGGAAGAGGGTCTTTTCCGTTGACAGTCCTGAACCTCAGATTATGACCAATCTCATCACGCGAATATCGGATAGGCATGCATATTGATAAAAGCTGTCAAATTTGGTGTAATTGCTAGCAATCAGAATGTCTGCTTCAATGAACAATAATAGCTTGTAAAATACCATTTATCCCTAGCAACGGCCTATACAGGCTATAAGTGATTTGATATTCTTGATCGGACAACTCGAGACGGACAAAAAAAAAAAAAAACAAGCTTTCAAACAGCTCGCTTGCACCGGACCCAAACGTCAGCCCCCTAGCTACAAAAGAGGCATCAGGATTCCCTTTACTACATGCTTGAAGCATTGTCGATTGGCAGGTCCGTATTTGCCCAGCATGGCTTCAGTAGTAGAGACATTGAGCCTTCTTGTCCTTTGTGTCGCAGTGCTGCCAGCAGAGCTCCTTTAATTTGACGGACCCATTTTCTTGGCATGTGTATAACATGAGATTTGTTTCATCAACAGGAAGTAGCAGGTCTGCTGCGGCTACCTGCTTAAGATATTCCTTATGGTATCCTTTTTTTTTGTCATTATATTAGCGTATGCTAGGAACCGAGAAGAGAGCACACCTACTAAAGTTATTGCCGTACAAATCCCAACCGCAGTAGTCGACGTTCTTGGTACATTGTTTTCCAAAGCTCGTGCCTACCAGTAGAAGCAAAGGCATAAGTGTGCGCATAGAAGATGTCATTTCGAATAATCTTGTGTGATATAGATGGGATGGTAGCTTGTTCGTACGAAGATTGGCGATATTAGAAGAAAACGCTTTCGCTGACAGTAGCCACTGGTTATAGATTTATAGATTTGAGGTGGCAATATTCCTACTAGCAGTGGGTTAGGAGTGAAGATGTCTCGGGGACCACATTCTCAGCTGGAGCATTGTTGGCGAGAAGTGAAGATGTCTCGGAGACAACATGGCGGGCTGGGGGCTCGTGTATTGTGCTCAGCTGCGAACTTCTGTTTCATCCTAAATGTCTCAAGCATTGTCACATCACACCGCCTAGGTTGGTCCACAGCGTGAAGGGCTGGGTGAAGGGAGCCGTGGCTGCGGCGCCGCGGGACAACGCCTTTGGGCGGGGGGACACAGGTCATCGTGCTGGTTATACTTGTTGAAACTGCCGAGATGATTTGCCGGTCCAAAACGCGGCAGAGAAATACTAAAAACTTGCTGAAGAGGATGAATGATGGGGTCAAGAAGGATGAAGCGCGTAGGGATCAAAAGAGGAGAATGGGACGTGGACGGTCAAGACACGGAGCACGAGAGAGACTGTTGTTATACCAGGAAGTTCGTTGTTAAGCGTATTTTTTTCTTCATTGCTGTGGTTTACACTACAAGTTCAAGTAAATCTAGCGGCAGCGCCTCGTCCTGACAATCCTGTCTAGGTATATGTATACAGTGGGTGTATAACATGCCCGTGGTGGAGTGTTTGCGGACCGGGATGTTATTCGCTTTTATTTCAGACAATGAAACGATAAGATTGATGGCCCAAAATGACGATTCAAAAAGACATGGCATGATGGGATGTTGCAACTATTTGTGGCTAAATAACGGCATGGACAGACGGCGCGCAAACCCCCCTTGAAAGAATCCCGGCGGCCAACAGCATACATAGCTAAACTAGCTCTCTTGATATTGACAGTAGGTAATCACCCTACTACTGGTGCCGGGGGAACGCATCGATATTGAAATGCACCCGCCTTATTCACCACCACCTTTTTACACTTCATCTGCATCTCTGGCTTGAGAACGGGGCAACCGGGGTTTTGCTTCACGGCGCAGTCCTACATATATTAGCTAATATGGCCATGGCTTCTTCATAAGCACTTACTCTGTCTTTCTTGCAAGAATGACGTCTAAGATCACGTCGAGACTTGCCGCAGTAAGGCAACTCGGCCCTGGGGCGATCGCAATACGCCCCGCCGTTCTTACAGGACTGATCGCCGTCCGGGAGCGCACAACAGCCGTGGTTCTGAGGGCATAGGTACCTGTTTGCGCATACCTTGTTACCCGTGCTGTCTTTCCTGCAGGCAAGATACGCTTGTGCTGGGCATTTGCCATTCCGACTGCTTGCCACAAAGCAATCCTAAGTTTTCGACGGGTGTTAGCACCGTATCCCTCCTTTATACAAGTAAACTTACCCCATCATTGTTGCACTTGCCACAGCTGAATTTACTAGCAGAAGGGCAGTTTTGGAGAGGAGGTGGGTTTCCAGATGTTATCGCCGCCGCGTGCATAGCAAAAGGGCCTGCGAGAAAGGCAAACAAGATGGTAGAGACTTTCATGGCTAGTTATTGGAGGAAAACGCAATGATTACTTTAGAATCGGCAGTAGGGCTGTGAGTTCGTAACTTTTGTGTATTTTGAGGATTTGTAACTATTCATTAGCGCTTCTGGGATTTAGTTATATATGTCTGAAAAGAAGCTTGAGCTTTTTTGTTGCACGGAGTAGATCCCTCTTCACGAGCTTAGCCTTGGCTACAACGATAGGCGCGAATGTCAGATTTCATCCGAGACAATATCACTTTCACGATCAAAGAGTGTCATGAGTGAAACCCCAAAACGAGAGGCGGCGGGGTTGGGTGTGGTCAGTGATGCATGTGATGGTAAGCAGGTTTCATCCCTCCATGTTGCCACCGGAGCGAATCCCGACAGTAGCAAACGTGCATGTTTCAAGTGACAGTCGTGGGACTCAGCGCTTGTCTCAGTCCGAGATCTACGCCCGGCCAAGGGAGTGATGGAAGCAATCATACAGCTAGGCGCGTCTACAATTGTACTTGCCGATGATGTGGGATTTGATCCAATTTTATTACACCAATGATGTAACCACTGTGGTCTGGCAGTTAATTAAAAGCAAGTACCATCATACGGCTATAATCACTGATAGAGTTTATGTATTGCGGTCGGCACGCTTAGGAACTTGAGATGGCATGTCTTGGGGGCGCAACGAATACAACATTGAACTTCTCAGCGCGATAGCCGCCAAGAACAAAGAAAAAAAGTCCAGCCAAGGGTTGCATTTGTGGCTGTCTTGGGTTACTCTCCCCACGGCTGGGCTTGTCCCAGACAACTCATGGGTGAGAAAACATGTAATACAGCGCAGTGCATAAGATCACACGATTGTCAAGCGTTGACCCAGGGCTCAGACAAGTCCACTGGGCACAGTCTGAGATAACTTCCTCGTTTTCACCTTCACAGCCGCGACGATGCCTATCAAAATGACAAAACAATTTCACTCGCTTAGTCCCCGAGACATCACACGACCCTCTAGCACATTACATAATTCACAAGGCATCTTCACTCTGTGGTTCTTGCTATGCTAGACGTCTTCTCCTGATAGCAATATATTGCTCTCTTCCTTGTATAAATGTCACTCCTTGTGGCTCCTTCCTTCCAATACAAGATATTCAATTGTAATACACACCCACCGCTTCACCTTCCGCATTATTACATTTCAAGACAATTAGCAATGTCAGCTTTTATCCATGCTCTACTATTGCCTTTGCTTCTACTGGCAGGTATAAGTTTGGGTGAAAAATGCACAACTGGATCACAGTACTGCGGCTGGCGTTTACTAGAAATGCGTACGTATATTCCCCCAATTTCTTCCACATGCTAACATTGTGCTGGCGAAAAAGGTTATCACAAGGAATTTCTTAAAGTTGTAGCAATGAAATCCCGTCGAGTTCCTGTCAATGACGTAAACCCGATCTTATATACATGTCGAGAGAATGGATTTGTTGAAGTCCAAACTATATGTACTCAGATATGCCAAAGAGGATCCAAGAGGGACATTTGTGAATTCGGCCCCCATACAGTGAAGGTTGGAAAAACGTACTGTGGCCGGCGTTTAATCGAGATGGGTATGTATATTCTTCTAGTTTCGACTACATGCTGACGCATCAGCAAAAGGTTATCAAAAGGAATTTCTCAAGGAGGTGGCAGCCAGATCCGAGTTACTGCCCGTCGACGATGTAGATCCGATTATATTTTCACTCCGACGTGAAGGTGAGAAACTGAAATTCGAGAAACTCTGCAAGCAGGCGTGCGGCAACGACAAAACGGGCAACGCTATCTGCATAATGACATGTGAGACTACCCGGCTTGGTAACTTTTATTTGCGCTAACGAATATTAGAATCGAATACACTAGGGGAAGCAACTGAATGTTTGACAAATAATAGCTGGTTGACGGCTGTTGGTTTAAACGTACCGGGCAGTGAATCCAAGCCTACACATACGGGGACTTTCATAGTTGCTATGGTTAGGTATAAGGGAAATTGTTAGAGACGAGCAGTATTCTTAATTTTACCATCATGTTGATCAAGTCATTGCGGAACCACCCTTCCTGGCCTAAGAAAGACTGGTTATTTCTAGTTCCGAATACTTATCACGTGTGCACATTTGAACACCCGATGCTACTAACATCCTCCACTTTTTCTTAATCCTCGTTGTGTAAGTTCGATCATAGCATCAGAAATGGCCCCATCCAGTGGCCTCACTATCCAAGTCAAGCCCTCCGTCTCTGCTAAGCGCAAGCGTGGCACAACCTGCAAGAGCAATAACTCCGACGACAAAAATGACACCAGTCGTCCCATGAAGGCGAGGAAAACAGCCAATTCCGCGACTGCCAACAATTACAGCTCTGTAGGTCTCAGTAAAGAAGCCAAGATGCAGATGTTGGTGTGTTCACGACGGGATGGCCAAAGAATACTGCAGCGCGGCCCGGGATAAATAACCTAGATGCGTGGGGGATGGAGGAGTATTTGTCGAGGTGCATCGTGAGGTTAAGTGAGCTGGTGAAGATGAGAGAGAAGTATGAGCTAATGATATGCTACCGTTAGATCAACATTACTGTATCCCATTCATGCCGCAGCGTCGGATTGATTCTGTCATGGCCAGTAGTTATATACCATAAAGAATTAGTTGAATTATAGCGTAATTTTTCTTAGTGATCCAAAGCGGCAGTCTTTTTTGACCCGTCTAGGCACTCGAGTTTGCTATCTGCCACACACTGCATCGCTCATCCTTCACTACTCAAATCGCGACCATCTACCATATCATTGCTGAATCTTCTCAGCCTATTGCCAAGGTTCTGCGAAGTCTGTCACAATCGAGACTGCCTCCTCTGCTGCTCAGGCTGCCGCACCACAAGCTGTCTCAGAAGCCGGCGCAAAAGATTGAAAGCATGTGCCCACCTTGGCTCAGACCTAGTTAATTCATCACCATCCCATATTCCAAGATCCCATTGGGTGACTCCTCTCGAAGTAAGTGTCACGGGGTGATACAGAGCGTGCACGCCTCTTAGATGCTCTTTCCTCCATTTCTTCCAGGATTTGACGTTTTTGCTCCTTTGGATCCATGTGAATGCCGACAAAGGTAAAAACATCAGGTATATTTGCGGCCTCCGTCGTGCGAACATCCCTTGAGATCATACGTGACTTGGCTTTAACGGTCATGATCAAGTAATTGTTATTGATGAATTGAAAGACAGGTTCGCATTCCGACGCTTGAGCTTTTAATGGTATCTTCTGACAACCAGCCGTTTTTGGAGGATGGAAGGGCAGGAATTGGCAGCCAGAATCTGAACTCAAATATACATGGCCGGTAATCTTGGCCTCTGCATCTGGGGGTTTGCAACATTCTTCGTCCTCTTCGATATGGTAAAACTCCACATATTTCGACCTGTAGAAGTCGTGGTAACAATGGTCGACATGATCCACGGAATACAAGTCGAAGCTCTTGTCGACGATGGATTCCAGGACAGGCCTAGGGCTGTCTCCCCCTTTCTCAGCCTTCAGCATGGCCTCGTAGGCTGCGTAGACTATTTGTTCCTTGCGACTCTCATCCTCCCGAGTGGAATTTCGCTCTTCCTGCTGCTGTTCTTTTTCATCTTGTAACTGCATCTTTCGGTCTGTGCGTTGTTCCTTTAACTCATAGTAGTAATCGGCATCTGATCCTGTATACGAATGTTCTGATTCCTCGTCATCACCTGAGAGGTAGCATTCGCAGTCGTCCTCATCGTCACATGTACATTCGACATCTGAGCCATCGGATTCGTTGCCTTCATCCTCTCCTAACTCTGATATGTCTTCGTCAAAGTCCCAGGGTTCAACATCACGGTCCTCTGTGATGGCAAGGATGACTAAACGACGGTACCAGGCTGGGAGTTCCCTTGTCGTACGGCGATGACGTGGAGATGAGGTGGGCTGGTTTTGTTTCATTGTGTTGCGTTTACAACAGCAATTTGCGCAGTGGAAAATGTTGACATTTTTGGAGGCTATTTAGGGCCTCAATTGATAGCTTTGTATTGGTGATGATGATGAAAGAACTGAGATGAGTGATGAAAAATCCTGCAAATTTGGCCCCTTTCGTGCCCGGTCGGGTCGGGGGCCCTTGCAAGCCCCTTCAATGTTGGCACGGCACGGGACCAGACCCCTGATGATAACGAACATTGAACCCCCAGGTGCCGTCTGGTCAACTTCAATTTGACTCATGTCCGCACAGTGGTGGTGTCCTGCTCGATCCACAGGCCGTGTGAGAGTATTCAAGATGCCATTTGCCAAGCTTTGAGAATGGAGGATATGCCGATAATCGAATTATCTCTCACGTGACGCACCCTGTCTATAGTTTCACGTGCATCCACCATTCTCTTTGGGCCCTGCGTTGCTCAGGACGAAACAATTATTCGCCAGCCATTTCGGCACGACGCCCATTGAATTGACGTAAAGCAGCTCTGTGTGTGTAGCGTTCTTCCCTCGGCGCGAGGCCGTCAATTAGGCAAGCCTCTGATTTGCTGCTTGGAGCACGAGTCACACGTGACTGACTCCCAAGTCGTACTTTTTTGCCAATGCACTACCTCGTATCGCCTTTCTTTCTTTTTTTCATGCTTCAGAGCAGATTCCTTCCCAATATTCCCCCAACAAATGCGGTTTATATAACCTTTTGGCCGCTATGGAACCGATATATTGTCAAGGCTCCACGTCGCTTTTCTGTCGAGTAAAAAAGGGTGTTGTGCTCAAGTACCCCGTTCCTATCTGGAGAGAAAGCGAGTCGCATACAATGCTTTCTGACAAAATTGCCAACAATTTCTTAGTAGAACGACAAATTTTTCAATTACTAGGAAATCATCCCAGGATCGTTCGGTAAGTTTGCCTATCTTGGGCAAGGAACATGATTGCTAACGCTGTAGAGATATCTTGGTTGGCACGACATACCAGGAGACCAAAACGGATTACTTCTTGCTGAGTCTAGCCATGGCAATCTTCAGCGCTACTTGGACGATAAATTTGAGACGATTTCTTCTACAGTCCGCAACAAGTGGTGTATCCAAGCAGTCGAGTCCATTGCTTACATCCACAGTTGCGGCGTAATACATTCTGATATACGTCCCGAGAACTTTCTGGTTCATGCCACTTCCCCAACTTCGCTTGACCTCTGGCTTTGTGACTTTGGCGGCTCAACGTGCGAGGAGCTTGGCTTGGATGGGGGGCATTTGCCTGACTCGGGATTCTACGATCCCAAGTCACAGCCAGAATCAAGCACACACACGGATATATTTAGCATCGGGTCAGTTATCTACACCATCCTCACGGGGCATTGGCCATACCGGAGTTCCGGTCCGTTCAGAACGGGAGATGAGATGGAAGAGTACAGACAAAAGGTTGATGACTTGTTTGAGCTTGGTCGATTTCCGGACGTCAATAGGCTCTTTGCAGGCAAAATTATGATGAAATGCTGGTTGAACGACTACGCGAGCGCAGATGACCTTTTCAGAGAAATAAGCCTACTAAATGAGTGAATAGAACGTCAATCTTGTACCAATTTTCTTGTAGCAAATTATGCCCAATTACCGTCCTTCTTCTCCTAGAGAGAAACTAAAAATTAATAAAAATATATACTATTAATTTTTAATTATTTTACTTTATAATTAAATAAAATTATATTATAATATAAGTATTATATAAATATAAAATTTAAAGTAATATTAAGTTATATTAGGCTAAAAATAGTAAGAAACTAGATAAATATATATATATATAATTAAAAAAAAGAGGTATATATATTTAGTAACCTATTTCTACCAGCTATTTAAGTCCGAAAGTATTAGTAGTAGGGCTCTATAAGAACCTGGAGCGGTGCCGGGGGGTGGGTGCCAAAAGTGCCAAAAAGTATGGTGCTAAAATTAGTGCCAAAAGGTCTGGTCTCTCATAAACTGATCAATGGGCCCAATTATATTCCCTTGTATTCGAATTCTTCGTAACTAACATGAACGTGGTCCCTGGGGGGGGGGGGGGGGGGAGGGATTAGCTCAATAGCAAGGAGGCAGTTTTCAGTAAAGAAAGGGCGTCTCACCAGTGATTCTGCGTCACGTCGCCCCTGTCATTCATAGTCCGCCAGTGCTCCCAGTGGTTGGGCTCAGCATCGACGGTAGGATTCCAGATCTTCTGCCCCCAAATGACGTACTTGAGCTTGAGGCCTTTGCGGTTACGCATGACCCATTCGGCTATTTGCTTGCCCGACAGCGTGGGAACCTGTCGTTTTTTTTTTCGTCAGTCATGACCTCGTCGTACATCATTGATAGGAGAGGTATTTGTATGCAACATTGCAAGGGACGCACGCCAAAGCCGTCGGAACACATCATGTCGCTCGCCAGGCCGCAGCAGTGGTCCGAGGTGCCGGGACACTCGCAGTCCCGCTTGCAGCCGACGTCCCACACGCGGCCCGGGAAGGCGGTGACAATCTTTTTCGCGCCCTCGACGCTGCTCGGCTTGCAGTCGCCGACCGGGGGGATGGCGGGGGCCGCGTAGCCGCCGAAGCCGGAGTCGCGGCTGGAGCAGCACTGCATCTGGGCCGGGCCCGGGCAGAGGTTGGCCGTGGACGAGCCCGCGCAGTCGGATTGCCAGCGGCAGTTGCCGGCGCAGTCGGGGCCGCACCGCGCCTTGGAGCAGCACTTGATGTCGGCGCCGTCGGCAGGGCACGCGCCCGTGGCCGTGGTGCCGTTGGCGGCGGCGCAGGCGGCCTCGGTCGTGCACACGCCTGCTTGGCCGTCGGCGTAGCAGGGCTCGTTGGGGGCTGCGAGGGCCGTCGTGGCCGCGAGGCAAAACAAAGTCACGACGTGGTGGCGCATTTTGGGCATCAGTCCATGTCGTCACTTGGGTCGGCGGTGGCAGCGAGGCGGGTCAATCGGGTCGGTGCTGTTTTATAGCCATGATGCGGCCATGTTTGCCGGCGGCTTGGCCTTGGTCCTTGGATGATGCTGGGCGCATTTTGGTGGTGGTGAACAGGGGGCGGTGCGTCGAATCAGCATGCACGTGCTGCGGCGGAATCGACACGTGCTGGCATGGCCCTGTGATATTCAGAGTTTAGAGTTTGGAGTCTAGTTCAGGGGTCCAATTTTTAGATTGACATGACGAACAAGGTTTCGGTTATGCTTGACGGCTCTTCAGGTTCTCCGCGCGCTACGTCCCATTGGCACCAACTCGTCATGTCATGACTCGTCATGATGCTCACCGCTAAAATAGCCCCCTTTTCCGACTGTCAATGCTGCAGTCTCTTGACGCCCTGAGGGATAACACGAATTCGTACTTGACACTACAGTAAGCTTCAACTTGCCAGTCATCCTCTCAGCCTCCATGTAAGCTGGTGTACGGAGTGTATTTAGCCGCTTTCCATCCCTATTGAACCAAATGGTGGCAAATCGCATCCTGATTCCTGCATACTCTACCACTGCTCACTTTTCCATCTGCCAGCTCCAACACCATATCCCTCAAGGCCTAAATACATGCATCGTCATCTTTGTTGGCGGAACCGTATTCAAGACGGCAGCAGCGGTGGAACTGGCTGCATCCTACGACATTCGTCTTCAAGCCAACGCAAAGCCAATCATGGTGCATACCGCTGCTGACAGATCCGCAGCAGGCTGTCGTCGCCTGGGCCTCCAACGCTTGACCTTTGGGTTTGTCACAAAAAGAACCTTTTTCCGTAGCCGGGCGAGGTTTGAATAACCGGCCGCCGATCCCAATTGGGGGCCTGTTGGCCTGAAGGCGGCATTTCTCCGTCTGCTCACCGAGTAGGCAGGCCGAGGAGAAGTTACCAGCAATAAGAGCGCCGTCCTCGGCGGTTCCATTACTGCTGATACTGCCAATGTCCCCGGCGGTTCTTTTAGCGGAAAAATTGCCGATGACCCAGAGAATAAAGGGCATGAGGTTCCAGAGCATGCGCATCTTGGTCGTTTCTGTGCAAGAAAGGGACTAGTTAGCTGCCTCGATTCGACTCAACTTGTAAAGTATAAACCTACAAGGTTGTAAAAGCTACGCGATGGCTATGGTAGATTTCCGCGCAGTCTGATTCGCATGAGATTCTGGTCCAGACACGCCCTCGTGAATATTTGGATGTTTCTGCTGCAAGTCTGATGATGTCCCGATTTGGCTCGCTTTCAAGCCCAACCCTGCCGCTGCAAGACGGAAAGCTGGCCTGAGACTGACTAGACGAGTAAAGTGTGGCTAGACTCAGTAGTAAGATATGACCAGACCCTTTTCTCGCTGGACAAGTGCTGTTGTTGATTGACTTCAATCTGATGGGAAGTGAATTTGGTTCGTTGATGCTCTCCTTCTGCCCGTGTCTGCTCGTTGGGCAGCAGCTTCGCGTGCTTGCAGAATAATGTCCTCTGACAGAATGTCTCGAGGCAGCCGAGCCCTAGAAAACCTACGGTTTGTCTTGGTACACAGCAAAATCGTCTGGTTTTAAGCGCAGTATTAGTCTCACTCACATCTCCGAGTGGCCTGTACAGAGTCCGGAAAAGCCAAGTCACTTCTGAGACGTTATGGGTGCGTGATACGGAGTTATCACCATCGGCATCCATGGGTCGCATCGATGATGGACTGTATCCTGGAATCAATCTGACTATCGATGGGATTCGCCTTCTTATAATTGGAAATCGGGGGGGCGGGCACCTTGCCATTGAAAAGGCCCTAATTCGAGTATTTTGACTAGACAGCTTTTAATTTGAACCCTGTAGACTAGTCCCAGCCTTCCAACCTAATTTGGGTCTTCTCGATGACGACGGCCGGCTGCATGACCCACTCGATGATCTAGATTATGTGTTCGTTGACAGGAATGAATGTGCGTTTTACAGTCGACGGTACCTACTGGCTTGTCCACACGGCGAGCGTAAGACGGGAAATATTGCCTCTAGATGAACATGCACGACGGTACGGGTTGTTAACGGAAGTTAAAGCTGACGAGCCTGGAGCGGGGTGACGAGACGTCGGTCGGGTCTGGACCACCGTCACCGTCGCTTCCTAGCTAGACGATGCGATTCAATATTGCTGATGTTATCATAGAGGCAGGATAGCTCAGTTGCTAACAAAGCCATGTCTTGTCGCTGCTGTATGGTAAACTACAGACCTCAAAGCTCTAAAAAAATACAGCAAAATGTCTCCTAACAAACAAGTTCAGCATTGTAAGAAAAGAGCTTGCAATACGTCCCGCAACAACTACTAAGATGCAGAGCTCTTCTTGCTGCCTTTGATAATAAACTATGCGTGACTTCGTAGAATGAGCGCATCTATGGAGCAGCCCTGGCCAGATAGTGTACGGTAGGTCGCTACGCCTCGGTCGGGAGTTACGGTAGCGATGGGTGGTAGCGTCAGAGATAGTGCTGGTTGCCGTCATGACATGATGCTTAATCTAAAAGTGTCGAAAGTATCTTTGGACTTGTAGGCTTTTATTCGGCTACCCTCAATCATCCGCAGTAGGGGGACATCTTGCAGGTCTAACTGTGATATGATGGGACCCCAGCCACCTTGGAGTTTCTCCTGCATAGGCCTAGACTTTATCGCCATCGTTTAGACCCAAGTAGGTACGCCTAAACTCGACAATGAAGACATTGTTGTCCAGTCACGAAAGAAGGGCGTGTATTTTCTGGGGTTCGATGCACGGGTTTACAGGGTGGCCACGCGCGACAGGCTACTCTCAACACGAACAATTACCATCCGTAATACCTCAAAGCTACAATTCATGTCTCATTGTCCAAGTTTTAACCCACGTACATCTCAATCGTATCCAATATCATTACATCAGTCATATGCGCCATCGAATCTGGAAGTTGATACCTTTCATTTCCCAGCCAGAGCATCCCCCGGCTTTGGTAGATATTTGCCCTCCTCGTCAACACCCTGTCTCTCGGCTCTGTTTATCCCTTGTTTCGAAACCAGATCGCCGACGGGCTGGGCGAGGCCGCCCTGACCAAGCTGACCGGCAACAAGTCCATGAACACCATCTTGCAGCTTGTCGACCTGCTCATTGCCAGTTACCTTGGTCTTGTCAAGATTGTCTATTTCGGGAGTGTCAGTCTCCAGCTTTAATAATAGCTTATGTTGGCATGTGTAAAAAACGCACCTCTCGTAGTGTAGCTTGCTTTGTTATCACTTGTGAAGTATTTGAGATACATGTCTTCTATCCAGGGGATCCAGATGTCTTTCTGTTTCTGGTATTGTGCCGATGCCCACTCCATATTGGTAGATGTCGTCAAGGTTGACCTATGTGTTGATTGTAGAGACTGTGGTGACTTGAACAGACGAGTGTGTGTCGGCTTGAATGCTTTTTAAAGATCTTTGGGAAATGATATCATATCCCCCGATGCCTGGGCCCTTTGTGCTGGGTACTACGTCATCTGGTGTGTCTGCGCGCTCTGATTGGCAGAGGTTCCCAAACAGGAAGCAAAAACTTGGAAATTGAACCACACTTCAAAGGTGGCGGACTGGCAACCCCTTGGATGGAAGGGATTATGTAACAAAATGATGAGTCAAGCATGATTGCAGTGCTTTGCGTGGTTTACATCTCTTCTGTCGCATTAAATATTCATTTTGAAATAACGTGATTCCGACAGCATGGACTCCTTTGCTATCTAAGCACATACACTTGATCCCGCTACGTCGTGCTGTAATTACTTATAAATAGTCGAGCATTATTTCCCCACCTTTTCAGAGGCTCTGTGTCGTGGTTTCGCTCGGGCATCTTGCCATGTTAAGGCCAAGCTACGTGGATGGCACCAGTCAACAGAGGATAAACCGCTTCTGCTTATGAGCAACCCCTCGTAATAACATTACTTTAATCGGCATAGGGTCAAATCCATCTTAATTATTCTCATAGTTTTATCGGAAATTCTATTACCCCTCATGCCCCAAAAAAATCTCTCGGGGCTGCCCGCAATGCATCGTCATGATGACTTCATCCATCCCCCACCTACGTCTTCTTCAGGCAAACTAACAAACAGCTCTGTAATCATGACCGCACAGTCAAGAACTTCAATAAAACATAGTACATAAAGTAAAATTTCGAAACCATGTCGTTACAACTCAGCGCCGCAAGGCGTCTCAAAATCACGCGACCCGCTTCGCTCTACCACGCATATCACAGCACGCCGCGACTGTCGCTGGCTGACAGAGTTCCACATACCCGGCAAACCCTCTCACCACGGTCCGACGAAAATACAAAGTCAGCCTATGACGATGATGTTGCAGCGCTGAAAGATGCTCCGTACTGTCGCAACAAGACGCGACCTGAGGACGAGCTCCTCGCTGCTGCGTCGGAAGCCGACGCCCAGCGCACTGTGAACCCACTGGGGGTGAGCGGTGCCAATACAGACATTAGCAAGCCAAGCAGCGATATGCTGACGGGGGAGTATGTGAGTATCAAGTGGGAAGAGGCCAAGCGGGAGCGTAGTCGGTACGGGAGGACCCCTGGTAAGGGGGAGAAATTACACGTCTGGAAGAAGACTAAAGATGTTAGCTTTAGGTAGCAACACGTAATATTCGTATGAAAGATCTACTTGAGGTTACACTGGTCTCTTGCTGCCACGAGAGGTTTCAATGGTTCAGCAGGCGTGATGAACCAATGCCCATCATCTACGTCGATGCAGGTTACGAGGCCGCAGCCGATTGTTATATACAGGTGAAGGATTGTGGTTCCGAGGCAAATAAAAGCTATACCTTGAATAATGTGGAAGCTGTAAGAGTGATTCTATAGTTTTCTATAGCGTCCTGTAAGCTTCTTACTATTTCGTTCAAGATTCCGACGCTGGAGAAGGAGAGATTGTCTCCATCTCCGGCGAGAGTCCTAATACTGTACTTGGGTGTGCATCGCCGAGTGCGCCAAAGGCATGGTTCACCAGCTAAAATTGTAGTAGTCGCAGAAACAGATACAAACGAAACTGTTATGAACCCTCGCGAGCGTTGCCGTTCTACGTACAGGTGCGGTGTTTCTGGCTTGGATGACGGACCCGTAGCCCATCTGTACCGTTTCTTTGGGCGTACAATGAGTTATTATGAAAGAATTATTCAGCAAAAACACTTTACGAGTAGGTACCTCCTGCATCGTGGCATCAGATTCATTGACAGCGGCCGCGCCCCCGTCCACATGTACAAGGATCTGCATCCGTAATCTGTACAACCTTGGCCCACTGCAGATTGTCTCGTATAGAGTTCGTCTCCAAGACTAAATGTTGAACAAGTAGTACAACATGCACAAGGTATGTGGGGACTAAACTTTTGGTCCGACAGCAAACCACTTACACGGTGGTGACCTCAACACGATGGTTGTCCTTCATGTCTGATAGATGCATTTCTGCAGGGTCAGTACCGCGGTTGGTCAATAGAGCGAAGATGGATGTCTTGGCAAGTAAGCCATGCGGCAAGACGTGAAACGGAGAGGATTCACACATACGCCACGTTTGTCCTCGGGCGTACTGGGAAATCCTCCCTGCCTCCTGCTCCTTGTAATCGAATTGCTAATATTTTGACAATATTTCTACCCATTACTGCCGATTACTTACTCGAATGATTGGATACTTCCTTGGAGCCTTTGCCCAGCCAAGAGATGCCATTCAGACCACCACTCTCACAGTATGTTCCATTCAAGCAAATTAATCACCGAAATATGACAGTTGGACAGCATATTTCCCGTCAGAAATTTTGATTTTAATTAGAATATGTAACTTGGAAAGAATATCACAAAGTATCCTGGTCCACCTCCGTCTCTATACAGACATTGTACGCCCCAACCTTTTCAAGTTGTAAATACATCAGCGGCTCTCAAGATTTGAAATCGTATCCAACGCGAGAAACTTCATATATGTTCGTATTATGTGCTTGGCGACTGAAACAGGAAGCCAGTGGCGTATGGACAGATGTTGCAGGCCGGTGTGATTTAGTGGCGTACCCGGCAGGTGTCGGGAATGTGCTCGCCCTATAAGAATTTCAGTACTATCCTAGCATAAAAGTCGTTTATACAGTGAAAAGCATACCTTGTCGCAAGGCTTGTCGCAGCAGTACAATGCCTTGCATTCCCCCCCGAAAAGCCCAACCTCGATGCCAAGCTTAACGTCAAGGTTAATTCCAAGGAGGTCGACGTCGACATCAGCTTTAACGACAATCAAGTCGTCGTTGACACAAGGAACGTATTTGCATGTGTCATCTCCGTGGTCTTTGGTTGGGGCAGCGATGGCAACGGTAGCCAAAGCAAGAATGGAGGCAACGGAGAACTTCATGGTTGCGGTTGGGGGTTTGTGAGAGAGGGTGATGTTGATGTGAAGAAGAAGTGATTGAGTCGTTTGTGTGCTGATGATGACAAGAAAGATTCCAGAGACTGGGGAGGACGGATGGATTATTTATACTTGGAAAGAGCCATTACAAAAATTTCTCGACCTTGGTACTCGGTAGAGCTCGTGAGTTCCTACGGAGTACTCGGTAGCCTTGATGAAATCTCCGATAGGGGGCATTTTCTTTTGCTTTTTTTTACGTATTATATTATCACCAGTACTGCTTCCTTTTTTCAGTCATCGACTAATCCTCGTATAGAAGTCAAGACAAGGCTTATGGCTGGTGGTAATGTAGTGGCCGAAGGAACCCTGTTGGTGCCACCTCTGCTTGGGCCTGGCCACGTCCGTGCGGCTGTGCCAACACAGCTTCATTCGTACGTACGTGCATAAAAGGCTCTAGCCGAGATCGAGTTAACTCCAAGTTTACATTGTAATACGTCCATGGACAACTCGTTCAGGGTCCCTAGCCCCTAGCTAGTCAGACGCCATGTGTCAATGGTGATTTTCTAGCTGGTCAACAGTGTGGTTATTGCACCAGACGTTTATTGGAGGAACCCACCATATATGGTGTCAAGACTGGGCTAGCAATCATTTTCACCAACGACATCCCATTTGATCGATGTGTTATGGCCGTTGCTTCTGTCTCTAGTTGGTTATTTATAATTAGCGCATGTCTAAGCCTATTCTTAGTTCAACCGTCAATTGATGACTGGATTTTTTTTTTCTAGTTCCAGAAGCACGGAGTAGTACGCTGTCATCCAGCCTATGGAGGCCTTGTTACATCCAGGAGACCATAAGCGAAGGGTCGGGAGAAAAGAAAATACAGTCCTCTATGGAGGCCGAAGGCGCACCGCGATATCTCCCTCCATGTTGTGAGACATGGCAAAAACACCTGATTTTGAGATTATCGTTCCATCAAAGCTGTTCTTGGCAGCAAGGAACAAGCCAAGAACCCTCGTCCGTCATGCCGGCGACCTTCGTCTAGACTCTCACCCCAGTTGCCGATCCTCCACGCTGGGACGTGCCGAATCGCCCACATAACAACTCAACTCATGACTGGTGTCTTGGAGCATTGGCGCCCAAGTGGGTCGGGAACTTGATCCATTTCTGCCTTTAATGTTTTCACGTCTACTTTACTAGCGCCAGGGGGGAAAGTACGCTTACGTATACGCAAGATGCTTGACAAGGCATCTTGTTATACGCCCAGCCCTCCATCACGAACCTCAAGCCGGGATGCTTGTGGTTTGCCGGAGAAAACTGTCGTGTTCCTGCTTTCTTTCTTCTCCACAGCACAAACGAAACATCACCACGAGCTTTGCGATTGGCCTTGTTCAGCGCCGGCTTTCAGCCCTGCGTCAATTGGGACAGGTCACATTAGGAGCTTCTGCTAAGCCACCCGACAACCTTATTGGGAAGTATACATAGGAGACAGTGAGACAGGCGTCGTCCAAAAGCCGCGGGCTGAGCGACCGTTGCTGCGGCCAGCCTAAAGGGGACGACAACGGCCAGCCATGCTGCCATCGGCAAATGTCACCGCCGGGAGTTGATGCCATCAATTGATGTCTCACTTCTACTCAGCTAGCTGTCATGCAACTAGAAATTGTGACCAAAAAGCCATCGGCCACCTTGTTTACCTGGGCCCCAAGATTTTGTAAATGCACATAATCCAATCCAAGGAGACGATGTTTGTTGCGGGCGCAGGCGATCCTCGGCCATGGCATTCGGACAGTTGATTCACGGCTTTCGCCTTCAGCCATTCATGTTTTGTCGCCGTCATACCAATGCTGACTTGGGACACTCAATCATGGCGGGAGTTTTATGCAAAAACAAGGGTAGTACTTCGTACCGAGCAGGGAGGTGACATGATATCTACAGAGGCACCCGATCGGGGTTGTATTGGGGGCCGGCGTTCCGACCCGGACACAAGACTTCGCTTCAATCGCGTGGCATGCCGATGGTACGACTTCCATCATGGCGACGAAAACCTACTGAGAATGGTGGTCTTAATACTACATGTTGCGCAGAGTCACGATGCAGTGTTCAACACTGTTTCTTCAGCAAATTCGGCTGAATCATCAGACAATGGAATTGTTTCGCAACAAGCTTAAAGACCTGCTGCATCTTATATCAGGGAAGCCGATTGCGCGGCTTGTCTCGGGCAAACAACGTGCTCAGCAGCGCTGATCAGTCTGCGGTTCTTGCATATCAAACATTTCTACTCCGTATGGGAAGGGCCCAGTTCGCTCTCTGTTTCACTTGCTCCGCCAGCCGCCGCCCTCTAGGCCTGACATCTGTTGAGGATCAATGAACATTTTGAGAACCCGGCGTCTTCTAGCAGCCCGACAGACCATTTCATAGAACCAGCTCCCGACAAAGCATTTCGTCTGTTGAGAATGCAAGCCACCAGCTCCCGGGACCCGGGAACTTGATGTAGGGCTAATCAACTGCCGGTTTGTACGACCAATCTTCTCCGTACTGACGACAGTCGTATCCCGTACTCCGTACGCGGCATGGAAAAGGTGGCTTGACAACAAGCAGCTTGTATTTGTGGCTCGGCATAACTCGAGTTTTTTGCATAAATCTGACCCCTCATCCAGTCTTTAAGCCACACCCAAACACGGCATGGGTTGTAGATATGCTCAAGGCTATCGTTTTCAGCAATTACCGCCTCCGCTCGTCGATAGAACCTCTACTTTAGGCCAATGTGGAAGCTACCTGAGACAAGTTTAATTAGGCCGATGATAGGGGATGTAGAGGATTTGGACAGCTGCGGAGGCGTAAAAGTTGAATTATTAAAGAACGGAGCCAGTCAAGTGAGAAATTGCTTCACCGGAAGCCAGGCTCTCCCCAGGGTCGATATGAAGTGCAAGAGCTGGCCGCCACTTATTCGTTCCCAGGACAAGCCCTCCCCGAAGTAATACGACGCCGGCAATGGTGTACTAATTTCCGACGGCACGTAGCTGGAGTTGACGAAAAGTCACGCAGACAAACAGGGTGAACCGTCCTGTGTTTGGAGCATTAACGCCGGTATCTGAGTATCCAAACGGCTCTTGTGAGACTCTGGCGTGCGCATCTTTCGGGTAACAACATGGCCGAGCCAGGGGCGGCAACATATGGTATCCCCATTGTGCGTCTCCGGGAATTAATTCATGCATCAGTGCAACCATTCAGTTATTGGAAATCACAGTATTTGGGGACGTCTGTTCTTTTCTTGCTTTCCGCCCTTTTCATAAGCCCATCGGAAGATGGGCACCTGTCCAGGCCTCAGCCATTGCCGAGGCAAAAATGACACTAGGGGCCGCCCTGCATTAATAAAGTGCAGATTTAAATTACCAGGCGCCCTGAAAGGGAACCCAAAAAAATTAATGGGAATGGTGCCTGGGAAAAGCAAGTATGGTCACGGCGGGATTCATGCTCCGGAGTCCGGATAGAGGACTTGGTTCCGATTCTCATCATCTCGACATAGCAGCTCTTTCCCGGCCAAGGAAATCCGCATCTTGTCGGTTTTGAATCGCATAAAGACAACGTATTGGATATACCAACAGAACCTGAAGATATGTTCAACATGAATCAACGGCAGGCACGCTGTTGTATTCCCTATCTAGTACGACATTGGCGCTTCCAAGATGCACGATTCCGCGACAAAGGGTAGGATCGTCCATCGCCTTGTTCCAGCAGCCTAAGCATCGCTAACCTACCTGTCTATTTACCCAGCAAGCGTACATGTGTATAAACAGGGTGCCATTTTCATCGACTTGCCACGCTCCAACGAAGATGCCGCTTCAAACGTACCAGACGTAATCGAATGTTGGTGTAGGGTAGCGGAGCGAGTGCCCAAGTTAAAAAACTTGGCCGCAGCGGGACAGTGGCGCAGTGCCTTCCTCCACGACATCACCGAATTATTGGATGGCGACTTGGGCTGTGTCACCTGATCCAAGCCTCAGCACTGAGCTTCAGTCTTCACGGCGGTCTGCCAAGTCCGACGACGGCAACACCAAAACAAAACGCCTTTTATCCAGCCTTTCGGTAACCCCGCCATCCTGTCTCGTCGTGCATTGGTGACCATGTCGGTTGCAAGGCGGGCGATAATCCCAAGTCCCAGGTCACGGTAGCCTCCAACATGTCGCTAGCCAAGAGAAACGATGGTGCGTGCCAGTCGGGAATCCGCCGTGTCAATCGGCAAACATGGCCGTGACGCTTTGCGTGTGGCGAATCGCGTGCTGACCCCCTAGGCAAAGGCTGCTACGAGTGTCGGATGCGGCGCGTTCGCTGCGACAAGACGGAGCCCGAGTGTTTCAAGTGTCAAAAGAAAGGCATCAAGTGTTCGGGCCAAGGCATTGAGTGTCGATTCAGCAAACACATGAACCGGAAGCAGACACCGAGCGTTGCCTCTCCCCAACTGCCCGCCGCATCGTCGAAAGCGTCAAAGCGCTATCTTTTTGTCAATGTGGAAAATACACACGACGGCGCTTTGCCGACTTCATCAGGACAACCGGGCGCTTCGACCACCGGGCCATCGAGTTCGACCATGAGCATAGTGGTGCCATACCGAAGCAAAGGGCGAGAGCTCGTCAGAGCCAGGCATGCTGAACAATGCCAGCGTGTTGCATCGCTCCCGTCGCCTCGAGGGGCAATAGAAGTAGTGCCTGCCAGGTCAAGGATGCTCTTTGATCACTGTAATGATGGCCCTCCTGGCAACCATGTAATCCTAGATGGGACCAATCACTAATCGCATCGCAGTCTCAACCTTTATCGCTTCGAAAATGGTGGTCCTCGATTTCAATGAAAATGGCTACCGCCAGATAGTTCTACCCATAGCATGCCAAGATGATTTGGTCGCGCAGGCAGTATCGGTCATTGCAGCTTTTCATCTGTCCTCGAGAATGCCATCCATGCACATGGCTGCTGAGAGGGGCCAAGAATTGATCCTTTCACGGCTACGGCAGCAATCTCTCAATCTCGGACCCGGACAACTATTCAACATGTCAACATTGGCCACGCTACTGGTTCTTCTGGTTGGAGACACAATAACGGGCGCAAATAATTACGTCTACCTCCTCGAGTTACTTTCACGTCTCGCGAAGCTGGCGATGAATGACCCGCGTCTTTCCGACACCACCAAGGCATTTATTATGGAGCAGACAAAAATGTAGAGCCGTGCCCCAACTTGAGCACTCTTCAAGATGGAGTCCCTGCTAACTTCCTTGCTCAGGTTCCAACTGTTTGGCTTTCCGCTGTCGAGTCAAATGAAGGGCATTCAAACATTTACCAAATCGCCCGACTACTATCTGGACTTTATGACATCATCGCCGTCGCTTGGTTCTGACCCGGAACAGTACGCAAATATTCAAGTCATGAAGGATATTATCCGCCAAGCCTGCTACATCTATCGCAACCGTGCATCACACGAAGCAACCCGCGAATCATCCATTGAGGCAGTCGAAAGGCTTCGCCAGACTGTCACTCACTTGGACCCCAACGTGGAAGGCCGCCACGCCCTTGTATGGGCATTTTTTGTGGCGTCTGCTGAGAGTATTCTACCAGAACACCGTGACTTCTTTTACAATCGCCTAAAGGGCCTGTTTGAGTGTACGAGGTTCGGTAGCATTCCGCTCGCCCTGCAAACGCTGGACTACATCTGGTCGAAGCAAGACTCGACAAATTGGATAGAGATTGTGACGCATGAACGGCAAATATTGATCATGTAAAAACAGATACGGCGCTAGTTGAGGGGGAGGGGGTTTATGTTATGGCCAGTATATACTCTTTTCTAGCTATCAGTGAACGACATTGCGCCTGTTGCTACTACGTTGCCCAATGTGACTGGATACGGTCAAATCTTGGCTCGTCCAAGCAAGTCGGCCCGCACAGCCGTAGCCGCCCTTCCTCCCTCCTCAATCGCACCATCAATGAAGCTGCGCCAGCCCAGTGCCCAGTCAGAGCAGGAAAAGAAGATGTTTCCCTGTCGCTCCCTCATGTCTTGCAGGTGGTCTGCCAACAGGCCCGGGGCAGAAAAGAACCTGAACAAAAAAAAGACGATTAGCCACGTTCTTCCGTCAGCCCCAACTTATATATAGGCACTCACCACGCTCCCTTTGCAAACTCGTCCCGAGACCAGTTATGAAAGACCTATCAACCCAAAGTCAGCAAATTGTTTCCTCCTTCCAGGCCCACCGGGCACGACTTACAATCCTCTCCACATTCATCGGCGCGAAGCCCTGGAAAGCCTCAATGGTGCGCTCAATACTATCCTCCGGGTGGAAGTGGTTATGCTGCCCCCCAAACGCAACGACATGCGTGTTCCCCCTCGGCGTCTCGCCGTCGCCGAAACCATAAATGAGCGCGTTATGGGGGTAACTAACGCCGGTAAAGGACCTCAGGTCGCGGTCGGCAATCTCGGCGTGCACCTTGACCGTCTGGTTGACGTGGCCGGCGCGGGCGGCGGCCTCCCTGCCCCCGGAGAGCGGCGGGTCGAAGCGCACGTCGGGCAGGACGTTGAGCGGCACGGCGCAGACCATCCTCCTCGCGCGGAAGGTCTGGCCGCCGCGCGTGGTGACGGCCACCGGGCCGGCGGGCGAGTCGCGCACGGCGGCGACGGGCTGGCCCAGCGCGTAGCTCAGGTTGCCCGAGGCGAGGGCCTCGGCGAAGAAGCGCACCGCAAAGGACGACTGGCCGCGCCGGAACTTGTACCTGACGAGGTGGTTGACGCAGCCGTCGTACGAGTAGCCGCAGAGCGCCCACCAGTGGAGGAACTCGTACAGCGAGGTGGTTTCCAGGGTGGCGCCGCTGCAGAGCAGGACAAAGGCCTCGACGCAGAGGCGCTCGTTGGGCGTCAGCTCGTTGTTGATGGCGGCCAGGCGGTCGGCCACCGAGACGCGGTCGTACCGCCGGGCTTGGGGGTTGAGCAGGCCGCTGTGAGGAAAGGGGATGACGTTGCGGCCGTGGGCGCCGTCTACGTTGACGAGCTTGGACAGGCCTGACTGCATCAGCGCGTCCTGCCTCGCTGGTTAGCTTTGCCTTGTCTACCGTGGCATAAATTTGTCCCGGGGGAGGGGGGGGGCAGTACTTCTTGGTCGTGGGTGAGGCTCTGCGTGCCCTCGGCCCCGGCTAGCAGGAACCGGTTGATGCCTCTGCTGAAGTCGTGCGATATTTCCAGCTCGTCCTGCATCCCGTAGCGGGCGATTTCTCGCCAGACGGTCGCCTGGCCCCAGTACACCCAGGTGCCGCCCATTTCGTACGGGTATCCCTCGATGTTGGAGGACCACGAGCGGCCGCCGATGCGGTCCCGGGCCTCGAGGAGAAGCACTTTGAGGCCTGGGCGGGGTTTTGTTGTTAGTTGGAGAGTACATGAACCGCGGATTTGGGGAGCGTCGACGTACCTGCTACGCTTGTGTCGCGGGCGGCCGTGAGGCCAGAGTACCCTGCGCCGACGACGATGACGTCGTACTCTATGTCTGTGTCGGTGATGTTGGAAGCTGGCTGGATGGCTCCGAGGCAGGGGATGCCGGCGCGCAGGCCGTCCGCCTTGGTCCACGAGTATCCGTCCTTGGAGGCCATTGTCGTCATGCAAGTGCCCTCGGCCACTTCAAAGATGGGATTGGAGTGAGTGCAGGAAGAAAGGGACACACACGAATACCATGTATTTATCTCCTTGCCGGACAGCAGGAATCAAAAAGAGCAAAACCACGTCATCAGATGCTGAGGTTTGTCGGCCGGGGGAAGGGGAAAGCTGTCTGTCCCCCGGCGGCGTCAAACAGCTCAAAGCGACGTGTCGTCGTCGTCCAACGTGACACCACTGCCTTCTCCCCAAAGGGTAATTTCTCGAGATGCCATGCCGGCACGGCAACTCGGATCGTGCCCTAGATCCCGGTGTCTCGGGATTGGTGTGTGCCGAATTCTCGAGAAATTGCCTATTCCGGCAAAACGCGGCCGCGCAATTTTCCCATATTCAAGTGGCTTCACCGCGGTCAAGCCACTCGCCTTTGGACTCGATGGCAGGTTTTTATCACTGGTCCCCTCCTTTCCCCGCCGCAGATTGCCAAGCCGCCTGGTCAACGGTGCCACACGTCGAGAGTTTTACACAAAACAGGAGGCACTTGGAGGCGATGGTTGCCCACCGATTGGCGTTTCCGATGGCGACGATTTACCCCGGATTTTTTTTTTCAGCACGAGCCCGGAAACACACATGGTCCAAGGATATCATATCGCATCTACCCCGCATCCGTCCGGCCCGGCCATGGCGCGGACTCTCGCAGAATTTCCTCATTGGGACACACGGCAACAATGGCAAATCGCCTGGGAACCGGCACTCGACGAGTCCACACCGGCGCCGCGAGCACCAGACTTGCAGACTGTTTTCCGCGAGGCCTTCAACGGGCGCCCCGTCCGCCATGTGGTTGGCCTCGGCTCCACACCGTCGCCAGTCGGCACTCGAGTTGGTGCTACGGCGCACAACGCCTCGTCGGGGCCAGGCATCGGGACTTCAGGCGTCGGGCCAGCCACTTGTCTGGCCATGAGGATATAACTCGAGGGCCGGGGCCACGATGCGAGGCCGACGCTTGCTCGTGTCCAAGCCCTTGTTTATCCTCTTCTTTGTGCAGCGATACACCCCAGCTAGTGATACGGGCAAAATGGGCGGTTCAGAGGAAATACCCGTCGCGAGCCATGGAGCTCTGCAGCAGCGTTTGTCGACCTTGTCGACGCTGGCTATGGCCTTTGCCATCTTGAAGTAGGTCCCCTTGCCTCCCCGGCTGTGCTACCGTCCTATGCGGCCGCGGTGCTGACGGTGTGTAGTACGTGGATTGCACTGGCGGGATCTATAGGGCTGATTGTGCCGTCTGGCGGATCCGTTGCCTTTTTGTACGGCTTCATCTTTTGCGTCCTGTGCTGTCTGTGCGTGGTGGCGAGCCTGGGCGAGATGGCTGCCATATGGCCGACTGCGGGTGGGCAGTATCACTTTGTCTTTGCGCTGTGCCCGGAGCAGACGAGGCTGCCTATTGTGAGTTTGCGCCCCGAGAACTCGGGCACAATGGGGACTTTTGGGCTTTGCTAACCCGCGGCAGAGTTTCATCGTGGGATGGATCAATATTGCCGGGTGGCTGGTTGTCGTCACGGTGCAGGGCTTCTTTGGTGGTGAGTTGATATGCGTGATGATGCATGAAGCAAAATAACGCGGAGATCACTCAGTAGTGTAAGGGCTTTATTTTGCTTCATGTATCATCACAATATGCCCCCCTGATGCCTGTATTTCAAGGGGTCTATGGAGGGGGTTTTGCTGACAGCCGCGTAGCGCAGTTCATCTCGGCCGCGGCCGTGGTTGCCTCCAACGGAACGTACGAAATCACCGCTGCGCGAACGTACGCCATCTTCCTCGCCATCCTCACTTGCACCACCGTGGTCAACATCTGGGGGAACAAGATCCTCGGCAAGTGGAACGACGGAGCGCGTACGTTGGCCCCCCTCCCTCCTCCGCAACCTCACATGCATCAACTGATCCGCGTACACTTATAGTCTACTGGTCCATACTCGGCGTCGTCGTCATCAGCATCGTGCTGCTCTCCATGTCCGAAAAGACAGACGCCGACTTTGTCTTTACCAACTTCCAAAACACGACCGGGTGGCCAGACGGCATCTCCTGGATCCTCGGCCTCCTCCAGTCCGCCCTGTCCCTCATCGGCTTCGACGTGGTCCTCCACATGACGGAGGAGATGCCGAATCCATCTCGCGACTCGCCCCGTGCCCTCATCTACGCCATTCTAGTCGGGGGCGTGACGTACGTCAAAAACTCACCCCTTGTCCCCTCCCCTTCTCCCAAAAAAATCACCACTGCTAACCCCCGACCTCCTTTCAGAGGCACCTTGTTCATCCTCGCCATCCTCTTCTGCTTCAACGACCCAGAGGCCATCCTCGGAACGACGACCGGCATGCCCATTGTAGAAATTATCCTCCGCGCGACCAAGAACCGCGCCGCCACAACAATCCTCAGCCTCATGCTCGCCGTGTGCTTTGTCAACGGCTCCAACGCCAGCATCACCAGCGCCAGCCGCCTGATGTACGCCATGGCCAGAGACCGCGGCGTCGTCTTCCACGGCTTCTTCTCACACATCGAGCCCAAGCTCAATGTGCCCGTGCGCACAATCCTCTTCTGCTACCTCTTCAACGTCTGCTTCGGACTGCTGTACCTCGGCCCGGCGGTTGCCTTTAGCGCATACGTCGCGTCGTGCACCATCCTGCTGGACATTTCGTATGCCGTGCCCATTGCGGTGCTTCTCGTGAGGGGAGGCGCGTCTTGGCCGCGCACAGGACCGCCAGGACGCCGTTCCAGATGGGCACGCTGTCGGGCTACTTTGTGAATATTGTGGCTGTGGTGTATCTCGTCGTCACTTCAGTGGTGAGCTTTTCTGCTTGTGTCCCTGCCTTGTTTGGTGTATGGTCGTCTTTTTCAAACTAACGTGGGCGGGTTTTTAGTTCTTTTGCTTCCCGACGAGTCTGCCTGTCACGTCGAATACCATGAGTGAGTTTCCCGTTGCTGTTACCTGCTGAAACTAGGTTGACGTTTTCAGATTACGTATCGGTCGTTTTGGGCATCACGTTTGTTCTTATTGCATTGTACTGGGTGTTTTTTGGAAAGACATTTAATGGCCCGGTGAGTACCCTGCTTGACGGTGTGCACTTTGGAGACGAATATTTTTCGCTAAAGGCGGTGCTTAGCAATTTGACGTTATTATGGAAGAACATCGGGTGCCTAGCCCGGATGGGAAGGGGGGTGTGTCGACAAGCCATAAGGAGCACTCTGAGGGCAACACAATTGCTTGATGATGGCGAGAGAAGAGCAGTCATTTTGTGAGGTGCATGGATTTGTAGTTAGCTAGCACTGAGCAGTTAGTAATGTTGTATTTATACTATAATAACATGCGATGCAATACAAAATACATTTGTATTTGCTCTACTCGGAAATGCTCTGGCCCTATTGTCTGATATACCGATAACCAGACCTAACTGTTAGCTTCCACAAGACAACACCATAACGAGAAAAAGGCGGAAAGAAGGCTACCAGGCGGATGTTTCCCCGTCGATTAGACGATAACTGGCTCTTCATTTCTATATAATGGGAGTGGAATCATATTACTAGGTTTGCTCCGAGACACTTCCGCGTTTCTTGAATGGAAAATCATACTCCATATTGGCTACAAGTGAGCGACTTGGTTCTAAAAAAGTACTTATCCTGGTTCCCATTGGCATTTGATAAAGCCCCGTCGACCTATTATATCCTATCAAGGTTAGAAACGTGGCAGAATAGTTTACAGACAAGCTGGACCTAGGGTCTCGGAATATGACGATTCCAGCGCGTCTCTCAAAATGATGTTCAGTATGACCATGCGACAAATATAACCAACTTACTTTTTTGGAGCTGTTGTCTCAAGTTCAATGGCTGTCTCAGATATTCATGTCGCAGTTGACTCGCGCTGTGTAACACGGTCGACATCTTATGCCAGAATTTCGCGGATCGTCATCTAATAATGCATCTGCAAATGCCTGGCTCGAGCTGTCACCTGCATTTACCTGGTCGAACTACGATATAAGAGTCAAACTTGGCTTGTCAGATGTAAAAAATGCAACGTACATCATAAGAGGATATAAAGTTTAATTATACATATATATACAAGTTTACCCCCTGCTAACATCTACCCTGTCAGGGCACGCATAAAGAATAATCCAAGGGTGGTCTGTAGCGTCGGCATTACATGTGGGTATCGCAGATCCTTTACAATCTCCGCTGTCTTGTCAAATGCCGAATATCATGGTCCCTCCTTGCATTATCCTGGCGCGCTTGGCGCGAGTGGCCAAGGGCACGTGGTCGTGGGGTTCTCATCCTTAATAAAAAGCGGATTTGTCGCATCGGCACTTGTTATCTGCTCAATGTCCTCTTATATGGGACTAGACTACGGAGTAGGCGACGGCCAAAATACGATAGCGTAACGAGAGTATACCACGCTGCGTTGAACAGTAAATGCAACCTGATCCATCAAACCCAGCCTTACCAGACGAGCTTTTTTTGTTTCCCCCCACAGATCCGAGTGGCCAGATTGGATGAACGACCCTAGCCCTCGGGGGTGGATGATTTCCAAGGTTGTTGGCTCTACAAGTACGACGACCGGGCAGGATAAATTTGGATGAGTCAGAGAGGATGCTATTGGCGCGCGTCATGGCCCAGTAATGCATAGAATTGAGTCCACGTTTCCTGATTTTCGGTAGCAACCGTCAGGGCATATCTATAGACGGACCTTGCATCACTCGTTTGGCCTTCGGCCTACTTAATGCATCATCATGCCATGTCGAGTCTTGGCGCCACGGCATAAGTTATTTGCCGGCCTTCATTTCATCTGCAACTTCTATCATCTGTAGAGTCTGACGGATTGCGAGGCAATGGATTCCGAGGCGCGTACAATGAATTACGTGGCCTTGTACCGTTCTCGGGCTTGGTACGACCCATCACGGTATTTCTAGATAATGCTTGCATGATGCTTGCATATTTTCTTATATTTCCTGCATTAAGAATTTTCTTAAAAAAAAAAACTCCCTCAAAAAAGTTTAAATTAGCTGTAATATCGGGCGCTTTTCTACAAACCGGTCCGTGAGGCTCCTCTCAAGTGTATATAAGTCTTCATCTACCCACCGAGTAACTAATTCTTGTCTTCAACCTCAACCCGACCAGTCTTTACATTTTTAAGTCGTCTTTGACTACCAATCTTCTTTATCGCTCCTTTATCTTTGAATCTTTGACTTTATTTCAAAAATGCTTCTTAATTCCGCGGTCCTTACCGCCGCGTTGGCGATTCTTGACGTCGCCTCTGCCTCCGTCATCAAGAGACAGGTCCTCAAGGACAAGGACATTGCCGGTCGAATTGCAGGAGGGGCCAAGATTGGCGACCAGTGTCACCCGCCAGGCACCTACGCGCTTGGGGGTGAAAAGGTTATTCCCCCTTGTCTTGCCGAGCAGGCCATTGCTCTAAAGTGCGAAATTATCACCCATCTGTCGAGCAATTCTTCCGAAGCGAATCGTATAGCCTACCACAAGTGCCTGGTAGGACATGGCAGCTCCTACTTCCTCGATATTCAAGGCTGCCTCGCCTGCAAGAAGACCCATGGCCACCTCTCCAAGGAGCAGTATGACTGGTACCTGCAGAGATGGACCGCGGGTTACGAGGCCTTTGAAAAGGACGTTGTGCCCAAGACCAACATGTGGACGTATGTCGAAGGTGCTATTGGCGGCACTACGTGCCAGAACCGCAACGAAACGCTTCACGGATGGAAATGCTGGGACCAGCTCCCCAAGGGTCCCGGTAACACCAACAAGACTGTGCCTGTCGAGGAGTACTACACGAACCGCCCCAAGACGCAGAACATTGGAAGCTTTACTCTGAATGGCAAGAAATACCCCGAGACCACAACCATGGAGGTGGACCTTGCACAGTACACCTATGAGATTACGGGCCACCTGGGATACTACTCCTCTGCCAAGCTGGAAGACGGCACCGTCACGGGCCCCTGGGTTGAGTATGGGGTGAAAGTCGTGACTGAATATCGCGAGATCAAGTCCGTTTGCAACTTCACTACCCCTGACGAGTTCACCATCGTGTCCGCCATCAGTGCGCCCGTCCCGCTCAAGGATTCCGTTGCCACTGTCCCGAAGAAGGAGGCTTCTACGCTCCCTACTCTCGATTGCGACGGTACTTGCATCGCTTCGGCCCTCAGCATCAAGGAGCTCGAGGTGGTGGTGATCCAAGGCTCCAAAAAGGCCGATCCGGTCGTGGCTGACGCTGCCACGCCTGCGCTGACCGATTTGGAGGAGCACAAGTCTCTCAGCCCCGATAGCAAGATCAGTTTCCTCAAAAGGGTGGAAGTTTTATTTGCCAATGTGAAGAAGTATCCCACTCCCAGTGGCGGCAGCCCGCCTTCCACTGACGACGACCCGTGCCCATCTCGGCGCCGTCGATGAAGGGTTCCAAACGGTGCTGTAACTCCCACTTGCGACGACGCAGTTGCATTGCCGGTGGTGGGCGTCGAGTGGTAAAGGGAAAGAACATGGCAAGCACAGGGACGTGCGAGTAATCGAAAAGAGCAGAATCCAAGAGAATGCTGTTTGAATTTGATTGTCCTGTCTCGGCACCGACTATGTATGCCTTGGTTTTTTTGTCTGCTAGAGAGATAAAATTCTATTCTTTATACCACTAATAATATTATTAAAATAATCTCAAATGACCTTTTTTTAAAACTCTAGACTTATTACGAGCTAATTCGTGGCATGACGCAAGGCTGTGCTGTATATTAATGCAATATCCTCTGCACGGTTTACACCTCGCGCCGTTTATTAGAATTTTTGCCTCGGCGATATGCCTAGGTTGCAGAATTAACGCGCCATGTATTATAGCCGGTTTAATATAAGTTATACTCTGTTCCCTAATTTAATTACGGTATTAAAGTCAACCCGGGCCCGCCAGATGCCACACAAGACAACCTAATCACCAGAGACGGCGGTAGTAAAGATGGAAGGCCACGGAGTGTAAAAAGGAGCTACCCAAGGTCCAGAGAGCGATTAAATAATTTACTACAGACAGCAAAGTGTACTCGTCGCGCAGATTCAAGATCTGATTTTAATCGCCAATGTTCATGATATTGGCGTGTTTGTCAACCGACAAGGACAGTTGTGAGTTGACATGCAGTCGTATGCCTCCATGTGTTTACGCTTCTCACCACCTCACACCCCAGAGTTGAAGCGGGGATGATGAGTCCAAGTCAATGGCTACATGAACGGCTGCATCCAAGAAGCCATCAATGACTCGACAACCCAGGATTGGCGCCGTGCATCCGGTCGTGCATCTGTCCGTGGGGACGGGCCTGTCCATACGGACCATCACAAGACACAGATGGGCTTTTCAACAGGCGCAATTCTTGTCTGCATCGGGTGTGGCGCTCGGCGACAAACTGCCGTCGTCTCCAAGGCTCGGCCCTCCATGTCAGCAAGCCAGTTATCCCCGGCATTGCATTGCATCAAAACACCTCCACAGTAGAGCACACATGCTGACGTGTCATACGTTGTCGTACGTGACTGAAATCGGTGTACGTGTAGAAATGTGACTGTGCTGGTCTCGGCCGGCCATATAAGTTGCTCAGAGACGTCTTCTCCAGGGTCACCACTACCGGCGCAGAAACTCTCAACTCATCCTGAGGGTCCGTAACCTCCCAGCTCCATGTATCCGAAGTGGCCCTTTTCAATCTAATCCCTCACTGATTACTAGAAGCAATGGCTCTTCATCAGGTTGACCCCCTTGTTCAAGACTTCATCAATGTTGTCAATGGAAGAGAGGGATGGAAGAAGAACTTCGAGACTGCCATCACAACTGCCCGCGAGCGCGCCGAGGAGGACATGAACCGTCAAAAAATCTACAATCTGCCCGATTTTTTCCGTTACGTCAACGACTTCCTGCACTGGGTGCCAAGGGTCGACGGCCCCGGGGACGAGGTCCTCCAAAAGCTGTGCGTCTTCTACTGGGTCTTTGAGCAGCCCAGCGTCCGCGACTATCAAAGCGAGCTGGATCCCGACAACACCAGCGGCCCTTTGACCTTCATGTCCTACTGGCTTGTCAACTACGCCCAGCAAATGGGGAGCTTCCTGGATCGTCCGGAATCCCTCACGACGGAGACCCTGGAGACATTCTACGAGAATCCCAAATACAATGACGGGGCGGCTCAATGGCTCGAACCGCGCGGCGGTTGGAAGTCGTTTAACCAATTCTTCGCCCGGCATCTGAAGCCTGGCTCTGGGCCCATCGCCGCGCCGAACAATGCCAAGGTCATTGTCATGCCGGCAGATTCCACCTTTGATAACTGGGCGGACATTGTAAACGGCGTCGTCACTTTCCCCGACGGCACGGCTGAAGTCAAGCTCAAGGGAATTTCTTGGAGGGTGAGCGACTTGCTGCAGGACAGCGACTACAGGGACCGCTTTCAGAACGGCGTATTCATGCACTCGTTCCTCTCGACGAACGACTATCATCGGCAACATGCTTCTGTGGGCGGAAAGGTGCTCGAGGTCAAGAACATCCAGGGCCAGGTATACCTCGAGGTTGACGTTTCGTCCGAGAGGGGAGGGGGCCTGGTGCCAATCAGGCCGTTGCCGCTGCCTCGACGGCCATCGGGGCCGGGATCAGGGCCGGAAAAGGGTATTGTCCCTCCGGACCGCGCCGGATACCAGTGGTGCCAGACGCGCGGCCTTGTTGTGATTGACGGCGGTGACGTTGGCTTTGTTGCTATATTGCCGATTGGCATGGCGCAGGTCTCGTCTGTCGTCATGACGGCTCAAGTGGGCACTACCTTGGCCAAGGGCGATGAGATATCGTACTTTCAGTTTGGCGGATCCGACGTGGTCGTCGTCTTTGAGAAACATGTCACGTTTGTCGAGAATCCGTCGGGTCGGCATTTCAAGATGGGCGAGAAAATTGCCACGTTTAATTGAGTATTCGGGGATGGTGTGCGTTCCATTTCACACCTCCTGCGCAGAATACTGCAGCTGCGCCAGTGAGAGACGATGGGCGAACGGTGTGGAGAGTATTTGGCCTCGATGACGAGGAATTTGCTCTCTGCTAATAGCAGACATCAAGTCGCTCATTTAAAGCAGGCAAAGTATGATGTCATCTACCAGCGAGCCGAGTTCCAGAGTATCAGTTTAAGCATCATTCCGCTCTTTCATATATGAAATCAAGAGTCTCTCCTTATCCCGACCTACCGCCATCTTCTGTTCCATCGTCGCTCAGCCATCCAATCAATCATGATGTGTAGCACAGTAGGTATGCAGAATGAGATGCTGCACGTTTAGCACTTCACTTGCCATCTTCATGATGGTGCATGAGACCATCTGCGGCCCCTTGGCCGTCCATGTGCGCATGTGTAACGGTTGTGTTGTGGATGGCTGTGTTGTCGGAGCCCAAGGGACTCGCCATGGCATGATGCGACGGCGAGGCACTTTTGTCTTGGATCAAGTAAATGGCGCACCACAGTACGGAGTACCCGGCTTCACCTAGGCCACAAATCCAAAATGCAGGGGGCTGAAGGTCGTCACAAATCGCCTTGACTGTTGCTGTGACCTGTCTGATAGACGTCACACACACACCATCTCACCGTCGATCCCATCTGACGAGAACAAGCGCCCCAAGAATCACTCATCTCATATCTCACATCTCACAGCCGACAGAGTAGAGGTGGGCGACGAATCATGGGGGACAAGATGTTGTCCTGTTGTATTTCTTTTCTCTTGAGAAGACGTGAGAGTTTGCCCAAAGCCCTCGCTCCGCCGGCGGCATCGGGGCCGACCTGAGTCACCAGTGAGTTAGAATTGTTACGCGGATCGAGCTTACGGCGGGAGTGAGTGAGGTATACATCGCTAAAAAAAAAAACAGGTAGGGGTAGGAAGAGTTGATTAAAAGCCCAAGGTTCCTTCTGCTAGCTAGCTAGCAAGTCGAGGTTGGCCTGTGGCCGTAACCCTAACCCATCTCGTCCCATTTTGGCTTAGTGCACCACCTCAGCCCGGCGGGGCGGACCCTGGCTTCGATCCCCCGACGTCACCTCTCGGCCAAAATCGTCCCGTCGTTAACCTCCTCGTCAGCCAAAAGGGGGGGGACCATGGCCACGACCGTGTTGTCCTCGCCAACAACCATCTCTGCACACGCATCGTCATCATCACGCATCGATGAACCATACGCAAGCCGCCCGTTGGAGGCCGCGGCCGACGGCATTCGCCTCGTCACCATCGACCCGGAGCTGACGCCCGGCGGGCTCCTCTCATGCCAGCTGCAGACCACAACCTTTGCGCGCCGCCCGCGGTACGAAACGCTCTCGTACCGCTGGGGCGATGAGTCTTGCCGGCGCAGCATCGTCGTCGACGGCGCGGAACTGTACGTGACGGCCAACCTGTTCGAGGCGCTGCAGTACTTCCGCACCCACGCGCGCCAGGTAGCCCTCTGGATCGACGCCATCTGCATCAACCAGAGAGACACCCCCGAGCGCAGCAGCCAGCTGCGCATCATGCCGCACATCTACGCGCGCGCCGAGTCGACGCTCGTGTGGCTGGGCGGCAGATACATCAACCTGCCCATCGACCTGGGGCCCGACTCGCCGGGCGCCGAGCCCAACGCCGACATCAGAGACAGGGTCATGGCCGACGCCTACTGGCAGCGCGTGTGGATATTGCAGGAGATTGGCAAGGCGCGACGCATTCACCTCTGCTTCGGCCGCGAGCCCGCCGAATGGGACGCCTTCATCTCGTGGATCCGGCAGCACAACGGGGCCGACCAAGACGACGGTGTAGGTCCCCTGCGCCTGGACCGGCTCCGAAGGCACAAGTACGACGGCAGCTGCTCGCTGCGCCAGCTACTCGAAAACCACGCCTCGGCCTTGTCCAAGGACCCCCGGGACAAGATCTACGGGCTCGTCGGGCTGTCCACCGACGGCCGCGGGTTCCCCATGGACTACAGCAAGACGCTGCTCGAG
Organism: Metarhizium sp. BCC 4849; assembly: GCA_037953715.1. NCBI lineage: Eukaryota > Fungi > Ascomycota > Sordariomycetes > Hypocreales > Clavicipitaceae > Metarhizium > Metarhizium sp. BCC 4849. Next base: position 321,610 of record JBALJW010000014.1, on the reverse strand, counting down.
GTGTGGTGCGACACGATGCACTTCATGAGCCGCCACGAGCTGCTGCCGTCCGACTGCGACGCGCGCATCCGCTTCTGCCGCCTCGTGCGCGACCTCCTGGGCGGCGAGGCGGCGCTGGGCTCCGTCGGCGGCGTCGTCCAGCTGCGCAACGACGCGGGCGACGAGTCCTTCCACGACTCGCACGGCCGGGCGCCCGCGGGACCGCTGGCCCTCTCGGCGCTGTCCTTCTTCGCCGAGGTCTACGGCGTCGTCGTGTCGCTGGGCCCCTCGGCCAGCGAGCTGCTCTCGTCGCTCGACCTCGTCGACGCCTGGGAGGCCGAGCTGCAGCGCCTGTACCGCGGCGACCTGGACAGCGCGCACATGGAAAACGACGGCCTGATGCGCCGCATCCTCGACAGCCCGGACGGCCGCCTCGTCGCCCTCTCGGGCTTCCAGAACCACAGGGTCGTCTTCCACGGGCCCGAGATGTACGGCGCCTACTGGCCGTTTATGCACCGCCGCTCGCCGGGCCCGCCGCCGGGCCTGCAGGGCGCCTGGGCTCACGAGACGGCCACCCCCGACGAGCCCCGGCTGGCCATGCTCAAGATGTCCGCGGCGCCGTGGGACCAGACGCCTTGCAAGCTGGCGTTTGTGCCGCCCGACACGCGGCAGGGCGACCTTGTCTGCCGCGTCGACGGCCACCCCATGAAGAGGGTCGTCGTGCGCCCGGCCCCCGAGGACCACTCCAACGACGTGAGGATGCACATTTGCGGCACCGCCCTGACTGTCAGGGACGTACTGGCTGACGAGGGCTTCGACGACGGCAGCGTCCACATGTCGTATAAGCTGGACTTGATGATGGACGCGAGGACCCTGTACGCCTTGATTTTCGGGAACCACGATGAGCGGCTGGAGACACTGCTGGAGACACTGCAAGTGCAGTAGGTGGCTGTATAATCTGGGCCTTGTATACGGCGTTGGTGTATATCTATTCTGACACGCACGCACGCACATGCATATACCTGTAGGTATAGATGTGTAAAACATGTCTAATATATACAAGTCAGCCTCACTAATAGACGAGAGCATCATGTAGCTTGTATTCTAGCAACAAGACTATACCTAGAGAAGCGACGAGAGGAACCATAAATGTACTAGATATTTGTATATATACTGCTGTATATAAAGGCCGATGTACATCTATGCAAAAACGTGGGTAAAAATACATGTATACATACATATAGATGAATGGATGGGCATGTATCTATTTCATCGATCAAACAGGCTCAATTTCTCCCACGTCACTCCTTAACAGAGGCACCACCTCCCATGCATCAAACCACTGACATACGCGGGCCCCATAAACGAATACCTCCCGACACAAACATCACCAGCGCCGTCACCACCCGGCCGCGGACCAGGGCGTCGCCCGCCGCCAGAATCCCCAGGACCACAAAGATGCGAAAGTCTGCCCCCTGCGCGTCCGGCGCCTTGTCCCCGAGCACGCCGGGGTCGAACATGCCGCCCGGCGACGTGTCCATGCACAGCGTCGTACACAGGATACACGACAGGCTCGCGCCGGGCAGGTAGCCGCCCTTGCCTCGCAGCGGCAGCGGCAGCTTCACCACGACGGGCCAAACGCGAGCTTCTCGCTGGGCCTCGTGCCGAAGCGCCCGCCGACGGCCTAGACGCGGCCGATAAATCACCCCCGTACATGGAGCAGGCTGCTCGCCGCGTCGTCGGGCGTCGTCTCGGGCGGGACGTACTACTCCAGCCCCCTGTCCGCGCAAAAGCTGCGGGGGACAGGGTTCGCCGCCGCGACGCTGTAGTCCGGCACCCAAGACGGAAGGTGTTTCCTCCGGTTAAGCGGGTAGACGCAGCTCGACAAGGCGGCTAGAGATGCCTCGCCCCGGATGAGGTCCCTCGTTGCCGCGGTGTAAATCCCCGCGAGGCCCATGCCGTAGTCGGCCCGGTGCCGCTCCGCAGCATACAGGTTCAGCAGGCCGTAGTAGGCGAACATCTTGTCCCGGGGGTCGGACGCTACAAAAGTCCAAAAGTTGTACACCAGAGGCTTCAGCGTGAACCTCGATCGCGACTCCCAGGCGTCGTCGTCGCCGCCGCCCCTACCACCTCGGCTAGCTGAATTTTCAAAGCGTCGCCATTTCGACATCTCTGCCATGTTTTACACAATGAATACGGCTGGGTCTCCTGAAGGGATGAATCGAGATGATAGTGACGAGCCCAGCCTCGCTTCGTTGTATCGAATGGCTTCCGAAACATGGCCTAAGTCCCGCCAGGATAGAGACTTCTTACTGATGCACATGAGCAGTGCGCCGGGGAGAACGACTTTCTGGAAGATCCAGCCGCGGCGGAACCATTGCCGTTGGTAGAGAGAGGCCAGGCTTGCTAAGTCCCGTTCCGAGATGTACGGCATGTTGGCGGCGGCGTATTTTCCCTTGTCCTTGCCGGAAAGGGGCTCAATGACGGCGTCTTTCAACGCGGCGAGATGCGTTGACAGAGTATTTGAAACTTGAATCCCCCTGCTGGAGTGGTCGGCGGCGTAATGAAGGGCGTTGTATCCCAGGTATACGAGAGGCAGATGTGAGGTGGGCTCGTGATGTCCTCGAGGTCTTTTGCGACGAGGGAGGAGCGGAGGTTTCCGTCAGGAGAAGGGTCCAGTCTTTCGAGGAGGCGTATGCTAGATGGGGTGGAAAGTGATCATGTTTGAAGGGAGGGCAAACCTGAGGGTGATGGCATCGTGATGTTTTGCCGGCAAGACTCAACTGCAACACGAGCGGCAATGCTTCGTTTCATTCGAGGTGATTGACGGGCCAGCATAACACATTAAACTTGGCTACCCTGAAGGCGTAGCTGCAGAGCCACCGCAGCGACCTCTGGCTACTCAAGTGGGGTGGTTGCATGATGACGAAAGGTGGCAATGACGTATTGATGTGTTGAAGATGTTCGTGTTGCAAATCAGTCGAGGCTCCAGATGTCTCGATTATGATTTTGATGCCGTCCCGCGGGTGCGGTTATCGCCAAGCCTAAAAGAGCCTGTTGAAGAGGAACCCTAACCCTAACCCACCTCGGGTGGAGCTAAGTTACCATCTGTTGAAGTCAAAGTCAACGACATCAGCCGCATCAACTCGTCAACGAGAACCCAAACTCAGACCATGACAGCAACGCCAGTGACATTCCAGCCAACTCATCTGCGACTCATCAACATTCTGCAGCAAAGGAAAGGAAAAGACAGAAAGTGGCCGATCCTCGGCACCACCCCATAGCCGGAATAACCTTCTTTTGATCCACAAACGGCGTCACATTCCTTGTCTACCGACCACATCAACGCAATATTGGACACACGCCAGAGACATACAATCCGGCACACAAGTACCGATACAAAAGGCCAGATTTCAAGTTGACGCCGCGCAGGACTATTGGTTTGGAGAGCGCCAGGCATGAACCCCGTGTTCAGCTGTGTGGGGCGACGTTGGCAAACCTCGAGACACAAATAACGACGCTCAACACCATGTTCAGGTGCAGGACGAAGCTGCCGACTTGACGTGTGCCGTCTGAAAAAGCGAGTGTAAAACACAGAAATTACTACTCCGCCCCTGGGCACCCAAAATCCGGCACCCCAGGGCCGCCTCCAGCAACAAAAGTATCCTCAACACCAAAGAACCCCTCATCATGACATCGCACCACCGCCTTTGGACCTTCACGGCGCGCGGCCCGCCCTCGTCCGTCCTCGCATTCACGTCCGGCCCAGCGCCAACCCTGCCGCCCCGTCTCCCACTGCCGCGCGACTCACCCACCCCCGAAGAATGGATCCTCGTCAAGGTGGCCTTTGCCGGGCTCAACGTCGGCGCCATCTTCCAAATGACGCTGATCCCGGCCCTGTTACGCGCCGACACCTGCACGCCCGAGATGGACCTCAGCGGCACCGTCACCGACGTGTGGCACCCCGACGCCGACGCCGCCGGCTCCCGCTTCGCCCGGGGCGACAAGGTCGTCGCCATGCTGCCGGCCTCGCACACCTTGGCCACGGGCACCGGCGCGCTGGCTGAGTACGTCGCCATCCCCGCCAAGTACGCCGTCCGCAAGCCCGACAATGTGAGCTTCGCCGACGCCGCCGGCTGCCTGCTGACGGGCATGACGGCCGCGCAGCTGGTCGCCGACGCCGCGCTCAAGCCGGGCCAGGGCGTGCTCGTCGTCGCCGCGAGCGGCGGCATCGGCACCATGGTCGTGCAGATGGCGCGCAGGGCCGTCGGCGCCGCGGGCCGCGTCGTCGGCGTGTGCAGCGGCGCCAACGCGGACACGGTGCGAGGCCTGGGCGCCGACGACGTGGTCGACTACACGCTGCACGCTGACCTGGCCGCCCACCTCGGCGCCGCCTTTGCCTCGGCGCCCTTTGACGCCGTCGTCGACACGCTCGGCTTTCAGGCGCTGTATGCCCGCTCGCCGTCGTACCTTGTCCCCGGTGGCGTCTACTGCTCCGTGGGCATCAAGCCGCCGTCCTTTGGGGTGCCCGACTTTCTGCGCGCCGTCGTGCAGATGAAGCTGAACGAGTGGTGGCCCGTCGCCAGGTGGCTCGGCGGCGTGGGCCGGCCGTGGAAGGGCGCGTCCATGATGTCGCCTACGCGGGAGGACCGCGAGAGCATCGTGGGCATGCTGGGTAGGGGCGAGCTCAGGGTGGTGAGGGACAGTGTGTGGGCGTTTGCCGACGCCGACAAGGCCTATGAGAAGCTGGGCGGGCGGCATGCGAGGGGCAAGGTCTTGGTTCGGGTCGATGGTGGTGTTGGCGATGATGAGTGCTAGCGGAGGATCAGGAGGATGGCATCTGGTGTCGCCTCCGTTGTCTTGTAGCTATAGGTCGTGGTGACGATGTTATATCGCAGTGCGTGCAGAGTAGTCGGGTATGGGTGTCCTTTCTCCCCTCTACATTTCAGTACTTATGACTGGTAATAACGATAGTATAAACAAACAACTTGATATTTGTATGTATAGTTAGTAAAGATTACGCTATAATATGCTGCGTAGTTTAGGGTTGCATATTTTCTTTATATTATTATATGTTCAAGTAGTAATAGTATATTATCTAGTATTTAAGATTATCTCTTCTCCTTTCTTGATTTTGAGCTTATAGTTGCATTTAGTGCTGTATCTTCACACACGATTCCTGGGATAAGGCCTCATGTAGCCTCTTCTGCTCTCTTGGTTATTGTTTATAGCTAGTAATAAACTTATAATACGCTTCTTTATCTAGCCTCTGATGGCAAGGGATCAATAAAGGGCTTAGAGTAATAACTCAATTCATCTGATAACAGTCTTTGGTATCAAAGGTCCGGTTTGCTCAAAGCCTATATAACCCAAAGAGATCAATTTATGTAAGAAGTCGGTAAACCTTATGCTCCAGGTCTTGATATTATAGCCCTCGTGTAACATCTGTGTGACAGCTCTACATTTCTGTTTCGTATCAACAGCCAGCAATATCATAGGATAGCCCCCATTGGTTAATAGTCAATCTGGCTTCATTATACGCTTTTGTTCATGCTGGGCTAGAATTTAGCTTGCAATTTACTGTACCGTAGTACAATATAAAGCGCGATAGCCTGTGTGTGATCTGGTTAAATACTTTTTTGCCTTCCACTGTAGATGGAAGTGGTTCCATGAACAAACTTTCAGCTCACACTACACCTTGTCGGGTTCCATTATAAGTTACTACTAGTTCTCTGGGCTTGAATGGTTATAAAGCCCCTTCTGGCCGCGAATGGCTTGATGATGACGACTGTAAAGCCGTTTATTGCTCTATGTCCTTTACGAAGTCGCAACAAGCACCACCAAATGCCCTGCAAAAACGCCCAAGATAAGTTTAATTTGAAGCACATGGTACGTATGAAATACTAGGTAGACGATAGGTCACATGGTCCCCATACAGCATCCGTTGTAAAACCCCGATTACTTTCTTCTGCCTTACTCATAAAGATTCTGCCTTGCCCTTCTCCAAAGAACGAGGTTCCCCAGGCACACACGACCCAGCCCAAAGAGGCAATTCTTTTAGGCGGAATTCCGAGACGCGGTTAGCAAGCAAGAATGGCTTGCAAAGGGCTTGGGGAGCAAGAGAAGCTCTAGATGACACAAAAATCCTCTCCCAAGCCCCTGATCTCTCCCGTCGGCAAGCATGCCATGACAATACTGGCTCTTGTGTTGACTCCAGAACCAATGTTATCCACGCCATCTGTCTACTTTCGAGCCTTAGCACTTGACCGAGACCACAATGGAATGTCCACACCACAGTCGCTTGACCTGGCCCTCGTCGGATATCCTGCCTTCCCCCGCTCTCGTCTTTAACGGAACCCAACCGTCGCCAGACCCCTCTAACCAAGAAATTTCAAACCACATTGTCGATATTTAGCCTGCCGTTGACCTGAATTCACCTCTTGAAGCCTCTCAGGGGCCGACTTTGAAAGCGAAATCAGCACACTTCACCATAGCAGAGGCTCAGTGTAGTTTCCGTCGTCGGTCTTTGTGGAAGATGACTCTAGCCCGTTGGGGAACAAGTTGCGGAAACTTTGGCCCTTGTCCGAAGCATGCATTGGGCTTTTGTCTTCGTTTGAATCGGGCACTTGCACATGCATGACTCTCACCAATGGCAGTGAGCCATCCCGGGCTCGAGACTCCTGGGTAGTATACAGGCCTCAACCATGCATGTGCTCTGCAACTCTTGTGCAAGTTGGCAAGGTGGCTTGAAAAAGACGTCCCGTGAAAGTTGGCAAGTTGGCTTGAACGCCGTGTTTGCGAATGCGCACCCCAGTTCCATGCTTGAAGCTGGGAGCCGTCTTGCCCTCCTCGCCGCATAGAGAGGGGTAATATTGGGCAGCCACGGAGCGGGAGCGATCAATATCAGCCCATCCGTTGACGAGGGGGAGAGAAGAGAAACATACCGGCTGCGGCATATTTGTGATTGGAAGGAGGGACAAAGGGTCATGGAATCTTGGGGCCGAGGAGATATCACAGGGAGCGCGTTGGGATCCGGGCGCGAGCGCTTTCTATACCTTTCTTCTTACGAGGCACATAGATTGATCGCGCATGCGAGTGGTGATGTGAGGAGAGTAAATCGACGGACAAGCACGGGGGTTGATGAGAAGAACTGGCCTACCAGCTCTACGGGGACGGTAGCAATCACCTATTGTATGAGTACTATTCATTTCCAAAGACTGCCTTGTTATCCCGGAATCTCCGTCTGTTCCTGTCTTGTACGCCTTATCAGTGTTTTACTAGAGTCATGGGAAATATAAGGCGCGAATCACTGGTTCTTATTCAACGACTGGAATCTCATGACACTACACATTCTGGAACAACCATTTGCCTCGAGGACCAAGCAGCCGTTCCGTCCATAGTGCTGCAGACTGTGCACACCAAGCATCCGCCCAGCATGAGCAACCAGCTCTCCGTCCACCATCCCGCCCGTGGCCGTGATATGCAAACCGCGGGCAAGCCATACACGGGGCCGCTTAGGCCGGGGGCAGAGCCTGCTGTCCAACCTTCCAGCTGCCCTCCCATGCAAACTCCGTCACAGCCGTGAACTTTGTCCCGTTCTGGATGTACACGCGCAGCACGGGCTTGGGGATGGCAGCGACGTGGGACGCGGGAATAGAGCCCTGCGCGAAGTCGCCGTCGTACCAGCCCGTGCTGTGGTCCCAGCCCTTCTCCTTGATGACATTGCCCGGGGAGCCGGAGCCGTAGTACAGGCGGATCGACACGTTGTTGTGCTCCATCCACGACGTGACGCCCAGTGCGGCGCGAGGCGTGGCATCCTTGACGTGCAGACCGCCCGTCTGCCAGCGCGAGCCGTCGTAGACCTTTTCGACAATGTTGAGGTTCGTGTCCTGCATGTAGACGCTGTACGCCATGGCGTTTGTTAGTCCGGGGGAAGAGAGAACCGCAGCTCGGCGGCTCGAGTCCGGGGCAAGCTGTATTCAACGTACCGGATATTGTGTGACGTGCCCCAGGTGGCGACTGCGATGGAGGAGCCGGGAATGGCCTCGCCGAGGTTGGCGCCGACAGTCCAGCCGTGCTTGGTGTCATCTGTTCGAGTTTCATCCGAGTGAGCACGATTTCACTTGTCCGCAGTCTGAGAGCCATTGGCTCTGATGGCCCGTCCCCCGGAGTGCGACTTACAGCAGAATTCCTGGATGTGGTTGTCGTCCTCGAGCTGGCCATAGAGGCGGATCATTTTGAGATCCTCGGATGATTCGAGGAACGTGGCAGCCAAGCCAGAGTACGGCGCCAACTTGAACCTGTTGTTCAGAGCCCCGTCGTACTGTCCACGCCAAAAGTCAGTCAATGTGTTTTGTGGAAGGCGTGGATATAGTAAAGTACTGCCATATCCCGTCGTACAAGGACCGGCTGAGAAGTCGACCACCAAGCCTCGACTCTCTACAACGTTTCGAGGCCCCCCGGAAAAGGGGACAGCAGAGGCAGTGGGAGGCCGGGCAGAGTACGTACCCAATGCTTGCCGTTCTTGTCGTAGCAAATCTCCTTGGCCTTGTTGTCCTCGCCGATGTAATAGACGCGGATAAAATCCAGGCCGAGAGAGGTTGCGGCGACGGGAGAGCCAATCTTGCCCCTGGCGATGACGTTGCGGCTGCCGCCGCCAGTCCATTTGCCCTCGTACATTGCCTCCCGGATTCCACCAAATACATCCCCCTCATAGACGCGGATGCTGGAGCCCTTGTTAATGGCAGCCACGGAGGCGCGCATAGCAATGTCATTGATTTCAGCAGGCATGTTGACTTGGCTGACGGGTGAAGAGGATTTTCAATGGAAGCTTGAACAAGAGTATGAATGTCTCGAATTTGGGTCAAGGTGTTGAGTGAAGTTGCGAATGCAGCTGTGCAAGTAAACCGTGCCGAGCGGAGGAAGAATGGGCGAATTTATACATGTAGCCCAACGACAAGCTTATTTCCCCGCAACCGTGACGACACATTCTGTATCCTCGGGCTGTCTCGGTGTGTTCGAGGCCCGGTTTCGCGGGGGAGAGAATAATGCAGCATGGTTGCAGTTGGCGCTCTCGGCGTGCCGTCCGGCTACCCATTCATATTGTGTCCCGGTGAGTGAATAGCTGCAGCCGGACCCAAGCAGACAGAGAGCCCTCAGTCGCATCAACGAGCCCTGCATTGAATGAAACACGAGACGGAATGAAAATCTTTGGGCATCAGGAGGGGAAGAGACAACGGCGTAGGTGGCATGCCGCTTTATAGGGTTGCAGCCATTCCGCGGCCTGAGACTGTGAGACATTTACTGTTGATTTTGTAGCGGTGTAAACATCATCCCCGGACTTTTTGAAAGGTGGTTTGATGCAGATCGTGTGTTTGTGTCACAGAATGCTTGTTGCGAGGTAATTATCCCCCCTTGTATGCCGTTCATGTTTAGCCAAGGCATATCCATCGGGGACCTTGTTTACATCTGGGAGCACAGCTCTCATGACGCATAACCAACCCTCCAGGAAAAGATATCATGTCTTGGTAAACCTCATATATACAGTCAGAGGCAAAAGTACTTGCCCAGCCCCAAATCACTCTACACCACCAGGTAGGCAAATTCGCATTGCTCACCATAAATAGTAAGAGCCTACGATACAAGCACAGTATTGCTCTTGCTGTCTCAAATCAGTGCTTGCTATAGTAGTTTGTAAATTCAAGCCACATCTAGCCATAATCTAGTGCATAACTATGCTACTTTTGCTTTCAACGTTGCGTTTATTTGCTATAATACAAATTGCTATCAAGTATTCTCTTCTTCAGCCCATCCCGATATTCGTACAAGCACTGCACCTGGTAGGCCCGAATCAAATCAACACCGTGTGCCTGGTCGTCCATGAGGCAAATTGCTGTCTTCGCCGGCACACCTAGAAAGCAACAAAGAGCTGCCATGTACAAGTTCAGCCCACAGTTTTGGGCATCAACACTTGTAAAAACACAACACTGCCAACGCAACACTCGGACATTTTGACGCGGCACCATCCTGTCCTGGGATAATCTATGCCTTTTACAGATTATTCTGCATATCCTCAGCCCCAGACAGCACTCCTCTATGCGGGGGCTGCCGAAGTGCAGTCGGTCACCAGCGCCATGGTTACTTGGGGAAGACTCGTAATGATTTACCACGCTCCAGGGCATGGGGGAAGCTTCTGCCGCAGACAACCTCCAGAAAAGATATTACAAATGGCTCACGGAAGCCTCTTTGCTGTAGATATTTATTCAGATGCGAAACTCCATCTCCGGGACGCAATGACATGGTTTGTGATGATGGGGAAAATATTTCTCAAATATCAATATTATGAAGCATTTATAAGCACTACTAGTTGCCATACATCTTTCTATAAAAGACTAAGATTGTGTATAAATTCTTATGGTTATATTTAGTTCGTGGTCACCCGAGCTACTAATATCAAAACGGGCACTCGCCAGCGAAAATCACAGCTTAGGAACGGCCAGGCATATCGTGTTGATACCTGACGCAGTTCTCACACCACCATTTATTGATACAGGTCGAACAAATAAAAAACGTAATAAACAGAGGGAGTCTACAACCTCAATTAGTCAGTAGAGCTGACGGCGCCACAACGTGCAGAGAACAACTTCAAGCAGTGTGGTATTTCGAGCAAGGACAAAAGCGCGAGGCGCAAGAGCCCGCCGCCCAATGGTTGCAACTGCACCTGGCGACACCGGGAGAAAATCGCGGCGTCGCATTTGAAATGGAGGACGCAGGGATACGGACCTGCCAAAGGCGTTCTATAGATGAGCATATCCTCCTCGTCATCAGTCTACGTGGATATATGCGAGAGGAAATACGAGTCTCGGAGACGCCTTGGTCTAAACGCAACCACAAGTGTCATCAGCACCTGGGGACGGGGGCAATAACGAGGGACAACTCACGAGCCACCGTAGCGTTTTGCTCACCGAACCAGGCGTCCAGCAGGAGGATGAGGAGACAGTCTCGTCGTGAGAGGACTTGAGTAGAAAAAGAAGAATATCCAATTCTCGGTAACTATACTAAATACGCCATGCCAAATATACCTGGTATCAAGCCCCAAAAACGCCAACAGCCAGACAGTACTCCCCCCCGCCCTAAACAGCGGTCCCAACAACATGTAACCTTCTTCGCTCTATACAAATGTACAACGCTCACCGTGTGTCTTCTCGCCCATCCTCGGCAGCCACGCTCCCCCGTCCCCGGCGCATAATCAAGTCCTGCATCTCGACATCATCATCCTCAACGCCCGCCTCCTGCAGAGCCGCATGTTCGCGCAGCGCCTGCCTCGCACCCGCATCCTTTTCAATGCGCTGCATGAGGTCCTCGTCCGTCGGCCAGTACACCCTCCGCACGCCCTGGACCACCAGGTCCATGATGACGAGCGTAGCGAGCGCCACGAGCAGCGTCGTCCACCACGAAACCTGGCGGCCAAAGTTGTCGAGGAAGCCGCGGCGGACCATGTCCTTGCCCACCCTTTGGGGGTACATGCCCGACAGGAAGAGACACCAGAGGAACCAGCCGGCAATGGAGATGATGAAGCCACCAAAGGTGATGACCGTTTTGGAGTGCAGCTCGAGGATCCTGCCGTCGCGTTAGTTCAGACTAAAACAAAAAAAAAAGGCGAGGGGGAGAGACAGAGAGACTAACAATAGCTTAATGTTGATGAAAATGACGCCAACCGTAAAGCACACCGCCCCCATGGCGTACAGGCTAGTGTCCGCCGTGGAAAGTGCACTCCAAAACTCGCCGAGCGTCAAGTAGTAAATGACAAAGCTGCCCGCGACGCCCATGAGCATCCAGCCAAAGTACTGCCGAATGTTGAACCCCCTGTTCTGCTGTCCAAACGTGTACAGCTCCGGCACAGCGAGCAGCGTCTCCGCGCTGAGGTCCTTTTCAAAGATGCCCAATAAGATTACCGGCAGTGAGGTGAACAGGCTATTGAATACAGTCAGACTCCACGACTCAAAGAGCGAGGTGCCCGAGTACCCATTGAACCGCTGGAAGTGCGCCTGGACCAAGAAGAAGAGGATTTCTTTCCAAAAGGTGGCGAGGACGTATTTTCCTGTGCGGAGGTAGTTCCAGCGGCCGTGGACGAACATCAGCTGCTGGAGGAAGCGAAACTGCGCGATGGAGTAATCGGATATACGTGAGGCTTGGAGACCTTCGCGGCCCGATATGCCAATGCCGACATGGGAGGATTGAATCATGCCAATGTCGTTGGCACCGTCGCCGATGGCGAGGGTCATTGAGGATGGGACGAAGCGGCGGATCGACGTGACGAGTTGAGCCTTTTGGGAGGGTGAGGCGCGGCAGCAGATGACCGAGTCGACGCGGAGGACGAGGTCGTAAAAGAGGACGGCGAGGTCGTCGGATGCGTCGATGGTGGCCAGGGTTTGGCCGTCGACCACGACGACAGAGTGCGGGACCATACCACGACCGACGTCGTTGAGGGTGGAAGTCATGACGTCTTGGAGGTTACCTCTGCTGCCGTCGAGGATGTAGATTTCGGAAAACGGCTTGCACACGCGGGCCGAGTGGCCAATATTAACTGCTGTCTCGCGCTTGTCGCCCGTCAGCATCCAGACTTTGATATTGGCCCGTCGCAGCTTGTCAATGGTCTCGGGCACCCCGTCTTGCAATTTGTCTTCAATGGCTGTGGCGCCAGCAAGCTCAAACTTTTGCTCAATCATCTCGCCAGCCTGTTCAACCAGCTCCTGACGGTTGACAAGACTGGTCTCTGCCTCGCGGTACAATTGCTTCCAAGAGGTGTAAACATCCTCCTCGATGTACCGATACGCGTACAGCAATGTCCGCAAACCTTCCGTCGCAAAATCTTCGATATGCTGGAAGCAATGCTCGAAAACAGCCGCCTCGTTGCTGGCGACGGACTCGTCAATTCGATGGTCAACGTCCTCAACCGACGGCACCATGTTCAGACTCAGTCGTCTGGCGCGCAACACATCCAACGAACCTCGAGGCGTTCCCGGTTCCTCGGCTTGTCGTCTAGCCATCCGAGAGCCAACGCCCTCCGAGTAGGAAAGTCTGTTGACATCGGTCGACAGTCTACCAATGCTGCGTCGAAGTCCCTCCAACCGATCGATCGATTCACCTCGCTTCAAGGCAAAACTCGTTCTCGGCGTACCCCTTCCACTGGCCATGCTCATTCGCGTTCGGGCCTTGTCCTGTTCGAATGTCTTGCGCACACTAGCCCGTCGGCTAATGTCCTTTGCTTTTTGTTCAGCTAAATGGCTCAATTTGAGTCGCGAAGTAATGACGTTATCGGCACCTTTGCAAAAGACGCAAATGCGACCGTTGGGCATTCTGATAATGATGGACATTCTCTTCCTCTTGCTGCTGAATTCAATCACGTCCAGCACCTGGTACGACTCGACCTGAACCACACCCCTGTCATCATTTGTCTGCAACTTGATCGTCTTCGCAGGGCGATCAACTAACAGCCACCCCATGTCGCGAGCAGCTTCTACCAGGGCCAACTCATCTGGGGAAGCAGCCTGAAACGAAAATTCACCGTCGTCCCGTTTCTCGGGCAAGCAGGTGTGACATAAAGCAATACAGAGCAAAAAGTGCTTGACCTTGCGAGAGAAGACGGTATTTGGATGTCGGCGGACATAGTCCAACATATCCTCCGTCTTGACCTCTGGTTCCTCATTCGGGCGAACCGTCGATTTCCAGTGTGAGGCGCTTGCAAAGGAGCCAGTTCTCCTGGGGGCACTGGTCCGTTACCATCCTCCTCCTCGTCTTCTTCTTCTTCCAGAATATCATCTTCATCCCGATGAAAGAACTTGGTCTTGTGCGGCGACACAGGCGGAGTCTGCTGCGTCTGATTGCCTTTGCTGCGACAACTCCACGACGCGGCCGCCTCAATCTTCTTCTGCTTCACATCCTCATCGCGTTGTACATCCATGTCGTGAAGGAAAGCCACACCCGCAACGCTCATCTTGCGGAACCGCATGACATTTTCAGTCAATGTGCCCGTCTTGTCCGAAAATACATAGCTCACTTGGCCCAAATTTTCCAGAATGGTGGTCGTATTGGCCACCATGGGAGTGTCCGTCACGGGATCGTACATGTCGACGTCCTGCAGCAGGATAAGCTGGCCTATCTTGATGATTTCCATGCTGATGTATAAAGACAGCGGGATGAGTGTGTTGAACATGATGAGGTAGCCGAAAAAGATTTCCTTAAAGGGGACGCTGGCAGTCCACTGGCCTGTGGTAACTAGGTAGAACGATAGGTCCTGGATATTCTTCTTCCACAGCGAGTAACCAATGGTAAGTCCCGCAGCAAGCATGAGTACAATGACAATCTGGAAGAGTACCATTTTGTTGATCATGGTGTGCATGGCGGGCTTCTTGGCAGTGACATTCTTATTGGCATTCATGCGAATCTTGCACTCCTCTCCCGAATTAACCACGATGCCAATCACCTCGGCAGTGTTGCGAAGAATCGATCCGCGGTAGACGACGTTGTTCAACGACAGCGGCAGTGTTTCGTCTCCGACTGTAGCTCGACCATCATAGCTGTACAAGTCAATGTTAGGGTCTTCCGAAACAATTGAAGCCGTGGTCGACCTGATCCCGTCCAGCGTGCTGCACCGCTCTGCCAGCAGAGGACAGGCCTGCTTACTCTTGAGATTCGTCTCGCCATCTAGAGCCATTGTCTCAATGTATGCAACGCCATTAGGCCCCGTGGCATGCAGCAAAATCATATCCGCAGGCACGCCATCATTTCGTCTCAATCTCACCACATCACCAACCTTGACATGTTGCCACTGCATGCACAACCAGTCTCGAGGGCTCATGTCACGCACGCCGCTCTCGAGGTCAGCATCACCAGTTGCGGCGCGTACCTCGGTTTGCGTCGCATCCTTCTCCGTGGTACTACCTCCTTGTCCGCGGTTCAAAACCCAAGTTTCGCTGCGATTCTCCGACTTGTCCAGCTGATACCTTCTATAATCATCATATCCCTCCTTGAGCATGCTAAAAGCGACAAAGATTGACAAGGGTACTATCGTCGTCCACCGTCCCACGGTGCTCAAGCCAGGAACCATCTGCAAGATACCCATGACCAAAAAATAAAAATTACCCAATTTGCTGAACTGGAACAGCAGCTGCTTAGGCACAAAATCGTACGCGGTATACCGACTAGATCGAATGAAGTTGCTGACGTACGGACGCTGGCTTCGCTCGTCAATCAGCGCATCTGACGGATTCAGGGGAATATGACGGCCATCGTTGCTCGGGCGCAACGGCTTCCTCCGTAATACGCCCTCCATGATCAGTTTCTGATATGTACTGGCGAGGGAGACCTTGAAGGCATCCTTCCATGAGGCGTTTCGCAATGCCTTGTTCGCCTTGTCCTTCCTGTTCTTGCCTGGCCTGAATCGCCGGATGGAGTCTCTCAAGGTCTGGGTAGCCTTGTCATTGGCAGGGCTTGTAATTGAGACATGGGCAGTCTTGTCTGTGCGATCACAAGTGTCGCCAAAGGATGACCCCATCTCGGTCACGGCATCTCTTGAGGGAATGGTAAGTAGTACATGCTGATCATTCCGACTCGTCGAGTCCACCAATGACCGGTTATTCGACGCCGGTCCCGAAAAAGACACAGCTCGCACAACACCGCTGGGGTTCGAGGGGTCGGAATTCGCTCTCCTCGGGGCCGCCTGTCTGGTCAGATTCGTCGAATAGCTATCGTTGCCGCGCTCGTGTTCCACGACGGGTGTAGCATGAGAGGCACCGTGGTCGTCGTCGCCGTCGCCGTCGCCGTCGTGGTGCGCCAATGTGCCGCTATTTCGGCTGGGCGGTTGTACGGGTGCCATTGTGCTTCAAAATGCAACAGTGTCTCAGTGTTGAGACGTGACGAGCTGCATGTTTGTTGAGCTGGGAAAAGCAATTGATGCTCGCAGGAGGAATTCGCAAAAAAGTAAGGGATTTCGCTAACAGTCCAAGCGGGCAAAGACTTCGAATGGGAAGAGATCAAGGGGAAAACGCAGGCCGCTGGAGAAGAGAAAGATTGAATGGCAAAGACAAATGCAGCGGTCGTGCGAAGGCAGAGCTAAAGAAGAAGAAGAAGAAGGGGAAAACAAGACCGTGGCAGGACGCAAGATGTTGTCAACGCGAAAAACACCATCGCAACTCGTTCAAGACTCGGGCGGGATGTCCAAGAGTCTACACGTGCGGGTTTCGGTCACGGCGACATCAGTGACAGCCATGGCTGCAAATGTCAACGGGTCCCTGCCATGTTGACCCTTCCGGTCTGCATTGCCCCGTGGCGCCCCGTTTGTCAGGCTCAGCCAGGGACACTTGCGTGGCCAGAGCCGATGAGGAAGTGGCGCGGCTGCCAGTGGTCGGTTCAATGTTGGTCCATCTCAACGGATCTGCTCCTCCTGGCCCATGAGCCAACCAATCAATTGGCAAGGAACGCCATAGTGGCTGATGAATGACAATAAATGACAATACTACTCCGTACGGAGTGCGGAGTACCACTCCGAAAGAGAGGGATGACTTCCGGTCAGCCACAGGCACTGCACTGCCATCATCAATCGCAAAGGGTGTGCCGCCGTCCATCCTGCCTGGTTGACCTCATGCGCATCAGCAGCCACGGACCGACTACGGAGGACTAGTAGTATCGACCTGTACACAGTCAGGGAACGTGGGGCCAGCTATTTTAGTCTGGCCAAACAGTTTCTGGACTCAACTTACCATGTCCGTACCACCGACCCCGCCTGGCCAACCACACACGCCATCTTCCTCTCCAACCCCAACCCCAACCCAAATACCCAACATCACATTCTCACAGCGTATACTCCGTACATGATAACATTCAAAATATGAAAGCTTTGAACCCATTTTGTATTCCTAGATGCGGCCGCAAGTATGAACCAAGTCCCATCTTCCGCCAGCCCACCGCGTGGCCAATGTCCACGCTTCACCGGTGTAGAGGCAGTCTCTAGGCCGCCGCCGCAGCTGTGATGACACCACATGCCCACATGCCCAAGGAAGAGCCCTCAGAATTGTATGTCACCATCCCCAAAGTCACACAAACCATTGATGCTTTTGTGTTGCTTCTCTACTCCTCGGCGCACTTCTTTCCTAATTACAAGGAGCATAAAAAAAAAATCCAAAATCACTCCCCTCCTTTCCAAAAAAAAAAAAGAAAAAAAAAAACCTCTGCCTGAGCCTCCTGGGCCCGCCTATTATTACTCAATCGCCAACATAAACAAGGGACAACCGAAACCAAACAGCAAAGATAGAAAAAATGACCAATATTACTCAAGATATGCAAGAAATATAGATTAGGTCCCCAGAGGTAGCGCGGTGGCACAATCCACTACTCTTGGATGGACAGGTGCTCGAAAACGGGGAAATGAAGAAGCCAAGCTGAAGAGGAAAAGTAGAGTAGAAAATGAAAACAAGCCACCAGGGTGCCGTCAAGTCGCAAAATTCTGTGCGATAAAAAATATTGCAATGCGATTGCCGCAGGGAAGGAAAAATAGGGGGAAATGCACGATCGTTGTTGTACCGCACGTACATGTGTGGTGTCATAGAGTGCTATCGTCGTGAACCAACACGAATTGATCGGGTTGCCGTTGCATGGTACTGGTGAGTACATCGTTGAGGAGCGAGGATGTAAAAGAGTCAAGAGACAGAACATCCGCATGAAGAGACGGGGGTATGTAGCAAAGCCTTCTAAACGACATAAAAACAAAGAGGTATTAGTATCCAATCCGAGACCAAAAAATAGCCCATGGTATCAACTGCTTCAAGCGAGCAGAAACATAAAAAGCAACGCCTGCATGATGTGTACATCTTTCTTGACCAGACTCCGCTCTCTTAGCCTTTTCAGGAAGAGTCTCACTAGACTGGGAACGAACATCTTCAGTCATTATCATGTAGGATGCGCAACAGACTCTGGTGACAAGCTGACAGGCTCGACATGATCAAACTGAACTAGCTGATCCATATCAAGATCGCCCTGTTGCGGGTGTACAAAGTTGTTTGGAGACTGACCATGCATGGGCATGTTGATTGTGTGCTTGGAATACATCTCATTTAGACTCGTGCCGTCCTCCGAGACGGCACAGGAAGCATCATGGCCGCCACCGTAGACTTCAGCAGAGCCAGGACGGCCCATCATCGACATTGGTGGAGATTGTTCGACAATGGACGGCTCAGCAGCACCGTTGTATGGCACCGGAGACATGGTACCACCATTGTGCTCGGGGCCAACCATGGGCGACAAGAAGGCACCGTTGCTGTAGGGCGTCCCGAAGTTGGTGGGTGGAAGAGGCCCTGTGTCTGGTCCCTGTGACAGATACGTCCCAGCAGGGCTGGGGGGGAACTCGGAAGGTGAGGCAGTCGTGGCCGACATTGGGTACTGTCGCATATCCAGTCCGAAACCAGCCTGAGTATCGATCCTTAAGTTGTGGCCCATACCGCTTGGCTGTTGCGGGACAGGGGCATAAATATTCGGATTGTGTTGAGGAGGGCCCATCTCACCGGGCGGTTGAATGTAAAACGAGGGCATTGGCTGGTTTTGGAACATGGCAAAGTCGATCGGCCCAGGAACAGACCGACTGCGCTGTCTCTTGTGGCCGTGTGGCGGTGGTCGCATGGCCGAGTGCATCTGGTTCATACCCCAATGTTCCTGCATCATGCCAGCGTGCGGCTGCTGAAAGTTGGGTTGTGATGCAGGTCGTGCAGTTGGTGACACTGGAGCTGACACAGAAATCGCGTGCGGGTCGGCGACAACGGCGGCGGGGAAGTGCTGAGGGTTGTGTCGGTTCATGAACGAATCGAGGGAAACGAGTTTAGCCAGCTGGTTTGTCAAAACCTTTGGGTTTCCACCTAGCTGATGGATCATACATTGAGTGGCCTGGAGATCCTCTGTGAAGTCGCCAACTTGGTAGAAGCCGCTAGTTGTTGAGGATGAATCCATGAAGAAGTGGGGGCACGGTTCAATTCAATGACAATGCCACCCATCTTGTTTGGGTCTGCCTCATTATTTTCCAGCCAGATGTTTTTGATGTACGAAAACGGATACTCAATCTTGTATCCCGCCTGTTCGTTGTTAATGTAGTAGGTCATGGTACACTTGTCGGGTGAATAAAAGATGATAAGGTCCATGGTATTTTGTCCAACTCGAGTCCATTTTCCAATACTTAGGGAGCGGCAGGTAAGATGGTGGATCACTAAGGAACGATAGGGGTCAGTAAGGCTCGTCGCGTTGCCAGTAAACGCGCATGATGCTTTGACTCACAAACTTTGCCTTGAGCTTGGTCGCCGCCAAGAAGCATGCCATTGTGGCCAAAAGGCATCAAACCGGTACGACCAAGGTAGTTACCGCCAAGACCCTTGCCAGTTTCCATGGCTTGCATGGCCAGGTATGCCCTCATAGACTCTGGAATGGAGTCGATATCTTCACCCGTTTCCAGACTCTTCTTTGCCAACAACTTGATTTTGGCTCGTCTATAACTAACATCAGTCTCATTGACTTTACCCCGAATAAGAAATTCAAACGCCTAACGGCAAAGCCGAATTCGGGGGGCAGCAAGCACTGAGGGGACATACCGGTTCTGAAACCAAATTTGAACAGACCTCTCGGTCATGTTGATTTCGTCCGCTATTCTTTCCCTAACTCCAGCGGTGGGGGTTGGGTTTTTATTGAACTCCATCTCCAGGATACTAAGCTGATCCTGGGTTGCTCTTTGTCTCTTCTGGTTCTTCTGCTGCTGGGTCAGAGTACTCTTTCTCGGAGGTCGCTTAGAATTAGAGTGCCCATTGCCACCAGAACTTGACTGTGATGGTGAAAGCTTGTTTGACGACGTAGGCGTAACAACATCACTTTCGGGAAAAGAGCCAGGATCTGGCACGGAAGAAGCAGTGGTCAAGGCCACGGTATGCTCGACCTCGGTGGCCATTGCGAACGCGTCAGGAAAGAGGTTGGGACCAAGCGTTTGAGTCGTGTCGTGTCCCGTTTGCGATGGTTAAGCCCAACGAAGGGATTGCCTATCAGCAGCGGCGATACTATCGGGGTGGCTCGAAATCGTAGATTGGCCGGCTTTCAGGGGGCCGTCAGAGGTGAAATCGAAGCAAACCGGCGTCGTTGGCTTGAATTTGAATTCGATGGCGCACAGAAATGCCAGTCCGACGGGAACAATGATTAGACTAGAGGCAGCGAAAAGCAAGGGACGGGTTGGAAAACAATTTCGAGGTCCAAAGCTAGGAACAGGGGGCGTAGCGAGTGTGTGTGTTGATTCGCGTGTAACAAAATAGGCAATGAATGTCAGTCTCTAAAATCCCATAGTGGGCGGACGGTTGAGGGCCTTTGGGGTGAGGTCGTGGATGAGGAGCCGAAAGAATGTAATGGTCCCGGAAAGAGTGACGGGAACCGAAATGGCTACTGAGCAAGAGAGTGACTCAAAAGGAAAGAAAGGCGTCAAGAAAGGAAAGGAAGTAGCAACAGTACAACGGGTGAACGATGGTGATGGGAAAGACGAAAAGAAAAACGGACATGGAGGATGGGCATACGGGGGAGCAACCCTGCGGGCCAGAGAGAACGCACCAGTTGGCCCGAGCCCAGACAGGCCAGCGCCAGGCCCTTGAGAAGACTGGAGGGGGCAGACCTGGACACCTGGGATGAACGGATCTCAGCGCCGGGGAAGCACGGGGGTGTGGCAGCACTCCTCGGGGCACCTGGAACTCGAGGACTCGGCTTGGGTCCAGACAGGAGTTGAGAGGCATTGAGAGACTGGCCAGACATATGCGACCTGCCTGGGCCACCAGACTCCAGCCAACCGCTTGACCGCTTCCAGGAGCAGGAGGGTCAGGCGGCGGATGCAGGCTGCGCAGCTCCGTAATGCTGCAGGAACAGGCGCAAGCCGGGCCCATCCCAGCCTGCTGCGTGGTGCCTGGCGTGGTGCGTGGTGCGTGGTGCGCTGTGTGTGTGTGCGTTGGGTCTGGTGTGTTATGTTGTGTGTGCGACTGAGCGGCGCGCGTGGGAAAGGCGAGGGGCGACGTGCTAAACTCGGAAGAGAAACGATTGATGCACACCATCGCGCGCCAAACTTCTGAACTCGAACCAGAGGCCTCGAGTCCATCCATTGTCCACTTGGACACATCGGACCCGACCGGGGTATGTGAGCATAACCTCCCATTGGCCTCGATGTGCCTGGCACTTGGGTCTGGTACCACCCCGGCTCTGCCCACACACACCCCGTCGACTGGCGACTGGTTCTCTCGCATGGCCTTCGGCGAGGCGCGCGCGCAAGACACCAGAAACCCAAACGACCTTTTGCTTGCTTGCTTCCTTGCTTGTCCATGGGCATCCAGTAGTTACTATCAAAGCATCTAGCATCAAGCATCGAGCATCGAGCATCCAACAACATCCAGCGAGTCAACTCTCGGCTTGTCTCGCCACTTCGCCGCGTATGACGCGTTGCAGCAACTCGAAAAGGGACTGGGCCATGTTCGTCCTGAGCCCATCATACTCTACTCCGTGCTCACGCCCAGTCCGGCATCAGGCACGATATGAAGAGCCAGTCCGAAAGTTTACAGCCAACATGAGCATGACATGATGCAACGACTCAACGGCTCGGATGACAACCATGGCCATCCCAGTATTGTCCGCTGTAGAGTCTGCCTTCGGCCTGCCGAGTACTCCCGTAGCCTGGTGATACTCCGTATTCTGTAACGACACCAGCACCATTTTGCCAACAAGGACAGGGTTGAAGGACTCATGATGCTCCATGTGGCTCTGGACACATAGACGATCGCCCACCTCTTGGCCAACTGGATGCCACTCAGACTCTGGCAAGGTCTGGGAGCTCCCATCTCCCCTGATGTCGTCGGCGCGTTGTGGGGATGCTTCTGATGCAACTTGGACAAGGCTTGGGCATGTGGCGGACGTAGACTCGCGGGTTCCTGAACTCTTCGTTCCTGATCTTTCCCCTAAACGGTCGTCGCGCCAGTCGGGGCCGTCCCTCTTAACCATATCCATGCCTTGTGCCTGAGCTCCTTCTCCACCTGCGCCTCCAGACACCTCTCCTCCAAAGTATGTACATATGTACATGCGTACATACATGAGCCTGTATGTATGTACTGCATACTCCTTACAGAGCACACATACAACACATACTAAATTGATGTGCATAGTCGGATGAGGCGGACGAAACACTCAGCCAGCATCGCACATTCTTACCTGATTCCTTTGTAATGTGCGCTGTCCTTGTACAAACATCGGCGCAGAAGCTCGCTGCCAACATCACCCTCCCATCATTAGCATTACTCCGTACTCCGTCGCCCGCTCCAAGGGGCACGGTACATTTTTAGCCTCCGGTCAGGGGGGGTCGTCAGTTGCGCCAAAATCCCTTCGCCGATACATCGTCTCCATACCTCAGGCACGCAAGACAGCCATCCTTGTGCCGAGAGCCAAGGGTGCAGTGAGTGTGAATGGATGGCCTGTTACGGAGCAGAGTTGGCGGCTGGCTTCTGCCCTCCGGCCCTGGGCTTATTCTAGTAGTAGTACTAGTACTCCGTACTCCGTAGTAGTACCATCCTACCATCCTCTCCCATTTTGCGATGAACTCGTTGGACGACACCACGTACCGTACAACTCCTCCGTACTGGTTGAACAGCCCCGCCGTCACCCTCTGGCTTGTTTCTTCGGTGCGCGAACTTTTGGATCGCACCTGGCACGGCGTCCATGATTTGTCGTTTAAACCCGATTACGGCGACTGCAGACAGTGGATGATCTAGTCCGCATTGTGCTCTCTTTGCATTGGGATAGAAAAAGGCAAAATATCGTTCATGCCCAGTGTTTCCAACGGTTCAGCCGAACAAGCCTCTTGTCGCAAGGCTCTGCCTAGATAGAATATGCATAGAGTCATATGGCCATAATACTAGTACCCTGCCTGCTCTGCTACGCTCAACGCAGAGTGGATATGCAGAGTCCAAGACATGTGAACAAAAGGCATCATTCGCCCCACGCCCGCCATGGCGTCAAGGTCGGGGGTTCCTGTCCAAAAAGCTGAGACTGAATGCGGCGGCTTGATGCAGGCTTTCGTGGGCCTCATCGACAATACTATCACGGCCTGTCACCACGTGCTAACACATTTGACGGACATGACTGCGGTGCCCATGTTCTGTGCTAGTTCAGACTTTCCCACGGATTTCTTATCTTGGGCTCCAAGTCTTTTCCTGTCAAGGACCATTTATGCGATGGAATGGTTCATCCCATCAGGGTGGGGGAAGTGTCCGATCATTGGACTGAGTTGTTCCGAATTCAGTACCTTTTTTGTCTTGGCTTTTGACGACTTGGCTCTGCTCTGCCAGAGACTGGCTGTGTCTCCTTCCCCATGCCGCTTCCACGACAAATGTCCAAAAGGAGCCATAATGAACAGTGACACATAACGGTGTCGAGTTACACACGAGTATGTCGGGATTTGCCACGGGCTGATGGACCGGAGGAAATCAGTAGTAATGAGAATGAGCCCAACCCAGCCCAAGTCGCATGAGTGAGGCAAGAAGCACTGCAGTTCCCATTGGCGAGCATCATGGCGTGGTGAAAGCTGCAAGGTACTCCGTTTGTGCCACAGAGAGTGTGAGGTTGGAGTAATGTCACATTCGCAAGGGGTAGCATGTTGAACAACACGACCCCAAAACAATAGTAGGAATTGGCCAGTCGAGAGAAGATTTTATGAGACTCCAACAGCGAATATGACAGGTTGTACTTTGCAGGTGTCTCCAGGTCGAATAGCAATCAATTATTGCCTCTTATCAATGGAATTGCAGGCCGCTTGGTATTTGTGTATGTGCACATAATGATAACGCCTCCAGGGAAGGCTACTGCCTAAACATTCAACAGTTCAGGTCAGCACGTCTTGATTCGCACCGGGGCTGTGAAAAATTGGCCGGTTTGTGCTATGACAGGATCTCGAAGTGATCTGTGCTCCAGTCCTTGCCACATCAGTACTCCGTGCCCGTCGATGTTCATCATCGATTTGCCATCTCACTGTCCTGGGGATGATTCGAGTTATTTACTCGAGTGTGGTTTTTCACCAAGTGGCCGTAAAACGAATGGAATCGGCAGCTGAACTAGATTGTCTTGGTCATGTAGAAATACCTGGCGAACTCGCGACCACAGTTTTACCATACTCCTTTCTGTTTCGATGTCTTGGGGATCGACATCTGGCCGGTGCGTACGGCCGACTCAATTGTCTTGGTTGAGGCATAACTACAAATGCGTCGGCGCGGGGTACCAGAGTGCGCAGGGCATGCAAAGTTCTGGGGGCGAAGACATGGATGGCCATTGATACTGTTTGGGAGTGCGCAGCGCGGTTCCAGTGAAGAAATACATATATACCAATGTCAGGTCAGCCACGAGCTGATATAAACAGCCGAAAAACAGAGGCAAGATATGGATATCCAAGAAGTTTTGTGAGGATAAAGAGGCCAAATACTACGATGGCATTGAAGGTGTGCGGAAGATTGACCGGAGCTCCTTCCTCAAAGCAGTCAACTGCTTACGGAAGTTTAACACAAGTCGTACCTGCCACGTTGAGGTGACACTTGCTCCCAGAATCCAGTTTGCACTTTGCACGAGTACAGCTCCGCAACCTCTGTCCAGCGAAAAGTGTCTGGTTTGTTCATCCTGCACAGGGCTGCTGGAATATGAGTACTCTCTGCTTTTTATCTACAGAGCGCTAGGTTCCATAGACCCTGGATCCCGGGTGCATTCAAAGCAGTCTGTCTAACGAAGACAACATCGGAAATCCCACATCCCCGCATCCATTCGTCCCGTCTCTCGGCCACGCGCGAAGAATAGGGGTTGGCAACAAGGATCAGCAAGCCAACTCAGGGGTTATGCTGAGCAGCGCGTCCGATGAGAGACATGCTGTCGTGATTGCGGAACCGACTTTACCATCGACTACTACGTACAAGTACATACGGAGGAGTTGCTGTTGCCGTTGCCCAACCGGGAAGATCTCTACCGGTCGGATCATCAGCTCAGGTTATCTATTGAATCGGCCGGCATTTGTGCTGCATGCAAGTGCTCCATGCCTAGCACCCTAGACTGCAAATCTTCCGCCAACCTGGACACATTTAGCCGGTGTACGGAGTATAAAATTCAGAAAGAAGCCATTGTGCTTACTACCCTTCCCTTGGGTAGAGCGCATGGCAGAGGCAGGACGATGCAATCCCATCAATCTCGAGGAGGAAGAGCTGACACAGTTCAAAGCTAGCTTATCCATGATTATGCTGTTCCGCCATGAGGCTCAAAGGGATACGTATTGATTGTACTACAACCAAGACAAAGGAAGCTGCAAAACCCGCTTGGCCCTGGTGAGCCAGACCCGCCAGGTTCCTGCAGTAGTGTCACCAGCCACCGAGCAAGCAAGCCCCTGGCCGTGATAGCGGCTAAGAGGTTGCCCCTGGTCAAACTACTCAGTACCCTGTCAGTTCAGGAACCGGTCTGAGGCATGAGGGCTCCATTGCGCAGCTTGAACATGAGCCGCTTCACTTGCCCGCCATGTCCGACCCAAGACGTGTTGTTAAACGCCCTGGGCGTGATACTGGCAGCGAGAGGCTGTGGCTTTTAGTATTGCAGTGTGCTTATGTGTCTTCTTTGACCGAACATCACATAAACACACAGTACGGAGCACTCTGCTGTCCACCGGCACAAAGGATACACTTATTGGGTGTTTCCTTTTTTTTTTTACTTTTTCTGTCCGGGCCGGTCTTCTGGTAGTATTCATAACCCTGGCTCAGTGTCGTCATAGCTTCTTAGCCCGGACTTCAAGCCGGTTTGGCCATTGCCGCCACTGATGGGGAGGAGAATGGTGCCACTCTCTTCCGTCAGTGATACTACACAACGGCGAGACTACTCCGTACGGGAGGCTAACAACCTTTGGCCTCGCTGAGCATTCTGGTCGGCCATAACCCGCGCAGCAGCCACTTGGGCCGCATCTAGGCCCAAGATGTTTGTGGCAAGGTGCACGGCGCGGTCAGTGCATATCGACCGCCTGCTCGCCAATACCACCCCACCACCAGAACATCAAGACATCCAGACATTCAGACATCGTCACCCCTGACTAGACCCTGTCTGCACATCGAGCCCGCTCAGCATCCACTCCAGCCAGCCAACCAGTTCGCGATCTGGGGCTCCGCCCAAACGACCACATGCCATCGCGCGTATCGTGTCACGAGCGCTGGTGGCAGCTGGGCTTGGTTTTCTTTACTTTTCTTGTGGGTGGGATTCCTGGCTTAGTGTCTTGTTTAGCTCACATGGAGTTGCATTGCCCATTTTTGAACTGAACCAAAGAATTTATCTATCGAGACTTCTACAAGACGAAGGCGCATCATGTCTGGTCACGAACCACACAACAGCCCGACGACGCACCGGTGTCTTCTCTGGCCGAGTCTAGATTTCTGATGAAGACGGGGTACTAGATGTGAAGTCTGTACTCCGTGGCCATCTGCACGTCCCTGCATTGTCAGCCTGCTACGCGGGTGAGACGCCTCGTGGCAGCTCAAGTCTGAAATAGTCTGGATTCGACAGTCGCCAAGTACGAAAGAGTTTCTTGGGTCCAGAAGTATAGCCTCAAGCTTAACGTCAGCCTCGATGCCTTTTTTTTCTAGCCCCCTCACCTATGGAGGGAGGGGCACATTCATGCGCTCTCCTTGGCGGGTGCTGAAGAGTGCTCTGCAGTTGAGTCTTCCCATGCTTGGAGGATCTTTAGGCTGGATCCATTGATGGACGTCAGGTGCGCACCCGTTGCTTCATGCCCACGGGCCTTTTTGCAGAAACTCAAAGTTGATAAGTCGGGGATCGGCACATCTTTTTCCGCAGTGCGAATAACAGTTTGTGGGTTTGCAAAACGTCTGGTGCCACTGCGGTACCCAACGGTGATCAGTGATCAACCTTGATAGGCATGAGGAGCAATGGACCGGCTGTTTGGCGTGACACACAAACCATCTTGTCGGTGTGGCAAGGCGCAATGGCTACCCTACATGACTCAATTGTCAACGACAGATGGAAGATGGAAGCACTCTTTTCACCATATGCTTGCTTATTAGCCAACAGGGTTTCCGTCTTGACACTTTCCCTTGGAACGGCAATGGTAGCGGCAGGGGAAGTGTGAAATGGATAGCGTTTACTCCGTACTCGCCCTTTTTCCTCCAACGCAGGGACACCATTCGCCCAGCTACTAGTTACGTCGAAATTTGGACGCCCCGTGTGACGGCTGCCTCGTATAGCTGGAATTTCCCACTGCGGTTTCAACCAGTATCCAGTGTCAGGTACTAAGTAGGTATGCATTAGTAAACGCTCCATAGATGAGCCTGTACCTGCATCTGTCCCTGCTATCATCTCCCGCGAGGGACATGTCAGTCTCGGTCAGCCCCTCAGCCCAGCCCGACAGTCGCGAATCGTACCGTCGTGATTCATTCTCCCAATCAAAGCTCCTTCATAACCTCACCCACCGCCCTGGCTGCCATCCTCTTCCTCTGCGCCTCGGGCAACCCCTCCCCCGCGTCCCTTACAGCCTGCAGCTTCCTCATCATGCTCTCCACCTTGTCCACGTCCTCGTGACCGAGTTCGTCCTGAATATCCCCTTGATTGTCCGCTTCCGCCTTGGACGCTGCACCGGAACCAGCGGTCGGAGCTGAAGGTTCTTGGTCCCCGGGCCTCGCCTCCCAGATGGCCTTTTTCAAGCCTTCGAAATCAGCGCGGTCAAAGCCGAAATCCAGACTCTCGGGATCCAGGTGCCCGCCCTCGCCCCCGTCGGAAGCGTCTTCAAAGTCGCCAAAGTCAGAGGGTGCGTCTTGTGCCCAGTCGTTGGATTCAAGGGCCTCCTTGACGCGGGAGATGCCTGTCTTTTCTTGTCTGGCAGTCAGCTACCCGTGATGCCGCGCGTGGTGTGTAATCGTACATGACGCAGGATTTGAGTTTGAAAAGGTGTTTCTACAGGCCCAACATTGTCAGGGTCTTGTGGACATACCGCCAAACTCGTTCAAATGCAGCTGGTTCCCGCCAATCTGGACAAACTCCAAGCCCGCCTCGGCGCAAAGCTCGTCCCATTCTTGGGCATCGCTGTCCCCAACACCAACAGCCAGCCGGACGCCGTCCCATTCCCAGCCTCCCAGGCCGTTGTTGACGACGTGTCCTACGTGGTGGATGACGTCGCGGACGCGGTCAATGCTCTCAGACGAGGCTGACGGGGGCAGGCTGAAGATGAGGACCAGGCCGCCCAGCACGGCGAGGACCTCGGCCGCTTCATCGGAGAGGAAAGATGCGGACCAGTCGGACGGCGAGGCAATGAGGTCCAGCCATATGGGGACGGTGGCGGTGTAGTATTGCGTCTTGAGGGAGAGGTTGTGTGTTGTGCCGGCGAGGGAAGGGGACGGCGAGCATGGCGACGAGCCGGTGAGGTCTGGAAGGGGGTGGTTAGTGGGCGTATATCTCATGCGGGATAAGATGAGATGAGATGAGAAGGCGAGACATGGGGTTGGGTGGGCCGCAGCGCACCTTTGATTACCCTGCTCAACTGGTCTGCCTGGGAGTCAAGACTGACGGCCAGTATCCTCCGCGGATGAGCAACGTCCATGGTGATGGTGATGGGTGACGGGGGGTTGAAGTTTGAAGCTGGTCGAGGTTGGCCGTGGATGGTGGGGCTCGAGCCAACGTCATAGTCATGTGTCTCGCGCGTCCTCGCGGCCAGCCACCACCATGATATGCAGCAGAACAGACGCATCAAGGACTGGAGACAGCGTCGACTTTGTTGCAGCAAGCGCCATCGCAGGCAAGCCCCAACCTGTCAACCGCAACTATCTGAACCCCTTCATCTCCCTCGCACCCGGCGCCTCATCCGCCATTCCCCTTCCCACGGCGTCGAAAATCCCCGTCACAGAAAGCATATGCACATGATGTACATACGCCGCCCATGACGCTCGAATCAAGCCGTTTCCAACGTCGGCTTCCTTTGCGCCCCCGGGCACCGCCGTGGTGGGCGTACGGCTCCTCGGTATATCCAACGCACATAATTAGCACTACATGGATAGCGACAAGTACGACAAGGACATGAAGCGTATGCTGTCTAGTAGTTTATAAATCATGACACACATCCGTGCATTTATCAAAGGCGGTATCTAGCCGTAGCTTGCTATACCCAGCTCCCCATCTACCTGGTGCGAAGCCAACGCCATGCATCCCAGCCGCAACCTAGAGTCGTACGTGACCCCTTCGTTGCTTCACTCGGGTCCATCCATCCCACGATACTCCCACGTCAAACGTGGCAACCGCGATCCCCACGCCGAAACTCGAACGCTCAACAGCTATCCTCCCCCAGCCAAAAGAGCGATTCACGACGCCCATGGCCTCAACAGCAGCCGCCACCGCATCCCCCTGCCGGCCGGCTCCCCCCCGCGCCCAAGTCCTCTGCAGGTCGCCCTGGTCCAGCAGGCCCCTCCTCCTCTCCAGCATGGCCCTCTGGATGGTGCCCGCCCAGACGGCGTACCAGGCCTCCTCGACGCGGACGTGGCCATCGCCCATGCGCCACTCGGCCGTGACCGTCTCCCAGCGCCGCGTGGCCAGGAACAGCACCGGCCACGCGAGCACAAACGCGAGCGAGAAGGTGAAGAGCGCGACGACCCACGGCGTCAGCCGCCACCGGTTGACGCGGCAGTCGCTGTAGACGTGGACGCGGGCCTGGCGCACGGGGAAGCGCACCTCGACGCGGCCGCGGTAGTTGGCCGCGCGCGCGAGGCCCTCGAGCCGGGCGCCCAGCGCGTCCCAGTCGCACCCCTCGACGCGGCGCTGCACCGTGAAGCACCGCAGCCACGAGGCCGACGCGCAGCAGTACCGCCGGCACCACTCGCGCAGCTCCGGCGTGCCTTCTTCCGGGACGGGGCCCGCGCCGCCGAACCCCGGGGCGCGCGTCGCGAAGACGGTCCCGCGCCGCACCTTTTCCAGGTTGCCCGCCGTGCGGATCGACCGCCGCGCCTGCGCCGTCCGCGCGTCGCTGTAGAGGAGGTGCGTGAGCTCAATCTCAATGTCGAAGTCGGTCACCGTCTTGGTCTCCCTGCTGCTGCCCCTGTTGTTGCCGTTGTCGTCGCCGCCGCCCGAGCAGCTCTCCGTGTGCGTGCCGACGAGCTTGACAAACGGCCGCGGGGGCACCTGGCACAGCTTGTAAATGTGGCCGGCCAGGAAGTCTGGGTCGCGGTCCAGCCTGCGGTCGAGGAAGTAGCTGCTCGTTTCGTCGCGGCGAAACGGGTGCACCGTCTCAAAGATGTCGCCGTGCGGGAGCCGCGGGAGAAGAGGGTCAAAGGGCGTGAAGGAGTCGGTGTTGTTGTGGTTGAACTCTTCGTGATCCGAGTACAGGGGAGGCAGGTCGTCGTCGTCGTTTGTGAGCTCGGCCGTGTCTTCGTCAAAGTAGCGATGCGGCGGCGGCGGCGGGTGGAGGGTCATGGACGCAGATGCTTCCGTGGGGCACGAGGGTGTTGAGGAGGACGAGGGGTTGGTCGACGCGGCGTCTGAAGGCTTGCCCATGGTGTTGACGCGGGGGGCCGACAGACAGCACTACTCGGCTTTTGCTATCGACACCAAACAGCAGCAGCAGCAGCACGCGGGGAAGCAGACGCAGCGAGGAAACTGAATGAATTAATTCAACGCAGCCGGCCGTGACAAGAAAAGTGGCAGAGACAAACTGACGGCCCAACAAAGGCCGGCAGGAGAATCAATGCGTCCGAGTCGGAGGCGCCAGCCAGACAGTCGGCCAGCATGAAGCATCTGGTTGGTCCATCTTTGTCGCACCGCCAGAGATGCCAACCCCGTCCACGTAATCCGCATTTCCCAGACCTGGCAGCCCACGAATTCACTGCCTGGCCTAATTTACTTACTCCGTACGGAGTACCTTGCATGCAGTACGCGACCTGATGGAGCAAATGTTGAGCCGTTGCAACGGCTGGCCACCTGCATGCGTGGCCTTGGTTCAGCCACGCCGTCCGACCTCCCCCAATCCGGAATCATGACACGAGTCCGTCTAGCATCAACATCACCCATCATCAACACTGCATCTTAAGCTTGATTTAGTATTACGTAATACACCCAAGAATACTCCGTTACATGCATATGATCCAACAAAAGAAAAAGAAGAGAAAAATCAAGACCGAGCTGCGCTTCCCGGTGAGCCACGCTAATGACATGTCCGTCTACCTACAATGTCCCGCGCCTCATTTATTTGCGGCTTCATGCTTCCAGCTTTGTACTTGTGTCGTCGCCTTGGCCTCGTCGCCTACACTCCCTTGCTGGGTATATCCATTCCAGTAGTGCCTCTTTTGCTTTCCCTTTTCCTGTACAACACCCAACGCTTAGGCGTCGCCAACGTCCACCAGCCTATCCTCATCCCACTTCCTCTTTGCTGCCTTGACTAAAACGTCAAGCTCGCCGCTCATCTCACACATGCTGTAGAACTGCCCTTCCTCGTCGCTAATTAGCTCCCAGGGGTGTCCAAACTGCTTTACTTCACCGTGGTCCAGCACCAGCACCTTGTCATAGTCCACAATCGTCTGCAGACGGTGGGCAATCGTAATGACAGTGCCCGTAAGCTCCCGGATGGTTTCTTGAATTTTGGAGTCGGTGTTGTAGTCAATTGAAGCAGTGGCTTCGTCCATTACGAGCACTGTTGGTTTCTTAAGCATAGCCCGAGCCAAGCACAGCAGTTGTCGCTGGCCTTGTGACAAGTTTGATCCAGACTCGGTAACTGGTGATGAGAGATCCAAGAAGATGTTCTTGTTCGTCATCACAGAAGGTACCGGCGATCGGGTGACTTGAGAATCTTTTGCCACTTGGATAGTTGGCGTCGTCGGGTTGGTGCCTGGCTCGTCTGCTCCGATCAGCTGGACCCGGCGAAGCGCTTCAAACACTTGCTCATCCGTATACTGATCAAAGGGGTCCAAGTTGGACCGGATTGTGCCCATGAACAAGGTCGGATCCTGGGGCACAATGGTGATGTTCTCTCGCAAGTCTCGCAGGCCAATCTTGCCGATATTGATGCCGTCAATGACGATGCGGCCCTTCTCGGCCTCCAGCGCACGGAATATTCCCAGCGCCAGTGAACTCTTGCCAGCTCCCGTCCGCCCAACAATACCAACCTTTTCCCTGGCGTTGATCTTGAGCGTGATGCCCTTGAGGACGGGGTCCAGATCGTCTCGGTAACGAGTCGTGTAGTCAACAAACTCGACGTTGCCCTTGTCCGGCCACGACTCTGGTGGGCGGTTCTTTTCCACCACCGCCGCCGCCTCCTGATCAAGATCAAGGTACTCCTTGACTCTCTCCATTGAGTTCATGTTCTGTTCGTTCATACCATATAAACGAACTAACCAGAGAACATTCTCCGTAAAATTCATGGCATAGCTCAGTGAGATACCCGCTGCACCCGCATCAATCTTGCCCAGGCTCAGAATGATAAAAACACCAGCAGAGAAGGAAACCAGGTTACCCAGCAGGTCAGCACGGAATGAGAGCCATCTGTT
Source organism: Metarhizium sp. BCC 4849 (assembly GCA_037953715.1). NCBI lineage: Eukaryota > Fungi > Ascomycota > Sordariomycetes > Hypocreales > Clavicipitaceae > Metarhizium > Metarhizium sp. BCC 4849. Next base: position 289,043 of record JBALJW010000014.1, on the reverse strand, counting down.
ACAGGCCCAGAGGTAGATGAACGGCCTGCTCTGCGTGTTCACCTTGGCCAAGTTGTCGCGAATGAAACGCCTCTCGTCACCATAAGCACGAATGGTTGTCATACCACTCAGAGTCTCGCCAAACTGCTGGAACAGTGGACTTCGCTGCACAGACTCGAGGCGCTTGAGATCACGAGAAGCACGTAGGTAGAAAGTGGCGACAAAGTAGAAGATGCCACCAATAAAGACGGCAGCGATCAAGAAACCGGGAGTGATGACGGCGATCAGGACAACCGTCACTATCAGAGAGAGCGCACATGACATGACACCAATGGCAGTAGCCGCTATTTCCTGGTCGACGGCTTCGAGGTCTTTACTGAAGCGGTTCATCAGTTGACCGAGGGGTGTCACATCAAAGAACTTGAACTTGGCACGAGTCACTGCACCCATGAGCCTATCGTGAAGTTTTCTTGATGCTGTCAGAGACCCGTAGAAGATCCAGACATCCCGCACAAATGCTGCAAAAGAACCGAGTATACCGATAATAGCCAGTCCCGACAGATAGTACGCCACGTTGACCTGAGGGGTGACCAGCGCGGAAAATGATACCTGACCATAGACCTTGCCAGAACCTGATTCGGCAGCAATAGCGTTGCTGCCAAGACGGGAAATGGATGCCCAGGATCCTTTGGAGAATGCCCCGGAGCCGTATGATTGAGAGAGCGTACCGACTGCAACCATTGACTCTTCTTCGACGTATTGGTTCGCCCATTGTCTGACCCACACATTGGTTGCAACTGTGGCCAATTGCTGAAGATTGAAGACGATGACGGCCAAAACCCAGAACCACCAGGGGCCCATGGCTTGAACATAAACCTTCATCACTGGCCATTTGACAGCACCGGAGGCCTTGCCCTCGTCCATAGCATCAATCTGGGGCTTCTTCGATTTGGCCTTCTTTGAAGCGGCACTACCGTCTTGGGATTCGCCATTGCTGTTGACCATTGTCTCGCCGTCGCCAACACTTGACGGAACTCTGGAGGGTACTCGTGATGGACCTTGGGAACCAGCCGAAGATGCAGGGCGGGATTTCTGAATCTCTTCACCCAAGACTCCAGAAGCAATAACCTTTTGCGCCGAGCCCTGAGATATTACACGACCATTGTCAAGATACACTACGTAGTCGGCCGAGGGTACGCATAGGGCCACATTGTGGGTAACCAGAATGCAAGTTCGGTTTGCCATTAGGGGGCCACGGATGCAGTTGGTGAAGATCCATTGGGCGGTGTGAGAGTCAACGGCGCTCAGGCAGTCGTCCATGAGAATGTGAGCAGAGTTGGAATACAGAGCCCGAGCCAGAGAAATTCGCTGCTTCTGTCCACCCGAAAGCGTGATGCCTTTTTCTCCAACGAGTGTCTCGTCACCATGGTCCAAAATCTCAAGATCGCGTTCCAGGGCACAGGCGACAATAACATCTCTATATCGTTGTGGGTCGTATGGCGCCGAAAAGAGAATGTTGTCCCGAATGTTGGCATTGACGAGCCACGCAGACTGAGCAACGTAAGCGACAGTATCAGCCAACCGAGTTTCGGGGTCAGGCTTGACTTCTTCTCTGCTTCGACCACCAGGGCAATAAATCTTGCCCTCCATTAATGTCATCTCGCCAAGAAGCCCCATCAACATTGATGATTTTCCACTCCCTGTAGAGCCTGCAATGATATTGAGCTTGCCCATCTCAAAGTCGATATTCAGGTCCATCAATCGGAAGGCTCGCGAACCGTCCTCAGCAACCGTGTCCTTGCCACCCCAAATCAGGGTTGCGTCCTTGAATCCAATATGCTTCACACCTTGTTCGTCCACATTGTCTTGTCCAAGCTGCTCATATTTCTCAGTCTCTTCTTCATTCAAGAACTCTTCAACACGATCAATAGAGACCTTTGCTTCCTGCACATGGGCAAACATATCACCCAATTGGTCGAGGGGAACTCGTAGCAGCATGAAGAGGGAGATGGCAGTGAAGGCAATGGAGGGATACAGAGGTTTCTTTTCAATCAGAGTGTATACAAGGAAAGAGAAGAATGTGATTAGGACTGGAACAGAGTTCCAGATGGCCACAGCGCATGCCCAGAGGGTGAATCGGGATCGTAGCGCATTAAGCTCAGCCTCTCGCTTTTCATCGATGGAGCGCCCAAATCTCTCTTCCCAGGCAAAGTATTTGATGATACGGATATTTTGGAGGACTTCGTTGGTCACATTGATTCGCTTGTCAGTAGCTTTCATAATGTTCTTGGAGGTTATGTTAAAACCCTTTGCCAGGAAATAGTTGACGGGGAGAAGGAAAACCATGACGACCAGACCAGGAATAGCACTGAGTCCCATGACCTGCCAGAGTAAGACGACAGAGATGATAAGCTGCGTTGGAGCCGCAGCGCATAGAAAGTGGAGGTAAGCAGTGATTTCGGCAATCTTGAAGCTATCCACAGACATCAGATTGATAATAGTTCCCAAGTTAGCCTGATCATCGTCACCAGCGGGTTTGCTGTCGTCGACATTGATGCTACCAGCAGACTCTGTGTCGCTTGCCGAGGCATTCTTGCTCTTGTTACGCTTCCGTAGACCAAGGGCGCCTTTGATCTTGGCAATTGTACCCTCACTGTCGGGATCAGCGTCCTTTTTGGTCTTCTTTGAGCTCTCCCCAAGGACCTTGTCTTTGCCGGCCGCAGCTTTTCGACGGAGGGCCTTGGCGTAAATGTCGCCAATAATAATGGCACGAACGCGGATGCAAATCTTCCGACCGGTCCAGAGCGCCATACCATCAGCATAGGATCGGATGGTGTCAAGGACAGGAAGTCCAATGACATAAAGCCAAAGAACGTTAATAGGAGCGCGATCAGGTTCCTCGACATACTCGAGAATGGCCCTCAAGAGGAGGGTTGGCGCAAATGTGAAGAAGCCGGAGACAAAGGCTAGGAAGCATTGGAAGAATAGCATGCCCTTGAAGTATTTCAGCATGTGCCATGCCAGAGCACCAGTCTTCTTCAATTGGCGATAGTCGGCAATCACAGCCGCAGCCTTGTCCTTGGGTAGCAAGTTCCAAACATCATCAATCTCCATGGTCTTCTTCCAGCCTTTATACACAATAGCATCCACCCATGCAAAAGTAGCGAGCGAGAAGAGACTCGCAAGTGGTTCGCGAGATGGTTCGATCCCGTCCTCCCATTCCATCAGCACCGTCTTATTCCCCTTTCTAGTGGTCGCTGCCAGCATGAACAATAGTGTGATAAGCCCAAACTCGGTGCAGGCAAGAATCTTTACTAGTTGAGAGGTAGAGTTGATGAGCGCGGAGCGGAATATGAAGATGTTCAACACCCAGTTAATGGCATAAATGCTGGCTGTGTGATTCCATAGATGGGGAATCGCCCATTTGGTGCCACCAACCAACAGTCGCAGAGAGGCCAACACCAGAACATAGATCCAAGTGAGTAGTCCGGTTATCGCCACAAGACGCCCCGTGGATCCGTAAGCACCCTTGATCAGAGCGATTGCATTAACAACAATCAATCCGACGATGGCAAGTTCTTCAACAGCTTGGGACAACCGTTGCCCATGGGGCGTGTCGGCCTCGACAACGGATCCTCTGCTGATAGTTTTGGCGAGGGCGAGCCGGTTGCCGTTGATTTCGAGATAGGGATCGCCTTCAGTGTCGTCATCGTCATCCTCGTCATCGATATCGGGTGGTAGAGCTGTATGGTCGTTCGCAATGGGCTTGTAGCCCTTGGGCTTGCCTGATGAAACCAGCCGTCCGATGTTTGACCAGGCGAGACGTAAAAACGAGACGACAATAACCGCTAACGGGAGGAGAACCTTGAGATAGCTGCGCGAATGTTAACAAGTCTCTTCTCGAGATGGATTGGCCCAACGGATGGTTCGGGCGTGCGGCACTGCACGTACTCTTGTCGAAAACACAAGGTGAGGTCATCAACCCGCCATATTGGCCAAGAGCATTGAGCGAAGGCCATGGTTGGAGAGGCAGCGCCTGGTAGAGTGCCGGTTGTGGCCGCTTCAGCTCTCATTCGTGCGCAGACACGCACTCAGCCGCACACGCTGTAGGCAGAACAGTGGTGGCGGAGAAAATAAAAATATGAGAGATGGGAAAAGAGCCTAGCCGCCTCGATTGTGAGAATTCAGGACGTCGGTGTGAAAGGGGCTTCAGAAGGATAGGAAAACCTTTTGTTTTCCGAAGGCACGCGCTAATCTTGGCTTGGCGTGGCAATGGAATTGACGAGGTGTGTAGCAAGTGGTCGACTGAGCAAAGTCCGGCGCCGGCGGGTGGCGTGGGGGGTGTGTGTCGTCGCTGTCTTAGACTTCTCGTCGGCGACGTCGAGCAGTGATGAACGGGACGCGAGAAAAAAAGCAAGAAGCAGGCAATATTCTGTATTACAAGGTGTCAACTCGGTCTTTTTCAACCCACCTCGGACGCTTTGACCGGGCTCTCGTTTGCGCTCAGCCGCCTGCCTCTGGCACCAGCTAGAGATAAATGTCGACAATTTCGTCTTGTCTTGCTAATGCTGCATATGCCACCCAATGGAGCTGAGGCGCGAGGAGGCCAGGAGAGAGCAAGGGTGCGAGGCTATTCGGGAGGGAGGAAAGGGAGGGGGAAGGGAAAATAGAAATTGGAAGGGGAAGAGAAAGGGCATCAGCCTCCAATAATGGTGGTAAGAATGGAGCCGGAATAGACCAGACTTGTTCAAACAGAAGCAGTGCACAGAGGGAGAGTGTCGAGGGTGAATAACTACTACTAGGTAGTATTAGTAGTTATTCGAGGATTAACCCGATAGAGCTGTCCCCCGCCTACCTGCAGCAGCAACCAGCATAAATGCACGAGACTTGCGAGCCCCGGGGGGTTGGACTGGGGTGAAGAACGGTGCGAAGCCAGTGACTTTCGGTCAAGGAGTCATAGGTGACGGACGTGTCGAGTCGGCAACGGGTGTGGTTGTGGGAGGGGCAGCGGTGGAGATGAATTGGCGTCTGGCTAGCACGATATGGCAAACCCGTTCAGCCCTTCAACTCGAAAAGATCGAGGGCAGGAAGGGGTACGAGATACGAGCTGGATCATGTTTTGGCGATGTTTTGGTGCAGCATGAAGAACCGTGACAGGGCTCGAGTGGCCTCAGCTGGTGTTTTCGTTGCCATGTTTCCAGATTCATAAACGGCAGGCATGCGCCATGTCTCCTGCCGCCCTGTCCCAGGTACTACCTACCTAGCTCAAGTACCCATGTACCTACCATTTGGCTCGGTACCTCATGCAACAGGGAAGTAGTACTTGGTACTCCGGAGGATTTGAATGTTTGGACGGCAGATTGAGATCTCGATGTCGCTTAAAGTAGGTAAGGCCCAGCTCCCAGCTCCGGTCCTTTCAGACATTAGACATGGAAACAGTCAGGCCATTTCACATATCCCGACACGCACTGTCCTCGCTCCTTGACCCGACGAAGACGACGACAACAACATCCGCCGTCATCTCGGAAGCAAAACGCAACATGGAAGACGTCCGGTTGTCTTCGTCTCTTTTAGGTGCTGCAGGTTGGACCAGGGTGCAATGATTGCAGTGGGGTTCGCAGTTGGCCCATGTTCTTGACGTCGCACCAAAAGTCCGAGAGTCATCGATGATGTCGTTCAGGAGCTCACCAGAGCCAGGGACTCAGGACGCAAATCCAATAAGAATCTACGACTGTGCCCAAATTCGGTGCCGTGGTACCTGTCATCACCAGCCGTCCCGGTAGGGCTTCTCCCTCACGATACTCTGCGTCTTTGCCTCCAAGCTGCTGAGTAATATACGCCAGATTCGTCAAAGATTTGCATACGGGATGTTTCGTACAGCTTGATGCTGGACGGTTGATGGGCCAAGACAACGGTTATTACAATTTATGCACTCATCTGTACCCCAAGTCTACTAGTACTATCGAGACGCCGGCCCTCTCGGTCAAGACTGGTTTGGGAGAAAGGCAGCTTCGCAAAGAGATCCATCGCACTAGCGGTCAGAACCAGGACTCAAGTACTTCAAACCATGAAGAGGCTGCAACATGGGAGAAAATCCAACAAGTCGAGTCCTGCCATGCATTTGTAGCGGCAGGCTGCACAGCTGCCTCCGCCGCAGCCCACCCGCACCGTTCCCACGCCGTGCCATGCCATGCTCCAACGGCGCCATCGACAGTGGAACTACCTCCCCACGATGAAGTCGAACATTGCGCTCGTTCAAACAAGATCGAGGTGGAACTGGAAATGCATATGTTGAATCCGGGGCAGCTCTCGTGTGCGTGCAGCTGGACGCCACTGAATGGGCCTACGGCTGTTTAAGAATTACTAATTGTATTGTCACCTTTCAACATTTCCTCTCCCGCTGGGTGAGTGGCGCTCTAGTTGCGGTTTCCCCAAGAACCTATGCTTGTGCAAAGGCTATATCCATCTCCACCCTCTCGGAGATACAGTGCAGCCGTCTTAACATGGAAGACAGACCGCTGTCGAGACCAGCTACGGAGTATACTGGAGCCGATTTGCTACCTCTTGGTCCGACACCTATCGTGTGCGATAATCCGTGCGGATTCATGATGTTGGCTTTCCCTTCCCAAAATATTACAGGCTATCTTGTAAAAAGAACTGAAATCTAATAAGAGACTACTGCTATAGGCTTTCTCTCTTTTCCTCTCAACATCTGGTTGCTAGAAATGTCTTGTCGCCCAAAGCAGACTGACGATGCTGTAATTGAGCTCGACTGGCTTACCACGAAAAAGTGACTGGACGTTCTCGCTGCTCCAAAGGCTCACGAATGCTCCATGGCAAGAATATCGGTTCGGTTCTGTCTTTCCCACTGCATGACCCGCATGAGTTTTGTCCATGTCCAGCAAGGTTTGGCAGTCCTGTCAACTATCAACATTCGCCAGGCAAAACCCCACCAACTGGCTGCTGTATCCACCATATGGGGACCAAGTTGGACGACGTACCCGGTAAGGCCAGCCTCTGGCCTAGAGACTCGGGCCATGAATGAAGTCATTTATCATTTGTGAAGAAAGCCGGCCAAACTGACAGCCGACCACACTCGACTCCGGCAGCTTCCCCGCGGCATCACTGTGTCGGTTGATACATGGTAACGATGATATCGCCGGCTAGCGCGAATGCAAAACGTCATTCTTGTCTGGAAGACGCTAATCAAAGAAAAAAAATCGTTTTCGCCTTGGCGAAAGTTTGCAGAGTCATGGCTAAAATGAGCCACCATGCAGACTGCTGGGTTCATGGATTGTGCCAAACCCTTGGGTTGGGAGTACAGTGCTCCGTAAAACATCAATGGTACAATGGCGCACAACGTACATATGTACGGAGTACCGCGAGGCTCTTTTTTCGGTATCAATCTAGAGCCACCACATTATTTTCCCAGACGAATCAGCGCGCAGGTGCTTCTGCACATGCTGCTTCGTCCGTGTTATCTCGCAGTGCAGCCCGGTCGCGACAGGGCGCAAAATGCAAAACTGGTCATGGGATCAAAAACGTAATCCGGCCAAATGCTACTCCGTATGTCCGATCCCTCGAATCCAAAAGTCGGCAGTAGAGTATCCCAAGGGCGTGGTTCCTCATCAAAAAGAACGTTGCCATCACCTAAGCTGAGCGCCGCAGAAGCGAACGATGTGATCTCGGGAATCTCAATCTCTGGACTACCAATCCCATCTTTCATCGTGCAGCTAGCGCGTTTCCGTCCACCGTATGACTCCCTCCGCTCAACACCACATGCGCCCTCTCGCATCGGCGCCCCCAACTCCGCTCAGTGATTCACGCACTGCTAAATTGAGTGTGCCAACGCTTGTGCAAATACTAACATCGTCTAACCAATAATGAGTGCAGTCAATTAATTTGTGCTCAAGCCACAGAACTTCTGTGCGTCCCTGACCCTGCTGGTGTGGCACTACCCTGCATCTTATTTTCCGTTTGCCAATCGTGGCACAAGGAGCAGCTCAGATACTCGTCCATGTGACGAATACCCGACTGTTGCTCTTGAATCGTCTTGCATTACTCTGAAGTCAATATCGTGATCCGAACCGTGTGGCATTTCTGCACTCTTTGTCACAATAGATTTGCGAATCACATACGGAGTACACAACATTGAAGAGACTGGAACGTGCAAGAGTCACCTGGCATCATTTTGGCCTCCAAGCAGGTACAGGGTAATCACTCTTCCATGGTCCTACCCATCTCAATACTTTTTAATTGTCCAGCTCTGCATCACTCGTTTCGGATGCATCATGATTACGGACCTGCTAAAAACCACGGTATATTGCCACGCTATCCATCTTCATGTGCTCCAAGAAAAAGACAAGCCCAACCTGCCCATCGCCTGATGCCATGTCCAAATACAGATTTTGTAATCGTTTTCGCATCCCATACTCCCCGAATTTCGCTCAAGTTGCAAAAAGAAAAAAGTCAAGATGAATGCCTCTTTTTTGTATTTATAGTATGCTCCTAACCTGCCAATTTTGTTTTGTTCTTGACACGTGAAATGTTGTTACACAATGTGCCGGCTCTTCCCCCCTAATTATCGGGCACAGAGAAGCTGTGTTTACAATGAGAGAGGGCATTCTCGGACGAGAAAATGCATCTGCCCTGGGGTTTTGTTCGAGGATGTCTTGAACAATCGGTAACTTAGCCCATGATCATGCCCTTCATGCCAGCAAGGTCGCCTTCCTTGGCAGCAATCTCGAAGTATCCGTAGATGATGCTGAGTCGGTGTTAGCTTTAATTGACGTCTTCATTATTGTTGCGGGGTAGTTCTTTGCTAGATACTTACGTGACAGCGAGAAGGGTACCGGTTCCGGAGCCAAGAGCACCCATGAGATCGCTGGCAACAGAAAGAGCACCAATGCAGGCACCGCCGAAGGCAGCAGCAGTGGGAATGATGCGCTTCAGCTCCTTGTACATGCTCTGGTCGCGGTGGCCAGCCATGACAAGACCCTGATCCTTGAGCTGCTTGGCAACATCGCGGGGGCTGGAGCCGGAAACCTCAATCCAGGTCTTGGAGAAGAGAGCACAGGCGCCGAGCATGTAGATGATGTAGACTGCGGTGTGGATGGGGTCCAAAAGGGCGTCCTTGAAGTTGAGAGGAGGAGACATGTAGTAGGCGATACCAGAGACGGCGTGAAGCTGAGCAGAGCCGTCCGAGGCCTCCCAGACACCGAAAAGACGGACGAGGAGGTTCTCAGAGAAGCGTGAGTAGAGCATCTGGCTGATCAAGAAGACGTTGGAGGACAGAGCGGACTGCAGCATGATGGGCATGTTGGAGGTGTAGAACAGGCGGACGGGGTAAGAGCCGCGCGCACCACGCTGGCGGGAAGACTTGACGGGGATCTCGACGCGGAAACCCTGGAGATAGATGACGGCGACGAAAACCAAAATGGTAGCCAGGAGGTTCATGATGTTGGGCAGGTTCTGTCTGTAGAAAGCCTCCTGGAGAGCGCGCTGCTTGTTGGGCCAGGTCATCAACAGGTGGAAGAGGGCAATGACGGCTCCCTCGAACTCGGGACCACGGCCAGTGTTGATTGTGGTAGGGGAGAAGGCCTTCCACATGATGGACTCGCAAATGTTGGTGGCGATGAACAGGGAGATGCCGCTGCCAAGACCATAGCCCTTTTGGAGAAGCTCATCAAGGAGAATGACGATCATGCCAGCAACAACAAGCTGAAGAATCAGCAGGAAGACAATGCCAGCGCCAAGGTCGGAGGGAGGACCGTAGAGGCCAGTGAAGACGTAGACGGTGGCGGTACCAGCGGACAGGATGAAGGCGAAGAGCTTCTGGGCTGTCTGGTAAAGCTCGCGGTCGGACTTGAGGTCGAGGTTGACATCAATCATGTGAGTGCCAGCAAGGAGCTGGAAGACCATGCCAGAAGAAATAATGGGGGTGATACCCAATTCCATCAGTGTTCCTCGGTTACTGGCCATGACCATTCGCAGCCAGTATAAAGGATCGGAGTTGTCTGACGAGACAATGCCGTACAGGGGCATCTGGCTCATGACCAAGAATATCAGAAGCGTCAGAGCAGTCCACATCATCTTCTGGTTGAAGGGGATCTTGGTCTCCGGCTGCTGGACCTCAGGGAGGAACGGCACGAACGGCTTGACCAAGTCAAGAAATCGGACTGTCCAATCATGGAGCGCGTTAGCATCATGTCGTCGCAAACCAATTGCGCGCCAATTGGTCTTGTTGAGGCACGAGCATCGGGTCTGGGAGAGCTCACAAGCTCCATTTCCAAAAGCCGCTGGCCCCAACCGTGTCGCGAGGGGGAAGACAGGAGGATTATCCAACTACTTACGGGAACTCATGGCGGCGGTTGCGAGGACAGAGGGGACAAGGGACGAAGAAAAAAAAGAACGAGGCTAATTCATCCAGGGAGAGAAAAGAGAGGAAAAGAAATCGAGCTGGCAACGAGCCCTATATGTGGGTAGGAGAAGATGATGGGCGAAATGGCACAGGGAAAGGGAGGTAGGCAATCTGGCTTCAAGGCCTCCGTGTCCCAAAATGTAGATGTGTCCAGTCCAAAATTGTTGGAGGTCGGCACGTGATCTGACTCCACAGCCAGAGCCTAGCCGCATCGATCATTGGGTTGTGGGCTACGTACCTAGCGGGAAGGAGCTACCCAAACCTCTAGCCTGGAGGCACTCTTGGGTGGGGTCACTGGGAGTTTGTGCTGCAACTTGAAAACTTGTCACTCACAAGTTGAAAGCGCTTCTCGGCGTCATATATTAGCTTTCACTAGATGCGCAGCTCCGCCAATGGACCCTTAGGCAGCTTCAGATGCCAATTCTCAGTCGCCTGGGTCAACTCTTTTGGCGCAATGTCTCAACCATGGCGAATAGCAAAGCTCCGGCCGAACCACTCTTGGTAGTGCTGGGCTCAACTGGTACAGGCAAATCAGACGTAAGTGACAAGACACACTCAGAAGTTATACACGCCTCAATACCAGCATCGCGTATTCGTACTCACATCTAACGTCATGTCATACAGCTGGCCGTAGAGCTCGCAAGCCGCTTTAAAGGAGAAATCATCAATTCGGATGCCATGCAGCTATACAAAGGGCTCCCCATCATCACCAACAAAATTACCCAAGCCGAGCAAAAAGGCGTCCCTCACCATCTCCTGGGCCACATCCCTCTTCACCATCTCCCCTGGGACGTGGATGATTACAAGCGCGAGGCCAACAAAGTCATCAGCCAAATTCGCGCTAGGGGAAATTTGCCCATCCTCGTGGGCGGAACACAATATTATGTCGACCCTCTACTCTTCACCGACGTCATTCTCGATGAGGTCCAGCAAACAGGCCCATCCGCATCATTCCCCATTCTGGAAGAGTCAACAGAAGTCCTCCTAGAAGAGCTCCGGAAATGCGATCCCGTCATGGCAGAAAGGTGGCACCCTAACGACCGCCGCAAAATCCTGCGGTCGCTAGAGATCTACCTGCATACAGGGAAGCCGGCCTCGCAGTTCTATGCTGAGCAAGAGGCGCGCAAAGCAGCCGCCGCCAGCGGAGATATCCCTGCCACACCCTGGGAGAAGCTTTTGTTTTGGGTCTATTCCGATAGGCAAATTCTTACCGAGCGCCTTGACACGCGGTGTGACAAGATGCTCAATTCCGGGCTTCTAGACGAGGTCCATGAGCTATACGCCTTCAAGAAAAAAGCCAGAGAAACAGGCCAAGAAATGGACATGACAAAGGGGATATGGCAGTCTATAGGCTACAAGCAATTCGAACCATATCTAAACGCCCTCGAAGCAGGGGCAGATGCTACGGAAGCCGAGAAGCTGAAACTATCTGGCCTCGAAGACATGAAGACCGCAACGCGACGTTACGCAAACTACCAGACGAAATGGATTCGCATCAAACAAATGCGCCGGCTGCAGGATGAGGGTCCTGAAGCAGTCCGCAGCTTGTATCTAGTTGATAGCACGGACGTGTCTCGGTTTCAGACGAATGTAGTCGAACCGGCGGCGAAGCTGACGGAGTTGTTTTTGAAAGGGGAGCAACGGCCAGCGGCGGTGGACATTTCTGAAATGGCGAGAGAAGTCCTCGGCGGTGCGCTTGAGTTGAGGCCCAAGGAGACACCGATTAAGAGAACATGTGACATGTGCCGGACGGTATTAGTGACGGAGCAGGCATGGGAGAGGCACGTAAAGAGCGTGGGGCATAGACGAGCGGTGAAGAAGAAGACCAAACTGGCCCTCGTTGCTGTTGATGCGCAAAAAGGGGGCGAGGCTAAGGCATCAGCCGACCCTGATGGATCACGAGCGTCAAGTCCGGATATAGGCTCGATATTTTCCAATTGATGCCCTTCACCACGTATATCGTGACGACAATTTACGACTTTCTGTTTGCCAAGCCGTCTTTATACATATTCACATGCCTCAATAACAGGGCAGCACCATCCACTCCAACCTTGTCCAAACATGTCGATTGACTCATTCCTCAAGATCTCGGCAGCCAACTGTCTCCTGCGCATCAGGAGATTGACCTCGCCAACATTTTGGCTCCATGCTTCGCTGACCTTGTTTGTAACAACTAGCTTGCCTACTCTCACATCTTGGAGCAAACTTGTACCCCGATCGGCTCTCAGGAACCTAGTTATCCCCAGTCCTGAGAATCAGTGGCGTGGCGCCAAACGCCATCGTAATTAAAAGACATCTTCCCAATGATACCGAAAGGTACATACTAGTAAACATCGCCTCGCAGTTGGACACAGTTGATACCAAGTTCGACCACTGACCCATATAGTAGTACCATCAGTTCGAACTACCGGCGTTCATGGTCGATACTACTATATATAGCACGAACCAAGCGACAGTTACTGGCCATGCCTACTCCCCTTTGGCTAGCTTGTCTGGTCCTCCATACTCCTATGAACGATTGATTACCCAGCGACTCAATATTCTGGGCCTTACATGGACGACACTCTGACGGGGGGATGCGGGCCTCCTGTCCCTAAGACACTGTGCGTAACCTCCCGACGTCTTTCGGGTTGAAAATTTGAAATCCATTCAAAAGAAGCGTTGAGGTCCATTGCTCTTGGCCTCGTTTTGTGGGGGATCCACGACGGATAGTATCTAGTTTAGGCTATCTTGAAAATTCGCAGGAGAACATTAGAGCCTGTTGTGACAAACACTCTTACCCGCGCCACATACTTCTAGTGATTTCATCGACTGCCATACCCTGAGCATGATTATAGAATCAGACTGTTGGGAACAAGGCCCTGCCGGTGGAGAAAGGTGTCGGCGGTTCTACCAGGTATGCTTCGGGTGTTTTCCAGACCGGAAGCCAGCCTCCAAGGTGTTGTCGCAGCCGAGCCTGCTGTGTCTCGGCGCTTGAGACTATAAATTTCACCATGGGTCGATACACCCTGCCCACCATATTTTGCAATGAGCTTTGCAGCCTAGGAGAGAAGGTATTGGTTGAGCTGGGTGCTGTTCCGAGCAGCTCGCGGGTGTGTGGTTGTAAAACAAGCCATCTGACGGCATATTTGAGACTGCGTAGGTAAAGTACAACGAGTAGAGGTTGATTTTGTCGGACAAATAAAACTAGCCACCAATAGCACAAGGAAGGAAAATAGCCCAAAGTCAAGAAAGGTTGGCTTGGAGTCTGGCTCTCCCATTATTTGCATGGACAAAGAGAGTTACAAGCTTTATGGGGGAAACATTCGCCTCGTGTTTTGCTTCTGTTTCTTTGCACGATGAATCAACGTCTCCTGTCATTGGCAAGCCGATTGAGTTAAAAAAAAAGCGCGTAAAACATTGTCTTGGGAGTCTTCTGTGATGGCATATTCGTATGTCAAGCGCAAGAGTTTCGGTCGGTCATATGGACTATTTGTTGTAATATCTGTTTGGTTCTCGTAATATTCGACAATATAACAGAGTCTTCGCTTGAAGTCGCTCGGTATCTTGCAAAGGAGTGCGAGATGAGAAATTGGTGAATCCTTGGAGAGATGACTAGTGTCGATGGCGAGGCTTCGCCATCATGCAGGGGGCCGAGGTATGTGCCCCCTTGATTTGGGGTAGAAGAGGGAGCTTTGATCATCAGTTCAACAGGCCACATTCGCCGGATAAGCGCTTGACAAGGACAGGTGATCGCGGAGGAGTTGAAGACTGAAGCGCCTCTGCACATAGAAGCAATGAGTGTAGATTCCAAGGGTGGATTCTGAGGTATCACAAGCAATTGAGTGAATCTAGTCTAAAACGAAAAAACTTTGAACTGCCGCCAAAAGCTACGTATATTAAAATCACAACATTTCTACGAGAATCATTCTCCGTCACCGCCTTGTAGTGATGCGATGAATCGTGGAATGTCACTTGCAAATCGCAAAGCGCTTTTGAGAGCTACGCGTCGCCCAACCATGGCGTCCTTGACTGCATTTGGATGCTGATGAACGGAGTTCAAATCCAGGAGCCCCGCTATTACTATCATTGTTCAACAAAAGAGGCCACTGGGGACACCCATTTCGCCTGTCACAGTACATGTATGCCATGACACGCAATGATGGCCAATGTTTGGCGCCTCCAACTGTTCAAAACAGGCCAACAGATCCGTCGTGATGCCTGGCCCAGGCAGCAGGACCAGGGTGTTCAAGGCAACAAAATTTCAAACCCCTTGCCCAGCTCCCCTCGACATACTGGTCTCGGGTTGTTTCCATATCAATCTCTTGGTTCTAGCGGGGCTTTACTGGAAGAAAGAAGATTGAAAGATGTTCAACGTTGAATAAAGTTTGCAACTCGATGCTGCCGGTCTGTGCCAAGTAGCGGAGCATCTCCCGCAGCCAACCGCAAGGGCATGCCATCCGGTAGCTGGCGGAGTTCCTAGCCCTACCGTCCTGTCTCCTCCGCAACAAGTCCACCAAAGCCGCTCGGGGCCTCGTGTGCTCAGCAACTGGTTGATAAGCAACCTGGTGTCATCTCCGCACAAGAACCCGAGTAGGCAGCCATCTCGGTCCTCGATGGCAAAGCCTCGTTTTAGCATTGTGTACTCCGTACGCCGTGTCCACCGCAGCACGATTGCGACATGACTGATTTCGTAGTTGATGATGTCGACATGGAGTCATACTAGTAGTACTCGACGAAGCTCCGTCGATCAGTTCCCCAGACCAGATGCATCAGGACGGAACGGCCAGGCTTCATTTGGAAAGACTAGGCAAACAGTCTAGTGCTGTTGAGTCACATTCTCGTTGCAGAACGAGATGACCAAGTCGAGCGACCGAGGGATTGGCCCCTGGCTTCAGCCACCATTCACGGTGGTTGCTTGGCTTTCGGGTCTGGCTTCCGATCCTATTTCGTACCAGGTCTTGACATTCAGGCCGCGTGACCGATGACTCTGCCGGGTGGCCCAGGCCGGTTTTTTTATTTTCTCGCAGTTCCAAGTATGTTCGGGACGATGGGTAGCCGGTCCGTTCTAAAAGTCTGTCGAGATGCCGTATTAACATTTTCAAGTTGGAGACGGGCTGACATACGTGGCTGACGTATGTATTCGACCAGACGCTTCATGGATGGATGCAAAGCAGAAAAGGAGATTTTTGATATCATGGATCCACCAAAGCCGCTGGGTTCCATGTGCCTTAATGTTGCCTCCAAGGCCCTGTTATATCGGGGACCCCCGCCGTACATGTCCACGTTGGTGGAGGAGACATGTCGCCAAGCATGCGATTGAGATCTCGAATTCGAGATACGGACCAGGCAGCGCCCAAGTGTTTCAAAGGTGAGTAGGCAGCCGAATTCTCATGTCCTGCCACGTTCGTTGCGGAATCGTCTCCAAGGGTCTCGTTTCTGTCATGGAAGCGTGAAATTACCTTGGTTGATCTTCGGTGTACATTTATGTTTACAACCCCCCCATCTACCTTGAAACCCAACCCTCGAACTTGCATGTGCAGCCAGCCCCTCGCTCGCTCCTGCCTTTCGCCGTCGTCAGCGGACATTTCAAGGCGACGCCCAGCCGCACGCCGCACAGCCAGGTCTCCGGCCGGAGTACCCATGGATCCCTTGGCCTTAGCGCCTCGCCACACCTTCAGATTGGCTTCACTAACGTCAGACTTCTAACTGACTTCTTCGTCAGCTTAGGTCGCGTTTTTTCCACCCGGTATATGTGTCACCTACTTGTGCCAGACTATACAGAGTATCAGAACCCGTTGCGAGACTGGTTTCTGGTCCTTGGTCTCTATTGATATCCTTTTTGCGACCATTGATTACCCCTCCCAGGCCCTCTACTTCGCTCCGTCTGGTATGTGACAAGAGTCGGGCCCCGTCATGTCACCAACTGTTTCGCCAGCGGCGCCACAGAGGCATGCTCGAATTCTGGCGTGCGTCCTCTGCCAACATCGGAAAATCAAATGCGATCGCAACTCGCCTTGCTCCAACTGCATCAAGGTACGGCACGCGCCATCGCGTCGCAAGGTCGGGGGGGGGATCCTCCCCATCTTATCCCACCTGTTTGCTTGGGTCCCGCTTTCTGGGAGCCTGGATACCTCGATGAGGCAGAATATTGCAAAGAACTCCAAGCTCACTCCGCCCTAGGCAAACGTCACATGTGTTCCGAGCACACCGGCGCCTGCTCGTAAACGCCGTCGCCCCAACCAGGACCTTCAAGAGCGTCTGGCGCGATGCGAAGAACTGCTGAAACAATACGCCAATGGCTCTGCTCCAGGCCAGCAGCCGCTGCCGCCGCCGCCGCAACAGACCGAGACACCAGCAACGGACCACCTTGCGAGGTCGGATAAATCGGAGCCGACGCCCTTGGGCTCGGACAACTCAAGTAATTGGAAGCCGGCATGTCGGATGGTCAATGACGATGGGAGTGTTCGGTTTATGGACAGCTATATCTGGGCCACAGTATATGAAGAGGTACGATTTTTTGCCATGGTGCTATGAAACCGAGCCTGGCTGTGCGACTGCCTACCGTCGTGTCGTCTTGTAGCGACCAGGAAGCCCTTGAGCCAACTGATTTGTGCTGACTGATGAATAGCTGCAAGCCATGCGAGACATTGTTGACACGGAGGATCCCGAGGACTCAAGTATACTTGGCTCAGAAGAGCTCACCCCGGAGAACAATACCGACTTGTTTTTTCCTGGGGACCTCTCCACTGCCAACATCGAGGATCTCGTTCCAGATCCAATCCATGCCTTCAAACTATGGCAACTCTTCTTGGAGCGTGTAAATCCCCTGTTCAAGGTGGTCCACGTCCCTACCGTCCAACCAATGGTCATGGAGGGTGCCACCAACATTGCCAGCCTGCAACATTACCAGCAAGCACTTGTCTTGTCTATTTACACGAGCGCAGCTGTCTCCTTGAGTGAAGCCGAGTCCATCCAGCTACTCGGCATGTCCCGAGAGTCAGCTATTCAAAAGTTCCTGGCCGGAACAAAAGTAGCTTTGATACGATTCAACTTTTTGAAAAACTACAACATGACCGCTTTACAGGCTCTGGTTCATTTCATGGTACGTCTGTTTCTGTTATCAAAATCGCCACCTGGTACTGAAAACTAATATTTGGAGTAGCACTGCTTACAAGGACGGTATGATCGTCATGCTGCATGGGTGCTTACTGGTACTGTTGTCCGCATTGCGCAAAAGATGGGATATCACCGCGATGGCGAGATTCTTGGCCTGGAGCCTTACGAGACAGAAATGCGCCGCCGCCTTTGGTGGCAGATTATCGTCCAAGACTCCAAGTATGCCATGTTATCTGGCCTCAGCCAGTCCCTGCAGCCCCTGCACTGGGATACCAAGACACCACAAAACGTCAACGACGCAGATCTCTTCCCAGGGTCAACTGAGAAAATACAACCTCGCGACGGCCCCACTGAAATGGCGTTTGTCATGGTTATGAATGAAATATATAGGTTCAAGCTGCATACGGACAAGAACAACAACGGCCAGGCATTTGAGGCTGCCATCCTGGGACAAGATCTGAGCCCAGACAAGGACGCTTCAAATGCCATGCATCAAAACATTTTTGCCAAATTCCGTCAACAGTGTCGAGAGCTTGACGAGAACCTTCTGGCCATGGAACAAAAATACATCGATGACAATGCCGGCAACGTGCACAAGGCTGCGAAAGGCGTCCGGCAGATGCTTTTGGGAAGGATTCAAGACATGATGGTGCCAATTCACGAGCAACCCGAGTATGGCACCGAGATTTTTGGTCCCAAAGACAATCTGTTCAAGATTTTTGTCCTAGGAACCGAACAGAGACTGGCTCAGTATCAACCCATGACCGAGTGTGGGTTCCTCTGGTTTGTCAAGTCGTATTTTCAGCTCGACGTGTTTGCCGTCATGACTGGGCAATTGTGCCAACGGCCTATCGGCAGCTTGGCGGATCGCGGCTGGGTGGGCGTCGAGCGGCTCTACGGTTATCACACGGAACTATTTGACATGTCGCAGAAGCAATACTCCGTCCAGGCCCAAATCACACTCAAGGGGTGGAAACTGCGCGAGCAGGCCTTTTTGCAAGCTGGTCGTCATTTAGAAACACCGCAGTTCATCCAGCGTCTGCGGGATCTTCTACCTTCATACGACTCCCGGTCCTCAATACAGTCATCAGGAGCAACCCCTCCTATATTCGGCCAAAACGACGCTCAACGGCAGTCCGCGGCACTATTTCAAGGCGCGCAAACCCCAAAGATGCCGCAACAAAATCTCGTGCAGCAGCAGCAACAGGGTGCAAATGTAGATCCCTTCTTGGGGGCCTTCTCGACATGTCCAGCGTCAACTGGGACATGTTTGGAGACATGATGAATCCCCAGGAACAGCTTTCGGTGGGTATGTTTGGGTACGGCGGGTTTCCTGCCGCAACCGACGGCAGCTTGATAGGCGACAATTCTAACAATATGAACGGGGGGCAATTTCGATAGAGGTGCATGGCAGGAGTCGAGGGGGGGTACATTGTTTTGGAAAATATGACATGATTTAAAAGGCGGCATTGGTTTCTTGGGCGCAACAAAGAGGAATGGGAAATCGTCTCCGCTCCCACGAGGCGTGACACTCGCGGGTATATGTACAATAACACGATTGGAAACTACTCTACTACAGGCGTCTACGGACTCCCGATTGGCAATACTAGTCATCACTTCTCGAAAGTATAATGCTGTTTGTCGGATGCGGTTGTGCAGTTGGACGTGACTCAACGACAGCAAGTCAACTTGAGAAAAGGCCCCATCGGCTATTCACCCGTTCAGCCAGTACAGAATTCACACATCACACGTGCCGTCATTCAAATCACCCAGTGTCCATCTGCAGCACGCTCAGGTTATTAAAAAAAAACACGACACCGAAATGTAGATCTCAAAATGAAACGGCACCAGGACAGCTGAACCCGGTGCCGAGATTAACGACGGATCAAATCCCTCTCCGAAAGCCCCTCAGTCGCAAAGACCGTGCGGCCACGCCGTCCCATCTCCAGTAAGGACAGCGCGCAGCGAGCATTCGTGACTATCTGGAGAGAAAGGAAAGAGAGAAGAAAAAAAAACCCCAATCCACACGGCACCACAACTACAGAGCACCAGTGGGGGGTTGTCCTCGCACGTGACCCATATAGGCGAGTCGAATCACGTGCCTCGCAGATGAGGAATTGGCGCACCCCGATTGGCGCCTTGGACCGAGGGAACCGAGCTGCCCGCCAAGCAGCCATTCCCGACCGGCCAAGCAGCCGCCGTGATTCCTCCAACCCTCGCCCTCGTCCGCCGACAAGACAAAACCACCAACAGGACTCCCGAAATCGACAATGATTGCTCAGCGGGTTGGCATCGCCGCCCTGCGCAGAGGTACGCCCCCTTCCTCTTCCCCGTAACTAAAGACAGCGACTAATTGGCATCAGGCGCGCGGCCCAGCCTCTTCCCCTTCGTCAAGGCAGCCACCGGCGGCATGCAAGCTAGGTGCGTTTCCTACAATCCGGCAACGACGGTATTTTACTAACTCTTGCCCCCCAAGACCCGTGGCGACGGCCAAAATCTCCCAAGACGACGGGCACCAGATCCTCGTGAAGCAGCGGCTGCAGCGCCCCGTCTCGCCCAACCTGGGCATCTACAAGATCGAGCAGACGTGGCTGGGCCACTCGGCGTGGACGCGCATCACGGGCTGCACGCTGTCGGCCGCCGCGTACGTCTACTTCGGGGCGTACCTGGTCGCGCCGCTGGCCGGGTGGCACCTGGAGACGGCGAGCCTCGCGTCGGGGTTTGCCGCGCTGCCGTTCGCCGTCAAGGGCGGCGTCAAGTTCCTGCTTGGGTTCCCCTTTGCGTACCACTTCATCAACGGGCTGAGGCACCTGTGGTTCGACCTGGGTAAGGGCTTCGCCAAGCCGAGCATCAAGAGGGCGAGATGGTGCTCTGGACGTCGAGTATTCTGAGTGGACTGTATTTGGCTTTCGGGCTGTAAATGGAGGGTGTTTGGGGGGAGGGTGAGAAGAAGAAGAAAAGAAATCATGAATTGTATTATGCGGGAGGTTGGCTGGAGTGGATGTGGTTTTGTTAGGGGTGGACAGACAGGTGTATGTGCGCTTTTATGTGGTGCACACGTGTAGAGTATCAGCCGTACGGCGGGTTCTTTCATTAGTGTTTCTTTTTTTTTGGGGGCTTCCGATTTATCTACGGAGTAGCTACGTTTTGCTATGGTTATCCCTCAAGCCCATGTGAATCAAAGCCATTTTGATATCGCTCCCAAACGCCAATTCGCCGATTCCTCCCAGCTCTTATTACCCTGCTGCTCCGACTCTGCCCAATCTGCTATGCCAGCGATCGAGCGTCGAGTATCGTCCTCACCAGAGCGCGATTACCTGCGGCGGCAATCTTTCCCCCGACGATTGATCCGATAAACTCACTTAGCTCGGAGAGCTCCGAGTCCGACGCAGTACCATTGACCCCGTTCGGAGCGCCCAGTTCGCCACGCTGCGCCAGCGATGCCACTGCTTGCACGAGACCCTGCACCAGCATCTCGTATTCAATGCTGCCCTCGGACCTGTCCCTCATCGGCTGCAGAATAGCCGCGTCGAACGTCTTCATGTTGCGGAGCACCAGGACACGAATGGCTTCGGGGCCACCGGCTTCCAGGAGTCCGTATATGGCTCCGTACAGAACGGCGGGCGGTTTCGTGGGATCCAGGAAGTACTTGAGACACGTGCGCGTGAGCTTTGGACGCAGCAGGGTGTTGGAGGCCGAGTACTTGCGGGCGATGCGGCCCACCAACGACGCCGCCAGCTGTCGCAGATCGTACTGGTCCTTCATGGCGTCCACGCCGTCATCGGTGCCTAGTTTCCGGGCCATCAGGCACGTCAATGCCGGGGCGGACAACGAGGAGGCGTATGGATCTAGGAAGAGGCTCTTGTTTTCGATGAGGGCATTCGTCAGCTCCATCATGTGCCGGAGTGTAAAGGTGTCGTCGAGGTGGTGCGTCACCCTGTCCATGATGAAGTTGATAAAGTACGGGACAAGCTGGTGCAGACCCGGGTCGTCGCGTACAGAGCCCAGTGCTGCTTGGCGCAGACGGACGACCTCTTCGTCGGGGTTATCGTCGAGAATGGCGGCCTGGATCTTGTCAAAGTACAGAATGAGCTCTTTGCTGACAATGTGTTTGACGGAGGGTTTGACGGCCACGTTGTCGTTTCCGGCCAGGGCGGCGAGAGCGGGATTTGCGCCGGGGCCTTTGGGAAGCAGCTCTTGGGAGCGCGATTCGGCCGTCGTTGGGTTCTGGGGTATTGATGGCTGGACGCCTTCGATTGCGAGCCAGTGGGCTGTTTTTTTGGGATTAGCGACGTCGAGGCATTGGGGGAGAATGGGCAGCTTACCTGTAAAGTTCATGTCGCGAGGAACTTTGGGTAAGGGCGCATTGATGAGCTTTTCAAAATCCACCTCTTCGTCTTCAATGTAGAATAACGGTTGGCCGGGACCAAGGCTCGCCTCGCCGTAGCGAAGCGGTCGCGTGGAATCGTATCCGTAGAGAGGCTCGACATCAAGGACTTTGAGTGCGAGGGAGACGTCATTGACGGTGAGGGTCGTTCTGCGAGCGGCGCGCATCAGGCGGAGCGCCTCGATGATGACTTGGCCGATGCGATACTCGACGTCCTGCGTCAGTGCCTTGAGGGCTTCGTCATTGAGCGAGCTGATGCCAACGGATTCGGCGACGTCCTTGACATTGTCGGAATTCCAGAGGAGCTTCGGCCGGGGGCTTCGTTGGCCATGGTGGGCGATGACGAGATGTTGGGCGTGGCAAGTCTGGAGTTGGCCGCATGTGAGGCGTAGGAAGCGGATGCAAGACAAGAGTCGAGACGCCCCACTACGTACATGCTCAGGTGAAGAATGGCAACCCTAACCCTACACCTTCTTCATGCACAGAGTGCATGCTCACAGCAACCACATCTTCATCTTGACACTCCATCACCGCCGCAGCTTTGGCTTTTGCTTTAATCCCCGCGAACATCCCCGTGTTCCTTGTCCCTCACCGCCGCACGACTATATTGATCTACCGCCTTGTGAACCCCCTGGTCTACAGCTTTGGGCGTCATTTCAACCAGGAATCAGCATACATTCCGTCTCCATCTGTCCATATAATTGGCTTTAAGCCTCTTCTAACAAGTCTCTGTCGTTGCTGAAACACAATGTGTCGTCGGTTGGTATGGGATCGAGAAACGACGTCGCGACATGGCGCTTCGGACATGTCATCAGGTAAAAAATCCAGGGCATACGACAATCAAGAGGTATACAAGGTTTGATTATTGCAGGCACTGGTGGAGGTGGCATTCCGTTTGCTTGGTCTAGTTAAATTGTGACAGGGCACAGTTTAGTTGTAACGAGGTATGGAAAGGCAAGACTGGTGACAGTTCCAACCCGACTCTATGCTGGGCTAGCCAGAGCCAACGCCAGCCTCAAGCTCCTGCCTCAATTTGAACAAGGCCTGCTCCGGATATGGACAGGTTTTGCAAACTTGGTGGTATGTAGTTAAAAAAAACCCGGCTGGAGTTGACTACGGTAGTCACTGTAGTTATCAGTGATGGTTGAATCCATTTATCCAATTCCGTAGAAGTGATGATTTCGCCTCTTTTGGAGGACCTACCTACCCTATGGTTTGGCGGCAAATAAGCACAATGGGAGACAAGAAAATTTGCTGGCGCTCTGCATTGGGGTCAAGCGCAAAGGCAAGCGTGATAATACTCCGTACTAGTTGCGAACCTTCGGGGAGTTGCATTCCATGGCGGCTACAGATCTTCTTTCATCTGAGACTCAACTGCTCGTGTATATTGTGGGCAAGCAAATAACTGGCGCAATCTTCGTACGCTCGTGTAATGAGCCCGTCTTGATCCTTGCTTCTTAGCGCTTGGCACTATTCGAGCTTTCAGCTTGTCTTGGGAGGTTGGTGTCCCCGACTTGCTACCGCCCTGGAACCGCTATTCAATGAGCGTATTGCGCATATACGGAGTATAAGTTATAGTATCGTATGTACTCCGTACATGGAGATTTCCTCACCGTGTGCAATGCCACCACGGAGCATGTGCTACGGGAATTGTCCACACCAAAACACATGCAAATACAATACAATTGTCTCTCTGTGCACAACCCTAACCCGACCCACCTGCCACAAGGGCAAAACAAAGTGTGTACTACTCCGCAATAAACAAGTCAATGCAACATGAATTCCTGATTAAGTTTGCATTGTCGATTCATTTTGATTCATTTCGAGCTCAACGCGAACAAGTCAAGACGCGCCGTTTTGCTCCGTGGCTCATGGCTGAAACTGGTGGTACCGGGCGCTGACCGAGGCGTCCTATTGCTGGCAGGAGATTAGATTTATTAGTGTTGACTAATGCAGTGGAGATTAGCATTCCACGTTGGGCGGAGCAAAGGGAGCGAGCGACGTTCGAATTCCTTTTGCGCTGCTGAAACGGAGCAAAACGACGGCGCGATCCGACTGGCCCGAGGGCTCTGCCATCACACAGCATGACACAGCATCACACGGGAAGCATGCATCATCTGCCATGTCTGGCTCGGACGCTCCCATCAGCGGCAGAAACGTGTCGTGAAACAGACAGCCTTGGGATGAAGCCGTCCGTATTCTGAAATTGCTCCGTCGCGCCGGCCACTCGTATCTCGTCAAGAGTCGAGGACCTTGAGTGGATGCATCGATTGATCTCGCGAGCACCATCTCCACCACACCACTCCATTCGACGTCTCCATTCGACGTCATATATCAGAATCCGTAGCTGACAATCTGCCGAGTAGTGCCAGTGCTAGGCTGTACCGAGCAGCCGTGGTCGCATCCCCCATCTCGATCGGCAAACTGGCAGCGTGTTTTGGCCAAACCGTTGCCCGCAACCGGTCATGACGTCCAACAGGCGGTTACCACTGCTCGATGCTCGCCTCGATGCTCGTCTCGATGCTCGTCTCGATGCAATGTCGACCGAGAGGAGTCAAATCCGCACTGCGTCCACCGACAACCCGCAACCCGCCCTGCTATGCTGCGAATAAAAACTCTAAATGGCGACTAGATCAATTTCCGGATACGAGCTTGGGAGGACTTGACCGAGTCGACACCCCTTTTTACCACATATCCACCCGCTTGTGCCCAAAGGACTAGACCGTTGTGTGACCAGGAACCCACATCAAGGCTCAGGAACTCAGGAACTGCCTTGCAAGCACGCGGTGCCTATTGGGCTGAGCGATGGCCTGATGGCTTGGCAAGCACACGGTCAGCAACCACACTGGGGGCAGAACCCCTGCTGTGCTGCTCGATAGGGAGAAATTCCGTTTTGCCCGGTGCTGGCTTCCCTCGGTACGGAGTATAGTGGGACTAGTATCGTGAGGCCCTCCAGGATGCTGGTAGTATGCACGTACTAAGCCATGCAGGTACGCCGTGCTACGCCCAGGAACTCGCCCTCGCCACTCGTGCCATGGCGGCTGTTGTTGTCACCTCGAGCCTGGTGCTACTACTCCTTACGTTCGTGCTGTGTTTTTTTCTTTCCAATTCTGGGTCTGTTCCCCGCCTAGGGGGCAAAACACGGCCGTGAAGGGTGGTATAAAGATGCCCCTTTGGCCGCCCTCCCCGACGATCCGCAAGCAAGACTCTTTGGCAAACACACTCGAGCCTTATTCCCTTCGCTAGGTTGCAACCACTGTCCCTCTTTTTCACGTACATAAAAACTACAAAAACCACTCTCACAATGAGCTCCCTTCGCATGGTTGTGCTCGGCGCTGCCGTGGCCTCTGCTTCCGCCATCGCCGGCGTCCACAACAACACCACGGCCACCGGCCACATCGTCTACACCACCGAGGTCGTCACGGCCCTGACCACCTACTGCCCTGCCCCCACGACTCTCACCCACGGCGACAAGACCTACACCATCACCTCGGCCACCACCCTGACCATCACCGACTGCCCCTGCACCATCAGCAAGCCCGTCCAGCCCACCGCCGTCCCTACCGCCCCTGCCGGCGACGAGTGCGTCGAGAAGTGCACCGACGCCTATAATAAGTGCCGCGGCCAGTCTGGTGCCAACATGTCCACCTGCGGCTCCGAGTACGCCTCGTGCCTGGGCCACAACCCCTTCCAGGGCAGCAGCGGCTTCGTCACGCCCACCGCCTGCTCCGTCCAGCCCGGCGTCAGCACCACCGCTGCCGTCGTCCCCAGCGGCCCCGGTGCCACCACGGCCGCTCCCTCCAAGCCCGTCTCGCCTACCGTTGTCCCTGCTCCCGCCCCGGGCTGCAGCGGCAGCTCTTGCACCGGTGCCTCTGCTCCTGCTCCTCCCCCTGCCCCTGCTCCCACCGCCGCCAAGCCCTCTGGCAACTCTACCACTCCCGTCACCGCCGGTGCTGGTGCTCTGGCCCCGGCCAAGGTTCTCCTTGCTCTGGGTGCTATTGCCTTGCTGTAAGGGGATGATTTAAAAGAGATTTTTGGGCATGTTGGGGAATTTGGGAATTGTATTCGAATGACAATAATTATATAATATCCTAATATATGATATCGACTCGGCATGCTACCCACTTGTTTATACTTCTATTGTGAAGTTATCTCGTCGTGCATTCGTAACTTAAACGTCTGGTATTGGCTCATAGATAAAATTGCTCGAGTGTTTAGGTTTGATAACGTCATTGTAACATTGCATACACGTTGGCATCTTACAGCTGGATGAAGCTTTGGTTTTTAAGTCATGATTCTAGGTGCCAACGGGGTTCATGGTAGACGGATCAGGACGCGTGTAAGTGCGGTACTAGGCGCGAGGTGTGAGAGTATTCCGTTACACAGGGCGGGAACAAAATGTTCCTTGTTTGAACAAGAGAGACACCGAATTACTAGACTCTCACCAAAAGGCATTGGCACGCAGAGCACCGAAGAGTGCAAGCAATGCGAGAAAAACAAAAAAAAAAAAAAAAGGAAACCGAAGGTGAAGAAAAAAATGTGTGCGGCCATCGGGAGTCGAACCCGAATCGGCTGAATGGAAATCAGCCATGCTAACCGTTACACCATGGCCGCTGATGGATGCCATGTGGCCCGTTAATTGAATAATTGACCTGTGCACATCCGATTGTTTGACACCTTGATGGCTTCGAATCCTCCCTTTGCACCGTACTACTCTTGCACGATGCCAAGTGTAAGCCAGTTGGATATGGAGCAGCCGGAAATTGGCCGCCGAGCGAAGAGTACGAAAATGCCTCGTCGCCCTCTGCTTGCAGAGGGTTTTATCCCCACTTGGTATCAGTGGCATCTATGCCATGCTTACACGCGGCGAAAATTCGATGGAATTAATACGTTGCACAGTTCATTAGCCCCAGTCATGTGGTGAGATTCACAATTTTGTGCCACTAGCATATGGGAACTATAAAAAACTTTCAGTCTCCATCATTAAAAACCAAGTTTCCAAGTTCTTCCCAGGACGAGCCGTGCTGCACCGCCGTGAAGTGGCACCTGGGGTGTTGCCATACCGCGGTCCGGTCCTTGTCTCATCTTGCTATACGATTCTTTCTCGACCTCGGCCATCATCCGTTTGTCACCATGGCCGGTGCAGACGTAGAGTCTGAATTTTCTCGTGCAAAGATGTTGGACGGAAATACTTGAGCAAGAGCATAGAGCATAGAGCACGAAGCAATAACGACATTGGATAAGGGGTAGCCAACGACGCGAAATATAAATAGGGCCTGTGCAATTCGCATTGAGAAACATGTCGTCAATCCCCTCTAGGGTGTGATCCTTGGTCTTTGGGAGCTTAAAGTAGAGCCAGATAATGCCTGTAATGGTTGCCCCGTAGGCAAATAGATATACATATACACGCGCACGCTGCGAGAATGTTGACGGCCGCGATGCTGTTGGGCTTGGCGGCGCTGATAATGGCAAACAGGAGCATACACAGCCTGCACGAGATGCTGCCCGTGAAGAGAGGAGGAGTTGGCGCCGTCTGATCATGCTAACCAGCGGGAACGCTGCCATTGATCCGCTGAGGCCGCGGACACTGGTGATGATTACCGCCAGAAACGGCTCCTTGATGCCCGAGAGCGTAAAGAAAGGCGTGCCATACCTGTTGTCCTCGTTGACTTGTTAGTAAGATGGCTGCCTAGTTCTTGGACGCCGGGAGGAGATGATGGTTTCTGGGAGGGATAAGTGGCGCTAGTTCTGGATTTACACACAGCTAATATCGGTTCCACGGAGGCAGCATACGCACCCCTGCAATAAAAGGTATGTCAGTAAAAGCCTGTGTTAGAACGAACATTGGGATGATCCGAGTACGTCTTGCGTTAGTGTTGCGGAAGTAGTCTTGATATGTTGTCGAGCCCTCGAGACTGCGCTCTAGCCTAAACATGACCGTAGTGTCGTCAATCTCACGATCCAGCTCGGCAGGTGGCCATGTCGTGCCACGTACCTGGATAATGCTGGCACCTGCAAACGCAGCAGCGTTGATGGAGCCTTGATACATCATGCTAAAAAAGACGACAAATAGGGGTCACGTGTTAGTCGCGATTTCCGAAAACACGCGGGGCGCCCTCCCTCTACAACTACTGACATGACGTATCCGTCAACAAGAGCCCGTACAGGAGTGTTTGGCCACCGGCTGAGATGACAAAGGCGCCCGTGACTGGATCCAGGTCGCCAAAGTCCTCCTGGAACTTGTTGTTGATGATGATGATGCCGGATACCGTGGCCGTGTCGACGCCGAAAAGGATGGTTCCCCGAGAGACGATCAGGCAGTAGCCAAATGCTGTCCAATTACTGCACAGACAAGAAGTAAACCTGAATTCTGGCGTAGTGCTGCATTGTTTGGAGACTGACACCCAAAACGGCGTGTTTTGAGCCTCTGCAAGTGCAGCAACAGGACGGCTAGCCACGGCTCCGAACCAAACTAACAACAGTCGAGCCTTGAGATGTTTTCCTCATAATGGATCCTAAACCATGCGTTGAAAGGAGAAATGGGAATGTATTTCGGGTGTGAGGTGGGCAATGACGGGCGGGCGTATGCCGAAATTGATGAGTACCCGGGGTAGGCCGACACGAATCCGAGTTCCGCCGCGCTGCGCACACGCTGTTCATGTTCTCGTAGCTATGCACCGATTTGTCCTTTTGTGCTAGTTTATATGCCTTGTAGAAGCGGAAGCTGTTGTCCAGGGAGTGGTAGGCAAGGCCTCGTGGCGATCGCGGGCTTCCCGACGCAGTTCCCTGGACGTGAAGAAGCCCAGCTTCTCTTGCGCAGCTGCGGCTGCGACCCTCCGTAGGACCTGTTGTCATCTTCCGTCAGTAGCTTGGGCGTAGCTGGAACTTGAAACCGTCTCACACCGTCGAGGAAGATGATCTTGAACCCTACCTCAAAATTCCACAGCACATTCAGTGGCGTGTTCCCAACCCTTCTTCACACATCAGAGGTCAAAAAGAGCATGTCTGGTATTACCGACAAACCTCATGTTGGACTTCTCAGCACATATATTGAGCATGTGTACGGTCGCACGCCTTTGATGTACCTATATTCGACCATGGATCGACCCACGTGCAAGCAAAACTCCGGAAAGATAGTGAACGAGATACTCGTCTATCCGGGATCATTTGACCCTCCACATCGCGGCCATTTAGAACTGCTGACCCACGTCTTTCATCATCGTGATGGTATTATTGCCGTAATCGTTATACCGCTGGATGATGATGACATTTGAAAAAAATGCCGAGCCACCAGAGACAAACTTCTGTTTACGAAGGAAGAGGGAGTCAAGATTTGAAGAGGCCACGGACCAAGCGACTGGTTATGGGTGTTCGACCTGAGTACCACAGATTGGTCTCCCTTTTGACGCAATCTGATCAGGGCTACTGTGGAGGACGGATTCCGCTTGGATTTTGTCCTACTAGCTGGGCTAGATCAAATTAACCCCAAATGCGATGTCCGATAGGGTGCACGGGGCGGCTGCATGGAGTTCGTCGTCAGCGACATCAGCCGGCCTGGTTTCGTAAGCCCAAGTGGTGATTTGAGAAAATTGCAGGACTGTGGGACATGGAGGGTACGCTCAGTAGATAGAAAACTCGAACAAGTAAAGGCCAGAAAACAGGTTAGTCAAATAATGAGCTTGGTAATCATCAGTCCGAAGTTGCTGGACGAGACGTTGAAGAAGGCAAGTCGGTTCGGAAGTTTCGCGGCCCTTGAGGCTTATGCTATTCAGACCCCTCGTTCCCCGAGCACCAATACGAACAGCTTTTAAAGTATCAATGCCATCACCGAGCTCCTAGCATGATGTGTCGCTCTCTCAAATATCCGAAAAGTCTGGTTCATTACATCTCGGCTGGGAGGTGCGCCGGCATCAGAACAAAGACGAGTTCAACATATACACGTCGCATTCTTCGAAAGAATCCCATGACAGGTCTTGGAGAGGAATTGCAGCATCTCGTGCTTGACTCTAGCATCATGGTGAGGATTCACATGTCGCACAGTCCCGAGCCTGCCAAGCACTGACTATTCAAAGAAAGAGATCATGCCAAGTTCGCAACGGCGCACATCTTAAATTGTTCAGAGTAATTTGCTATAATATGGGAATCAGGGGCTGCCCACTTGAAAGAAACAGGTACATTCATGCTTGGTGCCCACTGCCTTTTATTCTCCGGAGGGACTCAAACTCGGCTCGCAACTGGTCGCCGTTGAGCGGACTCACGACCACGGCGCTCCGAGAGGCTGCCGAAAATACGCAACATTCATGTCGCTGATGGACTGGAGTTTTGCCTGGGGGGATCGTACGAGGAGTGAGAGTTCCAGGACCTTGTCCACCGGGCGCGCATCGTGCTCGTGGCGCAGACCATTGGCGCAGACCACGTCGGCGCCTTTGTGCCGCTCGATGCCGACTGGCGGCAGCAGTGCGGGGCCGGAGCCGGAGCCGGAGCTTGAGCCAGAAAGGATAATCTGCCGTCGAGATTGCGGAGCGCCGGCTGCGGGCGTGGGCCAATGCTGACCCCGTCCAGCCCCGCCGCAGCTGCTCGCCATCTCCCGGTCCTATCCCTACAACATTCCGCGTGAGCCGTACGATGCCTTTCGCGCCGGTCTTCTCCTGTGGACCATGGCGCCTCATACGGTCATCAACAGTTGAGTGTGGAGACGGTGACTTTTTAAGATTTGCATGTCGGCTAGCCGGAAATAACATTTCAAGCATTATATGATGACCTCTTCTGGATTGCTGTTTATCACTGATTCGTACGTACGGCACAGGTGGTACTGTAAAATTTGGAGATATCTAGGCTTGTCCACCATACACGTTCAATTCCTAATGAACGAGCATGAATTGGCAGTCCTAGCTTTCGTATGCGAACGTCTTCCATCATTCCCAATCCTCTTCTTCCACGAAGCATGCAGAACGGGAAAATCCCTTCGGAACATATCGCTCAGGCACTCCGACGCTCGTGGTGCCGTAGCAGCCAACGGAACTTGGATGGTGCCGACAACACACATGTCGTTGTTGCGACTGGTGAACTGCAAAAGTGACCTTGCTCCGCCACAGAAGAGCGTTCCTTTTCTTCCTGATCAACATCTGCAATGAAACCACTCCAGCGGCGTGTGCCGGCGAGCGGGAAGAGGCAAGAGGGAATTCACACAATGTACCATAAGTGGGGTCATGAGCGACCAGCGCGAAGCCCGTACACCTTTATAATACGCTCATCTGGTAACTCGAATATCAATTGTGCATGGCAAAGGGAGGGATGGAGGAACTTGTAGTTAATAGAGATTAGTGGCTATAAAAAGAAGCGTGTGCGAACCCTCATGCCCATCACCAGCTACTCCCAACAGCACTTACAAAAGTCTTGAATATTGCATCCACAAAGACACCCTGGTTGGAGATACCCCGCTTCTAGGCTTTACACGCCAGACCTTCCGCCACACAACTGTGGAAGCCTCTCCTGTTTGCAATCGCCCATCTACCAAGAGCAGCCCGGCTGATAATACCGTCATAATGGCCAAAAAAGTTCTCGTTGTTCTCACCAGCGCTGACAAAATTGTCAAGCTGGACAAGCCCACGGGCTGGTACCTTGTGCGTGAAATCCTCCAGGCTGAGCTACGTCCTAGCGCCGAGATATTTCCCGTCAGAGCTCCACGAGACAAATAATCATTCCCACAAATACATGGACTAGTTCACCTCTCGGGATGGAGATCGATTCGCTAACCATCTCTGGCAGCCGGAATTGGCTCATCCACATGATGTTTTGGCTCCCAAGGCAGAGATCGTCGTAGCCTCTCCAAAGGGTGGTATTGCTCCCCTCGATCCTAGCTCGATTGACATGTTCAAAAGCGACGAGTCATCTGTCAACTTCCTCAACAACCACAAGTCGGTCTGGGAGAAAACAACCCCCTTGAAGGAGTTTATTGGTCGTTCCGAAGAATTCGACGCACTCTTTTACCCGGGGGGGCACGGCCCCATGTATGACCTTGTCACGGATCAAGACTCCATCAAGTTGATCGAGGAGTTCTATAACGCGGGCAAGCCCGTTGCCGCTGTCTGCCATGGGCCCATTGTCTTCCGAGATGCCAAAGGTAAGAGCGGCGAGCCGCTTCTCAAGGGCAAGAATGTGACTGGTTTTACCAATGTCGAGGAGGACCAGGTCCAGCTCAGCGCTGCTATGCCTTTCTTGCTTGAGGACGAGCTGAAAAAGGTAGGCGCCATTTTCCACGCCGCGGATCAGCCTTGGGGGGAGAAGGTTGTAGTTGATGGCTTGATTATTTCTGGTCAGAATCCTGCTTCGGCCAGGGGTGTCGGCGAGGCCATTGCAAAAGCTATCGGGGTTTGAGGCTGGAAAATGGTAGACAACTAGGAAATATCATTGTCGGTCATTCCATGCAAGAATGTCTACCGAGATATCCGACACAATAATACATATGTGAGCTTTATTGAAGTTGCTTGCAGAGCTGAATTAGTTCTCGGCGTGTCCAAGGGTATCCTTGACAAAACAAGCCACCACGACTTGCTTCAGTTCTCTTCCAACCAGGGTCTGAATCGCTGGGCTACGAGCTGCCTTGCCCCCCGCCATCGCCAGATCTGATTACTGGCATCTGATTACAGGCCCGAGGCCGTCTTGCGAAGGTTTTGGTTGATGTGGCGGGGGCCTGTGTAGTACCAAGACACTGGCTTGGACATGGCAGGATGTTGGGTTCGTGGGCTTGCGTAGCACGTTCGTCGTTGGTTGCATCCTGATTGACTGGTTGACTAGGTCACGCAAGGGTCAGCCAATCTGCGCACGGATGACAATCTGTTCAACAACCGATCGATGTGGCAACCCAATGTAACGGTTTGTATGAACGTGGGGAATATGGCCGAGTGAAACCCCAGTGCCCTGTGGCTGTGGCGTTACGAGCTTGAAAATAGCCTGAAAGACGCAAAACTCCAGGCTGACAGGGGGAATGCGTTGCGACGAAACAGCCGGCGGCTTGGATGATGCTGATAGCCCTACTTGACCAGTCCCTGCCGATGTTTGTTTGATTCTGTGCGAAAATAAAAATAACCGACCAGACATTTGAAGATTGAGGTGCAGAGCTCCTTCCCAGATTGTTGGCTCTCTCTATTCCACGTGATATCGCGCACCGATCAAGCATGTCGGAACGCGGAACCCACAAAATGTCTGACCACTGGAAATCTTCCATCATCTATTAACGTGCCCAACTCAATGCCGGGGATTTTGTGTTCAGCTCGGCAACTCTGCACATGCGACTCTGGGAGCGGGAGGGTGGGCTTGGCATGCTGCTGGATGCATGGGGCCTTGCTCGCGCCATCCGAACTTTGAACGCCATGGCACCTCCGCCGAGCAAATCACTATCAAGGCGTCTGGAGACCGGCATTTGCATCACCCAGAGGCGGCTGTATTTTTCTCTTGATCCCCTCCCCTCGTCATACCGTACATGCATGACGGACTGCATGCTATAGGTCGGCCTTTATCCCAATTATGCCCTCCTTTCGAACAGGCAGAGCCTCCAAAGCCTGTGATTCGTGCCGCAAGAACAAGACGAGATGCTATGCGTCCGGCAAGATCAAGGGCACTTGTTTGCGCTGTGAAACTCTGTCGCTCGAATGCTCCCTGAAGGAGGACTTGGCCGGGAATGCGCTGCTCGACCACGTTGAGCAAGCGACCGCGGCTGCGGCATCGTCTTCTCATGCTGCAGTGGTGGATGCAAGGTGCGACCACCCCGTGCTTGACTCGCCATCCCGATTCTGACACTTCAGCCATAGACTCGACAGGCTGGAGGCGCTGGCCGATAAACTAGTCAACCGTCTCGAGTCTATCCTCGACAATGTTGCGTCTGTCACACAGGAACACCACCGTCGCACCCCGCCTCTGAGCGAGAATGGGTCGGGAGCAACCTCACACTACCCCGGTCCTCGCGAGAGACACCCGGCTCCGGTATTTCTCATCCGTGATGCGTGTACCGATGCCGGTGTCGGCTCACCCGAGCATCATGAAGCCGGTGAGAGTCAAGATGTGATATCGATAGGCCTCGTTCCCCTGCCCACGGCGCACACGCTGCTCAGAATGTACGTTTGCTTGGCCCGGGCATTGCCCACGCAACTGACACCACCTAGATTTCATGTCCACTATGGCCGATGGGTCAAGTTCTCGGAGGACTTATCTAGCGAGGCACTCTTGCCTCAGGTTCGGCACTCACCATTGCTGCTCTGTAGCCTCTTTCTGATTGCTGTGCGACACACCAATGACCAGCTGGCGGACCAACTTGCCCCGAGATTGTTCCAAGAGGCGAAACGGCTGCTCAGCGCTTCTTTGCTTACCGTGCCTCAGGGAATCGAGTTTTACCAGTCCATCATTATTCTAAGTCTTTGGTCAACAACCATCGGCCAGGTGCCGCTGAGCGTCGATAGCTGGATGATAACGGGGTATGCTTTGCAGCAAGCCATGGCCAGCCCTTTCTTCATCGATGCCTTTCAGTGCACCACAGCTGCGCCCGCCACCAAGGCCCATTGCGATGCATGGTGTCTTTGGACCCATCTAACACTGGCGCATCTCCAGTAAGTTTGCCTCGTCTGTGCCAGCTGAGGGGGAGCTCAAGACCGCTCATCCGATTTGCAGCTATTGTGTTGGCATGCGGAGACACGCAATAATTTCGCAAGTCGAAATAGATCGCTGCCTGCGATTCCTCGAGGCTGACAACGTAAACAATTATGAAACCCGAATGGTTGCCGAAGTTCAGCTGTATTGGGTGATATATCAGCAATGCTGCGTAGGGAGAGTCGACCTCCTTGGCGTAATTCGTGCACTACAGCTGTGGCAGCATAAATGGATATCTCTATTCGGTAAGAAGTCACACCCACTGAAGAGGCTATACGCTACAGAAACGAGAACTCTCGACGCTAAGCACAGCTGTAGATCAACCCCGATCTCAGTTCCTGCAGATGGGATTCCACTTTGCCCATCTGTTCGCCTATTATCAGAGCCTTAGATCGGCACAAACTGGCATGGATATTGCCACTCTGTCCGAAATGATACGATTAGCAGAAACTACCATCAAGCTCGCGATTAACACGGCCGATGAGCGAACTCGCCACTTGACCGACCATATCTACCACCTCATCACATTTTCAGCACTCACACTTTGCCAGGTTATTCACAATTACGAGCCACAGCTTACGACAGCAGGCTACGATTTATATGTGCTGGATTCACTAATTTATACGCTGATCAACTGGTTTGGCTCTATTGGTCTGCGGTGCCATGTTGCCCATATATTAGGGGATATTATTTCAGCACAGTTTCAAAAGCTGCGCCCTGGCTTTCGACCGTCCAGCATCCCGCCAACTTACAACTTGATTGGGAATGAGGCAGTCCTCCCACTCTTCGATGAGCAATCCCCCCACCGCCCCAGCATCGCATTCACATACCCCAATGTTATTGGTTTGGATTTGTTTTCGGTTAATGATGATACCATGCCGTGGCCGCAATGTGTCTAATAAATATTCCTTGTTTGAACTTTTGGCATGGCATACGGAAGGTCGATTACGCCGCCGAGACATCGCTTATCTTGGACAGCTAAACCATTACCATCCGGATGATGTGTGCTGACCAACCAAACGGAAAAGAGACATCTTCACCCTGACTAGCTTGAGCATTTCTCAGGTAACCAATATGGGCGCATGGTCTCTTAACAGTATACATGCGGCATGGCGCCTAGCTGATGCTCCGAGCAAAGCTGTTACTCTGTTACTCCGGCAGAGTCCCGCGTGGTGGGGCTTACTGAGGTTGTCCTTGGCCGTTTGCCAGCTGCGTCGTCGGTGTTGGTCATTTCGGAGATGGGAGAATGTGTCTAGATGCCTCCGTTCTTCTCCAGCTTGGCCTTCAACCAAGGAATATCCTGCAATGCATATCTATACGCTCGGAACAAGGCATTCGATTCTCCGGGGAAAATCCCGGCCGTCTCGGCATCGGGATACTCTGCAAAATGCGGGTTCAAGTACTCCCAGCAAACATAACCCTCCTTGGTGACTTCAAACAAGCGACCGAATGCGCTCTCGCACAGAAGCGTATTTCCATTTGCCAGTCGCTGCGCACTTCCCATGAAAGGGGTGAAGAAGCAGATTGGTGACGAGCGATCTCTATACTCCCAGACAATCTTTTTAGTCTTGCGATCAACTTCAATTGCACGGGAGTATGTGATGGACTCTCCAGGGCGGAAGGCGCCGTTGTCAAATATGAGAATGTTGCCATTGCTCAGTTCTGTAGCATTATGCTGCTGAGCAACGACGTCTGAGCCAATCTTCCACACGATATTCCCCGTAGCCTTTTCGATGACGATGACGGCCGATACAGAGCGCAAAGAGGCGAGGACGTGTTTGCCATCGCGGAGGGGCAACACAGAGTTGACGAGCGGGTAGTGCTCGCGTGTATAATGCGGCTGCAGAGGAAACTCGTCTCGGGGAAGACGCTCCGACACTTTCCACTGCCAGAGCAGGTTGCCTTGTGCATCAACTTCGTTAATAATATCCGCGTAAGTGATGCCGTCGATCTCTGAACCGGGCACACCGCCGATGACCAGGGCAGATTGTTCAGGCGAGAGCGGCTCCAAACTGGCGTATAAGAGCCTGCCGTCCCCGAAATGATATTGGTCATGGTGAGCGAACGGGTCGACAAATTGACGGACAACATTGCCGTCGGGATCAAGTTCAGTCATGACTCCACCCCCATACTTGTTAAAGAAAGGAAATGGGAAAGGCCCCCCATCGTTGGTCTTCTTTTTAGGAGACGGCCGAAGAGTATTGACGGCCAGGTTACCGTTGGGCAAGATTCTAGCATGTCGGCCAATTCGACTGGGTAGCCTCCATCTATGAACTTCCTTACCGTCCATGTCAATCAGACGAGCTACGTCGCTCGTCAGAGGACAGAATAGCGTGTAGCCACCAAAGGTCTTTTGCCTATCAACGCCAATGAGGCCGACTCCTCTTCGCTTGAGAGTATTTTGCTCCATGGGGAAAACGGAATGCAATTAGAAGTTGCAGTTATAATATATGGAAACGGTTGTGGTTTCTAATACGGGCAATGCAGATGCTTAAATAAAAAAAAGGTCTGTTTGTTGCTGGCAGCGGCTCAATATCACTAATTACTGGCGCAAGAATGCACTCCAGCTGTATTCGTTATCTAATACAAAACGGCTTGAAAATAGAGTGACTGAAGGTCTTACCTGGAATTATATTAACGTTTAGCATGTGCGAAAAATAAAGCTTCGTCATATCACACTGGCCTCTTTCGCACCTACCCACGGCATGCCGGCGGGCCATCCGTCGGCATACCGCCGGGAAACCTCGACCGCTCCAATTCCTGGGCCACCACCTAGTAGTTTGACAGTCGCGATCGGTGACATGTCCCCAGACAACCGGGGTCTACATACATTCAAGCAACGAATTGTTATCAGCACGCCATTGTGGAAGGTGATGATATCTTTGATGTATTGACGCAATCTGCGGAAAGCTGTCAGGCGAGGCGATAGAGATGTCATCGGAGGACGCCGACCACAGAGTTATATACTCTCCTGATGATTCACGACGAGGGACAAGAGTCAGGATTTGAAACTGGCGAGTAGGAAGCACAAGGACCTCGCGGCATGCACCTGGACTCCCATAACACACGCAGAAGAAAGATACTCATATTATGACCCGTCAAGTGGACAGAGCGTGTGACGAGGCTGAACCCGCATATGCCGTGTCGGCTTCCCCTTGCACTCCCGCAACACTCTACAAGCCCGACAATGAAGATGAACACCACCAGCAGATATACAATGTGCCTGGCTACGATGCCACTCTTCGCGCCACGACGGGGGAAACATGGCGTGCCCTCCTCAAAGTCGATTTTCTCATCCTGCCTTTCATCATGCTCTGCTTCTGCTTTCTCCAATTCGACCGCACAAACATTGGCAACGCCCTCACCGACACGCTTGCCAAGGACATGCATATCGACAACTCGGACATCAACTTGGCCCAAACGCTCTTCACGGTGGGCTTTATCATTACCGAGCTACCCTTCAACTTGATCAGTCGGTACATGGGGCCCGAGCGTTTCCTTCCCATCACCATGTTTCTCTGGGGGACCGTGACGTGGGCACAGGTCTTTGTGAAGAATGGCGCCGGGCTGAGTGCGGTGCGGTTCTTCATTGGAGCCCTGGAGGGGGGTTATATTCCCGGATTCGCGCTGTACATTTCCAAGTTTTACACAAACGATGAGCTGGCCTCGAGGTACGCCCTGTTTTGGGCGTCGAACGCGATTGCCGGCGCGTTGGGGGGACCCCTGAGCATCGGGTTGTTGTCGTTGAGCGGGCGTGGTGGTTTGAAGGGTTGGCAGTGGCTGTTTCTCGTCGGTACGGCCAACTCCTTGTTGTATTTGACGCTCCTGTTGGCACCCTATTCTCGCTTCGTCTCATTAAGACCACTTGCTAACGACGGCCGAAAGAGGGCATTCTTACCTGTGCGCTAGGGGTACTTGCGTACGCCTATCTCCCTCACAGCGCTGCGCAACCAAAGAGCTTCTTTGGGGCGTCGTTCAACATGTTTACCGAACGCGAAGCTTCCATCCTGGTGACGCGCGTGATGCGGAATGATGCGACCAAGGCCCTTGGCTGGGGCAAACCCGTCCAGCCGTCTCACGTGTGGCAGACCTTTATGGACTGGCGACTGTACGGCCATCTTGTTGCCGCACTGCTGTCCATGGTCATGATTGCCCCCATGAATACGTATGCGCCGTCCATCATCAAGGCCCTGGGCTTCACGCGTCTGCAGGCAAACGGCCTCAACTCGGTGGGAAGTGTGTGCTCGCTTGTGCTGTCTGTTGGTCTCGCATTCAGCAGCGACAAGACAAGGGAGCGCGGCGTCCACGTCGCTGTCGGGTATCTGGTGGGCGCTGGAGGCCTTCTCTGGCTTGCGCTGGCGCCGGATGATGTGCGCAAATGGACCCTTTACGGTATGACTCTGCACGCTTGCGCAACATGTTGTCGAGACTGACGCACTGCAGGAGGCGTGGTATGGACACAGATGGGCATGGGCTCGGCGCAAGCCATCAACGCCGCATGGCTGACGACCAAGATGGAAGATCACAAGCGTCCTATTGCGCTGGCCGCATATGTCATGAGTATCCAGCTAGCCAACTTTCCAGGCAACCAGCTCTTTAGGACTCAAGGTATGCAATGATTGCGTTTACCATGGCTGGGGAAACGTGGCTGACTTTTGCCTTGTACGTAGACGCCCCGCGGTATAAACGCGGCCTTATTATTGCTGCGTCTTGCGTAATAGCCGCCACGGCCGTGATTCTACTATGGAAGATGCTGTATAGACTGCTGGACGGCGGTGATGGCGGCGTCGAAAGGGCAGCGTTGGAGCAGGACCCGGAGCCGCAGGACTAGGTTGGTCAATGTAGATGAAATAGAGGCGTGTACACGGCGCCGACCATGTCTCGTAGCAAAGCGCATGGTGTCTCAAAGTGGCCGCATCACCATGCCGTGACCCGTCTACCTACACACTTCAACTTGTCCGTGTCAACTATCCGGAGCGCCACGGCTGCACGCCATGGTTGCTGGACAAGACAAACTCGCCTGAAGAATTAGAAGAATCCAACATTGAAACCACAACCGAGGATAGGAAGGCCCAGAGTGTGGATTCCGATTCCTCCGGCGCCGCGCGCCCCGGAAACCCCTGGGCCAAACCTATTCCGTCAAGAGTGCTGCATCCCGTCCGTCGCCATCCTGCGGCGCGAAGCCGCTTTGGGCGAATCCCAAGATGAGATGCACCGTGAGCCGACACGGCTTCCTTTCGGGCTTGTCCGCTCGAGGGACCATGAATTACTAACTTGTTAAACTTTTTTTGTTTCCCTGTTATATCAAATAACAATACAAGATACAACTATGGTCCAGGCATAACATCTCGTAATGTGGTATTAAGCTATACTAGGCCAAGAACAATTGAAAGCCTAAAAACTTAAACCATCTGCGTATTATAACGCGTCAGACACACCAGCGAAATTGGTGCTGTATCGCGGCCCGCTAGCTAAAGTTATGCCGAGATGGCCTCAGCCAGTGTCATCGTGGAAGCAAACCTACACCTATTAACTTTGTGCGGCCGAAAACCCAGAATAGCCACACACTGACGGACCATGCATTGCAATCATGCCCTTTGATTAGGGCCATCTATATATTTGACCTGATCCTCCGCTTCCCTCGGTCTTGTCCGCTCCCAGACATCACCAGCTTATCATCGTGTCCGCACAAACTTGAATCGATTCGCACCATCCCAGCGAATACGTGAACGCAGCAACACGGCAACTTGTCTATAAATATCCCACCCCAATCTCTTGATTGATTACTCTACACAAAGCTACACGTTGCCCCCCTTCTCAAAAATGAAGCTCTCCCTTCTCTTCGCAACCACCGTCTCGGCCGCCGCCCTCATCAGCAGCGGCCGCGGCTACGGCACCTACTACTACGACGTCGAGCAGCTGCAGGCGTGCAACTCGGACTTCCACAAGGACAACCAGGGCCCCGTCATGTGCTCCTACCACGACTACCTGCCGCTCACCGCCGTGAGCTCAAACTACCTCGTGGCCATGAACAACACCCAGCTCCGGGGCAACCTGGACAAGTACTGCGGCAAGCGCGTCGTGGTGACGGTCAACGGCGTCCAAAGCCCGCTGCCGTTCTTCATCGGCGACGGCTGCGAGCGCTGCGGCATCGGCCACCCGGACGGGGGGTGGAATTCCGAGGGCGCCCCGGGCCTGGACTTTAGCTACACCGCCCTCAGCGAGTTGGGGCCGCAGGCCTGCGCGGCCGGCCACATCGATCTGAGCTGGGAGATTGTGGACGAGAACCTGTACCATTTTAAGACGTGGTAGACGGGACGGGCTGGGGAACTCGGGATTTGTGCTTGATGTACGTGGGGATGTACACGGCTGCACTGTCTGCGCTAGGATGGATACATTATACATGATGGACTGTACAGGGTTGCGCGGTCTGCGGTATAGAATGGGCACATTGCACATGATGGACTATGCACGGTCTACATGGTAGCGCGGAAAACCTGGGGGCTCGGAATTTCCACACACACGGGACGGACGTGGTGTCCTGCGGATGGATACAAGATGGACTACAAACACGGTTTACATGGCCGCGCTAAAAACCCAGGGCTCGGGATTATTACACACAGGGGACAGACGTGGGGGTCCTGTAGATGGATAGACAATAGAATACAAGACGGGTTACATGGCCGCGCGGCCAGACGTGCAAAAAAGACGAGACCACAGGCCCAACGTGACTGACGCCCGCACCAGACACTACTGACACTAGTCTACACAGATCAACGCGCGCGCTGGGAAATGGCCTCGGTGCCCCTGCTCAGGCTGTAGTCAAACTTGCCCTCGGGCTGCAGGGCGGGCCGGGAGCCCAGGGCGCGGCGGAGCACCCACGCCTCGCTGGTGACGGGCTCCTCGACGACGCCCTCGGGCAGCGGGGGCACACGGCGGCCCTCGAGGCGGCGCAGGACGACGTGGTCCTCGGGCCGGCTGAAGTAGACGAGCGAGTAGCGGGCGCAGGCGGCCTGGTCCCCGGGGGGCTCGACGACGCGGTGGATGTTGGAGCGCAGCAGGCCGTTGGAGAACTTGACCAGGGCGTCGCCGAGGTTGACGACGGCGTGGCCCGGCAGCGGGCGCACGTAGCGCCACTCCGGCTCGGCCCCGGCCCCGGCCCCGGCCCCGGCGCCCGGCGGCATCAGCACCTGCAGCCCGCCGAGGCGGTTGAACAGCACCGTGACGCTGCCAAAGTCGGTGTGCTCGCCGAGCGCCACGGCGCGCGCGTCGTCGGCTCCCCGCGCCGGCGCCCGGATGAAGCGCACCTGGTCGCCGCCGCGGCCCTCGAGCAGCCGGTGCATGGCGCCCAGCGTGCCCGGCGCCAGGCCGAGGTGCGCGTCGAGCAGGGCCAGCACCAGCGTCACGATGCCGTGCGCCGACTGCATAAAGGACCGGAGCAGCGCGCGGCGCGACTCGAGCACATCCGGCGCGGGCCAGCGACGCCCCAGCTCAAAGACGTCGTCCTTGCCGATCTGGGCGCCTGTGTCAGAGGGGGAGTGGTGGAGAGTAAAGCCAAGTGCACGCACGTACGTTGTAGAACTCGTTGCGGTCGAGGTTGCCCGCCGCGTCGGCGACCGACGCCCCGACGGCCTTGTAGCCCATGTAGGTCCCGAGGCGGGAAAAGTCGTACCGGGCCTTTTCGGCCAGCGGCAGGTCGAACAGCGCGCGGCCGGCGTCGAACAGCGCGTCGGCCTGCTGCAGCACGGCGTCCCCGCCCAGGTCGAGGTAGAAGAAGCCCAGGGCCTCGCAGGCGGCGGTGAAGCGGCGCACCTCGTCTGGCTCGCGCGCCCGGAGCTTGGCCAGCGACAGCCGGAGCAGCGGCGCCGTGGGGACGTCGTCGGGGAACGGGGGCGCAGCGGCGGCAGAGTCCATGGGTGTTTTTTTTTAATAAATCCAATAGGTTCTTTGTGTGGTTTTTTTTAAAGAAAAAAAAAAAGAATCTGCACAATAGTGCGCTTCCATGGTCGAGTTTGTGCCAGAGTTGACGAACGTCTTATAGCTGTACCCCCGGCTGCTTCCCCGCAAATGTCGGAGCAGTCCCGGCAAGATGTGCCGAGGCTGTCCCCGCCAGCGACGCATCGTGCAGACGGCCGCTTTTGCCGTCAAATCGCTCGGGTCTGATCCGAGGGGGTTCCCTGGCGATTGGTCCTCGTTCTTGCCTGGTGCAGAGGTCATGGCCACAGGGTCGTATTGATGGCAGGCGCATTACGAGGAACCTGTTGGTGCGGAATATCTCTTAGTGACAACGGATGGCACACTGCGCACCGAAGGGGCGTGTCCTGACCCTAGCGCATTGATCACTTTCTTTATGTTAATGGACAAGATTCTGTGTACTTAAGTAATATTTATTCATGACCGACTACATGGTACATGGTCCAATTGGCAGCCCAGCGCAAACAAACGAATATGGCCCCCACCGCACTGATCTATTCCAGGGGGACAGAATCCCGAAACACCAAGCTGGCCATGCTGCATTCGCAATTAGCAACTCTATTCCCCTGTTTACAACACTGCAGAAAAAGGAAAACTCACGAGGAAGGGTACCTATCCCCGGCAGCTCCGTCTCCTCCGCATACCTCCTCAGCTCGGCAACCTCGTCCGCACTCAGCTTGATCTTGAGCGCACCCGTATTGTCCTCGAGGTACTTGAGCGTCGTGGTGCCCGGGATAGGAATGACGTCGTCGCCCTGGGCGGCCACCCACGCAAGGCACACCTGGGCAGGCGTAGCCCCGTGGCGGCGCGCAACCTCGCGGATCCTGTCGACGAGGGCCATGAT
Organism: Metarhizium sp. BCC 4849; assembly: GCA_037953715.1. Lineage (NCBI taxonomy): Eukaryota > Fungi > Ascomycota > Sordariomycetes > Hypocreales > Clavicipitaceae > Metarhizium > Metarhizium sp. BCC 4849. Next base: position 245,699 of record JBALJW010000014.1, on the reverse strand, counting down.
GCGCGGGAAGTTGTCGCCGCCGAGCTTGGGCACGCCGCGGCGCCAGTCATCGGGCGGCAGGTCGTCGAGCGACGTGACGGCGCCCGTGAGAAGCCCGCGCCCGACGGGGCTGTAGGCGACGACGGCGATGCCCAGCTCGCGGCACGTCTGGAGGATGCCCGTCCGGTCCGACTCGATGTCCAGGAAGAGCGGGCTGTACTCGACCTGGTACGCGGCGATGGGGTGCACCGCATGTGCGCGCCGGATCGTGGCCGCCGAGCACTCGGACAGCCCGAGGTGGCGAATCTTGCCCTCCCTGGTGGTTGTTAGCATCCCTTTCAAGTTCTTTGATAACGTAAAGAGGGGACGTGCCTCTTGAGCTCGGCCATGGCCTGGATCGTGCGCTCTATCGGCGTCTTGTCGTCGATCCGGTGCACGTAGTACAGGTCGATGACGCCGGTACCAAGCCGCTCCAGGCTCGCCGCGCAGGCCTCCCGGACCCAGGCCGGGTCGTTGTCGATGGTGCGCGAGCCGTCGGCGCCCGCGCGGACGGCGAACTTGGTCGCCAGGAAGATGTCGTCACGCTTGCCGCTGCGCCGGAACCACTCGCCCACGCGCTGCTCGCTGCCCGTGTAGATGTCGGCCGTGTCCCAGAACCGCTCGCCAATCTCGTGCGCCCGGTCGAGCAGCGCGAGCGACGACTCGACGCTCGTGTCCTTTTGCCCGTACCACCCGGCGAAGCTCATCAGGCCCAGGCCGATGCCCGTGACCCGGGGGCCGTTTCGGCCAAGCTGGCGCGTGGGGACGGAGTCGGTCATGTTTGTGTAAGAGTGCGCGGGTTCAAGGTGTGCTGGTGGCTATGAAGCTCTGGAGGCTGTTTCGGCAAGCGAAGCCATCGCCTGGTTATATATAGTTTTTTTTTCCTCCTGGCATTTGGGTTCGACATCGTCGTCGGGACGGAGCAGTGAAGGGGGGGGGCAGCATGGCGGCATTAACTTCGGCACTGATGTCATGAGTGGACGGGCGGTGCTTAAAGCCGAGGGCTTGCAGGGCGGCGTCTTGCTTTGGGAACGCGTGGCATGTCTTGATGGGAAACTGATGTTTCGTGCTGAAGGCTTTTGTTTTGAGGGACGGGCTTACATGCGATTAACCCGGTTGATTCTGCGCGTACGGGCGGCACGCGATATGGCCTCACCCGGACTTAAGGGAGTTTATGCGCAGGCGGGCAGCGGGCGATTTGCACCAGTTTCGTCCGTAGCTCCGGACCGGATGCGGAGTTTGCACAAGGAGGGGTCGCCTGAGGTTTCGATTCTTTTTATTTTGTTTTGTTTTATTTTTTTTTTTGTCTTTTGCCCGTGACTTGATGGCCAAAATGATTGTACATTCGTGATGTGACCAAGTCTGATTCAATGACGTCATACGCAAGCCCTCGATGGAATAACCACGCCAGAACAGCAAATATCGTCAGAATGCCCAAAATATCAACCCGCCTATAAGTGCTAGCCAAAATTGACGTGGCGACGCGGATGCTTCGACGTCGTCGGAATAAATGATGTCGTACGCGCAGACTCACGATACGTCTGCTGTGTAACAGAATATGCACCGCCGGTGTCAATGGCCATCTCCACTCTGGGGAATCCCTGTCCAAGCATCAACTACGGAGTACTCCGTACCGTCGTACAGACATGTTGAAAATGTGGGAGGGGTGAGGGCCGTTTTACATATCAGCACCCTTGGCTAGTTGTGATGAGGGACAAGACGGACAAGACGTGGATGAAGGGGTTGCGCAGGTCAAACGCCGACTGACTAATATCCACACACGTGTGGTATCGTGAGCCTTTACTACGTCGGGAAAGTTTACAAGTCGAAAGCTGTTGGGAGAAGAGTATCCCAATGCCCAATCCTTGCTTGGTTTATTAAGGGCCGACCAACTCTCCAAATCCTCACTTGATTCCCCTTGGATGCTTTTTCCTATGATGTATCCGTCAAACATTACAAACTCACTTCCAACACGATGCACTGCCAGACTCGTCGACTTAAGAGACAGAGTAAATTTGTATGCATAAGTAAACTATTTAACATGAACCACAGGCTATTCCACCTTGGGCTTTAGAAGCGAAAAATTATCTCTTATCCGACACCTCCTTTGTACTCTTCTCCCCCAGAAGCTAAAAAGCCATTACTTCCAACGGTGCAGATATTATCGTCACTTTTCTCGGCAAGGCTCGAGAGTGTGGCTGGAGCTCTGTACAATGAATTTACGCCGCGATGGGAGAACAGGCAACGTTGACAAGACCACCCTGTAGATGCCATTTAGTTAGAGTTGTAATAGATTTGCGAGAAAGTTGGTCTTGTATACTGACATTTTGCTGGACATTGTTGCAGCAGACGGTTTGCTCGTTGCAAGTGGGAGGATGGAGAGCGTCAATTGCAACAACGTTCAAGTTGTTGCACGTAAGTCTGGCAACGTCAATGGGGATGCCAGCTGGCCCGACCGTCCCTGAGTTGCAGCAAAACGCCCCGGCGCCGCACTTCTGCTCATTGCTGCCAGGGTGCTGAGTTGGGATGGCGGCCGCGACGGCGGCAAGAGCGACGATGAGAGCCTTGAACATTTTGAAGGATGGGGGTGGTTGATTGGTTTTGAGGGAAAAGTTGTTGTTGTAGAAGTGTTGGATTGGAGTGTAAGTGAATGTGGAAGAAGATGATGCTGATGATGAGAAAGGGTTCGAGTTCAACAGGTCCCCAGGCCGATATTTATATCCAAATCGACCGTCTTCCACGGCCCTCATCAGCTCACATCCTCTGCTTTCTCTCGTCTGCCGCAATCTCCACAATCTCACCTGGTCCCTTTCTCGATGCTGCTCATCGCCATGATACGAGGTGGGTGTCAGACAACAATTCGGGCCTCGACCAAAAAACAATGCCCGTGATGCTCCTCATCCATTCTGTTCCGTTCAAGGCAGGGAGACAGAAACCTGCACGTAGAAAACTGGAGTCGAATGTCTAATGTCCCACGCCATGGCCATAGATATCCCGTGCTTGTACTCCGTAACTCTGTACGCAAGGTTGACTGTAACTGCCTTGTTGGTGACCACGGTCGAGATGTGATGGCTTCTGCTGAGGCCTGATCGACAAGCCCTGCCGTCTTGTTTTGTTTCACTCGAGTACAATGCCGGCTGTCTTGGAACAAGCTTATACCTGGCTTGCTTACTTGCCAACAGAATGGATTAGCTTCCCGCTATTTTCCTTTTTCCCCCGAGCTCGTCTTCCCGTAGTCAAGTGAAGACTGTTTCGGTGGCGGGCGGCACTAGCTTGGAAAATCACAATCAAAACTAATCTGCCTAAAACAACATGTACTATCATGTTCCGAAAAGGGCAGCAAGCCGTAGGATTCGCTCTCCTCGGCGATGCGGGTGGCGCACGGGGAGGGACGTCGTCCGAGTTGGGAAACAAAAGTAAGTGACTCATCCCATTTAGTCGGTGACGGGTAGATACAAGGCAGGGCGGCAAGCTCTGGTATCAACCATGTCGGCACAGAGCACCACGGACTGATTCGGGGACGGATTTCCATCTCCTTCATCTCCTGGCCCGGTCGGTGAAACAAGGAGGGCCGGGTCTGTCTTGACTAGACAATGGCTTATATGCGGTGCAAAGCGGAAAGTGTCCTATCGGTGATGTCTGAACAAGACTTTTGATAGATGAGCATCAGACCTTGATAACATGGTCGTCTCCCTACCTAAGCGCTTTGATGGGCAAATGCAGGTCTTGGACTCTTGGCCTGGGGGGACGGGGGGCCATGCAGCACGGCAATTCCCAAAGTGGCGCCATGGCATGATGTTGGACGTGATGCTTCGGTTCAAATCACTACAGATGCGCCTCCCGCCTCTTGTCTGGCTGTAATCTCCCCAAAGTCGGGTCGTCGGGGCCTATTTGCTTTTTTGAGCAAAAAGCTTCGAAAGCCACTTTCCCCAGGCCCGTCAAGTCGTCCCGTCGTGATCGACATTGGCCCCCTTTTCCGTGCATCCGTTGACTTGGGATCGAATAAAACAAAAGACGAAATAGAAAGTTCAATCAGCTGCCATTGGGCGGGAAGCAGACCGGGCTGTATCATGCGTCGTGGTGGATGAATCACTTGATTCGAGGCTGGCCACTCGATTCCCCGCGTTCTTCTGGCCCTGCAGCCAGCGGCCCCGTTTGATGCGCCGCACCCCTGCCGTCGTCCAGGGCGCCAAGCGACCTCGAGTCACCTTAATCATGTCTGGACCACGTCGCTGCGGCTAGCGAGCTGCGAGAAAAAGAAAGTGTCAGAGCGCCATGGAAAACGTGCGCGATTGCCGATGTGCCTCGCAGGTGTTGTTGTGCGGGTGACGAGGGGTAGCGTGCAAGTCGTCCTACTGCGATTTCGACCAAGTGCCCCTTTTAGTGGTGCAGCTGGCAAGCCTTATGTACTACCCTATACATGTATTCGGTGTATTGGCGATTTTGTTTACCATGGAATCATGGGAGCTTCCCTCGTTTGCTTGTTGTAGTGTTATAGTGCTATATTTTCGAATTTCTAAAATCTATTTACATGGAATATCATAGTACATAGTCCGAGTTGGTGAGATTGGCCATGTAACAGTGTCCGGTGCCAGTCGTTGGTTAGAGAGCCCCAAGCCTCCTGCAACCACGTCAGAACCATAACGGGCTTGGTGAAAATAATAATAAAAAAATTAAATTCAAAACAAAAACATGACCTTCGCTGATAAAGTTCCCTACATTCTTAGGCATTCATCGCAGATATACTCTAATGTACGGAGTATCATTATACAGCCTCCGTCCTACATATTACAGAAGCAGCAAACAAACTACGCAGAGCCCGTATACTTCTCATACATATCCAGCGCATCCTTAAACAAGACACAGTTCTCGTCAACCACTGTCTGATTCACAGGCGTCGCACCCGCCGCGTGCGCAGAACCAACATCACCCAGCGTCACCACGTCCCAAGGCCTGAACGATGATCCCACCATCGGCCAGCCGGGACCGCCGCCCGGGTTTCGCACAAACCTCCCAATCGCACCGCGAAAGTAGTTGGCAAACGTGGACAGCAGAGGAGTCAACAAGGCCCCAGCCGCCGTCGAGTCGTCGTACGCCGGCGAGATCACGAGAAGCAGCAGGTCGCTGCCGTGGAACTTGCCCAGGTAGCCGTACTCGCTGGGAAGCATGTCGACTATAGACATGTTGAAATAATATCGCCACGTGGGGTTGTGAATCGACGCAGAGACCTGCGTCAGCTTTTGCATCGGCTACACACGTTTCTGTCAGCTTGCCGTCTGGCCCGTCTAGTATCGGCGGAAATACCCACGCATTGCCAAAGAAAGTCGGTGTATATAGCAGCAGCCAGGTCAAAGTCTGTCTTCAAACCGGGCAGTTTTCTGTAGTGCGCGTAGATTTCATCGCGTTGCTCGTTGCTGAAGAACGGTTCAAACAGGTATGCCTCGTTGAACCGATCCAGCGAGATGTTGCGATTGACAAGAGCTCGTCCTTCCTGCGCAATCGTGCCCGCCAAGATCGGCACCTTGGCTAGATTCCCTTGCCTCCACGCAGATGCACGTCCTGCGGGAACAGCCCTGTTGTCCTCAATTGGGATGAAAATAGCACCGGCCTTTTGGGTAATATTTACCAGCTTTTCCGCTGGCATTGTTCGCAGGCAGTCAATCGTGCTGGCTCCCTTGCACCCGGCCTCTTTTACGACGCTCTGCCAGGCTTTTGTATTGTTGGGCGCTGCGGTCGTGCCCAGTAGGCCGAATGAGAACTCGCCGCTGGACATGATGGCGCCTCGAAACGGGGGCTTGGTGACATTGGCGTATGCGTGCATGTGTATGTCGACCGAGAGCGACCCGGCGGATTCCCCCCAGATGGTCACCTTGGAGGCATCGCCACCAAACGCCTTGGCATTCTTTTGCACCCATTCGAGTGCGAGCTGCTGGTCGTATAGGCCGAGGTTTCGTTGTTGCACCGGAAGCTCGCCGCTATTGGGGAAACCGAATACTGGAGGCGCACCCTTACTATGAGCAAATCTCGAAAGAGGAAATGTCAAGAATTTGTGTATGCCACGTACTGTTTGTCCGGTAGTTGAAGGCGAATGCAACAATGTCTTCGTACCCGGCAAACCCCGACAAGTCGAGCTGGCCATTGCCCATCTGCCATCCACCACCGGGAATGAAAACAATAACTGGACGGCCAGACGCCGGACCGGAGGTTGTAGGAGCAAATGCATTTATTAAAAGGCAGTCCTCGCTTTGAGGCGGATGTTGGTTGAAGAGACCATCGAGAAGGTCTTTGCTGGGGCCGACATCTGCGCAGCTGGTTAGTAACACGGACGAGTGCTATTGCCTGCTCCGCCATGATTTGTACTTACCACTATCCGGGACCAATTGATAACACGAGGGTCCAAAGGCTGTCGTATTCTTGGGGGAGCTCCATCTCTTTGGTGGTTTGGAGAGGGTGAAGCGTTCAGGTTTCTCTGCGTACGGTATGCCTAGAAACTTGTTGACAGGCCCAGGAGCCCCTGGGAGTTGGGTTGCAACACCGAAAATTAGCCCAGAATCAAGTGTTGCTGTTGGTGCAGTGTCATGGCCGGCGGGTATGGCGGCTGAGGTGGCGGCTTGGAACAATACAATGCAAGCAACGGGGAGCTTCATCGTGGATGAGGTTATAAGCAACAGCGACGCAAGTCGTGCTCGTTCGGCATCGGATGTCAGGACGTCCAAAGGCACAGAGATATATACCCGCCTCTCCTAGCATCTCTTTGTTGTCAAGTTTATTCTAATCACCCGAGAGCCGCCCCCCACGATGTGAAGTATTACTCCAATCGTCCTCTCTCGATTTCGGCCGGGAACTGTCTGCCTAGGTGAGCTGAAGGGCCCTGTGGACACCACGGGCGTTGACACCTAATATTTGAGCCAATGGCGATGGCGTAGACGCTGTGGAACTTCCCAAAGAAGAAATTCTTGCAATGGAGGTTGCGTTCGTATTGGAGCCAATGCGTGGATACGATGTATACGGCCTGCGGATGAGCAAACCCTAATACCGCACAGCCCCCAGCCTTATACCTTGGCACAACGTTTCGTGTTTCGGACTCGAGCGATACACGGCGATGTTTTGAGATTACCGATAGTGGAGTGTTGTATTCGCCAAGCAGGCTATGCTCAAGCGCGGGCAACGGCATTCTTCGTTTTGTGTGGTTGTGATCTGCTTCCACTTCGAGTCGCGATTCTGGCTACCTTTTCACTCCGCCTCGATGAGATTGCGGTCGCGGTACGCGATAGCAACAGCATCGTGGCATCATTCGATTCATCTCCCTAGGACGCCCTAGGAAGAAAGAACTATATATGAACCAAGAAGGAAGATGTTAGCTACGGACGAGCGCGGCGCGGACGTTGAAACGTACGTTGCGGTCCTCGGGAACGACCCATCCACGACAGCGAAATGGCTGCAGAAAAGAGACATCGATTGTATCGGCAGTATATTCTGGTATACGGGGGTATACAGGAATGTCGAGAGTGGTGTCTGGGAGAGATGATGCCCGTAACCTCTTCCCGTGGGATTGTGGTCGTCGCAGTATTTAGGGGGTTGACGGCTGGCGGCATGGTCTGCAGCTGGCGACTCCGGCTACATATGTAACAGCTGCCATCAATGATGCATTTTTCTCAATCATCTCCAGCTGCTGCTACTTCCTCTTCCTCTTCCCCCTTCATCAGCATTTCTATCTTCCACCTGCCAACATTATTCCAGCATTCTTATTCTTATTGAGATATTTGCGATTTTCGTCAACACTCACGCGTTATCAAAGACTGAATGAATGGTGCTTGGAGATCTCAAATCTTGGGTTCGTCTCTTCTCTGAGAATCTTATTTTTAATCGCGCGTCGAAAAAGGCTTTCTTGTTTTTCATTTTAATTTGCCGATTCACTTTGCCACCACTACGTTTCGCCTAGCCGGCGCAGTATCAAATCGGACTTGTGGTTCATGCGGTATGTCATCTCCATATCATTCCTTGGCACTTCTTCCTCTCAGCCTCACGTTTATAACTAATCTCACCAGATACAGAATAAACATCATGCCTGCAACAGCTTCAGACCTCGAAGAAGCCTTGAGGCCAGTAAACGAATGGGACTCAAAGATTGCCGCCAAACTAACTGAGATTTGGGTCAAAGACTCTGATACATGGACAGAGAGGAACAGAATCGAGTTCAAATCACTGTGTGCCGACGCCCGTATCACGCGCGCAACAACCACTCCCTCTAGCCACAAGATTCATCGGAAGATACAAGGCCGCAAAGCCACAGCAGCCGAGTACTGCATTCTCTGCGTCATGTTTGGCAACCGCGCTGTAAATAGGCTCTCCTGGGCTGCTCAGTTTGCAAGGCAGAAGACCATACTTCCAGTTGAAATCGGCGTGGTGACACAAGACGTGAGAAAAGTGTTGAGGGAGACTTGGAAGAGCCCAAAAGCTGAGCAGACTCCCAAACCAGAAGAGCCAGAAGCCGGCGTACAAATGTCCGGTGGTTTGGGTCAACCGAAAGCAACCGACCACAATGGGCCAGAACCCCAACCGCCACATGAAAAAGTCCACGAGGCCCGCCCAGTCCTCGCAGGAGGGGATCCTCCAAGTCAGGCAGACAAGAGCACTGTTGGAAACGTCGGCAACACGAATGGCGGTTCGCGCACTACTGCGAGAGGCGGCAATAAGGCCAGCGCAGGCCTCGATGGAAGAGACAAGATACCAGCCGGACGCCGAACACGACCCGGCAACATGGGTCGTAATATCGATCCAGATAACCCCAACGAAAATGAAGCCACCGACGAGAGGGCACAAAACGAAGCTCGAAAGGCAAATCAAACAAGTCGCAAGCGCAAGCCGGGTCCTGCCAAAGGCCCCTCGACCAAAAAACAGAGGCAAACAGCAGGGAAACAAAAGGATCCGTGGGCTACGATACAAAATGCGAAGCCGACAGAGGGCTTGAAAGCAAATATCAAGAAAGTAGAAGCCCGCTGCGATGCCCAGGAGGGAAGAATGGCAAAGCTGGAGGAAGTAATCTTCGATATACGCGATGAACTGAAGATGCTGCGGCGGCAGATCGATTCACTCGCCCGTTATCTAGCGGGATCTGGCTAGATTTGATAGCTAGCTCGGGGGATAAGGGGCACCGTTGCGGCGACCCGTACGGTGGAAAGGGAATGACTAGAAGCAGCCGTCACGGTGACGGATGAGTATATTCTAGTCGCGATTTTCGAGCTATAAATGCTGCCTAAAGGCCGGTTTTTGCTGAACGAGGAGGTTCCAACGGGCTGCGAGAAGCTTGTTTTGCCGAGATATTCTATATAACACAATACGAATTTGCTATCTTCTCGCTAACATTATCGTGGTGGCGACCATCGCTGCCGGTGTCGTCGTCAAGGCTCCTAGCAGCCGATTTTGCTATACAAAAGGGCTTCACTATTTCAGTGTATACAGCAGCGGAAAGGTACGACTAGCAGTATACAGGTGATACTACAGTATACCATAATATATTCGAATATCATCAGCCGTCGGCTGATTGCATGTATACATGTACCAGAGGTTGTGTCGTAATGTGTCGTAGTGTGTCATAATACCAGTGCAATCGCTAAAAGGTGCGAAGCGGTGATTCCAGTGGTACTCAAAGTCCGACCCTCGAGATTGTCTTCACAACCATGGACGTCGCTTGGGTTCGCGACGAGCACCACACGCAGATCCTTCGCCGTGCGTTCAGCCAAATTATTAACGATTAGTGTACACAGGCACATTGGGTGCAAATAGGTATATTCGGTATGAACAAGCATGTCAGTGTAATCGAGCCCCAAACCCATCCAGTTTCCCAACTCACAACTCACAAGTCTTCATTTATGACCAGGCCAGCTCACAGCACCACCTCTGGCAGCCGAGTACACGCGCAGCATCACCTTCAACACTTGCTCCTTCTCACGCGCCGTTTCCAAACCCGACATTTGGACACCTCGCCCATTCTGCCCGTGCCACACCAGCATTTCACCAGCAGAGGGCGATTGTTCTCAGCAATGGAAACCACATTGCACCCGGACCTCGACTAACCCAATCACCAGCTCGGCGAGTCCAACCCCCTCTCATCTGTTAGAACAATGCCCACGTGTAGGTCAACGTAGAAACAAGGTTGTCAAGCCCCTATTTACACAGACTCTGCAGCAACTTGACAACCTCCACAACTCGGCATCAATACCTCCGTCTACTCTACAGTTAGCATGTCACCCAGACCAGACGCGCCGATCCGCCAGAGTTTCGTGTGCCAGCACTTGCTACCCCAGCTCCAAGTGCAAACCCCAGCTCGGGGTGCTCATCCCCAGCATGCAAGTAGAGCCCAAACCAACCGGTCGACACACCTCAGGCAACCTGCTTACTTGCCCATTTCCACAAACTGACAAGTCAAGTCGTATTCCCAGAAGCCTAGTGTCTGAGCGTGTTCCCAGGCAAGACATCACTAGTCATGACCCGTACCAATGTCATGCTACAACGCGCTAGTGTATAATACGGTATAGAAGACGAGCCAACACATCACGACGCACCATCGTGGTCAACACAATCATTCAATTCATGACTTGCTGTCCTGCTCACTTCCAAGCTATTCAGACCCTCTTCCCAACACCATAGCGCCGCTATATACATCGAGAAAAGAAAGATGCGTCGTGGTAATGGTGAATACATAGTAAAGAAATAGTAAAGCCTGTGCATTTTATGCACTTTGCCATTTGCAGGGCTCGGCGCGAATGAATGTCCCTGATATCTCGTCGCCCTAGTCATGTAGTAGGTATCATTTCAACAAAATAAAAAAGTCCCTTTGCCAAAAGCAAAAGAGCGAAGAAAGGGGGAAATCGGATACTAGACATGCTTCCCATGATCCATGCAAGTCTTTCAGGACAAGGCCTTGTGGCATCTTGCAACATTCCGCCAAGGCGAGAAATCCCGAACAACAGTTTTTTCTACTTTTGAGCCAGCCAATGCTCCTCCAGCCGCTTCCCCCTCAACATTTTCCCAGCCTTTGGACCCCTCAAGTTGTCCTACCAATTGGTGTCTTCTCATTCTCCATGGCGTAATAAGGTTGCTCAATCACTATTCCTCCAAGTGGTTGAATTTAGGGAGCCATTTTCACATCGCCATTAGCCTCAATAACGGTGGCGGGCGGCTCAAATCGAGGGGACTCAAGCTGATCGCCATCGTTCGTAGGCCGTCGCCGTTTCCCCATGCGCTCACACCATTGTTCAGCACTGACAATGGTGCCGTCCAAGACGCCAGTGATCTGCGTCACCATCTCCAGACCTTCCTTTGCCAAGACCAAAACCTTTTGAGCACCTTCACGCACCGCCGAGTCGCTATCCTTCTCGCCGCCTTCCGAGGACGTGTCCGACATGCTGGCTAATCGAAAGCGCTGGGGCAGGCTCGTTAGATGCCGGCGCACAAGGATGCGAGCGTTCTCGGGCAAGGCGCCGCCCGCATATTTGGACACGGTATTGATGGTTTCCTGAAGAGTCTTCAGAACATCAACCTTGAGTGTATTGATCTTGTTAGTCAGCTCGGTGCGGGCTTGTTCTGGGGTTTGTCCGTTGGATTGACCGTCGGCATTGTCAGGCGCGTCGGCGGAGCTTTGCGATTTGCCGGATTCCGAGTTTTCGATTTGTCGCTGGGCAGTCTTCTCGTATTCCTCCAATGTAGTCTTTAGGTTGCCAATCACTTGGCTCATGTGGTCATTTGTCCAACGAAGCCACTTGAGGCAGTACTTCAAGCTCCGTAAACTCTCAGCACTCATGGCGACGCTCAATCCTGATGTCGACATGATGAGGCGAGATGGCCAGGAGGCATTGGAGGGGGTGGACCGCGGCGCTTGTTGTGATCCAGCCTCAATCTCGGTGTAGGCCGGCGACCTCATCTCGTCATAGGCGGGCAGGGTATCTACGGTGCTAGCCGACGACAATCTCCTTTCACTTTTCGGTGTAGGCGGAGACATATCGGTATCGCCACTTGCCATATCCCTGCTCTTCTTGTTGGCACCATCGCTCTCTTGACCAACTTTTCGCCGCTTCTTGGAATTGCCATTGGCATCGGAATCAGCTGAGTTGGGCTGGCGTCTGTTGCCCAGGAACCAACGCACACCACCTTCAACACCTGTGACTCGGCCAACCGAGTTCACAGTTTTGGCAAGCGGCGTTAGGTAACCTTCGACGTATTCAGCACCGGACTTGAACCGCGGGGAGAAATTCTTAGCCCCGCCGTATGCAAAACTAGCCCCTCCAATTGTACTAGCCACGAGTGGATGGGCAGTCGTCAGAAGGGATAATAATGGTTCGGGCTGAGGTGATCTGGATTGGGAGGATGATGTTCGATGGTGGCTATTGATGGTTGGGCTCATTGGGGCCAGGCTAGCCGTGTCTGGCGGCGACGAAACGAAATCTGCGAGAGCAAACGGTATTAGTACGGGCCCATGGAAATGTGAACCGAATTAACTGGATTGACAGCCATAGATGATGGACGGCATACCTGCTCGGAGGTCGCCAAGCGCTTCTGCCGCTAATCGAACGTCTGGGTCGTCCAAATTCAAACTGTTATTGGAACTGTGACGATCCGGCGACGGCGCGCTGGTTACGCTATTGCTGCCATCGAGGTCCATGGTAGCTGGGCTGTCCGCCCGGCGAGTGGAAAAATTGGGCGGTTGGCGGTAGGCTAAAGGGCCGCTCAACGGAGGCCAGTGTGGTGATTGCGAACGGAAGTTTTGGTGGTCGAGGATGGGATCGCCCCTGAAGCCATGGACGCCAGTCACACTGCTGAGCGACGGGAGAATCTTGTCGGTATCATGATTATTCAATGGAGGAAGCTTTGTCGAGAGGGTATCGACGTCGGGAGGGGGCGAAAACTGCATGGAGGCAGCGGCGCCTTGGCCAGGGCGCGGAGTCGGGACGTTGGTTTGAGGGCTCGATGGTGAAGGAACTGCCGGCGAAGAAATAGTTGTGACGATGCGCAAGACTCGGTAGGTTGGCGATGCTATTCAAAGAATCGACCGAGCTCGCCTCTTCGACGCGGAGCCGCACACAAAGGATAGAGCCCGTCGGCGACGAGGTTTCGTCTCTGTGTTTGTACGAGGCCGGGAAAGGAATGCAGGGGGAGCGAGGCCTTGGCTCGACAATGGGACATCAGTCGGAGCGGCAAGAGTGGCCCGTGGACGAGGACAAGGACGAGGATGAAGATTTGATGGGTCGTGGAGGCAGGCCGGGGGGGGAAGGGCCTTGTAAAACAAAGCAACCATCAGACCAGACCACTCGAGCATGGCAGCACAACAGCAGTCTCGTTGGGAGGCGGCGGTTTCACGAACCGCGCATTTGACGGTGGTCTGGGGGGCGCGAAGGGCGAGCATGTGATTGCTTGCACCTTGACACATGTTGGCCAGCTCCAGCACCAGGACAGCGCTGGGCGACTAGTATTGACTGGGCTGTGGCCGCCTGTCGGTCGGTGCTACCGCTGAGGCCCCATTTGGCCTAGCTGCGGGGGCCCCTTTTGTTCTCTCCGTCTCGCATTGTCTCTGCCCATGTCTTTGTCTTGGCCGGTTGGCCTCTCGTTTTTTGCTTCTTGCCCGAGTCAGGCCAGCCCAGTGCCCCAACAAAAATTGGCCGCCCATCCACTGCAAAGCAGAACTGAAAGAATTGACCAGACCAGGCAGTGATGGCATTGAAGCAGCCAGGCTTCAGTTGTGGCCGAGATGGCCTCTATGTCGACTTGCGCAGTGCTTACAGGCCCATGTTTGGTTCCATGTCGCCGCTCCTTCCAACATTGAATGTTCCTAGCTGCAATTGACGGCAGGAGCGCTGCGACATGGACGCACTGACTGTGACCTGCTGACGCCTCTGCTGGTCTATTCTCAGCGACGTCAGGATGAAGACCGGGCATCCTGCAACTACCGCCAACAGCGGAACTTTTGCATCAATGCCATGTCCCCTCCCAAGTGTGACTTCCAGGCGGCGTCCTCGCAGAACCCCGGTGTAAGGCACCCATCTCCAGACGCCATCCCGCACAGTAGTATTCTCGGGACTTGCAGTGATGGAGGCTCCAGATGTCCAGCCGGAGTTCGGGAACATGTTTCCTCCCCGGTGATCGCCGTTCCCTGTTGTCTTGCTCACGCCATTTAAACTACTACCAGACCTGCCAGCGACGTTTCAGCCGCTTTGCCATCAAGCATCAAGCCTTACAGGCAGATGGTTTGACGAGCACTCCAGGGCCAAAAGGTGTCGACACAGACTCGGCACAGCTGCTGTCATCAAAGGTCTTCTGTGCCGTCTTGTCGCCCATCGATGCGTGCCCGTCAGCATTGCCAAGTCGGTGCCTGCAAGCAATGACTGTTTCCGCCGGCCCTGGTTGTGGGAAGCGACGGGCCCCCAGTTCATGCCATCTCGTCATTGGCTTGCACGTGCTCGGCAGTCTGGTGGGGAAATCACATGCAACAACACCACAATGCGAATTTCCATTACACAACCCAGAAGTGCTACTCCGTAGTGGCGTCCGACTGCGGTTTCCCCAGCTTGTGACATCAGCCTGAGGCCTGGCAAAACCAATCGACACCTCCAGAGCACCAAGCCAGTAGTTGGTACGCGCCCAGACGCACTCCTCCCAACCAGACCAGACTCTTCTCGATTGGCTCGACGCGGTGGGTGCCGGCTGAGCCTGGGGCCATTTTCCTTCACAAGCTGCCGACGGGAAGAACATTGAAGGCAACTCGATGACTGCCAGTCTCAGTAAATCATGACTGATTCTATGCTGATGGCCAGGCATGCCATTCGTTTCATATGCATTTGGCTTGCCATGAGTAGTTATCATCCGACAACACATGGCTTTCAAGGAGCGCGCTTCCAAGACATGCTGACATGAACGGGTGTATGGCGGCCAAGCTGAGCCACTCACTCCATTACGTACTTGCCGTTTGATGCACAAGCCCAAAGTTATGCTGGCTGAACTGGCAGGGTCCTCCTCATCGCCCACGGACTTGTTCCTTGGTTTCAGTAGCTAAGTAACTGTTGACGGCTCTTGGGACGAAGCTGGGTCAGAGACACCCATCGCCATACATTACCAGGTCATATGACACAGGAACGCTTATAATAACGAGAACTATTGTTGGTGGTCACTGACTTCCGAATACTACAGTTACTACTACTAATATCCGTAGTCAATCCCCCAATGGCACCCATCTACTTGTTCCCCGCAGAGCAAACGACGCGGGAGTTGCCTCCTGCGCAAACGACCATTCACGATCCACTCCGTCTGCAACATGGAAGACAGCCCGGCCCGGGGCTGCTGTTCGTTTTGTTGGGGTTAAAACCCGGTCGAATGTGAATGCTGACAGGGTATAAGGCGGCCAGATTTGACTACAATATTGCATTGCAAGAACTCCCGGCTTTCTTGGTCGATGATAATTGGCATGGCGTTGTTCACCCACACCCTCACATGTCAACGGGTTGAGATCAATCCCTAGTATCAGGTGCATGTCAAGCAAGCTGAATCCTAGAATCGTCACCAGTGTGAGTAACAGCAAGCCACTGAAGCGCCTTGGTGCAAGCGAGTCGGTGTATACAAAGGGCCAGTCTCTGCAAAAGTTTTTGAGCAATTTGAAAGGCGATGAACATTATAGCTTGGGCACCCAAATGACGGAGTTCCCCATGGCAGTTGCAGGATGTAGGCTTATCTTATCGGTAGACTGCAGATACGACCAATTTGTGACACTTGGACAGTAGTAGTCTTATCACCGTCATGGAACCAAGTCACATGAAAATGCAACACCATCACCAACCGAAAGCTTGGGCTGGTAATGAATTGTGTGGGGAATCATGCCGATTATACAAGATTTGATTATGTTGCATCGGGAAAGTGTCGCGAGAATAGTTTTGGCAACGAGCCATCGTCCAGAAATATTGATGGAGCTGCACCACTGCAAGGTTCGGAGTGCCGAGGACTACCAGAGACCATGGTCAACATCAGTTCGGCTCTTGTGTTTTTGGGTCTCTTCTCCGGGTATTTTACCCAGCACTTGTCAATTATATGGCCGTTTAAACACCCTAAAAGAAAGGGAGCGTAAACGGACTATCGACGAACAATATACTGTTATGATCGCTAGAAGCGAAAACAGGTCAGATACACCCACTGCGAAGAGACCTAAAAATAACGGTATTAAAAAGGGGAAGAACCAAAAAGGGCAAGTCGTATCCAACAGCATTAAGGACCTCCAAGCAAATCTAGCATATTATATGCAAGGCTCCTGTCAGCCAGGGGGATCTCTCTCAGAGAAAAGACCGTCGAGGCGAGAAGTATGGTTCGGCATTCATAGTCAAGCAAGCAGTTAAAATGGGCGCATAAATATGTCCGGCTCCTCTGACGCCGCCCAAGCCACGGAAAAATAAAAGTACTTGGGCAGCTCTTAATGAAACCAAAATAGATCCTTCTCCGCGCCACCAAATCGCAGCTTCCGCCCACGGCACCGCAGAGAGACACAACAGAATGTCATGTCAAACACGGGCTGGAGGATGGGCTGCACTGTCTAACGGGCGCGTTGGTGAGAAGAAGAAAAAAAGCAGAAGCACTAGACAATTCGACATTTTAAGGTGGGCGAAATTCAAAGGGACCCATCTCTCCACGTGACCCAGGCGGCAGAAAAGGTACGAGATTCACCGCAGTTCTGCCGACCAATGACATTGCCAAGCGAATGCTACTCATTCCGTAATGCCCAGGGTAGCTGGATTGGACGACACTTAACACAGGAGACATGCTCAATGAAGCCAACCAGATTTCTACATCTCGCCATATCACAATTCCAGCGGTTCATTGCTGAAGCCACTCCTTCTATCACTTTTAGCTGGATACCTGGGACACGAAGCACATGACGAAGCGGCGCTTGTAGAATTCCTCGACAGCATTCTCCTAGGCCCTCGTGCCAATTGATTCATCTCATACCCCTCGCTGGCTGGCATCTCTCCCTCCCCGCGTCAAAGCTCTTTGGCGGCTAAACGCAACCATGGCCTCGGCACTGTTTTTCCTAGATTTGAAGGGCAAGGTGAATACTACGTCCCCGAAACCCATGTACCAGGCTTGAAGAAGAAGAAATAAGGGCGCGACTCAGCTAACTCAATCGCCGCACCAGACGCTCCTTGCCCGCAACTACAGAGGCGACATTCCCATGTCAGCTGTGGAAAAGTTTCCCATCCTCCTATCCGAGGCCGAAGAAGAATCATCCGCCGTACCGCCCTGCTTCTCCCATGAAGGCATCAACGTTTGTCACCCCTTTTCGCAAATATATACATGAAAGAATAACAAACGAAAGACGCAACACCTTCTGACTTGAAAACGTACAACAGTACCTGTATATCCGTCACAACAACCTCTACCTCCTCGCCTTGACCAAGCGCAACACCAACGCCGCCGAAATCCTCCTCTTCCTGCACAAAATCGTCGAAGTCTTCACCGAGTACTTCAAGGCTCTGGAGGAAGAATCCATCCGCGACAACTTCGTCATCATCTATGAACTGCTCGACGAGATGATGGACTTTGGCTACCCGCAGACGACCGAGTCCAAGATCCTGCAGGAGTACATCACGCAGGAGTCGCACAAGCTGGAGGTGCAGGCGCGGCCGCCCATCGCCGTGACCAACGCCGTCTCGTGGCGCTCCGAGGGCATCCGGTACCGCAAGAACGAAGTGTTCCTCGACGTGGTCGAGAGCCTGAACCTGCTCGTCAGCTCCGACGGCAACGTGCTGCGCAGCGAGATCCTCGGCGCCATCAAGATGAAGTGCTACCTCAGCGGGATGCCCGAGCTGCGCCTCGGCCTCAACGACAAGGTCATGTTCGAGACGACGGGCCGCACCACGCGCGGCAAGGCCATTGAGATGGAGGACGTCAAGTTCCACCAGTGCGTGCGCCTGGCGCGCTTCGAAAACGACCGCACAATCTCCTTCATCCCCCCGGACGGCGAGTTCGAGCTCATGTCGTACCGCCTCAACACGCAGGTCAAGCCGCTCATCTGGATCGAGTGCGTCGTCGAGTCCCACTCGGGCTCCCGCATCGAGTACATGCTCAAGGCCCGCGCGCAGTTCAAGCGCCGCAGCACCGCCAACAATGTCGAGATCATCGTCCCCGTCCCCGACGACGCCGACACCCCGCGCTTCCGGACAAACATTGGCTCCGTGCACTACGCCCCCGAGCAGAGCGCCATCGTCTGGAAGATCAAGCAGTTTGGCGGCCAGAAGGAGTTCCTCATGCGCGCCGAGCTGGGCCTCCCCAGTGTCAGGGGCGACGACGAGCACGGCGGCGGCATGACGGGCGGGTTTGGCGGCAGCATGGGCGGCGTCGGCGGCATGGGCAAGGGCGCCAAGCGGCCCATCCAGGTCAAGTTTGAGATTCCCTACTTTACGACGAGTGGTATCCAGGTGCGGTATTTGAAGATTACAGAACCAAAGGTACTCATTTCCTTCCTCTCCCTTTCTCTCTCCTTTTTTTTTGGTCCGTCGCGGCGGGGATGGTAAATGACTTACGTTTCCTAGCTACAATACCCGTCCTTGCCATGGGTCAGATACATTACTCAATCGGGTGACATTGCCGTCCGACTACCAGATGCCGTTTGAGCCGGCAGCGTGCAAAAGACACGAAAAGAGACGCAATCACTCATTCCGCACAACTTCCAAACAAAAAGCACGGGTCGGGAAAATTTGAACCGCAATGACAGGCGCATGCGCATCTACTTACTACATTATCAGGGTCATGAAACTAGGAGTGGAGGGGAGGGCCATTCACATCAACAAGGAGAGGAGACTGAGCAGGCTTTTTTATAAAACAGATCAATTCAATCAAGTATAGAGAAAGACAAGAATAAAAAATGTCAAAACATGAACAATTCTGTTGATCTGTGTCTGTTTTTCTTTTGGGGAGGTTCCCCTTGCTAGCGAATAAAAATGAGCGGCTTCGTGTTCCCGACACGAGTAAACTGGAGCAAAATAAAACGAGGGGCTTGTGTTCCTGACACAAATTGTCTAGCCTAGTAGCAACAACTAGAAACACGGGATACAAACAAGAAAAGACAAGACAAAACAAAGAGAAACATTCCCGTCAAACTGCGATGGGACTCTGTCGTTGGGATGAATACTCATGGAAGCCATCTTGGCTAGCCATGGACAAGAACGCCATTCCACTCAAGCATGGAAAGAGAGTCGAATGTAGAGTCCGCCTGGTTCTCAGGGTCGAGGCAGATGTGCACCAGGTAGCCACGAGGAGTGTCCTGCTCTGAAAGCGTGTCTTTACTAGAGTGTTAGTTGATTCGAGGATACGCGAGAGGAGGGAGGGACAACGTACACCCAGCAGGCGACGAGCTGCTTTGCCAGTGATAGTTCGTCCACAGCCCACCATTTTCTCCGCGTCCAAGAAAAACGTCATTGATGGTTCGGCCGCCGTCGGGAGAAGCGTGGAACGCCATGAGCCCAATGACAATGGGAAGCTCGCCGCCTAGCCCCTGAGACTCGCCTGCCATGTAAGGATTGCGGCAAATGCCAGGAACCAGGCTCGGGATCCAGCTGGCATGGCGACCTGCCACAAACTTGACTGGCGGTGGGTAAACGGACGAGGAGCGGTCCATCGAGAATGCAGCCAGGGAGACGCCATTGCTGTCCGAGTCGGCATTGCGCTGATGAACAAACTGCAGGACATTGAAATCGGGATCGGGGTTCGTCCTCGCATCACCTTCAAGGGTCACAACCGGCAGCGATGGGTTGCAGGAGAAAACCGAGGCAGACTTGTACTTTTGTAGGGGGTATTGGGTCCCTCCCGCTACCATGGCAATGCATCCTTCATCAAACTGCCCAGCGCGTGCCCAGTAGTAAGCAGGGCCAGCAGGTGTGACTTCCCCGTTCCGAAACCTCATAACCTGACTGACATGTTGGAGTGTCTCCGGCGAGTAGAGTTCCGGCGTGTTGGGAGGCAACACATTCAGCCAGTCATCTTTACGTATACCGCTGTCAAGGTCTTGTTCGTCACGGAACCTGATCTCCAGCTCATTCACGACGAAAAGGAAGCTCACGTCTCCGTTTACGGGCCACGAACACCCGTTGCTGCTGCTCTCAGTAGTCTTGGACCGGCCAGACTTGCTGCTCTTGTGATGCTTATGCTTGCTGGACTATTGTGCCTGTTAGTTGAAGGCGTGTCTTGCTCCCAAGATGTCATCTCACGGCGCTCAAGACACTTACGTGATGCGAGTTAGACATGGTGGTCTGCAGAATAGTGTATATGATTCTCAAAGAGTGGTGAATAGAATGATGAGATGATCTTGTTTGAACCAGGACTCGATTGCTTGTCATTGCGACCATTCAGCCCCCTTTTATAGAGAAACTGATCTCGAATTTCTCGACTTCATGACCTACTTGGTGACGCATCTTCTCGGTATGCTTTCACACTGATGTTTTTTGCTGCCCGAGACAATACATCCCGCAAGGATCGGTGAGTTCAGGCTTTTCATGTTGTGTGCCTCTCATGTTCCATCCAGGAATAGTCCTCAAGGGTACAGAATGAAAGTTTGGGATGCCTCTTGCGGCCGGTAACACGCAACACCATCTTCACTACCAGCAAGGCGGACACATCATCACCGAGGTCGAGGCTGGGATCCCGGAGTGGGGGGCGCAGGGACGACATCATCCTCTCATCCCGTGAGTGACCAAGGTTGTCTCCGATGGCGATAGAGTTGATGCAAGCCAATCATGCAGTGCATTTGGGGGCGTTCGGTAGTTACTGACGTGCCAGCTCGGCCCTGACCGATTAACTTGATGGCAGCTTCATATGCGCAAAGTGCCCTCATTCACTATGCCAGGACGAGGAGGGTGTGCCACGTGGATGTGTCCAGATCGTGTCCCTTGGCCAAGATCACAACCCGGGCACTATGGGAAAACAGAGCCGTTCCGTAGGTACCGAAGCGTATGCAACTGAAATCTGGCTAGCGTGTCTTCGAATGTCTTGCGGTGAAGCTGCCATGGGCATATTCCTAGGGCTAACATCTTGAGCTCGTCAAGCTAACGACAGGATGTAGTCGCAAGCTCGGTGGCAACCAATCATTTTGAACGGAGGTCTTCGGAGTTGGCGATGTGTTTCCATCGCATGTGGCTGTCGCCAAATTTATGTTGCGAGGAAAATCGGTCTTGGCCAACCCCTCCGGGCGCGCAAATTATTCTTCCAGAAATTATCCACCAATGCCGCATTAAGGCTGGCTGAAACAACCTTGTGTTGACCCAGATGTGCTGATGTAGTAAAAGGTCGTTTCAACAAAAAAAGAAACAGAGGAAAAGCGTGTCATGCAGATGATTCTCAGACATGTCTTGGAAAACAAGGGCATTTACGTATTTGCCTTGACGACACGCGGCCACATTGCAACTCGCATCCGTGGATATCAGCTCAGTTAGTTAGTTGCCTTGGACAACAGGAACAGCCCAACCAAGCCTTATTCTCTTGTATCACAGCCTCATTCCACATTAAGCCCTCAAGGGGCTGCAAGAAATTCCACCGCCGAGGGTTGGGATATAACGAAACGAGCAGAACCTCCTCGGCCGTAAATTGATAACAGACGCCAGAGTTCTTCATTCCCGAAGATGGGCGGACGAGGCAAACCCACGCATTCCCGGCTTAAACCGCCATTACCAGAGCTCGGACGGAATCGCAATTAGCCAAGCATGGCTACTGTTGCACCAAAAATGTGCTGGAACATGACATGGCGGCTCCAACGTCACGGCTGGTTCCGACTTAGATCGGTTTCGTCGTCCGGAATGATGCAGAGGTAGACGTAACGACATTTTGGATAATTTGATATAATCGCCGCAAGATATTATTTTCGCATCACTTGTCACAGCGCACACGCTCCTTTGATGGAGCAGGCGTCTCCATGAATTTTGGGGAGTCGCAGCCATTCGCGTCGTTGAACAACAGGCCCGTAAGAAACATCGAGCTCGGTTCTAATAATCGAGGAGATCATCGAGATCTAAGAAATCCCATCAGATGGGAATTTGAGACTCCCGATCCAGCCACTTCTGTAGAATTTAAGACACATTATAGAAGCGTCATAAGAAGTCACTTGTCCATGTCCACTAATGTCGTGATGGCTGTTCCCGATGACTGAACTCGTTTACGTCGGCCTCGGTGAATCAGCCGGGTCGCGAATAACGCGGCATGGCTCTGTCTTCTGGCCCGTCTGAATCGTACCTCGCTTTAGAAACGCAAAAGCTAAAGCCTTGTAATTCAGGCTGTGGGAGTTTTCGAACCGCAAAACAAGTGCTTTAGGCCCCCTGTATCGCTTCCTTTGGAACACTATAGTCACACGGGCGGAGGTTTTTTCTTTCTTCTGGTAGTATCATTGTCGCTCTATTTGCCCAGCTACGTGGTCGCCGTATGTCGACAGATACTTCATTCGGATCGCTTTGCCTTTTTCGTTGTCGCAGAGGCCGTGTCAGCCGCCTCTTCCGCAACCATTTCCGAGAAATGATCAAATGCTTCTTGTAGAAGCTTCTTCTCTCCAAGCCTGACCCGGACTGCCATTCTTTGACGACGAGTAAGACTGTCTTGTGCCAACAAGATTTCATCCTCGGCAATAGTTGTCGAGTACCGCGATGCAATAAGCCTCAGCGTCTCAACCATTGTAGAACGTAAGATGTCATCTCTCTTTCTCTTGTCTGAGATCAGATTTCCGTCCACCTTCTGCAGCAGCTTGATTGTTGCCTTGAGCTGCTCCTTCAGGTCTGGGGGCATCCCATCTACCACGGCAGGGCCCGCGAAAGTTCCATCCGGATTCGGCTCACCAGAGTCTCGTTCCAACACGAATATGTCCTCCAAGTCATCTTGATCCATCTTGTCCATCTGCAACACTCGTCAGCTGCAGTGTTCAAGCCAGTGAGCTTGAGCTAGGCTGCTTACCGTCTCGGCCATAATATCCTGTGGCACACCAAGTTCAGACATGAGGGAGTGTTGTACGGCGTCCCAAGGGATTTCTACCACATCATATCGTGAATGCTTTTCTGTGATGTAACCGTACCTTCGAAGCAGCTCGGAGTTGGGATGAGGCCCGTAATAGTTGAGGATTTCTCCCCCTGCCTTGATATCACGAATCGAAGTGACGGTCAGCTCCTCGTCTCCGTGGTTGACATGAGCCTACACGTAGTCAGTAATTTTCTCGTCATCGAGACTGAGTTTTCCCCGTCATACATTGAACTCGGCGTCCGCGTTGAGGATGTCCGCCATTGCAACCATGCCCATCATAGATTTTCCCTCTCGGTCCTCAACCCAGCCATCCGACTCGTCATCGTTCTCGGCCTCTTCATTCTCCAAATCAAAAGCATAGGCCATGATGGTGCTACCCATCCGGTGCGCCAGCCCAATCAAATCCTCATCACTGCAGTCACTGCTCGAGGCAAAAACCGACGGATGTCCACGGATGGCAGGGATGAGCCGCGTGCGGAACATTTCTTCTGCGTCAGCCTTGCCAATCTTGTTCACGGTAGCGCTGGCTTGAAGATATGACAGCTCCTCTTCAGACCAAAACATGGGGGTGTCAAATGTTAGCGGTAAGACATCGATATAAGGCTTCCACTTGGACTGATGACCCAAGAAGAACTCATACATCATGATTAGGATCAAGGCGCTCCAGGAGTCCAGGGCCTGCTGCTCATCTTCATCCCCTTGACTCTCAAACAATTCCGGCAGCTTCTCTCTCAAGGATGACGTGTCAGAATTAATAATTGCATCCCGGGGTATCGTGAAAAGGGTCGTGTCAGCAGGAATATCGCGAAGAGCAACTGTGGTCTCTCATGTCAGCCCGCGTGCTGGTCAAGCACGACACATCTTGGCCAGTGACAGACCTATTCCATGACCTGCGTCACGGGATCTCAGGTCAACAATCTCGATGGCGTCGGAAAATGTAGCGCCGGGGAGAGCTTTGAACCACTGCAAAAAGGCAGCGGTCCTGGCTGTGAAGTTCTCAGCTGTCATCTCGTACTGGCCAGCTTGGAGCACCCCCTGGGGTTCTTTTTACTGTTCTGTATTTTGCCAGGTCGTAGCAGAAAGATTGAGAAAATGGGGTTGCAGGCAGGCGACCTAACCTGGTGATAGCACTGAGTTTGCAATGTTGGGATGACTCCTGCCTGGCCGAATTTTATTTCCTGTGGGGCCTCACCTGTGGCCAGCCGTGCAAGCGGTGGCACCAGACCAGCACGTACGGCATTTTAACAGCCCGACTTGGCCATTCAATAGCGTCAATACTCAAGTAGGTATCTAGGTAAGTATGTGATGCAATCATCACCGTGCAGCTATTAGCACTCAGTGCTCCTGTTTACCTAGATGCACGTAGACCCTCACCCAATGATTGCGTCTGCCCATCTGTGACCTCCTCCCGATCCCATCCAGGGTAGGTTTTCTCCCCGTTAGTCGCCGAGGTCGCGACTTGCTTCTTTCGCAATTTATGCCCACTTTAGAAATATTACATTAAATTCAATGAGTGATGGAACAATATACAGTTTTCCCCCCAAGGGCATAATTACGTATTCTGTACCCCGTCTGTGTTGGCCGTTCAATAAAACGACCTCATCTGGCATGCGACACGAGGAAAGTCCTACTTGTCACAACCATTCTTTGTGCCGGTTTTGACCTCTCGTTTTCTTGGCTTCAACCATTCCTCCATACCTTCCGGCCAATATACTCTCCTCTCTGGCCCGCCCATGTTCACATCATCTGCGCTCAAGATATGCTCTGGAGCTGCACTTATAGTCTCTGTTGTACCATTCACTGCTTTTCCACCGACACTTCTCTTTGCCTTCTTGGGGACTTCTCTTCTTGGCTCATCCGCGCGCTCGTGCGGAACAATGTCGTTGAACAACTTCCAACCCGGGAGTTTGAAAGTGCGCATGAGTTCAAACACGGCTTGCTCCTTGTCCTTTGCCTCAATCATGAGATCCATATCGGTTGCACACGGTGGCAACGTCTTCACCCGGGCCGAGTGCTTGCGGCGATCGCGAGGTGTAACAGCGGACGCGACCGGCTCGCTGTAGTGCATCTTCTGCGTGATATTCTTCCTGGTCCACGTTGCCCTGATTCGGTCGTAGAGGCCGATGATGTCTTGTGTTCCTTCTCTAACGCTGGGGTCGAAGATGATGTTGTGATGGTGAAAGTCGAGTACAAGTGGAATGCTTAATTCCTCGCAAATGGGTAGTAGGTCATGCACGCTCCAAGATACGTCGTCGTTTTCCAAAACCAGTCTGTTCTTGACTCCCTCTGAGAGCTTTTGGTAGTTTTCGCGAAACCGATTCAAAGTTGCCTGCTTGTCACCGTACACGCCGCCCATGTGTAGAATCATGACGGCATCTCTGTCTAATTGCTCGGAAAGAGAGAGTAGCGAAAGCATCTCGTCATGATACTCCAGATCGCGGATGGATGCAGCTACTACGTCCTTTTTGGGGCTGCCAATCTGCGTAAATTGACCTGGATGCGTAGTAACTCGATGTCCCAACTCAGAGGCCACCTTGCCAGCTGTGGCCAGGACTTCAGATGCGAAAGCCAAGCTATAACCATACTCTGCGTGACTGGCAAAAGGGAACATTTCGCTGCTTAGCCTCATAAACTTTATTCCGTACTTGTCGTTCCATCTCAACATTTTAACAATATCTCGAGCGTTGTTAAGTCCAATGTCTTGGATATATCGAAGCCCTCGATTTGGGTCGGCCGGTTTAGACTTATCGGGTCGATTTTTCGTGGGGTGCTCCGGTTGTGATGGGTCTTGAAGAGGATGTCGGTGTTCGAGAATGGAGCTTATGCGGCATGTTCTGGAAGAGAATACTGGCGGGTTTGCTGTGCGAAGGTAGGTGTTTAAACATGCCTAGAGGTTATTAGCATCCCGATTCCGGAATCGAAAGGCGGAAACCGTACGAGCGGATTTCTATTTCCCATAAGAGGGGGCACTCACATATCCAAGTCGCCCTGTCCACGGCAAAGGCAGTTGGTCACTATTCACGGGAGGCGGACGTTTGGCCCCTCTTTCACCCACCTCGTTTTCTAGTGAAGCGGTTTCTTCAACACTGTTCATGTCGTTGTCGCTTTTTGTTTGCCGTGCTGTCCCAGTTGACGTAGCCACGGCGTCCATACACTTTATCGAGGATTTCGTTACATCCTGGCTGCCGTAGGCCTCGTCCTCTTTTGCAGCCAAAGCCTCCAAGTTAGAGGCCTCAATGGCCAGCCGCTGCCTTTTCGCCTCATTGAGCAGCTTGTGTTCCATCTCCCACAAGTTGTGCATTGCACGCTCAACATTCTCCTTGGAGCCTAATCCATCAGTGTACTTGGCCCTGCTTTCATTGGACCCAGCATCAATGCCGTTATCGTCCTTAACCCGGCGAGTGCTCCGCCGCCTGGGTGCTTCTGCTCGCTGAACTGTCGGGTGCGTCTCACTGTGCTTTCTCTTGGACGGCATGACTGCAACACGCGAGGCCGAGATCAAGTCTGTGCATACAAGTGCAGCGGGACACAAGTTTCGAAATGTGTGCTGCACTATAATCGAAAGGTTGACAGGCGGCATGAAAGGGTGATGTTGATCTGACTGTGTAAGAATAGGAGCATGTTCATCTAGCATGGGCTTGATGTAAACGGTCCAGGCCCATGGCACGGCCAACCTTTGCCATTGTGCAAAGGAGAGGTACGCCCATGAGCTAACGGCGAGACATCCCTTGACTAGCAACAGGAAGATAGGAATGGCCAATGATATCACCGTTCCATGGCCGGAGAGGGAGCTCCGACGGATCTGGAGGCAGTCGGCGGGCTTGGAGGGCAGCAAGGCGCGTCATGTGCTCCCCAACACGGACTGTTCCCCGGAAAATGCCACGGTGATGGAAGGCCCTAGTCAGGCTTTATTACTGAACATGAAGACGATGTTGTGTGGCCCAAGATGAGTACTCGATCGCTGGCAAGATTTCTCGATGACGACGGGGACGGTTTGATGAAGTCATGCGGCGGCGATCGATGGTGCGAGACGCGAGCCGTCATAGACCCACTTGCGGGGCCGGGTCGCTTCCCAGCGTGACAGCTCCGAAATCGACGTGTTTGGGCGTTTGGACGTTTGGACGTTTGGCAACGCTGGCGAATGGAAGCCCAGAACGACGCCCAACTCTCCCCAAAATGGGAACATGCTGTAGCTACGGCCACGGCCACCTTGATCATGACTTCTTGTCGAAACAAACGCTGGTATATTTGTAGTACTCTACTGCTGCGCAAAACAACGCAACAAATCCATGCTCCCTCACAATGCGTCACTAATAATGTAACGTCTCTTCCGTCTAGTCCATTCCGCCGTCCAAGAAGTTTCAGGCCTGATCTAGCAGATCAAGCGATAGGTCCGTTATAGGCTCTTGGCCGGGTTGATGGCATCCGCGGCTAGCAGCGCGCTCCATGACTTGCTGTGGAGGACTTTCTGGCTCCTAGTACTGATTTCCACAAACCGGACAATGCATTTGATGCTCCAGCCACCAAATTGCTAAACATTCGGAGTGGAACAAGTGTCCGCACTCGTTCAGTTCCGAGACTTCGCCCTCAGAGTTCATCGCACCAAGAAGAGCCGTGGCCGATTGTTCTTCGTCGCTTTGTCTGCAAGGATACGTATTGCGACGCCGAAATATGCTAGCACGTTGTATCTGTGACATATTTCTAAGCCACCAGCTCTGTGAGCATCAACCCCCATGTTGAGTTCGACGAACAAGAGGCTTATGGCATAGTTTGCTTGATCCCGGGGACAGACACAGTTAGTCTATGGGTCTATACCGGACAGGTGCACACTGTACAGGGCCGCGAGCTCACCAGGTTCTACCCGTCACTTGACCAAAGCTCCGTGTGTAAACACTACACCGACCGGGCGACGTGTCAATGGCGATACGACGCACCGATAGCCGAAGATTACGACGAGCCATCAGGAGATCCGTGGCTCTTGTTGGCGAGTGCAGCCATTCCTGCCGGCGGCGACGCTGCTCCTATAGGCGATACAGTGTGTTGACACAAAACAACCTATTCAGAGCTTGATTAGCCTTGTTTGTCTGGGGGCTTCCACGTAATCGTTGAAATTCGGTCGTAACAGCACAGCTGGGTAGACTCACAACAACACTGCCACTAGGACTGCGACAAGAAAGGCAACAGTCACCTGCGACGCCACATCAAGGTCTCTTCGAATGGAAGCGAAGATTCGGAGGACTTGAGACATTTTCGATTGTAAAATATATGGTTATTAATAATGATTTAGGTGTTGTATGAAAGTACTATTGGTGTTGCAAACCGATAGCGAACAATCGGGAAATGAGGAAGAAAATGCCAACACATGTCGTTTCACGGTAACTGTGTGAAATTCTCAAGTTGTTTAGCCATCAGGAAGAAGTGCGTTTCAAGAGGCAGCAGGAGCTGCCAGCCGTCCGACATGCAGACTCTTGCGCTCTGGCGTGACGCAAGTGAAGAGATGCATAGAATCCAAATAGTATTATTCCACGCATTGACTCTTTCCGAACAAGGACTTTGCACGTGCGACAAGTGCCGACAGAGACCAGCAGCCAACCACTTGAGCAGGCTGGGCTGCTCCTTCTCTTCTTGTCCGCAAGGGACATTGACACCTGGCTTTGCCATGTCTGAACTTTCCCGATCGCATGCACACCCAAAAACTGATGAATTGACCGTATGCTTTATTGGCCGCGTTATTTTTTTGTGTTACGGTTACGACCAGACCCCGGTGCCATCAATGCTACCCATGGCACATCAACAAATCGTGTTGTGTGACGCTACCCGCAACTGTCGTGTCCCCAGTGCCGACTACACACACATTACCTAGGTACGGAGCACCGGACATTTTTGACGACTACATGACGCTTCCGCCTCGACTAAGCAAGACATGTGTTAAGGCTGTGAGAACGATGAGCACAGGCTCTTTCGCTCCCGCGACGTCGTGTGGTTCGGCGTCCTCACGAAAATCTGCCCAACCGTGGGTATGTTAGGGACTTGGCTACCAACGACATCACAACCAGCAGTTGTGCTATGCCCAGCGGTTGAAGACCATTCATGCACATGCCGTATCCGTGCTCTCCCTCCGGTTCGGCCAAGCCTTATGCAAGAATGGGTGATTCTCTCATTTGAGAGGACTGGATGGCAACGGCTACTCGATTACTAACCACACTACACGCTGTGAGTGCCGATGACTGCCAGCAGGTCCGGCGCTTCAGACAGAGAGTTGGCTGAAAAGAGTCGGTGTGATGACTAACAAATAATGCAAGATAGACTTTGTCAAGAAAGCTGGTGAGGTTTGCGAGGTGCATGATAGCGCATCTTCCTGACTCGCGGGGTGGGGGAACAAACATGGAGCAAGCGAAGTGAAGAGCCGTTTCCCCAGATGACGAACAACCATATCCATGTGATAGTTGGCAGTCGTACGCAATCAAGTTGAGCCCCAAGAAGCAGTCATGCCACAGCCAACGGCCCGAGCACAACTTGTGGTCATGAATATCTCCGCATACAATCTGTCACGCCGTCGCTTCGACAACGAATACTAGCAACTGTACTTGTACTGCACAGGGAGGAGACACAACCGGCTGTTGTACCAAGGGGCTAGCTCAGAGTCAACCTGTGGTTTCTGTTACAGGTGCTTTCTGGGTGCTCTCTGGGGCTTCGAAGAAGGGTTTAAAACACCAAGAGTCGGTTAAACCAGTTTCTCGCTTGCTCTCACGGCCAACAGCCCAAGAGCCCAACGCCGAAAAGCCGAGAATGAGCAAAGCCACCCGCAGAGACACACACACACACACACGCACACACACCTGCAAGCCATCGCCACCATAATCCACCCGCATGGCCACTAGACATCTAGAGCCCGCAAGATAGTGACCCATAGGATCCAGAAATCTCGACTCCAGGTCCCATCCGTCAGGAATCTGAGGCGCAGCCCATAACGCACTTATCGCTTGGCGCCAAACGGCTTGGCGAAAATCTCCTAGCGTCTGGATATGCTTATTCGTTATCGGTGGTCCGCCAAGACCAACTGGACCCAGTTCGTAAACCATGACACAGTGTCGAGGATGCCAGTGCTCTCGCTTACATTAGCAGCAACATGCAGCTGGAGGGCGCGGTAGTTGCAGATGCGTTGGGAGTCGTCATGGCGAGTTGCGAGCAATTATCAAGCATCATGGCATAAACTGCATTGGGACTGTGAGGTTTTTCTGCATTGTGATTTTACTGCTCGTGACTTTTGGGCATCCGGTATGAACGAAAACAAACTCAGCCCTAACCCCGGGTTTGCTGAGGACCCATCATCATCTTATCTTACTCGTCTCTGCTCACTTGACAGGGACTGGAAAGGAATAATTAAAAAGAGGCGCTCACAACGTTTGAAATTCCAAATTCAGCTACGGATAACCTAAAATAGGTGCGACATTCAGCCTGAATGAAATGCTATCACGGGTTCAAAGACGGTAAGCAAGTGCCGATTCTTTCATTCGGAAGAAACTAGACGTATTGCATACGCCTGGCCAATTACCATTGGATCTAACAACTCGGCACTCTGCCCTGGTCCCAGCAATATAACCCCGCCATTGCTAGTGTTCGGCGGAACCTTCGTAAGGAAGACAATGCGGTGTTCCTGCACGATTGTGCGACTTGCGATACACATCTCAAACATAACCACAAACCACAACACTTGCTCCGAGAACACCAGTATCGCAACGTCGAAACATCTTGCAAACTGTGCAGAGTGGGCGGCGATCCTAATGCTAATAATAGCCCAAATTGCCTCCAGCTCAAGTCTATTCTGTGTCAACTAGAGTTTTATGCTGGAGGGTCGGGCGGACTGTGTCACACTGTATTACTCCATACCATCCGTCACCAAAACCTTGACCATGCTCGAGTTTGCCAAGACTGACGAATTGACGCTATTCCCTTCCCACCAGGGATGGAGTCTCCGACCGGGTCTGTTTTTGGGTGGTCAAAGGCTGACATTTGGCATTGAGCACTTCTCTCATCGTCAATTCGTCAATCTGTTCGCCAGGTCACCCACCATGGAATCTTCAACCTAAAAGGACTTGCGTCCCGCCTGATCTTGGCTCTGTTGGCTTTCCCTTATTCATCCCTCTTGTTACTTGTGCGATTCTTGGTATTGCAGTAGCAGCCCTGCAAAGCAGTTGATTGGACTGTATTGCGTGGTGCCGACTTGAAGCAACTACCTGGTTCTCTATTTGCAAAGAACAAAAAACAACACTGTTAAGCACGACAAGATCTGAGAATCCGTTACTTTGTTCGCATCATGGCGGCTAAGGAAAAAGATGATGTGCAGGCCCATGTGTCTGGGCAAGCAAACAAGCCCATGACCGCCCCTGCCCATGCCTTGACAATCGAAGAGGTTGTTCATCAGCTCCAAGCCAACGTTGAGGCTGGTCTTAGCACCGATGAAGCCAAGAGACGCCTCGAGGAATATGGTCGCAACGAATTCGGCGAGCAGGACGGCGTCCAGCCTCTAAAGATCTTTATCGGTCAAATCGCCAATGCACTGACGCTTGTACTTATCCTGGCTATGGCTGCCTCGTTTGGAATTAAGTCCTGGATTGAAGGTGGCGTCATTTCTGCCGTCATCATTCTCAACATCGTCGTGGGTTTCTTCCAAGAATTCAAGGCCGCCAAGACCATGGACTCTCTTCGGTCACTTAGCTCGCCAACTGCTCAAGCCATTCGAAATGGCGACAATGAGACTGTTGTTACAGCCGAAATCGTCCCCGGCGACATGGTTGAACTGAAGACGGGCGACACTATTCCTGCCGACATCCGTCTCATCGAGGCAGTCAACTTTGAGACCAACGAGGCTTTGCTCACTGGAGAGTCACTCCCCGTTCGCAAGGAACCCGTCCCAACCTACGCTGATGATACCGGACCAGGCGATCGCCTCAACGTTGCCTACAGTTCATCAACCGTAACCAAGGGACGAGCGCGCGGTGTTGTATTTGCCACCGGCCTTTACACCGAAATCGGTCAGATTGCTGCTGCTCTTCGTGGCAAGAGTTCCCGTCGACGAGAGCCTAAGCGTCGGGAGGACGGCACTACCAGCTTCGGTCGCTGGCTGCAGGCATGGTCTCTCACATTCTCTGATGCTGTGGGTCGCTTCCTCGGCGTGAATGTTGGTACTCCCCTTCAGAAGAAGCTCTCCAAGCTTGCCTTACTCCTCCTCGGCACTGCAATCATCTGCGCTATCATTGTTCTCGGTGCCAACAAATTTGACGCCAAGCAAGAGGTCATCATCTATGCTGTCGCAACTGGCTTGTCCATGATCCCCGCGTCACTTGTCGTTGTTCTTACCATCACCATGGCTGCTGGTACGAAACGAATGGTCCAGCGTCACGTCATTGTGCGCAACTTGAAGAGCCTTGAGGCTCTTGGTGCGGTTTCTAGTAAGCGTCACACCCCGATATATTCCGTCAATCGCTTAACTTGCCCGTAGATATCTGTTCCGACAAGACTGGTACCCTTACCCAGGGTAACATGATTGTCAAGAAAGCGTGGATTCCCGGTCGTGGGACATACTCCGTCGGCACCACCAGCGAGCCGTTTAACCCAACAGTCGGACAGCTCGGCCTCAAACTCGCCCAGCCCAAGGACATCAACTTTCGCGGCAATGACGCTGATGGTGAGCCTATTGATGGTACTGAAGCTGTTACTAAAGATGCCACGCTCAGGGAGTATCTCAACGTTGCCTCGCTTGCCAATCTCGCCACTGTAAACCAGGTGAATGGCGAGTGGCATGGCCGCGGTGACCCTACAGAGATTGCCATGCAAGTGTTTGCCTCACGATTTGATTGGAATCGCCTTCGCCTTTCCACAGGCGAAAAAGCCCAGTGGCAACAAGTTGCCGAGTTCCCATTCGACTCTGATGTGAAGAAGATGTCTGTCATTTTCGAGAACAAGGAAACCAATAAGCAGTGGCTTTTCACAAAGGGTGCCGTTGAACGCCTTGTGAATTCCTGCCCGCGATACGCGGTAGGTGACGAGATACAAGATCTCACCGAGGATATTAAGGAAGATGTGCTCAGGAACATGGAGGCCATGGCCCGCCTCGGTCTTCGTGTCTTGGCTCTGGCTAGCCGAACTGACATTCGTCACGTCAAGGACAACGAGGCTGAGTTGGAGCGTGGCGAGTTTGAGCAAGATCTTATCTTCCGTGGTCTCATCGGTCTATATGACCCTCCACGCCCAGAGTCAGCCCCTTCTGTTCAAAAATGCCATGAAGCCGGTATCAGCGTGCACATGTTGACTGGTGACCACCCCGAGACTGCCCGTGCCATTGCCCTCGAAGTCGGGATTCTACCATCCAAGATGAACGAGATTGCTACCGATATCGCCAAGACTATGGTCATGGCCGCTTCTGATTTCGACAGACTAACTGACCAGGAAATTGACGAGCTCCCCCTTCTCCCTCTCGTCGTGGCACGATGTGCCCCTCAGACCAAAGTTCGCATGATTGAGGCTCTTCATCGTCGAAAGTGCTTTGTTGCCATGACCGGCGATGGTGTCAATGATTCGCCTAGCTTAAAGCGTGCTGATGTCGGTATCGCAATGGGTCAAGCCGGCTCTGACGTTGCCAAGGAGGCATCCGATATTGTGTTGACGGATGACAACTTTGCCTCTATCCTTAACGCTGTTGAAGAAGGCCGACGCATGTTTGATAATATTCAAAAGTTTATTCTTCATGTCTTGGCGGAAAATATTGCCCAAGCATGCACTCTTTTGGTCGGTCTCGCCTTCAAGGACAGGCGTGGTATTTCAGTGTTCCCTCTGGCCCCCGTGGAGATCCTCTGGATCATCATGATCACCTCTGGCATGCCTGACATGGGTCTCGGATTCGAGGTTGCCGCCCCTGATATCATGCAACGACCGCCACAAAACGTAAGTCACCGCACAAACCGTATTGGCAAGCGCGTCTCCTTTTGGAAACACGATGGCTAACACCCCCCAAGTTGAAGCAAGGTGTTTTTACACCCGAACTTTTGGTCGATATGGTTGTCTACGGTCTTTGGATGTCTGCCCTCTGCCTCGCCTCCTTCGTCCTTGTTCTTTACGGTTTTGGCAATGGCGCTGCCGACATCGGAGACAACTGCAACAATCAATTCTCCGAAGATTGCAGGGTTGTCTTCCGCGCTCGCTCCACGACCTTTGCCTGCCTGACCTGGTTTGCGCTCTTCCTGGCCTGGGAAATGGTCAACATGCGCCGATCCTTCTTTCGCATGCAACCGAAGAGCAAGCGATACTTCACGCAATGGATCATTGACGCCTGGCGCAACCAGTTCCTGTTCTGGGCTATCATCGCAGGCTTTGTCACCATGTTCCCCATCATCTACATTCCTGGCCTGAACACAGTCGTCTTCAAGCACGCAGGTATTAGCTGGGAATGGGGCATTGTCTTTGTTGAGGCTTTCCTCTTTTTCTTGGGAATCGAGGCATGGAAGTGGGCCAAGAGAGTATACTACCGCCGTCAAGCGAGGAAGGCCTCGGACATAAAGGCTGATCTGGAGACTCGCACCTTTGGCCACTACTTCACTGGTGGTAACTTGAGTAGCGAAGATGAAGACGAGTCCAATTTTGACAGCGAAGCGAACACTGAGGCGAGGGGTCGTCATACCGGCGCCAACGGGGAAAAGGAAGCTTTCTGACATGAGGAAGAACCGGGAAGGTTCAACATGTTTACTGCTTGTTTCATCTGCAGTGGGGTTGTGCAAATGCCAGCCAACCTGTCCTTTGTGATGAGTGCCCTACTTGGCACACCGAGTCAAGCAGAGCTGGCGAAGAAGATGCTTTACGGTAAGTATATGTCGTTGCGTGTGAAAAGGAAAGTATGTTACATTGAGGGGTTGCCCACAGGGCTTTGTAGGAAAGGTGAGCTAGGTCTGGTTCCTAGACCCAAGTCGTACCTTGGCCAGAGGCCTCGTATTGCCAAGGCTGTCAAAAATATGCAAAGTAGAAGATGGCGTATAGTAAAAGTAGATAGAATAGGTTGTTTAGACTACCCAAAGATAGGAATTTTATGGCTATGTTGTGCAGATTTTCCGAGATTATGAAATCCAAAAAAAAATCGTGAAAACACCAACGAAGTAGATAAAGCAAAGGGTGACCTAGAGAAGAAGGCTGAAAAAAGGTGCCAAGATAAAGAAAGCGAGGTTGCGTACCTTTTCCCTCTTTTTATTTTGGCACCTTCGTCCGTCTTCTTTTCCATGTGACGCATAGCTTGAATTACTTTGTTGTTTTTCACGATTAATTTGATCCAGGCGAGCCTCTTGTTTGGCAAGAAGAGCTTCCTCGTGAATATCGCCTGCGGTATATCGTCAAATTGAGCTTCTCTTTCCGCCGTGAAAATTGACGTGATGTTTCCAACAACTCGGTGCAAGCATTGAAAATTTGCCGTGCGACGGACTTGA
This sequence comes from Metarhizium sp. BCC 4849, assembly GCA_037953715.1. Classification (NCBI taxonomy): domain Eukaryota; kingdom Fungi; phylum Ascomycota; class Sordariomycetes; order Hypocreales; family Clavicipitaceae; genus Metarhizium; species Metarhizium sp. BCC 4849. The sequence goes on along the minus strand of JBALJW010000014.1, from coordinate 210,189 downwards.
TTGCTTTGGCCGATGTCAGCAAGTGCTTCCGGAGCTTAGTAAAACAGAGGTTTTGCGAGTAGCTGGTTTCGTGGACGGTGACTTAGTTATAATGGGGCTTTTATTGTTGGAAGATGGGTGATAATGAGCGAGGGGAAAGAAAATCAGGGATTGCCGACGAGCAGAGACCTTATTATCAGATATTGAGTAGAGCGTTGTGTCTCTCTCAAGAGAAATGATAGTACAAGCACGATACAAATATCCTGCTTATTCGGTTATTTCAAGTATTTGAGGTGAAAACTCTATTTTAGATGTAAAAACCGAGGCCGGCGCTTGGTGATGAATCGTTAATCCGCTAGCTTCTGACGCATCACGATGCGGGTGTTTATAGTAGGGACCGTCCGGGTTTCACGCACTCTAAGCTATCATAGAACAGATGCGACGCATCGTGACTAAATCTTAGTTGCTGCCAAAGAAAGTATAAGATAGAATGGTGAATGTTCTGACAGCGTAATGACGGAAACGCGTCCCTGGAAGAAGACGTATCGGAACTTACATTCGAGACTAGCCCCCAATATCTCATGGAACTAGAGATTCGGGTATCACAGGTTGGGGGCTTACAAGATGCGAGATGCGAATGCCGACATGACAATGCTACCCCATGCTGATAGGGCTACTAAGCTGTCTGGAGTTGATGTGTCAGGAATGTTCGTCCGAAATATAGGCCTTGTGGGGAGGTTGCCTACCAGGTCGAGCATGAAGCCGAATCATAGGACCTCGGACAAAACGGTTGAGTATGTAGTTACGGAACAATACTCCGTAGTCAGTATCTCTTGGTCTGACCATCCCTCGTGGTCCCCTTCCGGGGAAGTCGGAATCGAAGCACCATGCTGGATGGAGTCAACCCGGATTACCTTAATAGTTCTGCATGTGTCCTACGACGCTAGTGCTGCGCCATGCATGCAGCAGCATGGTCATTCAGCTCGAATGTGCAACCACTAGTAGGCTATAATGTGTTTGACAAGGCCTATTACCTCCTTGAGTATTCCATGTTGTGGCTGAGCTTGCGACGAAAGTTGTCTCAGAGGCAGCTCGGGGACAGCAATCATTATTGGCGGATTTTAGTCCTCATCGTCATCCTTTTCAGTTGATATTGTTTGGCTGATATCGGCCAGCGACTGACCATCGAAGACTGTGACTTCTGCCGTCCATGTGCATAACACAGCGGCATCAGATATAGCCACACCGGAAATGGGTGTTGGTCGAAAAAGCGATGCTAACGGGCAAAGTCAACACCTAACCATCATTTCTTAGTGGATATATGTCTCGATAACTGGGGCGCCTACCAAACCGAGAGACGACAAGAAACTGCCGAGTATGGGCCGGTCGTTGTAGATCATTTCAACACTGTCCGTTGTTGATCGCACAGATGTCGAGGCTCCCGGGTTGAAGTTCTGTCTCCTTTGCCAGAACACGGAGATGTATGCGCAGTCATTATGATTCCAAGCCGTGCTTAGTTCAAACAAGGATGCATTGCTAACCCCGGATAGTTTTGAGTTTCCGGACGTGGTGGAAAATACATGCTGTAGTGGCGCGTCTGGCTTTCGTTCCAGAACAGATTATGGATGGCCACGTGCTCTTTGGACAACAGACGATGAGTCTCATGTTGATTGACATCGCCTGCTAGGCAGTGCGTGAACAGGTTTTTGATGGCTGATGATGGGTCAATCGAACAGTTGGTTGGAGGACCGTGCTTTGTGGCGCCTGGCACCCCGGTTTGCCGCCACGGAACAGACCTTGTCGATCTGGGCCCAGGACGCCTAACACCAAACAAGCATAGGGCTGCCTACCTGCTGCCACATGTGCCACAGGTACCAGGTTGTCTGGTAGTGCAAACTTTTAAAGCTGCCCTGTTTCCAAGCATGCTGCGCCAAGGGCGGCGATGGTGGTGGTTTCGAGCAAATGAGCCAAAAGTTGGATCGGTGGGTGGCTTATGGGGAGTTGTGCTGGGAAGAAACAGCAAAGGGCTCAAGGCAGGAACCAAAAACATTTGAATGTCGATCCTTCCTTCCCTCGCAGTCGCACGTCCCCCACAAGCGAAGACAGTGAGCAAACGCACTCCATGTCGGTGCTTGGGACGACAACCTTGACCTCAGCACCTGATAACTCTATGCGACAAGCTCATGTCAACCAATTCGATGGAGTCTCGGACCGATGATGCACGAGTGTGGTGAGAATATGCAAAACCCCACGCAAGCAGAGTCCATCTGCCGCCTCGATCCAGCCAACAGCAGTCGCCGTTGTCACTGTAGGTGCATCGATCCCTACTTGTCTAAGAGTCGCCGTGCCGCCACCGTTTGACCGTTGCATGTGCCTACCACCAGAATTGCAAGCTACTGAACGCAAGTACGGAGTACCAAGTGGTGGCTTAAACCCCTGGCACTACTATTGACTCCGTACATACGGAGTACATGCGAAGTGCGTGCTTAAATCGTCTCCCAACGTTTCAACAGCCTGTGCGTTAGACGCGGGAACAGGGCCCGAATCTCAACCTTCTCTACCTTGACCAAAGAACCGAACAACAGACTACTTGCTCACGACTCGGCCGAGACCGACAAATCCTGCGTCAACGATCGATACGGCAATCGAGAGCCTCGAGCTCGCAAGCTTTTCTCTGAGGAGTCATATGGGTCCTATCGAGACGTACGATACGTTATCCACTGAACCCCATCCGCCGAAAGCAACCACTAAAGGCAACGGTAATATCCGCTGCTTGACCTTCACACACTTTTGCTGTGGCATTATGTTTCTGGACAGGGTGATGGGGAGCCGCATCCATGTTACCGGAGAGCGTGGTGGGTGATGGAAAAGTATTGGCTGATGACCACGAATTACTGGAATGGCTGGATCGATAACTTCCCTCACGCCGCACGTCTGTTCAAAGAGCAAAATAGTCCGTGACTCAGGTGAAGTTGCCTTAAAAATTGAGAGGCGGAAGTGGCCGACGCGGCGGGCTCGCCTGAGCAGCCTCGACCTGATCCCAGCCCGTCCCGTGCGGGCTCGTTTGACCACCACCAGCCTCGTGGTCGGCGACCAGACAAGTGCCGGCAACATCACGACACCGACAGGGGATCAAAGCCGCCACCAAGCTTGTTTCGCGGCTGCAGAGTATCAGAACCCAGTACCAGTACCATGAACTTTATTTCCAGTGGTTCCAGATAGTCGCAAGGATGCCAGGCATTGCCCAGGAGAATATCCACGGGCCTTTCTGCTGCCATGATTCACCTCTTCTTGGTTCACTGAGCAAGTTTGACTCCATTTGCCCATCCACCACGACGAAGAGCTCCACAGGCCTCACGCCAGAGTCCCTCGCTCCCGTGTCCGGGTTGTGGGCCAGTAAATCCTCATCTTCTTCGGCTTTCAGTCATTGTCTCCACACCACGCTCATGCCACCCCATTGTCGTTGCGACCCTCCAACTAGACGAATTCTCTCTACCCCTGGCCATCGTGTTGAGTACGGAGGACTGCTTACTGCTGGGCACAACGAGCTGGAATGGCCCCTAAAAAGGCTTAGAGGTAGAAAAAAAATCCAAGCGGGCTCGCACACCACATGAGTAGTTTGGTCTTTCGGAATAAGCACGGGATCCCACATCCTACTTGACCACTTGGACATCTGGCTGGGCATTGCAGTTACAGCCAGAGACTTGATCAGTCGTCTTTTGGACTCACTGTCAATCTTACATCTGCTGGGGTAATTGAGATATCACAAGAACCTGCAAGTCTGTGTCTCTGGCTGGTGCTTGAGCGCCGCGGGGACCTCTATCGCGTCTTTGCTCTTCTCAGCCTTGCCATAGTACCACTAAACGGCTTCCGTCCATAACCGTCGCCAAGCACGGCTGACTATTCGATTTCACCTCAGGCTGCTTGGCAGGCTACAGCAGCAGACAGTATTCGAGGGCTTCAGGGTTCTTTTGAGGTGGCACCTCCTCTGTCCCTGCGGCCACTGACAGCCCTGGTCACTGAATCCTTTTCAACGATCTCAGTTGGCTCCTCATTTATCCATGAGTCTCGGCTACCGCCCGCGCCCCGTTGTTGCGTAGCGTTGAGCAGTCCTGCTTTGTCAATCATCTATCTGTTTCGCGCGACCTGCTTGCTCACTCAACATCACTTTCCTCCTTTCCAAAAGTGGTAGGACCAGGTCGGAACAGAGGCCACAGTCTCGCCGAGCCGTTCCACCGTGAGAGCGCCTGCTCACTTTTAAGGGCATCGAGATTTGACATCTGTCAGCACACAGCTTATGAAAGGAGGCCGGGTGAACGGACATTGTGGAAGGCTTGCGGGACTTTCATCAGCAATACGGTGTCGGCGCAGTCGGATTGCAACCACGAAGACACCATTTACCTGATAATCGAAGAGCGGAATCTTGGAATCCTGCCCTTTTCCCTCAACCATACTTCTTGACGAAACTGACCCTATAGAGTGGCGTAGTTTAATCCGCCTCTGTCGTTCATCTACAGGCCATCTCACAGGGGAGGAATGCCCCATATGCGAGAAGTCAAGACCTGCGACAGATGTCGCCATTTTAAGAGGCGATGCGATCTCGTCAAGCCTTCATGTACCCGATGCGTTCAAGCAGGAGTTCGGTGTAGTTTCGATGTGGCAGGAACGACCGCGCCTGGATCCGACGGCTCAACAGCGCCTTCATCGGTGCTGACGAACAACACTGTCGGATATGCGCGAGTACCAACTTCAGGGTCAATCAACTCTTCAGCATCCCCATCGAATCCAACTATGCAAACGCCAGGATCCATGCTAGTTACACGAGACACGTCCGCCAGCTCGCCCGCTGGTGGCCCTTCGCCTGCCTCATCCGTATCACAGAACCATGGTGGAGTAGCAGTGAACGGCTTGATTTCACCAACGACAACTGTTGAGAGCCCGGAACCGAACCAGATTATCACCACGGACTCCACGCCAGCTCAAAATTCTACGGAAGACACTGCCAGCAATCAAGAGGGTCAACGGATTGTTCGCAAGCGTAAGCGCAACTGCCTTAGCTGTCTCCGCTGTCATCGTCTCAAGGTCAAATGCGATAAGGAGCTTCCCTGTGGACGATGCAAGTCTAGCGGCAATGGACGAGAGTGCTACTACAGCTATAACAAAGGACCGAATGGCGGCAAATTCCCTTGCCCTACTGCCCCTGCGGGGGGGCCAATAGACCCGGACAGCAAGAAGCCCCAGTTGGCGCCATGGCAGATAACTCACAAAGTCCGAGGATCGAGCCATTGGCGAGAATTGATGGCTAGGGTATGTTTTCATCCCAATGTCCATGCCTTATGTCGAGGGCTTTTGACCCAGTTCTGGCTGTGAACAATGCTAACGCCATTTCCTTTTCGCTCCAGATCGGATCACTCACCCCAATATCACAGTCTCCCCTTGCTAAAATTCTGGAGGGTGTAGCTACAAATGCCTGTTTAGCAAATTTCTCTTTGCCAGGAAATTTCCCATTTGGAACTCCCGGCGCCACAAAATATTATGCTCGTGATACTATCACCAGACTCATATCTGGCGAAAAGGATAATGTTGAGGAATACCTAGGCCGATATGTGGATATGCTGGATGTTGTCAATCCCGTCTTGGACTTGTCAACGTTTCAAGAGGAAGTCCACCGTTACTGGCAAGATCCAAATGCTGTCGGATTATGCTGGCTAGCGCAATTCCTCATGGTCCTCGGCCTCGGCTGCTTCACATCCGGAACCGATCCTCCCATTGCCATAGAGTTCATGATGGCCGCCGAGGCATGCATCATGCAAACGCCATTCATGTTCCGCCCCACGATCAGTACGATTAGGGCATTTACGCTCATGGTTGTAGCCAAGCAGATTTGCAACGCTACATGTTGGGCCATGGATTCGTCCTACACGCTCATGGGCCATTTGGTTCGCCTTGCCTTCATTCTTGGTCTACCGCAAGAACGTAACGACAACGACGAAGAACTACGGGACCCAGTGGAAAAGGAGATACGGCGGAAGCTGTGGCTGACAATTCTGTACCTTGACATCAAAGTGTCCATGTGCACGGGAATGCCTCCATTGACCCGGCCGGAAGAGTTGGGCGGTCTCAAAAATATGCCACATTGGCGTGCCCCGGACAGCCTTCAGATGGTCCTCTATCAGGGTCTTCCCGTTGTACTCAATATCCTTGCGCAGATGAATTCGAAACGAGACCCCATATCCTACCCCGATGTTCTGCGGTACAATGCCCAGCTCCGAGAGCTAATGGGACACGCCAATCGCGTTTGCCAAGCGCCTCTACAGCGCATTACTATCGACATATTCTTCAGACGGTGCCTCATGGTCATGCATCGACCATTTGCTCTTCACGCGGATGGACCTACCATGTTTCCGGAATCGTACTGGTCATCCTTGGAGTGCTCACTCGCGTTGTTGTTTCACTACCGCGAGCTGTGGGACCCAGAAACTCCTCAACCACTTGATTTGGTCGGACGGCCATTTGTACTTGATATCTTCTCGGCAACCTTGACCACTTGTGTACACATGCTACGCCAAGATGCTCCACTAAGCGAGGCGGCTGCCACTGGATGTCTCATACCTCCTCGACAGCTTATCCTCGAGACCCTTGTTAGCTGCGTTGACATTTGGGCTGGGGAGCAGGAAAAGAGCGTGTGTTGGCGGACGGGATACCACATCTTGAAAGCTCTCATGGTGATACTAGATGCTCCCGGAGCAAAGGCCGAGTCCCCAGAGGCTGGACAAACTCAATGATGCATCTGCCGCCGATTTCAGAGTAAGCTGCGCGTACGGATTCAACAGTACGCAATGGCGCTGTTTCAGCTACCATGAACGGATCTTGCCGAAAGGCTATGATTGTACGTCTCGCATGACGTAATTTTGATATGAAGGAACATGATCACTAGTTGGGCTCAGAAACCATGAAGAGGAGGGACCGTATATGGTTATCATTTCGATTTTATGGGGCCTTTGTTTATGAGACCCTGACACATGCTGCATCTATTCTTGGAGCAGGCCTATTTGTTTTGTCTTGTCTTTTTTTTTTGGGGGGGGGGGGGCTTAAGTTAGGGGGCGGTGTTAGTCGCCCAGGATGTAAGCCAAGAAAGTCTCACTTCCTGGTCCTGGCTGGTGGGCTTGATGCTTGCAGATACCACTTCGGCGTTGTTATTGGCGAATACCATACTACGACACTTTCCCTTGTTCATGGACCGAGCCATTTCATTTTCTTGTAAATCTCGATTGACTACTCCGTACCTGTGATTTCGGCGGCATTCGCGGGAGGCTCACCTTATTCTTGGACGCCCGAGTCACGGCATCGGCCGATTCTTAGTGTTGCTTCCTACAAGCGGGAAGCGGTACCAAAGAGTTGAACAACTTCAACTTGACTATGTACGATGATGCAAGAAAAATGACCAACTCGTGCAAAAAGTGACTTTGTGTCATCCCACTCATGTGCCGTCACAAACCGCTGCCTCTTAGATTCGACGCATGTTTATCGGTAGTACAGAGCAGTACTATGTACTCGGCACACTTGATAATGCAGTTGTTTGGTTTCTTTCTTGAACAAGGGTTTTGTTTTGAAACACGCCCAGGGAGGGTTGACTCGAGGCCCTGTCTTTTGCTAATCGCTTCAGGAAGCCAAGCAGGTTGTGGGCCGGGTTGTTCACTCAACGAGCCCGAGCCAAGGCATAAAGATAGAGTCTGGTATGTGCAACGGGGATTTTCAAGAAACTTGGCGTTTCCATCCGATGACTAATGTCGAGTTGGTTACACTGCCGGGTTGGGTGCGCGGATGCGGCAAATGTAGTAGCTTACACGGAATCATGCAGGTCGACGTGGTCTGGTTCGATATCCAAGCTTTCGGTAGCTTGGGCGCATTGTCGGTGTTGCATTTTCGTGGCGCCACATGGTTTGTACCAACATGCGTGTTGACTCTGCGTGCTTGCATGGTAGTGCTACCATTTGTTGCAACGGCAGATTGTTGACGGGATGGACACTTGGCGCCTTGAGCAACCCTGGTATACTCCGTAGAGGACCCTGAATCGACTGATGGCTGTTGTCGGGTTCGTGCATGCTTGGGACGCGCATGGCGGTTTATTTGAGGACATGGGCATTTAACACAACGAGTTGTCACCGAGTTTCGAACAGTTGTCTACGCTTGGGGAGACGCACCGGCAATGCAGGAAGGGTGTGGGAGTACGAAGCAGTAAGCAGGCGCTGGAATTCTGTGAGGTCACGTTTGTGCATCAGGTTGGCTACAGAACAGAAGTAGTACTCCGAACGTGAAAGAGACGGTCAATGGTTCCTGCATGACCATGATCGCGTGGAGTCGCTTTGGCATGCAACGTGCAGCGCATGGAACGACTGGATGTTGGATGCCTCGGGCGGAGACTTGGAATGTCAAGTGTCAACATTGAACATCAATGGTGCCACGCGCCACCCTCCCCGCGCCACCCTCGCAAGCCACGCCGCAAGCGTCTGTACCTTCTGAACATACCTGGTACTCCGAATCATGATGGGGTTGTCAAGAGGCCAACAGTAGTTTGACAGAGCTCAGTGCTCCTTGTTCACTCGAGGGCACCGTGTGAGCGCGTCATCTGGAGCCATCGATCTCGTCCCTGTCGTTGGCATCAGAGTCGGCATTTGCATCAGTTCAATACCTGTTCGAAGAGCTCACTCACGTCAGCGACGACCCTCGCTTCCCACCACCACCCCGTGCGAAAACGCCGCTGCCCCGCCTCAAAACCCCCTCTTGCTCAGCATTTCCGTGTCGTGTGCCCCAGTTTCTTGATTGACACTTCAATGTTCCCAACCTCAGTCGCCTGCAACGCGTTAAACAACACCGTCAAATCACGAGCGTAGCGCATCCTTCTGGCTTATACCTCTCGCACCTCGTGCCCTCTCGTCTCGCCTGCGACAGCTTCATCTTCCAAGTCACCTGCCGCTTGGGCGTCGGCGACGATCAGTTGAACAACGCCTGCCACACTCCCGTTTCAAACGCCATTAGCCATCACAATAGAGTCGACCAAACCACACTTATCTAGACTGCTAAAGCACCCATCACCATGACTTCTACAGTAGACCCGGCCCCAGTTCATTCTCCTCCAGGACATGATGCCCAGCGTCCGAGAGGTAAGCCGTGCCGGTGCAAGACTACGTCAAACGGCTTCGTTAACAAACCACCACAGGCATCCTAAAGCATACTTCGAGCCATTCTCACACCTCCCCGCCGTCGGCTACGTCTCCCCGCCAAGGTCGCGAGCGGTCCATGTCCGGCAAAGAAATCACCCTTGCCAACACCCAAATCAACGCTGGCCATCGACGCTCCTCCTCCTCTGCTACCAGACCATTTGGCTCGCGCCGCTCCTCCACCCACGACCCCGACGGCCAAGCCGAGTCGTCGCAGCGTCTCAAGTGGGACGAGGCAAACCTGTACCTGACGGAGCAGGAGCGCACTTCTACTATGAAAATCACCGAGCCCAAGACTCCCTATGCCAAACACTACGACCCGGCCGAGGACCCATCCGACGATGAGGATTTTATGGAGGGTGGTGGTCTTCGGCGCAAAATTTCAGGTCCGGGCGGTGAAGATGACATTCCGGGTCTCAGCCTGGGCGATCCGGAGGAAGAGATTCCAGAAACAGACGTTCCGCCACATGCGCGCCAACCCTCCGAAAAGACGGTTCATGTGGATGATCAAGATGCCACCCCCTCCGCCGAAGAGGAACTGGTGGGAATTTCGCCAGAGGAACGTGAAAAGCACCGTCAGTTTGAGGCCGCGCGCAAGAAGCACTACGACATGCACAACGTCGCACAACTCCTCGGCGCGCCGGAATTCATCCCTGACGACGAAGACGAAGACGACGACCAGGAGGTGCCCCCAGTGCCTCCACTGCCGAATGGCTCACATTAACAGTCGGAGATTGCGAAAGATCATGAAGCGCAGGTCCGCCAAAGTGGCAGCAAATGCCATTGTTGAAGAAAAGGAACTGGCTCCAGGGGTGTTGTTGCCCGTTTTATCTGCTACTGCACGAAGTTTGAGCTGGATGTCGCTGCCGTCACTAGGCTCCTACGTTTCCTCTACTGGACAACCAGAAGAAGGCACGTCGCCCAGACAAACTGGCGCACCACCATCTTTGCCCACAGCCTTGGCCTCGTCGCCGACCTTCCTCCGCCGACTATCGTTATCTTCCATGCACAGCACGGTTTCACGGACACGCCCCGAAGAAGCCGACATCTCACCCAAAACCTCACCGCCCATACTGGAACCAACATCCCCGGGACTAAGCTTTCTTTCACTACCATCCTTGCGCAGTCTGACCTCTTCAAAGCCCCCGGAAGAAGAGGAAAAGCAATCGCCAGATATTGCAATCATACCCCCCTCGACATCTGGCTCATCTGGGTCAGCCAGTAAACGAAACAGGCTACAAAAACGAAGACCTACCTTCAAGAGAAGACGCAACCGGATTTTGATTTATATCTTCCCTTTTGTCATCAAGCGGCGACGGGCCATGCGGGATGTGGGGACGCAGACCGATCCCCTTCCTGTCAAGGCGTCGTCGAAACGGAGGAGTTTTTTGTTTGGACTGGGCTTACGAAGCCCCTGAAAGGGAAAGAGTGCCATGTATCTATAGAATTTCTTATGGTAGCTTTACGATCGTTTACGACTTTCCAAGTGCGACAAGTTGCTGGGAACATGGCTGGCATAATTTGCGTGTTATTTTCTTTGTCCAAGTTGATAACAGTCTACCGTCACCGTCATATCACGTGTATGGGCACCGGCATATACATCTTTGTAAATAGTCTAGCGTTTTATCCAGCCCGCTTGCGTGTGCATGAATACTTGGTTAATGTTTGTGTTCAACGTTTTTATATGATTTGTCCTGTGATTCCTACGTGCGTCCTGATCTCCCCCAAAGCTTTCATAGTAATCCCTTGCGCGCAAGCTCAATCTTTCTCGCCGCCTCGCCGGGCTTGAACCCGCCCTTTGAAACGCAGACCATTTTGCCCTCGCCCAGCTCGAATTTCTCCTCGTAGGCGTCCCATGCGCAGGGGCAGTGGTGCGGGAAGTGCACGCAGGCGAGGGTGTCGGGGCAGAGGTATTTGTCGCAGTGGGCTAGTAAGAATCAGCGCATTATTCCAAGGGAGTCCAGAAAAAAAAACACTTTTGAATTCTGGCTATTTTAGGGGAGTTGCGGAAAACGTACATTGTTCGAATTGTGATCTGTAGTGTCCTGCGTCGCTGGGGTTGTTCCGCTGCTGGTGCTGGTGGTGCTGCTCTTGGGAGTCGTGCCCGCCGAACATTTGGTCGAAGAAGCCGAATTGCGCGGTGGCCATGGCGAAGAGCGACATGAGCAGGATGAGGAGCTGCATCTTGCCGGTTCTCTTCTGTCTTGCTTTTTTTTTTTGGAAGTTAATGCTTCAGGGTTGATGTAGGTTCTGGGGTTGCCGTGATGATGACTTGTCCACTGCGCTTATCGATAGCATGGGGGCAGGGTGCTGATGGTGTGGCTGACTCAGCAGAAAACTCCAAATTGGCCAACTGGGGGCAGCGAGCTTTGATCTCTTCGGATTGATTGCATGCCATCTTGACGACCGGGCACGCACACGATGCGGTTCCTCACGATGCAGCGGCCCTTGTTGGCCGTGGCTGCTAATTGCGTTGGAGTTGCCCGACCGACTGTTACGGGAGTTGCTTCCTTGGGGAGCGCTCAATGGGCGAATGTGCTGGCTTGGGGGAGACGACACGCTTCGGTCAAGGCGCAGGGCGCTTATAAGAAGAAGAGCAAGAGGGGCATTCCGAAGAAGCTGGGAGCCAAGAGGACTGGAGGTAGGCGGATTTCTTGCATTTCCCACACAAGGGCGCCTTGGTTGAGCATCGGCAACCCGTGGTTCGAATGGGGTGCTCGAGGTTGTGGTCACTCTGGGGTCTGGAACCACGGCGGCTAACTTGTACAGACCAGTATGTCATCCCGGGCAACATCATCTACAAACAGCGAGGCACGCACTGGTGGCCGGGCGAGAACTGCATCATGGGCCGCGACCACACCATCCACGCCATGGCCACGGGCTACGTCAAGTACTACCGCGACCCGTCGCTGCACCCGGACCGCAAATACATTGGCGTTGTCTTCGACAAGGCTGACACGCTGCCGCACCCGCAGCACGCTGAGCGCAAGCGCCGCCTCAACATGACGGCCTTTCCCATCCGCGCGGCGGCCGAGAAGCCCGCCCTGTCGCCCTCTGGGATCCCCTTTGAGGTGACTCGCGTCGAGGCCGGGGAGCCGGACAGGATCCTGAAGCTGCGGTCCGACTACAGCTACCGCGAGGACAACTGGCGCATCGGACGGCTGGCCAAGACGACGGGACTGCGGACGAAGAGGTTTAGAACCCGGAAGCAGTGGTTTAGGCACAGGCGGTGGAGGAGGGAGAGGGAGCTCGAGGGCCAGAGGAAGGCGGAGACAAAGAGGGCGGAGAGTGGAGAGACGAAGAGCGTCAAGGCTGTTAGCAAGAAGGCGGCCAAGAAAGCGGCCAAGAAGGCTGCTAAGAAGAACAAATAACATTGAAGCTGAGATTTGAAGGGCAGCGGGGGCTGGCATTGTACTATAGCGATGTGTACTACACTAGAAAAATTCACTGTACTCTTTATTGTATTTCGACGCTGCGGAGGAATAGTAGTAGTATTGCACCATGTTCAATTGGAGTGCTGTGAATGATATTTACATTTGTACAAGCTGAGCGTGAAGTTCCGTCTTTGGCCGTGGCGAACAGGCTCCGTGCATCGCACCTTCCCCAGATCCGCTCAACGGGGCGGGCTGCCAACTGCGGGATCCACAACCGCGTTTGCGCGTCGCACTTTCAACCTCAGCCAACTCGAGCGCATTTCACCCCCAGACTCAATTACTTGCTTACCCTGCAAAGCACCGCCCGTTCTCAAGCCTCGATTACGCACTCGGACTTCGCAAGCAGAGGATTCATCGTTGCACGACTTGTTGGGAGCTCTTACTACTGTGCCATTGAGCTACCAGAAGCACGGGCTTCACTGAATCTGGAAGGGGGGTTCATTCACCCCGACTTCACATTCACCAACTCAACCGTGGACCATGATACATGGTCATCCCATCAGGGACCCTGGGTCTTGAAAGCCCTTTCAGCAAGCACCACCGCCCAAGCCCTCTGCGCGGGCGGTCATCTCCAATGAACTCGGGTATCATTATGGACCTGCCTCTGGGTCCTGTGGACGATGAGAAAGCCGATCCAACCTGGGACGCCGACGGCAGTCACTGGTCGACGAGTTCCGACGATGAGGAGGAGTCGGTGACGGCGTTTGACGATCTCCCTCGTGTGTCTGGCACTGGTTCATTAGCGACGGCGACTCATGTCCGAGTTGAGTTGTCGAATCGGCCACACCTCGCATTATTTAATAAAGCTGCTGGTGCGCCAAAGATGGAAGCCCGGGGCAATATAAAACATGAGCCGCTTGAACCAGCTCGGGCGCAGAGTAGTGATTCTGATGACAGCTCGTTGGCGTCTATTCCTGCCATAGCTCGCCTCAAGGAAAGTAAGTTGAGCTTGAAACATGGGACTTGTTGGGATTTGCTCTGCTGACGCTGCAAAGCGCCTGTTCCGCTACCACCTACAGTTGCGGCAGCTGGTCAGTTGCCAGCATCTGTTTCCAGTCAACCACGACTAGCGGGTGTCCCATCGACTACACCTCGTGCACATCCAGCGCCTCGTGCATCGGGACCTGCCTCTACACCTACGCCAGTTCCGCTTCCACCAACCGTGATGCAAAACGTCTCCGCGCCCCAGGTTTCTGGGCAAACGCCATCCAGCTCTGCTCCCGCTACCAGCCTGCCGGATTCGAGAAAGCCAGCCGCAACTTCTAGAACACCAAGCAGTGGACTAGGAGGATCGCTCCATCTTCCTCTCACAAACGAAAATATTGAACCGACTTTGCCACATGGAGCACATAGTACAGCTACGCCTAGCAAAAGATACCCCGTGCCAATGGAGATTGCCGCGGATGGCAGGCCATACACTGTCTTTGTTCGTACGTGTTGAGCAACTTCCAAGATGTTATTCCGGCGCTAACTTGGCTAGAACCTAGTGGGAAATCGGTGCCAACGAAAGGAGTCTTGATCCCAGCTGGGTATAAATTGCATAGAGACCCTCAGCTTCCGTTTATCTGCCCTGTTAGAGGATGCCAGCGCAGGTTCAAGAACCTAGCTGCGCTATCCGGCCATTTTGGTTCGTCCCACAGCAATATGACGTTCAACGACAATGGAGATGGAAGCATATCGAAATTTGGTAATTACAAGAATCCCTCAGGAAGGTCGCCAGGCATTATTGTAGCACAGGTTCCATTTCCCCGTGCAACCCATCCGGCTCTTAAACGGGGTCTTGGCGAAGACGATGCTGGGCCAAGTAAACACCAATTAGAGGAGTCGGATGAGGGTCAGGATAGGAAACGACGTGCCATGTCAGAGGATCGTGAACACAATCAAACTACTCAGTTTGAAAGGGATGTCTCCAAATACATGGCGGCAGTTCATTCTGGTTTCAGGACGGCTAACCGACGCGATATATCAAGGATGCTCGCGCTGCCTCGAAAAAGAGATTTGCCGGAGCAGTTTTTAGACAAACACACATACACAGATCTGGCTGCTCAAACATATGCCTGCGCGGTAGCTTATGTCGTTGGGGATGAAGTTTCCGGCCGGTCGGCTTGTCACGCGGCTACAGGGCCTCTCGCATGTTTATCGAAACAATGCATCGTATTACCCAAGTCGATACAGTTGGACCCGGAGATAGTCAGGATCTTCACTCCCCACCACAGATGCGTTGGATGTGCATATTTGGCCCTCATGACAAGTGCGCCAGATCGATGTGAGCTGAGGACAGAACCAAGCAAGGCAGGCAGTGGCGACAAAGTAGTACCGACGTCGTCGGGACGACCACTACCCGATGTGCCTACTCTGCGGTCATCACAACCAGCACCACAGCAAGAACAACAATCCTCGCCGATGCCGTCTGGACAGGGTACAGAGCAGACTCGCGGCCGACGGCCTGTGAGGCAAAGTGTCCTTAACCGACTGCAGATGGACAAGGATCGGGCGGCGCGGCCCAAAAGCAAATCGCCAACCGAGCAGCCTGGTACACAGGTTGACCGACCACAGACAGACAAGAATCAGACGGCTCGACCTCAAAGCCAATCGCCAAGTGAGCAGCCTAGTGCACAGCTTAACCATACAGACAAGGATCAGGTGGCTCGGTCCCAAAGCAAATCGCCAACTGAGCAGCATAGCAGTACACGGCTGGAACGCGGGATACTACCCATCAAGCACCACGGACAATTTGGCACACCAGAATATGAAATGGAAGACTGGGAAATTGCACCTGGTCGAGTTACCAACGAGGACGCTTCTCGAAGTATGGACCCTTTTGAGTATAAATAATCAGCGCACAGGCTAACTAGCTTACAGATATAGCATACTCTGGTGCCTTTCTCACTTCGTCTACGCCCATTACAGTATCACATGATATTGACTTCAATATCCTCACGATACGGCCGGGACAAATCTATAGCGTCCCTGTACAAAAGGGCAAGATTCAAGTTTTCTCAGTGGCGTCGGGTAAGCTCAAGGTCACAACGGGCGGCAAAGTGGTACAGTTGGGTCCCAACGGGGCGTTCCCCGTGCGGCCAGGCGAAAAATGCATTATTGAGAATAGGATATACTTTGAGGCCGTGGTTCATTGCACGACGGTAAAGGATTACGAGTTGGCGTAAGGCTTGGGCTTGGTTTCGTTTTGGGTGGTGGGCCTATGCTGTTGTATTTGCGTTTGCTTGCATGGTGGGCAGTTGCTCAAGATTGTATATTACTGGCTCCGCGGTCTGCACGTTGGGCTTTTTCCTTGCTTTAAGCTACTATTGAGCGTTTTGTCAGCGTTGCAGCTGTTCGCTGTGCAAGGTACAAGGATTGACTCTATGGCCGTGCCCGTATCCCAGCTTGAGTTGTTGAGCTCTAGAAGACGACACGTGGTAGGGAAAGTTTATTGAGGTCCGGCTTACGTGTCTCAAGGAGCAGCATTTGTCCGACTCGGAGCCTTTCAAAGATGGTTTTGCACTCGAATACGTGCTTCACTCTGGTATTTTGAAAGGACAAGATGGTGATGCCTCGAGGGTATGAAAGGGGCGTATACGGCTTGGTTCAGGGGCGTTGTCCAAAGCCGAGTACTGACATCTCTATACTGAGGCAGGACGTCGCATAGCGGAAGTTGTATCAAATGGCGAACAACCATGTGCAGAGACCGCATGACCTTGGTGAACTGTCTTTTCCACCAGAATCACAGGCTTTGTAGAACAAGAGTTGTATCAATTGACTCAATTTTTTATGCTTTCAGGTCATGTGAAGCTCAAGATGTCAGGGGTCAACTCCCCCCTTGGTCCCTTGACCACTCAGGGTAATGTGTACTCTGGGAGTGCTAAATAACTACGGGGGACTCGAGAATCTAGTTGCCAAGGAAGATATTGTGTTTGACCTGTGAGTCAACGGATCAAGAAATAGGTCAACGAACAGCGTACCGGCAAAAGATGCTCCGCTGGTTTATTTAGAAGTCCTCGATGCATTGGCTACCCTGGGGCTGACATTTTCTTTTCTCACGACAGATCCCATGGTGGATAGGGTATTTCGGGTCAAAGATGCCTTGTTGAGACATGTTTTTGGTCGTTAAAAGCTCCAGTAATCACATTACCTCGATGGGGACGTTTGTGTTTATGACATTGCGACTGTTTAATCCCGCTTTGCCTAATGAGTCGCTTCCATGAGGCTATATCTGTACCTTAAACTGCATATATAGGAAACCATTTGCGGGAACTTGCCCAAAGCCTTGACATTATAAACGCATCATTACCGAAACGGGCTTGTAGACACAGAGTAGAGGCTAGGAGTAGTTGGCTGGTCTAGATTAACACTAAACATTTTCATGACCTAATCTATGATTTATTGACATCGAGGAGCTACCATTTAGCCCGTCGATGGCGGCAAGCACCTACAGACTAATTTCGAACCCTACAAATATTGCCCCCAGAGCTACAAAATTCTGCCTCTCTGTCCAGTCACAAGGAAACATTCACATGCATAGTAAAGCTCAAACCAAAATGAGGCTCAGTCTTTCTCCCCTCCTTCTCGCCCTATCTTCTCTACCCTTTTCCAGATCTGCACTATGCGTCCTGTCCTGGAACATATCCTACGTGCCCCCAGAAGGCTTGAGGGACATTTCATTTCCCATCAACCTTTCTAGAGCCCCCCATGTCGCCGGCTACCATTTCGCCCAGCGCGTCAAATTTTACGGCCAGACCTCGGTGGCATACGCTGCGCTTCAGCCTCGACAAGACACGTCATCAGGAGCGACTGTTCTCCGCGGCGTATTTACGAGTTTCATCAACGGCACGACGACAACCGATCCCAACTGCTCCGAGGGCGCTGATGACGGGCCAGGTGTCAGCTGTGCTCATGACTTTTCCGGCTCGCACGCGGATACCTGGGATTTAATCATGACAAATACGGCCGGGACGACTTGGGCCGGAAAAGCGGTGAATTACAAGAACGGCACGGCGTTCCATATTGGCACGTGGACTCTGCCTAAGGGCACGGGGGGGATTCAAGGGTCACAGGTTGGCTTTATGGACTATTTCCCCTGGAATACCAACTTTTCCATGACTTGTGCGGATCTGCCTCCCACGGAGTGTACCTTTTCCCCACCGACGACGGGCAGCTCGTGGAATGGGTACGCTGTTGGTTCAATATCCGGGAGTGTGGAAAGGTGCGAGAACAACGTGGACCAGGGGCCAAGTCTCAACGGGGGGTGGCGGTTTGCCATTTTCTAAGAAGAGTGAATGGGGATGATAAAGGGGAACCGACGCGGAACTCGACGCCGTGGATTCGAGTGGTATTACTTCCTGGCAGAGGGGTTTGTTCGATTCAACACGACGATTCGCGATCCTTCTCCACGCCGAATCCTACGACTCGGCTCTGCTTTCGGATGCCTTGATTTGAATGGGAAAAGCAAAATACCTAGATGGCGGCATGTATAGCTGTTTGCTTATGTAGACTTGCTCTCCTGGCAGATGTCAACATGTCTTGAAAGTCATATCCCATAGTATATGCATAATGCATTCCTCAAAGTCGTGATTTACATGTGCTATATGCCACAATTAGCAATCTACTTGTTCTTTCACTGGCTACATTTGCGGACCCGAGACATTTCTCTTCAAGATGGATGACCAAATCTATTCAAGACTACCATCTCCAACAGACTCTATAGGCCATCTATATATTCGCCGGCTAGTCTAGTTTCTCACGCTTGAGCATACCATCACAAAAGAAGTATCATTCGCCCCGTTTCTTGCCATTCTCACACCAATGACACCACACTTGACGATTCCCTAGTTTCCCAACTACTGACGGCTCTTGTGCACCTTTCCAGGCGCGCAAAATGTTACAGACGGAAAGTCCTCTTCAGCCTTTTAGAAAACCTCCTTTGACGGACACACGTCCTTCTCGTCCTTGAGCAGCTCAGAGCACGCCGGCCTCATGGCGTTGCGGCTGGCAGTTGTTGCAGAGATCCTCGTATGCCACCTCGTCGCTGAAGCGCTTTCCCTTCATGCCCGTCTTGGCCGCAAGCTCGGGGGATTCGAAGTTGAAGATGCCCATGGTGATGGCCTTCATGATGGCGAGGAAGCCGGGTAGGCCGCCGAGGGCGCCAAACGTGGGGACAAACGCGATTGCCGCCGAGGCAAACTTCTTCAAGACGTCCTTGGCTTGTTCTTGGGCGGGGTGTTGTTGAGATCTTTCGAGGAGGTGAGGAAGAAGAGCATGGTGGCCCCTTTGCCGACAGCGCCTGGTGGCCCCTTTGCCGACAGCGCCTGGTGGCCCCTTTGCCGACAGCGCCTGGCGGACTGCCGGTGACTTGCCATCCGACCTGTTGGGCGACGTCGCCTATGGCCTTTCCCACATCTTGCTTTTGGGCCTTGAGGTCTTGCAGTGTCTTCTTGATCCTGTCCGGGAAGTCCTTGGACAGCGCGTACTTGGAAGGGTCGGGGTTACTCTGCGGAGCGGCGGCGGCGAGTCCAAGCCGGACAGGGACGAATGTGAGAGACGGCTTCATCTTTGCTCGTTTTAAAAGAGCCGAGGGCATGGATCTGAATAGTCAAGATGTGACTTTGTTGGGTTGATGGGTTGATGGGTTGATGGGTTGAGATGACAAGATTTCCTGAAGGATCCTCGGGCTCGTCGTGGCGACTTTGTACATTTTGGATGCTGTAGAAGCACAGCCGGCTTTGCATCACAAGGAAACTCATGACTAGCGTCGAGGGGAAAGCACCAAGAACCTTGAGGGCGTTGGCATGACGCCGTAATTTCTCACAACCCCGTACCTAGGATGAATCCAGGGGACTAGACGCCTAGTTTGCGAGTTGGAGATGCTGGTATGATGTTTTGTTTTCGCCTCTTCACATGTGTTCAGACCATGTTTCGATCCATTTTGGTATTTGCCATTGTTGGGGACGCGAGTCTTTGGTGCTCTTGGTGTAGAGTCAGCACTACTCAGTGCATTGCATGTCTTTATTCATGTACAAATAAACTGTGGTACCCGGGACAGCTTCGCCCCTACTCAACTTATTCGTTGCGGTTGAAAGGGTGTTCAGGATGCTATTATAGACTAAACTATCTCCTAAACAGATACATACGACCACAGCCGCTAGATAAATCTGGATCCCGTCCCGAACTCCGTTGGATAACCCTGCGAGTGCCGGATTAGTAGCTGGATCGGTGACGACCAGCGAATACCTGGTGTTGTATGTTTTTTTCTTTTTTGTTTCCTAGAAGCCCAAGCATTGCTCGAATGAGCGACAGACCTAGGATTGACGGGTCAAGCTTGCACATGTGGTGGTATTATCAACATGCATCACTACCATGGGCATTTGTATTGTCTCTATCACATCAAGCCGTTTTTTGCATGCGGGTGGCCGTCATAACATTGAACGAATAAATGGATCCTTCTCGAACAGTTAGCTATTCTTCTGCACACCAAAATGTGCAAGGACATATTGAGCAACCTACCTCTTCCAAGGGGTTAGGGTTAGGGTTAGCACGAGGCGAGATGCAAAGTCGAATTGCGTCAATGTCATTCGCGCACGCGGACAGAGTATGCTCACATAAGCCAACATACAGACTTGCAGAGCCTTTTCCCATCCTGGTGGTCGGCCGAGGTCACCAGGCTCCCGGCCACGCGGGCCTCATCGGTCACAACGAGCATCACGAGGTGGCGCCCATGTCTCACATGAGCTGCCCCCGACCTGGAACACGAACACCATTTTCGCACTGCGCGCACGAAATGCTACCCTAGAGGATGAAATATGCACGAACCAAGGCATGGCGATGCACAAAGCGAGTCGTGGACGATTGCGCGGTTGCAGCGGAGGGTCGTGACTTGGAGCGTGATGACTTGGGATGAGATGGGACGATGGAGAGCAGGTGATGGACTCGACGCACTCGAGGCGGAGGATATGAAGGGTACGAGTCTTGGCCTTGTCTTTACTCAACTTGAAGCTTGGAGTATTCTTACCTGTGAACAATCCGACGCAGAGTGCTTATAGTTTCGAGCAACGGGGGCTACTCACTTGGAACGAGCTGAGTGCAGGCAGTGCGTCAAGATCAAGTGAAGCACGGAATCATACCAGATTGAAGCATAGAGAACGAGCGCGTTGGCCATGCTCTCCCGCTCGGCGACTTCACCCGCCGTGGCACGCGACTCTTCCTCACTCGCCGTCAATCCTGCCAGTCCACCAAGCCTCGCCCGTCACGACGCGGCATCGCCACCATGGCATCCGTCAGACCACTCCTCGTCTTCTGTGGCCTCGAATCTCAAACAAGGCGCCGATCTTCACAATGACAATCCCCGGCCACGCTTCACCATGGACCCGGAGGGGCATCTCACTCATGACAAAACCACCGTCGACATCATCACCGTTCCATGCCCGGGCGGCCATCCCCTGCGCAGCTGGAACCGCGACGGCCTCATGAGCCGCTACTATGGCGCTCTGTCCATGAGAGACGCCGAAGTGAAAGATGACGCTGAGCGGCCAACGCCTTCGTGGGTGAGGCAAGGCATAAGACGGGAGGCGGACAAGGCGCGCATCTTGCTGTACGAGCATCCAGAGATGGACGAGGGCACGACTCTTCACACCCTTGCGGATGAACTGTTGCGGAATTTACAGCGTCTAAGGGAGATGGAGGATGATGAGCGGCCAATTCTGTTTATTGGACACAGTCTCGGCGGGCTGGCGGTCAAGATGGCGCTGGTCAAGGCAAGTAACGAGGCGAGATATGAGAATATTCTGAGGCAGTGCTACGGAGTCGCCTTTTTTGGTACGTTTCTCGCATGATGCTGCCATGGCCGTTTCCAAGACTCAGATGCCAACCGTGTACAGGAACACCTCACCAGGGCTCGAGCTACTTTTCCCTCCCCAGCCTGGCATGCAGCATCCAATCCCTGCTCCAACTCTCCTCGCCTCTCCCTCCCTCGGTGACGCATCATCTCCGCGTGGGCAACAGCGTCCTCACGCGCCTCGACGAAGACTTCAAAGCCGCATCCAATGACCTGCAAGTGTGGACATTCTACGAGACCATCGACTCTCGCCTCTCTGGGGGCAATGCCACGGCCGGACCGGACTCGAGAGACGTCGACTTTACGGCGCCGCTGACGTCCATGAAATCCGCCATCCTGGGCATGCGACAGGAGCGCATCTTTCCTCTACAAAGCGACCACGCCAACATGGCCTCCTTTGGCAGACACAATGTGCACACGCTGCAGATGTTCCTGAAACAGCTGGCCCACCAAGTCTGCCACGCGGACACGAATGCGCGGGCGAAAGAATCCAGCGGCCAGTGGACGTTGGGGCTGGAGCACAAGGTCAACGTCGAGGTGCACGGCTTCTTTGACGACGCGCCGCCCAGCCAGGGCCAGCATCAGGGTGACGACATGGACTATCCGATTGTCCGGGCGTGGAGCACAAGAGTACCGCTGAGAGAGTTCTTAACCAAGGGCCCCGACGAGTGTCTGAGCGAACGGCTAAACGAGGTGGAAGGCAGTCCGGAGGAGGAGAGGGCATCGCGACATCGTGGACGGACGCCACTCGCCGACAAGGCAAGCGAGACGGCACGCGTACCGCCCGCCGCCCCGAATCTCATGACCGTCCAGAATGCGCTGGGGATACGGGACGCACTGTCGA
The DNA here is from genome assembly GCA_037953715.1 of Metarhizium sp. BCC 4849. Lineage (NCBI taxonomy): Eukaryota > Fungi > Ascomycota > Sordariomycetes > Hypocreales > Clavicipitaceae > Metarhizium > Metarhizium sp. BCC 4849. The sequence continues at coordinate 187,884 of JBALJW010000014.1, read as the reverse complement.
GCGCGGGACTTGTACCGTCGCCCGCGTCGCCGATGGATTCATGTTCGGCCGGACACGCTGCCCATTCGGCGCCGGCGGCCACACCCCGTGGTCCGCAGACGCCCCCTTCACGGGCGATTTCTCCCAAATCGAGCCCCATTCGCAGGCCGTCGCCGCTGATACGAGCAGACATGGAGCAGGAGCTGGCGGTGGATCGTCTCTCGGCGCCGCTCCGGGGCCGTATGGGCGGCCGCGCGATGAGCCGCTCCTTCAGCTTGGGCAGCGACGGATCCCGCTTCGAGGACAGGGACTTGGCGCCGTTTTCTCCGCGAAGCCGTAGTAGTATCGGTGACGTGCTCGCCAGTGACGACGAAGACATGGATTCGCCGAGGCTGCCGGGAGCCGTGGCTGCTCGCGAGGTGGTCGACGAGGCGCCCGGGGCGTTTATGAAGCCGGATGTCAGGAGCCGCAAGTTTGTGTGGGTGCATGTGCCGTTTAATAACCCGACTTGGGCCAAGGTGAGTCCAATGTTGCTGCATTCAGAGGAGCGTTCACGCCGTAGTGCTGACCCTTTCCTTGCAGAGTGTCCTGCAGTCTCTGGAAGCGTCGTACAGCGAGGACTATTCCACATTGTACGGACAGGACTTTTGGATGACGAGACATACCAGGGGAAGGCACGCGCAGCATTATGCACACTACGCGAAGCCGGGATGCTACTTTTCTGCGCCGAGAGCCTGCAAGTCCTCGACGCCCTGAACTTGAAAGGCGACAGCCCGCTGACTTGGTATATATAGTGTCCCCTCGACATCGATCCCTCGGGAACCAGTCGCTCTCACCACCCCTTGGAAGCGGCGACTCTGCTCACACTTGCTTGTTTCTTCCGTACCTCCACTTTGACTCGTACAAGAAGCTCCTGCGCCGCCGGGATACCATCACCCGGCGTCTCTCGCAGGGCCGCGCGCACCCGGTCCCGGAAACGGTTGCCAAGTCTGATTCGCTCGAAGTCCAAGTTATTTGGGAGTATCTGGGCCACGATCCGCCCATCAACTGTCGACGTACGCTGGACCAGTATGGGTATCCGTCCTTGCGCGACACCCGATCGCGCGATGACGATCAGATGCTGTACAAGCTCACCAAGGAACGGACGCCGGCACCCGACGCCAAAGGTTTCGCGCTGAACAAACAGGGTTCGAGCAACGCCGCCATTTCAGAGAGCGGCCGAAGTGAGCGCAGCTCGGGCAGCAGTTGGCGGGAGCGGCTCTTGCGGCGCGACGTGAACGACGAGGAGGACAGGGTGTTGAACGGAAACGTGCTGATGGTAGACCAGCTGTGGCTCTGGGTCATTCAATCGCGTAGGTTGGCCATCACCAATGTTCTGGAGAGCAATGCTAATGCTCGTAGACACGGTTGTATCCTTCTTCCCCAGGAGAGAAAGCGACCCCATCGAAGGCCCGTTATACCAACAGGCCGACCTCCGAGACAGCATCTTCAACGAAGTCAACGTCGACCTGACGCGGCAGTGCGAAAACGCCCTCGACCTAGCCGCCCTGGCCGCCCTCCACGCCGTCAGCGTGCTGCTCGACCGCCCGTCCCACCCGGACCTCGAAGTATTCCGCATCTTCGAAGAAGCCATCAGCGTGCTCGTAAGTCCACCTCCCTGCCCCCAACCAAAGCGCCCAGCCTAACCCGCCAGACCGAACGCCTCACCTCGTCCCTCAAGGAATTCCGCTCCCAAGGCTTCCGCGACAAGGCCCTCGACCACTCGCCCGTGCAGGACGGCGCGCGCACCATCCGCAAGCGCCACAAGGAGGAGGGCCGCCGCGCCGAGCGCGACAACCGCGACAACACCTCTGCGCTCCTCGAGCTGCGCGACATGGAGGACGAGCTCCAGACGCTCCTGCACCTGTTTGAGCGGCAGTCGCGCGTCGTCGCGTCCATGCACGCCGCCTACAGCCGGCCCGAGCTGCGCGAGCGGGCGGCCAACGGGCGCGCCTTTCTCGCCGAGGCGCTCGCCCGGCTGCGCGAGTACGCCCGGCAGGCCGGCGACATGGCGCGGCGCGCGCGCTCGACCCGCGACGACTACGACAAGCTGCTGTCCATGGCGCAGCGCCAGGCGCAGGTCGACGAGGTGCGCCTGAGCCGGCTGCACGCCGACCTGGCGAGCGCGCAGTCGCGGAGCGTCATGATCTTCACCACTTTCACCGTCATCTTCCTCCCGCTGACCTTCTTCACGGGCCTGTTTGGCATGAACACCCGCGAGTGGGGGGCGAGAATAACTTGTCCCTCGAGACGATTGGCATGATTGCCGTTCCGTCGAGCGCCGTGCTGGTGCTGGCTAGTCTGGTGATTGCGTTTAGCTCGAGCGCGCGCCGGTTTTTCCGGTGGGTGGACGCGCGGTATCGGCACGCGGCGCGGCGGGTGTATTTTGAGATTTGGGGCCCGGTGGTGGTCAGGCTGGTTGATTTGGGGGGGAGGGTGAGGCGCAGAAGGAAGGGGGCGGATGAGGAGGGGCCGAGGAGGAGGAGGAAGCTGGAGACGGAGGTGAGTGATTTCTGGGAGAGGAACCGGCCGGAGAGAGAGGGGGGGTACAGGATCCCAGAGGTGAATAGGCGGAGGGTGAGGGTTGGCGATGCGACGGGGACGGCGAGGTGAGGACGTAGCTTGCAAGTTGGAGCTGGATGTTTAATTTGCGGTCGTATGGTGTTGTTGTATGGGTACTTGATGTGGCCTGGGCTTGAAGGGTTGGTTTGGAGCATACGCATGACATTTTGAGTGCATCTCTTTCAAGACACGATGCTATATTTCCTATCTCAACTAACTACATTCTGTTATTTGCCAGTCTGTGCCGGAAGAGGCTTCAAGTACAACGTGAAACAGTGATTGATGAATACCTACTTGCCTGGAAAGTATGCATGACTGCTAGTCCGCCCTCTCAATCATCTCGTTGCTCTTGCCATCTGTCTCATCAGCCAGCAACCTCGCGCACTCGGCGCCAGCCACGGGGAGTCTCAGCATTTCCCCCTCGGGCCCGGGTACATGAGTCGGCAGCAGCCCCAGCTGCCGAAGCACCGTCCCCTGATCCCACCATATGTGTTCGTGGTATAGCCTGTCGCCGCGGAAGTTGATCACCCCGAGCATGGGGATAGCTAGCTTGACGTTGGTAGGGGGATATTGGGGACCAACCACGGGATGTGCAACGTGTGCGTGCACGAGAAGATGAACTCGTCTGTGTTGATTAGCACGATGCAGGAATACTCAGCTCCACTGGTCTTGTCCGGCAGACGAACCGACTACTCTGTCAGGGCCGATGGTTCGGGAAACCGGTTCGAGGGCGGTATCTGGCGGGTTACTGCGTTGCCGTGAGCAGACCTGCAAACTACGGGGTAGAGGAGGCCTAAATGTGAATTACCAGAAAATAAAATGGTCTCTGTAAAAGTTTGTCAGGGCCGCTCGCCCCATTCCGCCCGTCATCTATATGCGTGAGCGTCTTGGAACGGTTCATCTGGTCGCTGCCTTACCGTCGGGACATTGTTCACATATGGCTCGGCCTACACTGATTAGTGACCTTGTTGGTATAGAAAAGGGAAACAAAACAGCAGACAAGGGCACGTACGACCATGGTAGCCATTGTCTGTGCCACGCTTCTCCTCTCAAACTCCCAGTAGGTATGATCCTCCCAAATGGCCTCAATGTCAAACACCGGGCCTCCTATATGTTTCTTCAAAAACACCAAATTTCGAGAGTGCGCAATACTTGCAGCAGGGGGGTCATAAGTCGCTGAGCCGGGTAGGATGAAGTGCTTTTGGGTCTTGGGATACGTTGATACTGTCACATTATTGGTCTTTGCATAGTCCTTTGGAGTGTTGGATGTGTGAAAGTACGTAGGGATATGGGATTGCGATGGGAAGGGCTCAGTAAACGTGGCCATACACGCGATTTCCGGGGGCAGCCGAGATGTGAGTGCGTGTTGGGGAGAATCATATATTATGATGCCGATTTTATCCTTGGTATCGACCTTGTCATGCTTCTTCAAAGCTTCGACTGCGTCGGTGATGGCCTGAATAGCAGTGGATGGGGCCGTGATTCCAACAACCGCAAAGCCTTCTTCGGCCCATTTTTGGATGGGCTCGGGGTCCAGTGGCTTGTCTTTACGCTTGGTCCTTTCTATGTTTTCGGGGAGAAGGAGGACGAGACCGGGCCCAGTGCCGCGACGGGATAGTGGCGGTTGGAAGACGGCCTCGGGAGAGAGCTCTTGGAGGGGAGCAGAGGGGAGCGGTGGGGCCTGTTCGTTGGGGGAGGCTGGATCGTAAAAGGCGGGCAGGTCTGGCATCTTGGGGAGCTGGCTTGGTGGTTTCTGAAATTCTGACGATGGAGAGTCAGCAAGTGAGCCGTAACCCTAACCCACGGCGTTGCCAACAAGTAGTGGGGACCCTGCTGTCAGGCCGATGATGTAAGCAGCCGGCCTGGTCCTAATGAGACCCCGCACCCGAATCCAGCCTACTGTCGTTCCATGTTGCTGCTTCTCCACCAGCTGACCTTTGTGATGGAGACAAATACCAGCAACCCTGAGAGCAGAGCACCTGATGTGGGAGAAGCTCCTACAAGAATACTAGTCCAGACAAAGACGCATTTAGTGCCCGGCGACGGCTACCACAAAAGATGCCTCTTTATGCTGGATCTTATATGCCAACGCACCTGGAACCGTGATTTCGACCCAAAGCAACATCGATGGAATGTTCGCGGCGCTCTATTTGGCTACGACAATCATCCGTGTTACTTTCTCGTCGACCATGGCCAATCTAGCAACGACGAAGACATAACAGTACTATGGTATCACTGGGACGGAAAGTCTCTGTAAGAACATAACCCATTCGTCCCAGCATGGCTTTTGCCAAAGCTTCTAACATGAGTCGCGCAGCAACTTTATACCACAGCCTCTACCTAAAAAAATACAATCCAAACTCAAAGAATATCCATTCACACGGCCATCAATCAAAGATATACCGAAGCCGCATCGCCCACTGGATCCCGTTTCTAGGCGAGAGAGTATTCAAAGGAAACTCTATTCCGACATGAACCTTTCAGATGGTGATGTCGAATTTTTGAGGCAACATCCCGAGGACGAGCAATGGATCAAAGATAATATCGAGTCTCGATTTTGGTCAAAATTAGAGTCCTTTACGCATTCACCAAATGGACAAGGGAAACTTGCATGACATTTCTCGGCTCGTTTCCCACGGTTTTCGCTTCTACGACGGCTTGTGTGATGACCTCTTGGGATTCAGACTACCTTTAGCAAACAAGATCCTGGAGCTGTTATCCCTCTGAATGTGCGCAGGTCTAATTTTTGTAACGGGCCAGGGTTCTAGCTAATAATAAGTAATTAAGGTTTTAAGGATATATAAATATATAAAAATATACTAATTTATTATACTTAATAATAAAGTATCTTTAAGTATCTTTAAGTATTTTTAAGTATTTTTAAGTATTTTTAAGTATTTTTAAGTATTTTTAAGTATCTTTAAGTATCTTTAAGTATTATAAAAAAAGTAGGTTAAATATATTAATTAGACCTGCGCACATTCAGAGGGATACGCCAGTCACACGTTGTTAATAAAAACATATGCAATCTACCCTCTCTGTATATCTCTCCCTAACGTGTACCTTGCCGGGTTGATCTGATTGACAACAGTCGTCGCATCTGCGTACATAGTAATGCCCTGAATGATTCTCACACCATGGACAATACGAGTTCCTGTCGTTACAACAATACCTCAATTCCGCCCCCCGAGCTTGTGCGTGACAACGAACAAGTCCTGAACCGGCGCAAGGTCCGCAGTCTCTGTACACCCAGCGTTCCCGTTGAACCGAATAAAAGCCAGTTCCGCTGCATATTTCACAAGTGGGATCTGCCCTGGCCTGACGCACAGAGTCGCTGTTACTGGACCCTCCTTGGCTGCTGCTGCTGCTGCTATCGCGCGATTGACGTCTGTGTGAGGGCATTGTTGCGGATTGATGTTGGTAGAACTGCGAAAGTTAGATTGAGTCTTTGAAGATAATCACCTCGAGGACGACACAGCTTACCGCGTTAGACTGTACTATATTGGATATGCGATCCAACAACTTGCTTTAATATCCAAAGTCCTGGCTTTCTATCAAGGCCCTTGAGGCAGAAGACCCTTCATTTATACAAAACGACAGTGAGCTTTCGAACCTGGAAACCAACGGCCCAACTGGGTCTCGGGCGCTTGTGTAACTATCGTCAGGTTCGAGGGTCGGCCCGTGCCGCAATATTGCGTGGCCTTCATGTACCACGGAGAGGCGATTGCCTCATGTAGAGCGGTTCACGAGTGCTAGTGACCGGTATCGTGACGGATATATAGTGCAACGGGCGCTCTTTTGCAAACTTGCCAAGATACAAGCTCCCAAGTTCAAACACGATCTCCAAATCCTTGGCTTACGTGCTGGGAATCATAAACCGAATTGGGGTTCTCATGATGTACACGAAGCACTGAAGGACCAATCGGCGGGGAGATGTGCATGTTTCTTTGTTCCTGCCTGCGGTTGCAACAATTTGAGCATTTGGTGGTGTCACAAAGAGCCTATATTTGAGATTCGGTGCCCTTTATTGGCTTCATTCCAAGCCGAGGTGATGCAGCATCTGTCGCCACCCTGGTAAGAAGGCAGCATCGCTTTTGCTCGGGGCCTTTGTAGTCTGTCAGTTCCCAATCAACCATGCGCAAAAGAGCAACCAACGAGAGGCATGGCCGCGGACGAAGGTCTCAGTGCCAGGAGGAAACCATACTCGGCGCGATTCGGTCAGAGCGCATAAAGAGAGCCACGGCAACCTTTGACAACAGTGATTGGAACAGTCCATACAACTTCTTTGTCAAGTCTGGTTGGTTACATCACCAGTCGCTGGTGTTGTGTCCGACGCTGGCTGCAAGCTTCAGGGTCGGCCAGGCCTAAGAAGCACGACTTGGTATTCCCTTGTCAAACGACGAAAATTGCTCATAGGCGATTACAGGTTAGTGACACGGGAAAAATACCTGCCGACGTAGGTGGTAGAGGAGCACATGCCGATGCAGGCCTGCCGGCAAGAATTATGCCGCAAGCTGTTTGGTAAGGGGGCACATAATCTCAACTTGACACGAGCTCTACCTTTTCCAATCGAATTATGCCTCGCAAAGAGCGGTCACAATCACGGATTTGTTCGGAGTTGCGAGTACTCAACACCGATCAATTAATGCGTTGTTTCCAAGTGCTGAGTGGCATATGGTCAGTTCACAAGGTGGCCCGGACGGCACGTATGATTGTCTTTGCTGTTCTAAATGCGTGGCTCGCTTCACTTCGCTCTGCTGAGAGCCAACGCGAGTTGCTGAGTAACGGCTTAAATTAGAACCAACAAACGCTTCTCGACATGACACGTCGTGAAGTTGCGATGGCGCAGCACACGGCACAGTTTCTTCGTGCCGAAGAGACGAGCGGCGGTGAGCTTAGTAGAGGGAACTGACCTCGAGTCCCAATATGGATGCAAGTGTATAAATCTACACGATCCCAACTAGAATGGGGATACTTTCTACGTCCCAAGACACAATTCGCACTGCATACTCCTTCGCAGAAAAGCGTCGACGATTCTCCCCTTCTCCAAAATCTAAAGCCCGCACAACATGATCGCCTCAACTATTTTCTGGGCAGCGGGTGCAATCGCATCCCTTGCTTCCGCATCTTCTTGCCCTGGAGGCGACTTTAAACCCAACGCTCCGTCCCAGACAATAGTAGCTGCCAGTTACATCGATATTTGGAACGGAGACTTCAGTCTCGAAAAGAGGACATTCGCCCCTGACGTGGTCTTATACCAGGACCGACGGCCTGGTTCCGGTGGCTCCGAAGAGTTGCCGGTGGGTTCCTCTGCCGAGTTCATCGAGTTTATGAGGCTGGCCCGCTTTGGCTGGAATCATTATAAATTTGACATTCGTAATCTGGCTTTTGACGGGTACAATGTTGTTATCCGATGGGCCCTCAATTCAACAGTTGGACCACGCGACAAGATGCTTATTCCTATGTGAGTACTTCCCGGGCTCTCAGTCGTTGCGCAAAGTAGAGTGAATGGAATAAAGCAACGAGCATTGGCTAATGACGGTTGTGATTTTGCAATCCAGCAACAAACCAGAGGGAACGCACATTACCTTCAATGGTACAGACTGGCTCTACCTGGATGAATGCACGTTCAAGATTAAGCAGGTAGACTCGGCGCAGGATTACATTAGAGAATTGTACCTGGAGGGAATTACTGAGACCAAGATCTAGAGTTGTTGGAATGTCCGTGCCAGACTTTCTTAATGGAAAGAATCACAGGCACAGGGCTCGCAGACTTGTCAGCCAGCTAAAGATGTTGTAACTGCACGGTCACTGTCGTCGGTTACACGTTAGAAAGGGAGGGGGTGTGATTTGGAACTCGCGGCATGTTGATGAAGGGCTTGACACTAAAAGGCTGCATTGGTCGTAGGAAACAATACGTGAATCAAAAAGGAAAAATTACTGTGACAGTTGTTGGGTAGGTCTGATGTTTGACCCGAAGCATATTGACTCAAGGTTGTTCACGCCATCAGGGATATTTGTCCATACTTTACTGAATTGGATATGCATCTCGACGCCGGAGAAACAACCGTGTGTATTGCCCACTTCTCGGCTTAGGAATACTTAGAATCGCTGCGTATACGTGAGCTAAAGATGCGACCATATATAGCGTGATGAAAGAGCGTGCTAGTGTACCTATAGCTTATACCTATCATTTTATTAAGCCTGACCTAGTAAATTCCAGAGCGAACTGAAAACGATCGGTCGCTTTTCTAAAAGCTATGCTGAAAATGAGCCGGCAGACTACGCTACGAGTTACTAGCCAGCCCACGATCTAGGTTGCCTACCTACTAATATTCTAGCTGACACCCTGGCATACCGCCTTTCTGAAAGACAAAATGGGCTACAAAAACATTGGTTAGTATGTGGAACGTGAAAGGAGTCCGGTTGTTGCTGGACTATAGTCGGCCCTTCGGAGATGGACGCGTCACGTATTTTAGTTTATGAAGGCAAATTGGTAAGCAGTGTTGGGCCAGAAAATATGCAAGCTATTGGGGAAATAATGAGTTTGAGTATATTAGTATTGATTGATGTGTCTATAATTTATGCGTGAAATGGACATGTCTGACTCAGTGTATCCTACCGGAGAGCATGGTGTCAATGCCGCTACAAAGTTCTTCAATAAGCTTAATGCTTGCACCTATAAGAGTCTTGGCGTTATCTTATGCCTGAGGTGGACGTGTTGCCTGAGACAGTGAAAACTATCGCTGACAAGGACATCTCTCACGGTACCTAGGCATTTGGGGAGTCTTTACGCACTCAAGCCCTAGATTCATGAACACATAGTTAGCTGATTTCATGACATGGTGGATTCGAGACGTGTGGATATATAAAAGAGGCCACATGCAGGGTAGCCATCCCGTATATGCCGACAATCACTATGGCATACTGGTAATATGTTGTGCGGATTCGCCCCGCGGGACTCAACCCATCCATGTCGTTCCATCCCGCACGGCAATCGCGGCTTGAAATGTTGTTTCCACAGCGCCATGTTACCTTCACATGTCATTTGCATGCACATTAACCATATTTGCAACCCTGTGGTGAACTGAGTGTACACAAGTTAGCAAATACTGCTTAATATTGCCCGACGTCTCACATACTAGTTGGGAGAGGCCATGTTGACAAGAACTCAGCTACAAAATTTACTACTGCTCCAAATCATTGCGTGAGGAGATGCCCTTGGGACCTCGTGGGAAAAAGTACGTTGAAAATGCCGCGGGAACAATGGGACATGGATAGCAACCCTCCCGCAGTTGCAGTCTGTATTCTGCCCTAGAAACCTGGCCAGCTACTTACCAAACAACCCTGACATTAGAAGTTTCCAACAGTCAATGCACTAGGCTCCGTCGGCATTTGTTGTTGCCTTGTACTCGGCAGTCGACAAATGGCTGCGCCGTTTTCACGCACCTAATTAACATAAGACCAATCTTAATATATCTTAATTTCCGAGTACTAATAGTTGGCATCCTTCCATAAGATAAGCTTCAAACCCCTGTACAAGGCGGAGCTACTATTAGATTGACTGACATCATCACGTCAGTGCTGCAAGGGCTCCAAACATGCACATAGTCCCACAAGGCCCAACAAGCACCCTAGAATAACGCTATAATTATAATATTAGTACCAAGTTTCCATCAAGTATTGGCTAGCAATAAATATTGAACAACTCATTTTGAACTGCTGATTGACCCACATCCTTGGAACATAGTAAGGGAACTTATAGCCCTCCACGCGGCTGGCTGCAAGAGCATGTCCGCGGATGTTTAGACATGGATTGAAAAAGCTTGGCCATGCAAGGGATGAGAGTGTAGGTTTCTGGAAAACTCCGTAGTAGAGTCAGTTCATAGTCAATGATGCTTGCAACTCGTACATTCATCTAATATAAATACAGCTTGCCAATTCTCTCCAATATCTTAGCATCTTTATTCGTCCATCTTGGTTAACAGAGCTCATTGGTAAATGGTTCACATCCAGTTCCAAGATGCATGCTCTCGCCTACTTCGCCATTCTGCCTCTTGTTCTAGGCGCTGTGCTGCCAGCAGACAGCTACACCACAACCCCACGACCAGGAAAACTTGTTCCCGGTCGATACACCGTGAAATTCAAGGATGGCACCCCCGTGTCTGTCCGTGACAATATTCTAAGCCAACTGGACAATGCAAATGAGCATGTCGACTACAATGATATCTTTGTGGGATTCACCAAGACTATGAGCGAGACCGAAGTCGATTTAGTCCGCAACGATCCAAACGTAAGGAAAGACAGTAGGGACTAATGTGACAGATGCTAAGATTTGCCTAGGTCGAATATGTCGAACAAGATCGTGACGTATACGGATTTGGTATTGTTGAGCAACCCAAGGCGTCTTGGAACTTGGGCCGCATTGCCAATAGGAAGCGTGGCATCGATAAATACGTGTATGACGAGACGGCTGGCGAGGGCACCTGTGCATATGTTATCGATACTGGTGTTGACGACACTCATCCTGTGGGTTGAATGAAGCTGAATATGTATTAAACATAGGCTAATATACCATATGTGCAGGATTTCGGGGGCCGTGCCAAACAGATCAAGTCCTTTGTCCCAGGGGAAACTACCGACGGCCATGGCCACGGAACGCACGTTGCAGGAATTCTCGGCAGTACGACATACGGCGTAGCCAAGCAGACCAGGATTTTCGGAGTCAAGGTCCTCGATAATAACAATCAGGGGTACGAGTCACGAATCATCCAGGGCATTGATTTTGTAGTCAATGACCAGAAGAAGCGCCGCTGCCCCAAAGGCATCGTGGTCAACCTGTCCACCGGAGCTGCGAAATCAAAGATCTTCAATGCCGCAGCCGCAGCTCTCGTCAAGACGGGCGTCTTCTTTGGCGCCGCGGCCGGCAACTTCAACGACGATGCTAGCAACTACTCCCCTGGCTCAGACCCAAGCGTCTGCGTCGTCGGCGGCACGGACAAGGACGACAAGCCCTTCTTCATCAAAGGACGAGGCGGCCAGCCAGACTTTGCTACCAACTTCGGCGCGCGAGTTGACATCTTCGCCCCCGGCCAAGATATCGTGTCGACGCGCACCGGCGGCGGCGAGCTCACAATGAGCGGCACTTCACAAGCCTGCCCGCACGTGGTCGGCATCGCCGCATATCTCGCTTCGCTCGAGGGCATCACCGGCACCAAGCCGCTGTGTGATCGAATCCGCAAGCTTTCCACCAAGAACGCCATCATCAACCAGCACCCCAATACGCCGAACCGCCTGGCCTTTAATGGTGCGACGCTGTCGTCGAATCGAAAGCCGCTCTGCACCGAGATCAAGCAGCTCGAGTTCGGGATTGCCTTGTCCGACGACATGTTTGCCGGAACAAACGATGAGATTGGCGCCATCTTGGAAGGGCCCGCAGGCAAAGCCGAGTTCAGCATCGTGACGGATGCCTCGCGTGGGTTCAACACGCGGGTCCCTGTTGATATGAAGGCGAGCTTTGGCTCGGATACAATCAAGATTGACGGCATTAACTCCATTAGTCTTACTGCTAAGGGCCCGTGGATTTCTCTGCTGACCAACGACAAGTGGAAGGTCAAAGGTGCGTCAAAGTAAAGATTTCACTGCTTTCACATGAGCTAATCTTGTCATTTGAACTCAGATGTTACCCTGCATGCCAAATGCGCTGAGCCAGGTCTCGAGGTTGCAGATGAAAAGTACATTTCGCTAAACGCCTGGTACCAACATCCGGATGCCTCGTGGCTTCCATTCACGGGCCATAGTAAACAAATTGTTGCCAAGTTGGGTGTTTCTCGCGCCGACTGGACCATGAAGCCGCCCTGCGTCGAGGTCAAGGACATCACGTACTGGTTCCAATTGGGTGACAAGTGGCTCGGGGGAGCCGACGGCATTTTGTCCTTTAAGCTCGGAGACGGTAAGAGGATTACGATTGGAGAGAACCTGGACGCTGGTTTCTTCAAATCGGGTACCATGGATCTCAAGGATATTTATGGCCGTGACGCGATGGATCTCCGAGACATTAAGAAGCTGCAAATATTTGACAATGTAGGGTACAAAGGGAAAACAGACGAGTGGTTCCTCCAAGGTATGAAGCTTTTACTACACGGTGGAATCAAGTCAATGTTGCATTCTGATTAACTTTCTTCTAGGCATTGGTTTCGGGGCAACTTGTGTAGATGGGGGGCAAAAGGTGAAATTGAGCAAGTTTGGTAATGAGGATGAGTGGCTTGGCGACGATCATCACTATGATGACCTTGTCTATGCGAGAGACATTATCCCATCTGACTGGGTAAAGGCCGTTTGAGTGGTTAAATTGATAGGGATGCCGAAGCATGTTTTGCTTATCAATATTCGGGGTTATGAGGAAATTTGGTTCGATTCCTAAAAGCGCTGCAATGTCCACAACATAGCGAGTCAAAGTAGTTGATTCACAACGGGCCATCTTTCAATGCAGCACTATACACATGTTTTATTTCGTGGAAGAAATTTAAGAGCAAAATGTGGCTTCAAGTGCAAACTAAAACACAACTTTCCTAATAAATCCACGGCGCTATAAACGTTATTACACGGGTCAGGAAGTTGTAGGAGACAACAGAGTAAGAAGGAAGAGCTCGCAGAGCTCTTAGGGTACTCTTTGTCTGAAGCATGGACCGGCATGCAAGCTACATACGGAAAGTTATGGAGATCCCTGGCAAATCCCCATGGCATCTAGACTTATCCTACATAGCCCTACGGGATGGCTGTCGGAGAGAATGATGTTGATAGTTTTTCGTCGTCATGATGCGGGCATGCTTACCCCATCGCAACAGCGGAAGAGGGGCTAGCAAAATAACAAAGGACAATAGACCGATCATGATAAACATATTCTGCAGGCCCATGCTATCAAGCCATGGGCTTAGATAGAATAAGATGATGACAGCAATGCCATTCCGAGCAAAAACGACAATGACGAGCGCGTCACCGATTATCTAGCCTGACGTTAAAAACCGCATCATAGGACCTTAATGAAGAAACTAGTTTGCACAACATACGTTCGGATAACAGTCTTGGAGATAGGCAAGCGCGATATCTACAGCAAGAGTGAAGCCCGATGCAAAGATGGCGATGCCCGTGGTTAAAACACCCCAGTGAGCATTCTGCAAAGCATGCGTCAATAACAAGGCACAAACGTTCGTGTCCGAGGAGAACAAAAGAAAGGCAAAAGAAAATCTTACATGAGCTATTCCAATCCCAAACATAAGAACACCAGCAGGGACAAGCACAGCACCCGGGAGGGCCAGCCACAGTCTCATTTCCGGCTCATACAGCCCGCCGTTTCGTCTGGCCATTTTCACGATGCATTTATCGCTGAACGGGGCAGCTAAAAGGCCTGAAATAAGCTGGCCAACAAACGGCGCCAGGTTAATAAGCCCTATCGCACTTGGTCCAAAGTTGTAAGGCGGTTCTATCATGCGTGTGGCCGCAACAGATATCATCACAGCCATCCACGACATGACTGAGCCGACGGTTACTGCCGTATATGCCACCGCGGGAAATTGAAAGAGGATTGTAAAAGGTGCCAGGAAATGGTGTTTGATCGGTCCTTCCGTATGGGTTACGAGTGCGAGGCGTTTCCGCAGAGGTTTCGACGACGTCACGCCGCGACCTCTGAAAGGGCGCGATGCCGACTTGGGCGGCGTAGAACCGATCGATGCCGTATTCGCAAGAGTGTTTACCTCTTGCCACTCTTTTCCAACGGATTCGTCCGTGTCATCCTTTGGGGACGCAGCGACCGGAGTGCCGTCAATCGCCGCAACATACGTGGTTTCTTCGAAGAAGAGCAGAACGAGAACAAGGGTTGATGCAATGAAGATGACGCACCACCACCACATCCATCTCCATCCTTGAGATTGTACAATGTAGCCAGCTGCCACGGGTCCCAGGTACGCGCCCACGCCTTGAGTGACCAGAAACACGCCATTCATGGTGGCATACTGATGAACGAATACCAAGTCCACAATGGTGATTTGCACAATCGTTTCGCTGATGGCGCCCCCCAGGCCGCCTAGCATGCTGGAGGCCAGGTACTCGCCCTTGGAAGTTATTCTGGCCGCCCATATAGCAGCAGCGAGTTGCACAGCAATGCTGATGAGGTAAATGGGCCGGCGACCGTAGCGATACGTAAAGGGGATGAGGAGCACACCGCCGATTGCCAGTCCCGCAAAGTTGAGAGCCGCAGCGACATTCGACAGCTGGAATGTGATGCCTATGTCTTCTACGAGCTGTCCATATGCCACTGGGGGAATATCGAGGACCACAAAGGTCAAGAGGACATAGCTGAGGACGAGCCCAAGGTTGACGCACTTGCGAAGTGTGGACCAGTTCTATCGATAAAGTTTCTGGTTAGACATGGGCCTTTGATCCAGAGTGTGCTTCATGGACAAGTTGACAGAAACTTACCAGAGGGTCTTCTGGGTCGTCACTTGGCTGTGGCTGGTAGATGATGGAGCCAGATTGCTCTTTGTGAGAGAGTCGTTAGCATCGTAGCGCCTCTGTTCGTATAGAAAACGGCATGTCGTTCATACCAGAGCTGAGAAATACCGTGCCCGGCGGGTCGTGATGTTCGGTTGACATGCTGAAGGAATTCGAGAGTTTTTGGATTATACGGTGGTTGTTGGAAGATGTGACGGCGTAAATCTAGCCCCAGCCTGGATATAAATCAATTTTTGAAGTCATGTACGTTGAGCCATCTCAGATTCAAACATCTTTACCCCGTAACGTATCGTCCTCCATGGGGTTTTGACACCATTGTCTGGGGAAATCGGTAAGATGGTGAAAGTAGCAGCCGCAATAATGCATGCTCCTTGACCAACCACGTGAAACACTAGTATTCGCAATCGGTCGCGGTTTATTATACCAGACCTCCTTATTAAGTGATGTCCGAAACTGGTCTGATTCAGCGGGGCGGCCCTGGCTTAATGCAAACATGCCAAGTCCGTCGGACAGAGTCTCAATTCGCTCTCGGCAGACTGCGGTCCCGATGTCACGTAATCTAGTTTGCCATCTTGGCCAATTAGATGGGCACCCGTTCGGGATCATAGGAACAATACACCGGGCCCGGGAAATTTCCTGTTAACACGGGGTAATATGTGGGCTATGAAGCGTCTGTTGATCGCGTAGCAGGATGAACCCAACAATCCTCATCGAGGTAATAGTACTGTCCATAGCAATGTAAAAATGTCTATATTAAGGCCCAAAGAGACATAAATATCTTGAGAAGTCAATGAGACATATCGAGTTTCAGGCCCTGAATACAGCGCGACTCTCATTGCCGTTCATTCGAAGCTTAGCATTTATTGTTTTGTAACGCCTATTACGTCATGAAGCTTCTTGTGTTGGAGCTTATACTTGCGGCCACCGTCGTCGGTTCTCTCACAACAAAGAGTCCTTGGAAAGCCTCAGTGAGACAACTGTCATCCAACGCCATGCCACAAAACTTCGGTTTGCAGAATAATACAAACGGCAACATGGGATGGGAGGACATAGTCAAACGAAAACGCGCAGAGAGGGACGCCCTATTGCCCCAGGAATGGAAACTCAAAGCTCCTCCTAATACGACCGCATTCAGCCCTCTCAATCAAGTCATCAACAGCGGCCTTCTTTCTTCGGAAGAGCTTGAATGGACCGATACCAAAAAATACGACGCTACGACAATGCTGCAGCGGCTCTCCTCTGGCGAAATCACCGCAGAGAAGCTGGTCACGGCATTTTGTAAGCGCGCCACAGCAGCTACCTCGCTTGCGAACTTCCTGACCGAAGTGAACATTGCCGACGCAATCAACCGTGCAAAGGAACTTGACCGTATTCTCAACGAGACGGGGAAAACTGTCGGCCCACTTCATGGACTGCCCATGACAATTAAAGATACCGAGGATCTGAAAGGGTTCGATACTTCATGCGGTATTACTGGCTGGGCCTTTGATCCACGCGAATCAAACGGGCCTCTTATACAGATCCTGATTGATGCCGGAGCTGTAATCATTGGCAAGACAAATATTCCGCAGACAGTCCTGGCGGCTGACTCGGACAGCATCGTCTGGGGAAGGACGTTGAATGCTCACCGGAACACCTTTGGCGCCGGAGGCTCAACCGGAGGAGAGGGCTCTGCCCTTGGCACTGGCTCTACACTCCTGGGAGTTGCGTCTGACGGTGCCGGTTCTTCCAGGATGCCCGCCATGGCAAATGGAGTTGTCGGCTATCGACCCAGCGGCTACCGTCTTCCCCCAGGTGGCCGCGAGGTCTTCACAGACGGAAGATCAGGCCTTTCCATGACCGGTCCCGTCGCCGGAATGGGGCTCATGGGCCACTCTGTCCGAGACATTCGGCTCGCGGCCAAGGTAGTGTCGGATGCCAAACCCTGGGAGGCACAGACGCCATTCATGTACCCAAGCCCATGGATGAACATCACAGCGCCCGAAAAGCCTCGCATCGGCGTATGGAACGTGGAGAGCCCCAACACCTACCTGCATCTCTTCCCGCCAGTGCTGCGCGGATACCAGACGGCCCAAAGTCGTCTGCGCGCGGCGGGCTTCGAGCTGGTCGAGTTCACTCCCCCGGACATGAGCCAAGTATGGGATCTATGCAAGGAGTTTCTCATCTTCCAGGGCATCGAGACATTGACTGAAATGATCTCTAGAGAGCCCATCACCAAGATTGTGAGGGACACGGGCATCTTTGTCCCAGATACGCCCCGGTTCCCCGTCAGTGTGGACACATTGTACCAGCTCAACACTCGGCTTGTCAATCTGACTGTGGCCATGGACACGGCGTGGAATAGTAGCGGGAGGCCTCTCGACGCGCTGCTCTCCGTCACGGCGGCCAACACGGCGCTGCCGTGGGACACGTGGCACGACACGACGTACACGTCTATTTACAACTCGGTTGACTGGCCGGCCATTTCGCTCCCGCTGGGTCTCACTGTGGATAAGAATATCGACCACAAGTATAGTGACTTTAGGCCATTTAGCAGGGAAGATGCGAGGTTGGAGGCATTGTATAACCCCGAGACGTTTCACGGCTTACCGCTATCGGTGCAGCTTGCCGGGAGGAAGTTTGAGGATGAGAAGCTGCTGGCCATTGCTGAGCTTTTGCATCCCGTAATGAAGGGCGAGTAATCTTGCGGGAGGCAAAGGTGGATAGACATGTTTATAGAGGATCATCGCAAGAGTGGAAGTTGGACAGATTCCCAATTGCCTGGAGAAATTACATGCGTGGCCAGACTTGCCTTTTGGAGCGCGCGACTCTGAGCAACAGGTCTATAGGGGGAGAACCAACACCTTCTTGGAACCATTTACTTTCTTTGCGTGTATAAATTATCTTTTATTGACTCATGTCCATTTTGTCCTTGGTATTCGTTTATCTTTGCTACAAATATTTGAGTTTGTGAGAGGTTAATACTTTGACTTGCATAAATAAACACTTTCCGCATCGAACTACGTTTGCTGCGTGCACTTTATTGCGCACCACTTCGTAATCCAGGATTTTATTTTTTAAAAAAAAGTTGCTTCACACAATGCCGGAGTTGTCGAAGAGTCCTTACAGATCTTATCCCCTCACCATACAGAATAATTTGAACAATTTCGAACTCCAGCTTGCTCATATTGCACCATTGCATTAGTGTAAATAAGTCGTAGTTTAACTGGCACCTCGTCAACATCAAGTCGTTCTATACAAAGCAAGCAGGATATGTTATTGGTAGGAAAATATTGTGACCCTCGATATCTTAGACTATGCCCTAGCTCGAAAGTCGGTCCATCGCCGGCAATCCATTAATATAGGTAACTGGTCCCGCTCCTCTTGTAGCCGTTGGCCAACTTGTTCAATACCCATCCCCTCCATCATCGAGGCCAGAAGGGCGGTGGAGATGAACATGTCCAAGGTCTGTCTGATGCATCATGAATCAATACAACTCACGATGCAAATACCCATGCAGAAGGAAATGCACGCACAACACCCGCAGGGAGCATCAATCAAACCTTGGGGATGGTTGTGTATGGACATTGCTTTCAAATGTAACGAGAAAACGATATATCCTCGCAGTAGGGGTGCCAACAAAAAAAAGAAGCTGACAGAACGGGGATTCGAACCCCGGCCACTTTCGTGAACGGAACGCTGCTTTTCGCAAGCGAAAGTACATATGTGTGCTTGAGACCGTCGCCATAGACCACTCGGCCATTCTGCCCAGATCGCTTGCTGCGAGCCTGGAGCTCAAGAACATCAATATCTAAACGAACTGCACCAACACAATTCAGAGGAGCGAGTCCAGGATGACATCGATGTCGCAGTTTATAGCATTGCGGACTAGATAATCTGCAAAGGGAGAGTTCTATCCGCGCGAGAATAGCTCCTTATTGAATTCGAGAAGCCGTTTTCAGGAGCCTCTATCAATTTATCTCGTAGATTTCTCATCCTTCTTTCAATGTTGCTTATTTTAAATTTAGTCGGGCTGCCGACTTTCCTACAACGGGGGAATTTGCCCGTAATGACCACAGCTTTGGCCCAGACTAATTGAGGCTTCATAGCGGCCGTAACTAAGGGTCTGCTGAGTTTTAGGCCTACATGCATATCAATATCAATTGATGTTTACGTGGTCTGTTACCAGACGGTTCTATGGGTTGAGTACGTATGGCCCGGCATATTGTGTGTTTAACTGGGCCTTGCTTCATGTAGTGCTTGCACAACTATTTAGATAAATCCAAAAAACAAAATTAGAACTTTATTAATAACAAAAATGTATGTATATTACCAAGAAAAAAATGCAGACGGTACCGCGCCCAGCCGCATATCCCTAACAACGCTGCTTAGGGTATAAGTCTTTAACCCTAACCCAAAGCCTCGGCTGCTGTCACACGGTTTCACGAGGGCTACGATTGCGGAGCCTAGAACAAAGGCCCTAATCGCTTTCTTGTATTTTATAGAGCTCTTTGATCCATCCAGGCTTTTAGAGAACCAGGGACCATTAATGGCCAAGGCTGTTACTAGATAAATTGAGTTATTACTCCAAGCCCTCACTGAGCTCATGTCACAGCTGCTCCGCAGTTGGCTTCCATAAATACACCTACATGTGAGCTATTAATGTATTGAGAGCTGAAAGAGTTAAAAAAAGACAGGTAGGCCTAAAGAAAACCGGGGTCTGATTGAGTCGGTAAGCCTTCTGACCAAGGCGGCACGATAGTTCAGGTGCTGGGATCTCCTCTTGGACGCATCAGCACTCAGTTCATCCCGAGAGAAGCATGGCATATTGCTGCTTCACGATGGATTGGGCTCGAGGGTTCACCATTACATGCGCCCTGTTCGTGATAATTCAAAACTAAAATCAGTGATCCTGCCTGAAATAACTGGCGACTCAATCGAGCGGCATCGGGTAACGTAAGGATATCAACATTGCTCATCACAAGCCATGGAATACTATTATTTCTTGTTACTGCCATGCTAGCAAAATTGTCCTAAAGAGAGGAGTGTAGTCTCGTTGTCATTGAGATTGTCGTTTTACAAACTTGTCGATAGCCCTGTGCCACATCTTAGCGACCCGCGATACCAGCGTTGTATAATACTTGCTTTCGACTAGACGTCGGCGCTTTGCTCGAGTAGCGGCTTGACGGCTCCCCCCGTTATTTGGCTTGTCGACGACGCGACTCTCAAGCAGCAGCTTGGCGATAGCTTCGTGCCCCCTCGCCTTGGCCAACGATAGCGGTTTCCTGTCCTCGTTATGCTTTGACTCGACGTTGGCGCCTTTTTCGAGCAGCAGCTTCACGATAGCTTCGTGCCCCTTGACGACAGCCCACGAAAGCGGCGTCCAACCACTGTGCTTGTCCTTGGATTTAATATCCGCGCCCTTCTTGAGAAGTAGCTTAGCAATGGCCAAGTGCCGATTCTGGGCGGCCCGCGATAGCGGCGTCGAACCAGTATACTTGTCCCTGGATTCAATATACGCACCCTTTTCGAGCAGTAGCTTGACGATGGTATCGTGGCCATACTCGGCGGCCCATAATATTGGTGTCCCATCGTACTCGGCGTCCGTCGCCTCAATATTCGCGCCTTGCTCGAGTAGTAGCTTGACGACAGCTACGTGCTCGTTCCTGGCAGCCCACCATAGCGCCGTCCGATTATACTCACCGTCTTTGGCCTCGAGGTCGGTCGCGCCCCTTTTGAGAAGCAGCTTGACAATGGCACCATGACCAAAATACGATGCCACCAGGAGATGTGTAAAATGCGTTGGCATCTTTCGCTCTGTAGCTGCGTCCCAATGCCTTTTGGACTGCGACCAATCGATCCTAGTCTTCCAGTAGATTCTAAACCACGTCGAATAGCTCTTCGAGATCGGGTGGCAAATCCCAAGAGTACATGGCATAATGGCATCGCCATCCGTGATGCCGGCTTTGCGGAAGTGAGCGCCCCAATTTTTGGCCGAGTAATCTAAAAAGGCAGAGATGTCGACAAAGTGACCAGCTTTCTTCTTCACGTTTTTTGGAAGGCAAATTCGGTTCAAGTTGAGCAAATTCAGGTAGAGCACGCAGGCCTTGGCAAGGACATAGTGTGCGCTGCGGATAGTAATAGATTGATGCCATTGTAGCCCCAACGGGATAGGTGCAGGGGTTGCCGCAAGGAGAAACTCACGAGCCGTTTGATGAAGGAAATAAATCTTATTATGATGGATTGAGATGAATAATCCACACCAAGATCTAAGCCGTAACTTGAAGTCTTGATCACCCTCCAGCTCCAGGGTGGTGGACTTGAATTTGTCAGGGATGCTTGCTGCAATATTTATTTCTGATAGTGTAAGCGGTCGACTTGCTGCCATAATAATGCTTAAAGCCTTTCGGACTATCGGATTTTGCTTGGATCTGTCAAGTATTTGCTCATATGCCTCGTTGACACTTCTTGGAAGTGTCGCAAGAGTAGTCTTAATTCCATCTTGCGTCTTCTGAAAGCTTTCTTTCTCCAAGTAATCAAACACAAGGTATACCCGGAGATAGGCGCGGTGCGTAGTCTCTTGCAGTCTCTTCTTTAGATATTTTTTTATTACAGGCGAGAGAGACTTTGTCTTGGATAGCTGATTTACTCGGTGCGTGATGACACGATTCACCTCCTGGCTGATGGCTTCTGACTTGTCCTCCCCTGGTATGCGGATATCGGGAAAAGCCTCAAATAGGTAGCCACGGAACGTGGATATTATCTGCTTGTACGGGCGGCAGGTGAGAAGATACCTTAACTTGCTATAGACTAACTTACTATGGCGGAATTGGCTCTCTATATGCCGCATCAAGTCAGTAAACTCCAACTCACCACATTCGTCTAGGGCGTCTAGGACCAATATTACAGCCCCGGCTTGAGGATCCTGTACAGCATTTTCAAGGATAGTCCAGAGCGACTTTGTTGAGCGGATTAAGCGTTCTCCGTTCTTATAAAATTGCGGCATCGCATGGTTGATGAGAGGCGGCCTCTGAGAGAAGAGCTGGTGGAGGATTACGCAAAGCGCTTGCCGCATGGTATTCTGGTCCTTGTGCTTAAAGAAAAAATAGCATATAGTAGCTGATCGTGGTAGGCTGTGGTCAATCAGGTACTTGGCTAATACTGACTTGCCGCAGCCAGGGTCCGCCGAGACAAGTAAAGGGCCGGATTCCTGTTTTAACCACTTCTTAAAGTGTTTGTGCTTGAGAAACCACAGGCATGTATCTTTAATTCTTTCTTCTACTCGGTCTTTGTACCACTCATATGTGGCGTCCTTGTCGCCGGCTGTGAGTCGAAAAAGCTGGTGACACGTTTGTCTTTCTCTGGCCTGTCTCTCTTCGTCTTGGACTCTTTGGACTTGGAGCTGCTCCTTGGCGACGTCACGGGCTTCGTGGAGACCTATTCGTAAAGTTAATGTGTATAAAAGGTATAATTTTGATACGTTGAAATTACCAGATAGAATATCGCTCATGTTCCTCTCGGCTTCAAATTGACTTGCAACAGATGCTGTTTCTCGTATTGGTAGATGGGAAAAAAGCTGTCGTGCGTACGCTGCAGCAGCAGCCGCTGCGAAACCATGCCATACATCATTCTTGTGGGAGTCGCAATAGTCAGAGACGCCACGAACTATCATGCATGGAAAGTCGGCTAGAGCACCAACCGCCTCAGTTTCGAAACAGACCACGCCGTGCTGCTGCGCCATCTGGTCGCGCAAAAATGCGTCGTTGATCACCAGTTCAGCTGATGCAATCGTTCCGCGATGGACTGTTATAAAAGCATTGCCATCATCGTCGACGGCCCTCTATACGCTGCTTCGGATCGCATCCTGATTCCCCACAGCTTACACCAGGTTGCCTATGGGTGTAGTCTGATGGGCAAAGCTGATCACTTTCGGCGCCGGGAAACCTAAAACGGCAGAGCTTCCTGTGGCTAGTCTGGATTCTCTCGATGTCTCTCCAAATAGGATCAATGCTTAGTCTCGCTCGTTGGGTAGCGAAGGCTTGCGCAGCATTGAGAAGGACTGCGGGCGGCGGTGCGAGTGCGCCCGTCCGCTCGAATCGACCCTCCAAGGCTTTTCCATGGTCGTACTGAACGGTCCCGGAGTTGTCTCTTGTTGGCTTTGCGACCACCACATGCCCCAGCCGTATCATGCCTTCATCCGTTCCTACCGGCACACCCCCCCCTATACCAACCAGGAGACAGAATTCGATATTCAGAAACGTCATCCTGAGCTGCGTGATAACTGTGGCGGCTGAACAGTTTCCAGGTTGGTGAAGGCCTGCGATGACCAAGTTATGGCCATTTATACTGCCAAGCTTGTAGACATTATGGTCTCTTGCTGGCTGTGGCAGCGGCTCGTGTTCCTCGTCCAGCATTTCCCAGGCAGCCATCTGCTCTACTTCAAGTGGACAGATCCAACCAGCGACGTAGGCATTGTGACTCAACTTCCTCAGGGTCTTTGACGTGAATTCGGACATTGATAAGGGATTGACTCTAGAGTACAAGGTGGCGTGGTTGATGTGACAATCTGACGTCAGACTTGGCAAGACTACGAAGAGAGACAATGTAGGAGTCGAGGGCCAATGTCCTTTATAGCAACATTAAAGTAAGGCTGTGCGAGGCTGGGCATCCTACTAATGAATAATATGCGACCTCCAAGCCCTCTACCGGACACCCTAATTTTGCTGCCGTCAGCCCCTGCTACACGGAAATGGCGCAATGTCAAAGGTTACACAAGGGCTACGGTCACGGGATTAGGGAAGAAGGTCCTCACTGACTTCTTGTATTTAAACACGTCTTTGGCGACCGAGACCTTGAGGAAACCCAAGGACCTTTGATATCAAAGACTGTTATTAGATGAATTGAGCTATTGCTCCAAGCCCTCTTCGAGCCCTTGTCACAGCCCCCAGGCATTTTCAGTCAACAAAGGTCGATTGGTACCGGTTGACATAGCACATTGAAACTGGACTTAACGCCTTCAAGCAGTTCATCACCGATGCAACAGTCTTGTAGAGTGGTGCAGCCCCCCGGCATGTCACAGCGTCGACACTGGACACCCATTACAACGATGGTGAGGAAGTGATCATCGTACGCCTTGCGCCTCGTTTCCCATTAGGATTCAGGTAGATATGGCTGGGAATTCAGCCGCAACACCATACATTCAAGTCCTTTTTTTCTTTTGCGTGGAAGTAGCTCCGCCCTCCAGTTCCTCGACAAAACATCGTGTCGCAAAATATCGGCCTCCTGAGCAATCTTAACCCTAACCCTTATATTTGGATAAAGTAATTCCCCAGGAACAAAGGTATCTTATTAGCCAGATTAATGATGACAGCCCAATGAACCTGTCCTGTCCGTTCCCTTGCCAGCCAGCGCTTCTCGCCCGCCATGTCCTCCGCGTACGCCACCTTGATGTCCACTAACACCGCGGCGACGGTATGTACCCGCTGGCGCCTCTTGATTGTCCCTTGGACGAAGTGAATCGTATTTCACACAGCCTTTTCTATGTTGGCATCGTCAACAGTGGCCACATTGACTCTGTTCTTTTCAGGTGCGACACCGCCTCTGGTTTAGGGGCAGGAAGACCACCATCGGCAAGGGCAACAATGACTGCTACAGTCACGATCTTCATTTTAATAAAGGTATGAATTGTTGTAAAGAATCACAGAACCAACAAGATTCGTAGTATAGAAGTTTGGAAAGAACAAGTTTAATCGGGAACTTATATTAGCTCTTGAAGCCAAGATATACCTTGTATATGAGGATTCATCGGAGACATATAGCCCACTTACTACGGGCGTTTGATTCGTCCAATTTACTTATGGGCTTGTGAGAGGCAACTGTTTGCTTGTTAAGCTTCATTTGACTATTGGCAACCTTGGCGCCTCTAGGCCCCGAGACCTGACTTACCGACAATTAGCTTTTTTATTAATCGCTGCCATCCGATCGGTCCTTGATCGACCAGGAGGCAGGGACAAGGGCGCCCGAGTTCCGAATATCACTCCAAGGCATTCCAGCCGACGCCTAAAAACAAAATACTGCAGGCAAGACGGAAGTTTGTTCCCCGGCAAGGCAACCGGGCAAGCGTAGCTACAGTACATCACTGTCTTGGCTGAGTTTAGCTTTGCCGCCTTTTTAGGGGCTGAGTATAATTTCCCTTCCTTACAAAAGGTAGGACCATCAGTAGAGCATATTGACTCTTTGGTGAATCTCTTCTCGCTCTCTTACCTTGACTTCGTGAACGACAGTTTAATGTCCTATTCCATGTCTTTGGGAGACTTGAAGACCACAAACCATATAATTCTTGGTCAAAGGATGAGAGTAAGGATAATAGAATTCCATGGATTAATGGTCCAACGGGCTTTGGAGAAGCTCATTTCGCATCATGGGCAGCGGATCTCGCATCGTCTAATGGCGAAGCTGTCGTTATCGGCTATCGCTTTGATGAAACTAATGACAGATACAGGCCAACGCAGCAGATGTATGCGGCTCTAAGCTACCCGTCAAGTTGTTGTGTCCAAAGCCTCCCCTTTTTCATCATTCCGACCTACTATATAAAGCCGCGATGAATGCAACCACCGACAAAGGGAGATGCAGGCTCGATCAGCCTTGGAGCATCCTTCGCTCTTTGCTAAGCTGCCCCGGTCATGGGAAAACAGTATGCATAATAGACAGCGTCGATGATTGCAAGCCTTCCAAAATTCAATCGACACGACTTGCGGTGGAACGAGTGCTGGAATTAATTCCCGAGACGGAATCAGCCTTGCGGCAGAGATTACTCGCACACGTCTTGGGACAAGATCCCGTCCGATGTCAAGGATCGTATTCTGATGGGCCCTGTGAACGACAGATTTAAAGAATTTGTTTGTCCAATTTATCGACATGAAGAATGATCAAGTTTTCCTTGCGCATACATGTAAAATCTGGCATAAGTACCTCGCGAATCAATCGAATGGCCCTGGAAGGGCTGGTGTTATGGGCTCGAACTGTCATGCAGCAAATCCAACACATGTCTAAGATGTCTCTCAAAGAATAAATGGTTAGAATTTTTATTTAATATCAATATCAGACCAGACTTTAATGCTCATGACAATTTAGGCATAGCTGTGCTGTCACTTGCCCCGCGCGTAGCTGAGGTCGGGAGTCGGGACTGGTCTTGTTTCGGATCAATAGAAATTTCGCCCGCGCTTTTAAAACATCAAATGCTTTTTTTTCTTTTACACAGAAACATGAATGGCGTAGTATTGAGACACAAACAGCCAGACTCTTCACACCAGTCTCTTTTCGGTAAAACGTCGCCTGATGCTACACACCCAGAGTCCATCATCTGTTCACGCGCATCCGTCCCGTGGTCTAATTTGCGGACATCTGGAGCAGCTGGACACGCCTCGGCTGTCGCTGGTTCGTTGACTGGCCCCACTGTCTGCGCATGTGGCCCGTGCCCGGTGCTGTCTACTAGAAGCCGTCCACTACGCTACAGGCGGTATGTGCCGCGCGCAGTGGGGCATGGCACCATCTTGGCTGCAAAGTCGACCAGACACATGCATGGACCAATTGGCATGCATCAACATTGAATTGATACTCACCAGACTGGATTTGATGTCATTTTCATCCTCAGTCAATTCGGTGTGACACTCAGCATTCCCGGTGCACCTTATCTTGCCCGCTCGCCTCGACCTCATTTCTTCACCCTCTCCCCGCATCCACCTCTCGTCCCGTCTTCGCAGCTCCCCCAAAGCAACATCAACAGACAACATTGAAGAGCAAAATGTCACAACCATCCCGCTGGCGCCGTCCGGCCCAAAACTTCCCCCTATTCCCCCATCTCGCCATCGTCCCTGCGCTCCTCGCCATCGCCACCGCCGTCGCGCTCTTCCTCCACTCCGACGTCAACGCCGCGCTGCTCTGGTCGCAATGCCACTCGCACGCCCTCCTCCCAGCCCTCAGCCGTGTGCCCATCCTCGGCACCCCAGCCTGCTACCTCGTCAGCTTCTTCTACGCAGCGCTCGACTCCTTCCGCAGCAAGGCCGTCATGTCCGTCATCCTATCCTATGTCGGCGCCCTCCTGACCGTCTCGACCGTCGAGTCGGCGAGAAAGGTCAACGAGAAGAACGCCGTCGTCTCCAAGCCGACACTGCCGTGGCTCGTGTTCAACTTGCTTGGCGGCGCGCTGGTCTGGCAGCTCGTGTACGCGCCGGCCTTTATTCTCGGTGCCAAGGCCTGGCCGTTCCCCAGCACAGGCAGGCTCATCACCGACGAGGGCCACGGCGACCAGCCTGTGGCCGGGGACGAGGAGGAGCCTGATCCTCTGCAGCTGGACAAGGGGAGACAGATGAAGCTGGTGGAGACGATTGCTATTCCCATCGCCGTCGCGCTGGGGTACTACGTTCCGTCGACGCTGATGCTGTCCCTGAACAAGCCCGCCGCCATTGGGACGTGGTTGTTCTTCCCGGCATATGTTTCTCTCATCAGACAGTTTGTGCGGCGTGGCCTCAACAAACTGCGTCGGTTCCAGGACGGGCCCATGATCCACATGGAAGCCAACACCAAGGCCTTTATTGCCGTCTACGCCGTGCCCGTCTTGTGCTCTCTTCTTGCGCACGGCTTCATTATTGGCAACTTGACGAAGCCAGACGACCGTCAGGAAGTGACGCGCTCGACGGTCAAGTTTATCGAGATTGACAGCCAGTTCATCGGGCTGACGATGCTGTATTGGGTGTTTACCGAAGTGGGCTGGAGAGCGCCTCTTGCCATGGTGGTTGCGTCCATTGTGCTGGGTCCCGGGGCAGGCACCGTGCTGGGATGGCTGTATCGTGAGAAGCTGATTACTTCCGACCTGATCACGCAGCTGCTTGAGCAGGTCGACGACGAGGAGCGCGGGGATGTGGGCGAGGAGACGCCGCTTATTCAGTAAAGATGCAGCTTAATCTGGGCGTATTTGACACGAGAGATTGCAGGCACGATGCGGGGTAGCAAGGGATATGTAGTCGGGGCATTTTCTTTGGCGCGCGTATAGCAGGTTGCATTTTTCATGCGCTATTTTGAAAGCATTGTTTATACAGAGTCTAGCGTGTCCCTCCTTTCTAGAATATAAAATACATGGTATGAATACAGGTCTCCGCTGCCCAACCTTACATGGAATTATTCGTTCTTTGGCAGCCGCGCCAATATTCTCTCCCGCACAACTTTTGACGCAACTACCGATCCGTGCTGTAGCGTAATCGCGCCGACGATGGCTAGGACCGCGCTGTTGACGACAACTTCGACACCTGACGACTCGAGGCTTTTGGGCTACAGCATGTTAGTACTCGCATACCCAGTTCCGCGGTGACAAAGACAAAGGAAGGGAAAAATCATACCAGTCGGGGTTTCCACCGCAAAACATCCAATATGCCCGCATCCGACGCCAGCGCGAACAACTTTTCCTTGCCAACCACGTCCTTTGGCTCCTCGACGCTCAAGTTATCCACCGATGCGAGCTGTTCGTGCTCAAAAGGCACCCTGTCGAATTCGTCTGTCTGCCGTGACCCCGGCAACGGGGCCTTGCTGACGATTTCCTTGGTCGCTTCCATGACGAGCGTCAGTCGTCCTAGTCCAGTCAGCACGAGTCACGTCTCCAATTTCTGCCCTCCCCTGGACCTTTGTATTCTGGGGGAGAACGTACCCAGCAGTGCCAGCTTGTCGTTGAACCCTCTCCTCCCCTGGTCAAAGCTCTTGTGCGTGACCGCCAACCACTTCAGCTCCTCGGGCAGCATCTTGCTGCCGCCCGGCCCCAGTAGCCGATTGTACATGTTGTCTAGCTTCGCGGGGTCGTTGTTGACTTTCCAGACCTTGTTTTTGAAGGATTTCGCAAAGTCCAGCTGCATGGGGGCTTTCATACCCGGAGGCGTTTGGCTCCATCGGGGCACAGGGGATTCCTGTGACGAGGCCTTGAAGGGTTCGGACGTTGATTCGGTGGCGTAGGTGCGCAGGGAGCGCGTGAGGGCGCGCAAGGCGCAGCGCGCCCGGGGAAAGTGCGCGCGGCAGGGTTGGAGAGCCATGGCGGTGTGGAATTGGCGGCTTGCGAGTCGTGGTTGAGATGGGTTGCGCGAGCGTCGCGATGGTTGAAAATGGAGGTTTGATGGAAGTTTTGTGGTCACGTGCAGGGTGTAGGGGTCTTGCAGGGGTGGCTTTTGGCCGCCTGTAGTTTAGCGGTTGCTGTCGTTTGGCAATGGAGTGACGACATGGTGAAAAAATGGTAATGAGGGAGACATAATTGCAGAAGAATGAGAGCTATTTAATTGGTGGTTTGATTTAAAATTATTTTTGCAGGTAAACGCTCATGATGAGTCGACAGAAGAGGGACGATCCCTAACCCTAGAAACTAACCCTAAGTACCTAGGTACTCAACCGTCAAGTTGGGTATTGCCCCAGGTTCGATCTCGTGGTATTTGTCCTTGGCTGGCTTGAATGATTAATCAAATTTGCGACAAAGATTAGATTATGATACTTTTAATTATATAATTTAAAACAAGCATTTCAATCCTATTGAGCTATCAGATGATGTCAATTATAGAACTTGCTATGACGATCTTTGCAAGACGCCGGAATCTGCTAGATTTACAATTTACACAAAATGTATGTTGAAAATAAGTAAAAGAGGATATGATTTGCACCAATTCAGTAACAAAAGCGTGTTTCGTATGCTGTGAGATAGGGACCCGGTCAAATAGCCCCGGAGCAGATCTTCCGATCAGGAGGTTAGAAGCCGTGACTCTTTACCCTATACTTATCTCGCACGCGAGCATCGCCAAGAACGTCTCAGCACTGGAATCAGTGGGCATAAGGAAACACAATCCCGCAGCCAGAAGGCACCACGCCATATGGGGGAAAGTGACGAGAAGAAGTTTTCTACGACCATATATCCATGGTGTACACGGCAGGAAAGGCATACCAGGAGCTCCCACCAGTTGCGAGCAAACCACTGGCCTAGGACGGGGAATATGCAAAATAGGCCTGTGACAAAGATGGCCCCTCGACGACCGAGCAAGTTGTTTACGGAATCGGCGGCTCATGAACTCACCAGGCCAAAAGTGTGGGAGCGGCATTGATGCACCCGATGAGGTAACTGTTTTGCTCAATGCCAAACTCCTTGGGGAATGAGAGATTAGCGCTGTTGGCGCCGGTGCTGTCCCATCCCTGGATGGCGGAACCGAGCGAGCAGAGCGCAATGGTTAAGTCTGGTATAATGCCCCGGGGAGGTGCCATCTATGGATGGCTTGTCGGGAGAGGAAATGCTTTTCTTGGTCTGTCAGCCCTGGGATGGAGTTGTAGTCTCCCGGGGATTATCCTGCAAGGCGCCGCGAAAGAAGACGTCTTGTTTGTCGACGAGATTGTATTCCCGGCAGAAGGATGAGACGCGGAATCTGAGATGATCCCCCGAGATGCTTGCGAGAGGATTGCGGATTCTGGGGACGAGAGTTAGCTTGGGCGGCGCGATGTTGGAGGGCACGCTCCGGGGATGGAACAAACTTGGCATATATGTTGCGTGCGTAGTCTGGAGCAGCATCTTCAATGTGATCCAAGGCATCGGATTTGAAGTCCGCGTGATGATTTGCAGGTTCGGTGCCCATTGTAAAGGATGCGATTTGTTGATTGAAGAAAATATGAGGCTGTGAGTTTGCTCGATATGCGGAGACTAAATGCTGACATGGACCACTTGCAACATTTTCTTATGATGCCAAAATGTCCCATTGTGCATTTATGCATCTATCATGACGGCTTGGGGATGGCGTGGCAAGTTGATCATTTGGAATTTGATGTCAATTCTACGCCACGGTCGCCGTGGGCTTGATGGCCGCGACGTCACCGCGAAGGGATACCATTCATTCGCGGCGTGTCGTCAATTCAAGAAGATTAAGCGAAGCCCATAGTTGGATGCCACCAATCTTGTTCCATCTGCGCCTCACGGCTGAGAAGGCAAGACTCCCTGCCCAGGCACCAGCCTTGGATTGAACTTGGATGTCACTGGTGTCTTGGTTTATGAAACTTTGCAGGCTATTGTGGAAGATGACCGCCAAGGACGGGGTAGTGCTGCAGAGCAGTCAAGTCGATTGATCATTGAACATTGAAGCGTGATGCTGGCTGGTCGTGGACACAAAACTCCGGAAACAGGCTGGAGGATGGTCGGGCATAAAATAGCACCAGACTGGAGAATGGCGTCTGCATGTGGCCTTACCCTGCGTGTTGCTGCATGTCCCTGCACAGGCCAAAAGGCTAATTTGAATTCATCCAATTATGTCAGAGGCCGGCCGTCGACAGCTGTCAGTCCAACTCAGCACTGTCAAATCTGGTGTTACACGGAAATCGCAGGTTACACAAGGGCTACGGTCACGGGACCTAGGGCAAAGGTCCTCACCGACTTCTTGTATAAATAGACGGCTTTGGTCCCTTAAGGCCTTAAGGAAAACTAAGGACCTTTGATACCAAAGACTGTTATTAGATGAATTGAGCTAAATTGCTCCAAGCCCTCTTTCCGAGCCCTTGTCACATCTGGTCTGGTCAATTGTCAAACCCGCCGGGAGACAGCCACCCCAGCACGCCGATATCGAATATTCGATGTTCCGTCGACACCAGACGACCTGATGGAGGCCCCGCCGCTGCAGCATCTCACATCAATTGATGTCAACTGCAAGTTTCAACATTGAATTGACCGGACGTTTACCATGGGTCCATGGCCGGCGCGAGGACAAAACGCCACAGCGTATAGGTCCCAATCGATATTACAAGACAAAAGCACGGATATTATCTAGTCACCACTTTAATTGTAAATGGCGTTCAGTGAATAAACCGACACCTTGCTACTGAGTTTTATTATTTGTGAGACGGGATACAAAGCAAGTGACATTGAATTAATATAATATACTGTCAATTAATTTATTGTCTTTGTTGCCGTTAGTTACTGATATTGGAGATCCGTGAGCCCAGGAAGCTGCACCAGATGTCAATGTGAGAACCACATGTAGCCTTGATATATTGACCCTATCCCCGTACTCCAACCCTGGTAGACAGCTCGGAAACTAGAGAAGGCCGTTAATTGTTGGGGCCGTCATCGCATAGCTGAGTTGCTTGAAGTGCTACCGACTTTCTCAACCCGCAACCTCTGTCCTACGTATTTCTGTCATCGCCACTAGGACTTTTCCACCATGTTTTCGAACGATCGCGGGGCGAGGCTTTCAAAAGAAAGCTTACAGGCAGGCCATCTTCCATAGGTCGACATTAGTCGTTGAACATTCTCAAACAACAGAGTGCTTACACTAACCAGGACCTGACGGCTGTCATTCCTTCGTTGCGCTCGGTGGATCCCGGCAAACTCTCCAAGCATGTCGTCGCAGATGGTGATCGACTCGTTAACCGCAGAGAGGCAGCAACTACTTGCAGAAATGAGCTTATGGAGAGCTAGTGCGGGAATAGAGTCGTGCGCCTTAGCCGCCTCGCATACGGCGTCGAAACTGGTTCGGAGATTTCGGTTCCTGCTGGGAACGTGGCCGATGCTTTTGGCCAGCTGGAAAATTTGACCCAACTAGGAAGAGATGTTGACCTTGTGGCCAAAAAAAACCTTTTGCTTTCTCGGATGCTGGCATTTGAGAATGACACTTGTGGTGTGTCGTCTTAGCAGACGATAGATTATGGAATTGAGTCTCCTTATTGATGGAGGGGATGGGTATTGGAGGAAGGAAAGAGGCGTTTTATTAGCGCCCTTGGCTGTTCAGCCAGTTTGCGAGGAGTCATAGCCGGATCGTCTGGGGGAAGTGTCATTCACAAAGCTGGGGTATCTCAGTCAGTTTCTATCTACCCATGGCAATGACAGTGGTACTGTATCAGGCTAGGTCGTTGTCTCTGAGGGCCACTAGGACACGCGGGTAGCTGAGGTGGCTTCCAATTATCTACTGTCGATCTACGCATATTGGTTCTATCCGCAACCGTGACACTGCAACTGTTCATTACGACAAAAGTACAGGTTCACCGCAAATGTGCCTCCAATTATGGAGGTCAAGCGTCATGGCATTAATTTTTGGAGGATGGGATGCCGCTTTTGGAGGACGACTTGCGAAGCGCCGGGGCTGACTTTGGTCGGCCCCACCCCAGTGCTCCTTGTGAGCGCCACCCGGTGCGGGACCCACAGGTAACTCATTGACTATTCGTGGTTAGCTAAGTGGTCAACATATCGGGTTGTAGACCGCATGGCAACCGGTTGGTTATCCTCCTTTGACAATTATATTAAACTGCTCTGATACATTATGCAGCCTACGGTCGGAGCCGTGAGGTGCGGCTGAGTGTTCCACTTGGGCGTATGTACCTGTCGAGATTATTAGGCGGCGCCACCTATGTATGCCTGAGGTATCTAGGTTGCTGAGTTCAGGGGCTAAATCAGGCATCAATGCATAACCTATCTAAGTAAGCTCAGTATTATCCTAATAACCATGTGGAATAGTCTTGCAAAGCATAATTAAAAGCATTTAATATCAGAATTCCTAACCCCTAAAGTTGCATAATTTATCTATAATTATAGTATTTTTAATAATAAGATATTATAATTAATACTTAAAAGTATAAGAGAGAGAATAAAATATAATAAGTAGGTACTAATTTAATAATAAATTTTAAAGTAGCGTATTCCTGGCAATAGTAAGCACTATTATAATAACGGCTTTATAACTCTCCTGCCGTGAAGACTTTAAGATTATAATTATTTACGCTTTACTACTTAAGTATAATATGGTAGCCCTCCTTTTTAATAAGTTCTAGGACAGAGATAAAGACTAATTTAGGAGAGTAGCCAGTAATAATAATACCTATAAGACTGGTTATATTAGTAAGCATAGCGTTATATTAGCGCTATTACCTGGTATAGGTAAAGTTAGCGCTACTACCATAGCCGCCAGTATATAATTAAGCTATATTGCTTTATAATTAGTGCTTCTAGTAGGCATTTATAGTAGCGTGCCTTATTATAACTAAGATAAGATCTTACTAGGAGATATTATTATTAGTAAGATTATTATTTAATATAACTTTAAAAGGAAATATCTAGATAGGTTTATATATAAGGATAAAACTAAAGGTAATTTAAGTAAATATAATAAAAATATTTATATTTTATTAGTAATATTTAAGATAAATTTAGGCGGAGATAAACTTTAAAAAAAGACTTTTTATTTTCTTAGATAGCTCTAGGTAAAGGCTAGGAACTATTAAACTAAATATAAATATCCTAGCATGGCAGAAAATAAACTATTTAAGTTAGGCTATTACTATAAACACTATATCTTACCGGCGTGTATTTATAGTAATTATTATAGAAGGATAAACCTAGTCTATACTAGGGCTCTTATCTTAGCCTATAATAATTTAGGGTGTAATAAAAAATACCTAGTAAAAAGGAATTAACTAAAAGTAAAATAAAAGTTAAAGTAAAGTGATAATAATAAAGCGTAAAACTCTACTATTTATACTAGGACTATTACCTCTAGTAATATAATAATAAAGTCAGGAAAAAACCAGGATAAAATCTTTTAAAAAGAAGGCGTTATTATATTTAAGATAAAAGGAGCTAAAGCATAAAAAGAAGTACTATATATTATAGTTAAGGGCATATACGATTATACTAATTATTATAAGAATAAGAAGTAATAGGATTTTATAACAGTAGTATTTATATTAATAGTAAAGGTAATTCTAAAGTAATATATCTAAATAAATAAATATTAAGGCTGTAATAACTATTACATGGAAGGTTTAATAGGAGTCTTTAACGTGTAACGCTAGGTTCTTAAGGGATAAACTAATTATATAGTTTATATTAATAGAGCTATTAAGGCAGTTAATTTAAGTAATTAAGTATTATATTAATAATAGGTTATAAATTATAACTAAATAATTAAAGTTAAAGAGTTATAAGTAAAGCTTATTTAATATAATAATTTATATTAAAAGCTAAAAAGCTAAAATCTATTTATAAAACGAAATTAAGGGTTCTTATATATTATAAAGGATTATTACTTTTTTTATAATATTTCCCTTTAAATTATTATTATAACTATAATTCTACTTATATAAATTATAATTCCTTTTATAATTTAAATATAATGGTTACTTTAACTATTAATCTATTATTTACTCTATTTATACCGCTTTATAGCTTATATAGCCGGCTTAACTTATAGCCTACTTCTTATATATAACTAGGTTATAATATAATATCCCCTTTTTTATAGTTTTATTTTTAAAGCTTAAGTTTTATTTTATAAATAGCTTTATAGCTTTTTCTTTTATTAATAAATTCCCTTTTTTTTTATTTTTTAAAATATTTTATTAATATTATATTTAGTTATATTTTTAAGCTAAAATTAAATATAAAGAAAAATAATAATTATAAATATATTAATTTTATTAATATTATAAATTTATTTAGCTACCTTATAAATATACCTTATACTTATTATTTTAAAAATAATAAATCTTATTATATAATAAATAAGAAATTATAATATAGTAAGTATATATAATAAAATTACTTATATAATAATATTTTAGTGGCTTTTTTTTATAAGTGCTATTATAGCCTTTATTTTATTTATATCTTTTTATTAATAGTATTTTTTAATAATATACTTATTAAAATAATAAAAGAAACTAGAATTAAAAGAGAAGAAAGCAGGTAATAAGCTATTAAAGCTTTATATATAGCTAGTTAACTTTTAATTTTAGCTTTTTATAGCTATAAATTAATTAGCTTAAATATAAAAAATCTAGAATTATATTAAAAATAAAAGTTTAAAATTATTTTATTATAATATAATAAAGTTAAATATTAAGAATAGAATTTTATTTACTTTAAATACTTATAAATATTAAGTAGTAAATAATTTAAGTATAATAAGTGTTTTTAAGGAGAATAATTAATTTACTTTTAATTTAAGTAAAAAGTTCTTAAATTTAAGTTTTTTTATACCTTTTATATCTTTTAGTAAAACTACTTTAATAGGTATTAGTATTTTATTAAGTATTTTATAAGTTTTTATATATTTTCCTTATATTTATAATTTTTTTACTTAATAAAATACTAATATATTTTATT
Organism: Metarhizium sp. BCC 4849; assembly: GCA_037953715.1. Classification (NCBI taxonomy): domain Eukaryota; kingdom Fungi; phylum Ascomycota; class Sordariomycetes; order Hypocreales; family Clavicipitaceae; genus Metarhizium; species Metarhizium sp. BCC 4849. The sequence continues at coordinate 151,661 of JBALJW010000014.1, read as the reverse complement.
TTTTATTTTTATATTTAAAATTTATTTTACTTTATATTTTTTATTACTTAAAACTTTAATATTTTTTTTTATTAATATATTATTTAATACTTTCTTAAAAAATAAAATATATATTATAAAATAGTTTTTTATAGTTTTTAATAATAAAAGTTTATAGTTATTTATTAATATTTATTTTTTAATAATAAATAATCCTAATTTTTTATAATTTAATTTATTATTTAATTATATTATTTTAATATTTTATTAAAGTAAGTAAATTATATCCCTTTTTTTAAAGATTAATTTCTTTAATTTTTTATAATTATAATATTATATTATTTTATTTTATATAAATTCTAATTTATATTATATTTTTTTATATAATTTCTTTAATTTATTTACTTATAATATTACTTATTTTATTTATAGTTTTTTATATTATATTTAAAATACTTTAAAATTAAATTTATAATTAATATAAGCTAGTATTTATTTTATTAATTTTAATATTAAGCTATTATAAATTAATTATATTATAAGTAATTATTTTACTTAATTATTTTATTAATAATTAATATAATATTATAAATACTATTTAAGTATTTAATTTAATTTTTTTATTTATTTATTTATTTATAAATAATATATAATATTTAACTTATAATTTATTTTAAGTTATATTATAAATACTTATTAAAACTTAAAAGTAAATATATTTTTTTTATTTAATATAATTTCCTTTAATAGCTTATAATTACTTATTATTATTTATAAAAATATATATATAAGTTCTTTTATATTACTTATTTTTTTATATAATAAAAAGTATTTATACTTTATAAGTTTATTTATAATTATAAATATACTATTATATTTTATATTAATTATTAGTTTTTTTAATATTAATAGCTTTATAATATAATTAAAAGCTATTAATTTTTATAATTATATTAATATTAATAATAATTATAATTTTTTATATAGCTTATATTATAAAGCTTTATTTTTTTATATTATATATATTTATTAATAATCTTTTTAATTATTTTTTTAATTCCTAAAAAATTATATTATTATTATATTTTATTTAATATTTTATAAATTTCTTAGTATTTATAAATTAAATATTTATATATTTCTTTAATATATTCTTCTTATAATTTTAAAGGTATTTAAGTTTTTTTATAGTACTTTAAAATAATTCTAGGTTTTATAAGATATTTTTTTAGTATATTTATAAACTTAACCTTTTTTTTTTTACTTATTATTAAATTTTCTTATATACTAGGTTTTTATTTTATACTTTTAATATAATATTTAATTATTTTTATTAAAAATTATTATTTTTATTAATTTTAAGAAGTTATTTTATTATTATAAGTACTTTTATATTATAATTACTTTTTTAACTTAAATATAATAGCTAAGCAGTTAAGTATTATATTAGTAATAGGTTATAAACTATAATTAAGTGATTAGAGTTAAAGAGTTATAAGCGAAGCTTATTTAATATAATAATTTATATTAAAAGCTAAAAAGCTAAAGTTTATTTATAAAGCGAATTTAAGGGTCTTTATATATTATAGTATTTACCCTTTATTTATTAAAGTCCTAATAAATTATAGTTATATATATACTATAAGTTTATTTAAAGTTTACTAAATAGCTAGTAAACTCTTTTTTATTAGCGGTTTATTTTAACTATTAATTTATTACCTGCTATATCTATACTATTTTATAGCTTATATAGCTGGCCTAATTTATAATTTATATTATAGCTTATAATTAAGTTATAATATAATATCCCCTTTTTTATAATTTTACCCTTAAAATTTAAGCCTTATTTTATAAATAATTTTATTGCTTTTTTTTCTATTAATTATAAGTGTTTTACTTCTTTATAATATTTTTCCTTTATTATATTTAATTATATAAAAAAACTTAAAAGATTTTATTCTATTATTAATTATATTATAACTATTACTTTTATTTATAAATAAGGTTTTAAAGTATTATTTTATAATTATTATTTTAAAAAAAAGAGTTTTTATTAAGTTATTAAAAGTATTAGTTATTATACTTTTTATTATTTTTTAAGTTATTTTTATAATAGCTTTTATACTTTTATAATAAACTATATATATAGGGTTTTTTTGCTATAATATATTTAGCTAATATATTTTAGTAAATTATATTATTAAAAAACTTTATTAGCTTAAAAGAAAAGAGGAATTAATAAAGGAATTATTAATTAAAAGGTATTAAAAGGCTTAGCTAGAAATAAATAAAGCCTTAAATTATTTAATATATTTTTAGTATATATATTATTATTTATATAAAAAGGGTTTAAAAATAGCTTATTATAATTTTACTTTTTTAAAGGAGATAAAAAATATAAATTAAAAAAAAAAGGAGAAAAAAGCTTAAAAGTATAAATTAAAGCAGGTTTAATAATAAGAGTTTAAGGCTATTTAAAATACTTAAAATTAAAATGCTTTTAATATTTTAAATTAAAGCGCTTTACTTAGCGCTAAATTATAAACTATTAGTAATATTACTATAATAAGTACTAGTAATTTTTTAAGTGCTTTATAAGTACTAGTAATTTTTTAAGTGCTTTAATACTAGTAATTTTTTAAATGCTTTTTTTCTTATTTTTATAGTTTTTTTATTTAATAAAATATTAGTATATTTTATTTTTTATTTTTATATTTAAAATTTATTCTACTTTATATTTTATTTTATTTATAACTTTAATATTTTCCTTTATTAATATATTATTTAATACTTTTTTAAAAAGTAAAATATATATTATAAAATAATTTCTTATAATTTTTAATAATAAAAGTTTATAATTATTTATTAATATTTATTTTTTAATAATAAATAATCCTAATTTCTTATAATTTAATTTATTATTTAATTATATTATTTTAATATTTTATTAAAGTAAATAAACTATATTTCTCTTTTTAAAAATTAATCCTTTTAATTTTTTATAATTATAATATTATATTATTTTATTTTATATAAATTTTAATTTATATTATATTTTTTATATAATTTTTTTAGTTTATTTACTTATAATATTACTTATTTTACTTATAATTTTTTATATTATATTTAAAATACTTTAAGATTAAATTTATAATTAATATAAGCTAGTATTTACTTTATTAATTTTAATATTAAGCTATTATAAGCTAATTATATTATAAGTAATTATTTTACTTAATTATCTTACTAATAATTAATATAATATTATAAATATTATTTAAGTATTTAATTTAATTTTTTTATTTACTTATTTATTTATAAATAATAAGTAATACTTAACTTATAATTTATTTTAAGTTATATTATAAGTACTTATTAAAACTTAAAAATAAATATACTTCTTTTATTTAATATAATTTTCTTTAATAGTTTATAATTATTTACTATTATTTATAAGAATATATATATAAGTTTTTTTATATTATTTACTTTTTAATATAATAAAAAGTATTTATACTTTATAAATTTATTTATAATTATAAATATATTATTATATTTTATATTAATTATTAGTTTTTTTAATATTAATAGCTTTATAATATAATTAAAAGCTATTAATTTTTATAATTATATTAATATTAATAATAATTATAGTTTTTTATATAGTTTATATTATAAAGCCTTACTTTTTTTATATTATATATATTTATTAATAACTTTTTTAATTATTTTTTTAATTTTTAAGAAATTATATTATTATTATATTTTATTTAATATTTTATAAATTCCTTAATATTTATAAACTAAATATTTATATATTTTTTTAATATATTTTTTTTATAATTTTAATAATATTTAGATTTTTTCTTTATATATTAATACTTTTTTTAAATAATATATATATTTTATTAATATATTTTTAATATATTATATATTATTTATTACTTATTATTATATTTTCTTATATATTAGGTTTTTTTTTTATACTTTTAGTATAATATTAAATTATTTTTATTAAAAGTTATTATTTTTATTAATTTTAAAAAGTTATTTTATTATAATAAATACTTTTATATTATAATTATTTTTTTAATTTAAAGTATTTATTTATTTATTTTTAAATTCTTTTTAATAAATAATTTTATAATTAAATTTTAAAAAATATTTAGCTTATTAAATTTATTATTTATTTAATTATTATATTATTATAAAGTAAAAAATATTTTTATAATTAATATATACTTTAATTTTATATTTACTTTTTATAAAATAATATTTAAATTTCTTAAAAGTATTAATAATTATTAGGAATTTTTTATTATAAATAAAGTAATTAAGTTTTATTTTATAAAGTTTTTTTAAGTAAAATATAATAAAATATAATTTTTTATTATTATTTTTTTATTTAACTTATATTTTTAAAATAAAGTTTAATAAATTAATTTTTAATTTTATTTTTTTTTTTAAATTAAAAGTTTTTAAAATAAGTTTAAATATAATAAATTTTTTAATTTTATTAAAAGTATATTATACTTTATTATTTTAATTTTATTACTTATTTTTTTTAATAAGTTTATTTAAAAGTATTATAATTTTATTATAATTTTTAATAAATTTTTTATAATAATTTATAAAGCCTTTAAAGCTTTATATATTTTTAATATTCTTTAATATTAATTAGTTTTTTATTATTTTTATTTTAAACTTTTTTATTTATATTTTATTTAATTATATTATATATTTTAAAAAGTTTATTTTTTATATATAAAATTTATATTTTATTAATTTAATTAATAGCTTAATATTTTATAATATTTTTAATATTATATATATATATTTTTTATAATTTTTTAGGGTTTTTAAAAAAATTAATATATTATTAAAATATATTATTATAAAGTTATTTAAATATTTTTATAGTATATTATTAATTATTCTTTAAAATATTATTAATATATTAATAAGCTTTATTAATATAATTAAGTATTTAAATAATTTAAGTTTTATTTTAAAAGCTATTATTTATTTATAACTTTTTTTAATTTAAATTAAATTATATACTTTTTTTAGGTTTATTATAATAAATTAATTTATATTATATAATTAGTTTTATAATTTTAATATTAATAATAATAATATTTTATTTTTTATAATAATTATATTTAATTATTAATAATTTATTATTAACTATAATTTTTTATTTTTCTTTAAAATAAATATAATTAAGTATTTAACTTTTAATATAAATACTTTAATATAGCTTTTTATTAATATTTTATTAATATATTTTTATAGTATTTTAAGTTTTTTTATATTTAAGTTATAAATTTTATAGAAAGTTATTAACTTTTTATTTATTAATTTAATTTAATAATTTTATTAATTATATTTTAATAATTTAATTTTTAATTTTTTTATAAATAACTTTTTATATTTTTAGTATTTTTTAGGAATATTTTTAAGTTTTTTTTTTTTTATTATTAAGCTTTTATTATTATTATTATTTTTATTTTTCTTTTTTTTTTTAAGTTTTTTATTTATATTTATAAGGTTTTTCCTTAAAATAATAATAATTTTTTAAATTTTAGCTTTTATTTTTTTATTATTTATTATTATTTATATTTTAATTTATAATACTATTAAAATTATTATAATAAATTTAATTATTTTTTTTTTATACTTATTATTTTTATATTATTTATTTATTATTATTAGTTTTTAAATAATTTATTTAAAGGTTTTTTTTTTTTAAAACTTTATTTATAAATTAAATTATAATAAAATTTTATTTTTTTTTAAATTTTATTAATTTTATTAGCTTAAAGTTTTATTTTATTTTAATTAGCTTATTCTTTAATTAATTAATAAATTACTTTTTTATAATTATAAGTACTTTAATATTAAGTTATATTTTAATATATTTATAATATTAAGTTAAATTACTTTTAAATAATTTTAAATTTATACTTTAAAATAATTAATTTTTTAATTAATAATTTTATTATTATAAGTAAAAAATTTTCCTTTAATATTAATTAATTTATATAATACTTTTTTATATTTTTATAATAATTAATAATAATTTATAATTTTAAGTAAAATATAATTACTTATTATATTATTATTTATAAGTATATAAATATAATATTTTATAATTTTAGTATTTAATATTATTTTATTACTTTATTTATTTTAAGTTATATTAAAGGTTATTAGTGTTTTTTTTTTTATATTAGCTTATAGTTTTTTTATAAATAATATATTTTATTTTTTAAGTTTTTTAAAATAGATTTTTTTATAATTTATTATTTTATTTTTTAGTATTATTTTATAGGTTTAATTTTATTTTATAAGTATTTAAAATAAAATTTATTATTAAATATTTAATATAAATAATTATAAATTTAGTTTTTTATTACTTTATACTTTTTATATTTTAAATTATTATAATTTATTATATATTTTTTATTATATTTAAAGTTAAATTTTTATTTATTATATTATTTATTTAGCTTTTATTTATTATAATATATTAATTTTATAATTCTTTTAAGGTTTTTTTATTTAAATATATTTAATATTTATTATATTTACTTATATATTATTAATATTTTATATTATTATTTATATTATTTTTTAGCTTTATTTATTATATATTTTAAGTAATTTAATAATAAATATATTATATAATTTTTTATTTTATATTAAAGTATTTTAAATAATAACTCTCTTTTATATATTAGAATTTTTCTTTTATATATATATTAATATTATTACTTATTTTTTATATATATATATAATTAATATATATTTAATTTATAAAGTTTATATAAGCTTAATATTTAATAAGTATATTTAAATTAAGTTTTAAAATTATTATTTAATTTTTATTAATTATTTTTACTTTTTATTTTAAAAGTTTTTATTTAAAATATAATACTTTAATTAAATATTCTTTTATTTTAATTAAAAATATATTTAATTATACTTTAATTATAAAATATACTTAATATATTATAAATATATATAATATTTATATTAATTATATATAGTTTTTATATTTTAATAAGAGTTTAAAGTTATTTTTTTTTTCTTTTTTTAGGTATTATAATATTAAGTTTTTTAATATTATAATAATATTTATTATAATAATAGAAATTATAAAATATTTTCTTATTAATATAAGAAAATATTATTATATTATTTACTTTTAGGTTATTATTAATTTTATAAGTGTTTTTTTTTTATTTTATTTATTTTTAAATACTTTTAAAGTGTTTAAAATTATATAATTATTATTAATATTTATTTTTTTTACTTTATTTTTAGGTTTATTAAAAGTAATAAAAACTTATATATTTTACTTTTTTTTATATTATTATTCCTTTTAAAATTCTTTTACTTTTACTTATTATTATACTTAATTAAGAATTTTTTAATATAAGTTTTTATTTAAATATTTTAATAATTTTAATTTATAAAGTTCTTTTTATTTTATTATTATAAGAGTTTTTTTTTTTATTATTTACTTATTTAAGCTTTTTTATATTAGTTATTTAGCTACTTATAATTTATTTTTTATAAAGCTTATAATTTTTTTTTTTAATTTTCTTAGTTTTTATAAAAATTATTCTTTTTTTTATTTATTATTTATATAAATATAATAATTATTATTATAATAAAAAGTTTAATTAAGGTTTTTATACTTTACTTTTAATTAATAACTTTAATTTTTTATTAATTAATAATATTAAATTATTTTTTATCTTCTTTTAATATTAGCTTTTATTTTTTTTTAGGTTTCTTATATTTATTAGTAAAATATTTTAGTTTTTTATAATTATAGCATTTCTTTTTTTTTTTATTATTTTTTTTAATAATATTAAGCTTTATTTATTTAAGGTTAAAAATATTATTATAAGTAATAGGTTCTTTTTACTTCTTTTTTTAATTTACTTATTATTCTTTTTTTTTTATAGGGTTTTAAGTTTCTTTTCCTTATTATTTTTATATATATTATTAATATTATTTATTATTAATTTAAATTATTATTATTATATAATTTAAGAAGTTATTTAATATATTTTCTTTATATAATTTATTTTTAATTTCTTCTTTTAATTCTTTAAAAAAAGCTAATATAAGTGGCTTATTTTTTTAATTAAGTATTAAAGTAACTTATTTAAATTATATTATATAATTTAATATAAATTCTTTTTATTTAAGTTAATTTATATAAATAATTATAATTTTTACTTTATTAATTAATTTAAATATTTTTTTAATTACTTTTTTAAATTTTTTATAATTAATAAATATTTCCTTTATTTTATTATTTTAATTATTTTTAATATTATTAAAATAATTTTATATAATTAGTTTAAATTATATAAGTATAATATTTATTATATATTCTTTAATATATAGCACTTTTACTTATATATTAATTAATTTATTTAGGTAGAATTAATAGTACATTTTAAGCTAGGTTAAAAATCCTTAAAGTATTTTTAGGTTATTATTATAAGGTTTTAATACTTTAAGCTTAATAATCTCTTTTAAGTCTTTTTATTTTAATATAAGTATTTAATATTTAAGGCTGAGTTACTTAATTTATTAATATAATTATATAAGCTTATTTATAAGGTCTTAAAGTTTAAGATCTTAAAGTATTAGCGATATAATTACCTTAAATAAAGTAGGTGTTATAAGTGCTATTTTAATAATTATTAAATATTACTTAAAGTAATATAATAATAATTTAAATAAAAGCTTTTAACGTGTAATAATTAAGGTTTTTAAGGGATAAACTAGTTATAATTTATATTAATAAAGCTATTAAGGCAGTTAATTTAAGCAGTTAAGTGTTATATTAATAATAGGTTATAAATTATAATTAAGTAATTAAAGTTAAAGAGTTATAAGTGAAGCTTATTTAATATAATAATTTATATTAAAAGCTAAGAAGCTAAAGTTTATTTATAAAGCGAATTTAAGGGTCCTTATATATTATAATATTTACCTTTTATTTATTAAAGTTCTAATAAACTATAATTATATATATACTATAAGTTTATTTAAAGTTTATTAAATAGCTAGTAAACTCTTTCTTATTAATGGTTTATTTTAACTATTAATTTATCACCTGCTATACCTGCGCTGTTCTATAGCTTATATAGCTGGCCTAATTTGCGACCTACACTACAGCTTATAACTAGGTTATAATATTAAAGTATTTATTTATTTATTTTTAAATTCTTTTTAATAAATAATTTTATAATTAAATTCTAAAAAATATTTAGCTTATTAAATTTATTATTTATTTAATTATTATATTATTATAAAATAAAAAATATTTTTATAATTAATATATACTTTAACTTTATATTTACTTTTTATAAAATAATATTTAAATTCCTTAAAAATATTAATAATTATTAGGAATTTTTTATTATAAATAAAGTAATTAAATTCTATTTTATAAAGTTTTTTTAAGTAAAATATAATTAAATATAATTTTTTATTATTATTTTTTTATTTAACTTATATTTTTAAAATAAAATTTAATAAATTAATTTTTAATTTTATTTTTTTTTTTAGGTTAAAAGTTTTTAAAATAAATTTAAATATAATAAGTTTTTTAATTTTATTAAAGGTATATTATACTTTATTATTTTAATTTTATTATTTATTTTTTTTAATAAGTTTATTTAAAAGTATTATAATTTTATTATAGCTTTTAATAAATTTTTTATAATAATTTATAAAGCTTTTAAAGCTTTATATATTTTTAATATTTTTTAATATTAGTTAGTTTTATATTACTTTTATTTTAAACTTTTTTATTTATATTTTATTTAATTATATTATATATTTTAAAAAGTTTATTTTTTATATATAAAACTTATATTTTATTAATTTAATTAATAGCTTAATATTTTATAGTATTTTTAATATTATATATATATATTCCTTATAATTTTTTAAGGTTTTTAAAAAAATTAATATATTATTAAAATATATTATTATAAAGTTATTTAAATATTTTTATAATATATTATTAATTATTTTTTAAAATATTATTAATATATTAATAAGCTTTATTAATATTATTAAGTATTTAAATAATTTAAGTTTTATTTTAAAAGCTATTATTTATTTATAATTTTCTTTTATTTAAATTAAATTATATATATTTTTTTAAGTTTATTATAATAAATTAATTTATTTTATATAATTAATTTTTTAATTTAAAGATAAATAATAATAATATTTAATTTTTTATAATAATTATATTTAATTATTAATAATCTATTATTAATTATTAATAATCTATTATTAATTATAATTTCTTATTTTTTTTAAAATAAATATAATTAAGTATTTAACTTTTAATATAAATACTTTAATATAACTTTTTATTAATATTTTATTAATATATTTTTATAATATTTTAAGTTTTTTTATATTTAAATTATAAATTTTATAAAATATTATTAACTTTTTATTTATTAATTTAATTTAATAATTTTATTAATTATATTTTAATAATTTAGTTTTTAATTCTTTTATAAATAACTTTTTATATTTTTAATATTTTTTAAAAATATTTTTAAGTTTTTTTTCTTTTATTATTAAGCTTTTATTATTTTTATTATTTTTATTTTTATTTTTTTTTAAGTTTTTTATTTATATTTATAAAGTTTTTTTTTAAAGTAATAATAATTTTTTAAATTTTAGCTTTTATTTTTTTATTATTTATTATTATTTATATTTTAATTTATAATATTATTAAGGTTATTATAATAAATTTAATTATTTTTTTTTTATACTTATTATTTTTATATTATTTATTTATTATTATTAATTTTTAAATAATTTACTTAAAAATTTCTTTTTTTTAAAACTTTATTTATAAGTTAAATTATAATAAAATTTTATTTTTTCTTTTAAAATTTATTAATTTTATTAGCTTAAAAGTTTATTTTATTTTAATTAGCTTATTTTTTAATTAATTAATAGGTTATTTTTTTATAATTATAAGTATTTTAATATTAAATTATATTTTAATATATTTATAATATTAAATTAAATAATTTTTATATATTCTTAAATTTAAACTTTAAAATAATTAATTTTTTTATTAATAATTTTATTATTATAAGTAAAAAGCTTTTTTTTAATATTAATTAACTTATATAATTTCTTTTTATATTTTTATAATAATTAATAATAATTAATAACTTTAAGTAAAATATAATTACCTATTATATTATTATTTATAAGTATATTAATATAATATTTTATAATATTAATATTTAATATTATTTTATTACTTTATTTATTTTAGGTTATATTAAAGGTTATTAATATTTTTCTTTTTATATTAATTTATAGCTTTTTTATAAATAATATACTTTATTTTTTAAGTTTTTTAAAATAAATTTTTTTATAATTTATTATTTTATTTTCTAGTATTATTTTATAGGTTTAATTTTATTTTATAAGTACTTAAAGTAAAACTGTAACGACTATTACATAGAAGGTTTAATAGAAGTCTTTAGCGTGTAACGCTAGGTTCCTAAGGGATAAACTAGTTGTATAGTTTATATTAGTAAAGCTATTAAGGCAGTTAATTTAAGCAGTTAAGTGTTATATTAGTGATAGATTATAAATTATAATTAAGTGATTAAAGTTAAAGAGTTATAAGTAAAGCTTAAATTAATATAATAATTATATTAAAAGTTAAGAAGCTAAAGTTTATTTATAAAGCGAATTTAGGGGTCCTTATATACTATAGTGATTATTTGCCTTAAATATAAGTAATAGTATTACTTATATTAATTTTACTGTAATTATTTATACTGCTCACTTTATGTATAGTAAGTACCTTTTTACTAGTAGCTTATGCTAATTATTATTTTATAGTCCTTTTTGCTTATATTATATGGCAGCTTATATAATTTAGCCTACTTTTATAATTTATATTATAGCTTACAGCTGGGTTATAATATAATGTCCCCTTTTTTATAGTTTTGTCTTTAAGACTTAAGTTTATTTTATAAATAGCTTTATATTTTACTTCTTTTATTAGTAAGTTTTCCTTTTTTTATTTTTTATAATATTCTTTTAACGCTATATTTAATCACTTTTCTAGAGCCTAGAAATTAAAATTAAGGTTAGATTCTATATATTATTAAGATACTTTAGCGATATATATAGATTTTTATAGCTTTAATATTATACTATGTTTTTTTTATTTTGCTTATGGTTTTTACTATAAAATAATTAAGCGTTTTTTAAAATATAGAGAGTATATACAGTGGGGGCGTTTTTGTGATGCCTTTAGTATTGTAATTAATTTGTGTAGGTACTTTTCTTATATATTACTGCTTTTTATTAATAAATATTTTTTAGTTAATTAAATTATTTTTAAGTTAAAATGTTTAAACTAAAAAGAGAAGTTTACTAAAAAACTTTTTACCTTTTATTATAAAGTATTACGTTAAGTGTAAGCTGATTTAAATAAATTTTTAAATTATTTAAAGTAATTATATAAGTAAAAGCGTTAATTACTCTTAAAAAGGAATAAAATAACTTATTTAGGTTTATAGTTATTAAATAAGTTAAATAAAAAGAAGCGTTATAAATTTAAAGCTGTTATTAATATGTAATCTCTTAGTGCTATTAATATATTAAATTAGAATACTATGTTTAGGGATACTTTATTAAATATTACTAGTGATATTATTATAATAAGTGCTGGTAATTCTTTAAATGCTTTATAGGTTTCTATATATTTTCCTTATTTTTATAGTTTTTTTATTTAATAAGATATTAGCGTGTTTTATTTTTTATCCTTATATTTAAAATCTATTTTACTTTATATTCTATTTTATTTATAACTTTAATATCCTTTTCTACTAGTGTATTATTTAATACTTTTTTAAAAAGTGAAATATATATTATAAAATAATTTTTTATAGTTTTTAATAGTGAAAGTTTATAATTATTTATTAATATTTATTTTTTAATAGCAAATAATCCTAATTTTTTATAATTTAATTTATCGCTTAATTATATTATTTTAATGTTTTATTAGAGTAAGTAAACTATATTTTCCCCCTTAAAGATTAGTTCTTTTAATTTTTTACAATTATAGTATTATACTATTTTATTTTATATAAATTCTAATTTATATTATATTTTTTTATGTAATTCTTTTAATTTATTTACTTATAGTATTACTTATTCTATTTATAGTTTTTTATATTATATTTAGAATACTTTAAGATTAAATTTATAATTAGTATAGGCTGGCGTTTACTTTATTAATTTTAATATTAAGCTATTATAAGCTAATTACGCTATAGGTAATTATTTTACCTAATTATTTTACTAATAATTAATGTAATATTATAAATATTATTTAAGCGTTTAGTTTAATTTTTTTATTTACTTATTTATTTATAAATGGTAAGTAGTACTTAACTTATAATTTATTTTAAGTTATACTATAAGTGCTTACTAAAACTTAAAGGTAAATATACTTTTTTTATTTAATATAATTTCTTTTAGCAGCTTATAGTTACTTATTATTATTTATAAGAATATATATATAAGTTTTTTTATATTACTTGCCTTTTTATATAGTAGAAAGTATTTATACTTTATAAGTTTATTTATAACTATAAATATACTATTATATTTTATATTAATTATTAGTTTTTTTAATATTAGTAGCTTTATAATATAATTAAAAGCTATTGATTTTTATAGTTATGTTAGTATTAGTAACGGTTATAATTTTTTATATAGCTTATATTATAAAGCCTTACTTTTTTTGTATTATATATATTTATTAATAATTTTTTTAATTATTTTCTTAATTCCTAAGAAATTATATTATTATTATATTTTATTTAGTATTTTATAGATTCCTTAATATTTATAAACTAAGTGTTTATATATTTTTTTAATATATTCTTTTTATAACTTTAAAGGTATTTAGGTTTTTTTATAGTATTTTAGGATAGTTTTAGGTTTTATGAGATATTCTTTTAGTGTGTTTATAAACTTAACCTTTTTTTTTGCTTATTATTAGATTTTTTTATATATTAGGTTTTTGTTTTATACTTTTAATATAGTGTTAAGTTATTTCTATTAAAAGTTATTATTTTTATTAATCTTAAGAAGTTGTTTTATTATTATAGGCACTTTTATATTATAGTTGCTTTTTTAACTTAAAGTGTTTGCTTATTTGTTTTTAGATTCTTTTTAATAGATAATTTTATAGTTGAATTTTAAAAGATATTTAGCCTATTAAATTTATTATTTATTTAATTATTATATTATTATAAAGTGAGAGATGTTCTTATAATTAGTATACACCTTAACTTTATATTTACTTTTTATAAAGTAGTGTTTAAATTCCTTAAAAGTATTAATAATTACTAGGAATTTTTTATTATAAATAAGGTAGTTAAGTTTTACTTTATATAATTTCTTTAAGTAGAATATAATAGGGTATAGTTTTTTATTATTATTTTATTATTTAACTTATACTTTTAGAGTAAAGTTTAATATATTAGTTTTTAATTCTATTTTCTTTTTTAAATTAAAGGTTCTTAAAATAGATTTAAATATAATAAGTTTTTTAATCTTATTAAAGGTATATTACACCTTATTATTCTAGTTCTATTACTTATTCTTTTTAGTGAGTTTATTTAAGGGTATTATAATTTTATTATAGCTTTTAATAAATTTTTTATAGTAGTTTATAAAGCCTTTAAAGCTTTATATATCCTTAATACTCTTTAGTATTAGCTAGTTTTTTACTGCTTTTATTTTAGATTTTTTTATTTATATTTTATTTAATTATATTATATATCTTAGAAAGTTTACTTTCTATATATAGAACTTATATTTTACTGGTTTAACTAATAGCTTAGCGTTTTATAGCGTTTTTAGTATTATATATATATATTTTTTATAGTCTTTTAGGGTTTTTAAGAAAATTAGTATATTATTAAGATATATTATTATAAAGTTATTTAAATATTTTTATAGTACGCTATTAATTATTCTCTAGAATATTACTAATATATTAGTAAGCCCTATTAATATTACTAAGTATTTAAATAGTTTAAATTTTATTTTAAAAGCTATTATTTATTTATAACCCTTTTTTATTTAAATTAAGTTATATACTTTTTTTAGGTTTATTATAATAAATTAATTTATTTTATGTAATTAATCTCTTAATTTAAAAATAAGTGGTAATAGTGTTTAATTTTTTATAGTAATTATATTTAATCGCTAATAATCCACTATTAATTATAATTTCTTGTTTTTTTTTAGAATAAATATAATTAAGTATTTAGCTTTTAATATTAATATTTTAATATAGCTTTTTACTAATATTTTATTAATATATTTTTATAGCGTTTTAAGTTCTTTTACATTTAAGTTATAGATTTTATAGAATATTATTAACTTTTTATTTATTAGTTTAATTTAATAATTCTATTAGCTATATTCTGGTAATTTAGTTTTTAATTCTTTTATAAATAACCTTTTATATTTCTAGTATTTTTTAGGGATATTTTTAAGTTTTTCTTTTTTTATTATTAGGCTTTTATTATCCTTATTATTTTTATTTTTCTTCTTTTCTTTAAGTTTTTTATTTATATTTATAAGGTTTTTTTTTAAGGTGGTAATAACCTTTTAGATTTTGGCTTTTATTTTTTTATTGCTTATTATTATTTATATTCTGGTTTATAGCGCTATTAAGGTTATTATAGTGGATTTAATTATTCTTTTTTATATATTTATTATTTTTATATTATTTATTTATTATTATTGGTCTTTAAATAACTTACTTAAAGGTTTTTTTTCTTTAAAACTTTATTTATAAGCTAAGTTATAATAAAATTTTGTTTTTTCTTCCGAATTTTACTAATTTTATTAGCTTAAAGTCTTATTCTACTTTAATTAGCTTATCTTTTAGTTAATTAATAGGTTACTCTTTTATAATTATAGGTACTTTAATACTAGGTTATATTTTAATACATTTATAATATTAAGTTAAATCACTTTTAAATAACCTTAAATTTAAACTTTAAGATAATTAGTTTTTTAGTTAATAATTCTATTATTATAGTTAAAAGGTTTTCCTTTAATATTAGTTAACTTATATAATACCTTTTTATGTTTTTATAATAGTTAGTAATAATTAATAACTTTAAGTGAGATATAATTACTTATTACATTATTATTTATAAGTATATAAACGCGATATCCTATAACTTTAGTGTTTAATACCATTTTATTACTTTATTTATTCTAGGTTATATTAAGAGTTATTAGCGTTTTTCTTTTTATACTAGCTTATAGCCCTTTTATAAATAATATACCTTATTTTTTAAGTTTTTTAGAATAGATTTTTCTGCGATTTATTGTTTTATTTCCTGGTATTATTTTATAGGTTTAGTTTTATTTTATAGGTGCTTAAAGTAAAACTTATTATTAAATATTTAATATAAGCGGTTATAAATTTAGTTTTTTATTTTTTTATGCTTTTTATATTTTAGGTTATTATAGTTTATTATATATTTCTTATTATATTTAAGGTTAAACTTCTATTTATTATACCACTTATTTAATTATTATTTATTATAATATATTAATTTTATAATTCCTTTAAGGTCTTTTTATTTAAGTATATTTAATACTTATTATATTTATTTATATACTACTAGTGTTTTATACTACCACTTATACTATTCCTTAGCCTTATTTATTATATATTTTAAATAATTTAATAGTGGGTATATTATATAGTTTTTTATTTTATATTAGGGTGACTTAAGTAGTAATTCTTTTTTATATATTAGGATTTTTCCTTTATATATATATTAGTGTTATTACCTGCTTTTTATATATATATAACTAGTATATATTTAATTTATATATATTTATAGGATTTATATAAGCTTAGTATTTAATAGGTGTATTAAAATTAGGTTTTAAAATTATTATTTAATTATTATTAGTTATTTTTACTTTTTATTTTAAGAGTTTTTATTTAAAGTATAATACTTTAATTAAATATCCTTTTATTTTAATTAAAAATACATTTAGTTATACTTTAATTATAAAATATGCTTAATATATTATAAATATATATAATACTTATACTAATTATATATAGTTTTTATATTTTAATAAAAGTTTAAGGTTATTCTCTTTTTCCTTCTCTAGGTATTATAGTGTTAGGTTTTTTAATATAATGGTAGTGTTTACTATTATAATAGGGATTATAAAATGTTTTCTTATTAGTGCAGGAAAATATTATTATACCGCTTATTCTTATATAACTATTAGCCTTATAAGCGTTTTTTTCTTACTTTATTTATTTTTAAATGCTTTTAAAGTGTTTAGAATTATATAATTATTATTAATACTTATTTCCTTTACTTTATTTTTTAGTTTATTAAAAGTGGTGAGGATTTACGTATTATACTTCTTTTTATATTATTATTCCCTTTAAATTTTTCTTGCTTTTACTTATTATTATACTTAATTAAGGATTTTTTAGTGCGAGTTTTTATTTAAATATTTTAATAATTTTGTTTTATAAAGTTTTTTTATTTTATTATTATAAGAGTTCTTTTTTCTATTAATTATTTATTTAGGTCCTTTTATACCACTTATTATACTACTTAAATTCCTACATGTATTTTTTTAAGCTTTAGCGTTAATATCCTTTATAGCTTTTTATATCCTGGTTTTTATAGTGGTGGTATTATGATTTTTAATGCTTAGTTTATTTATTTTTATGTTTTTTTTAGCTTTTTAGGTTTTTTTAGAAACTAACTGGTTCCTTATTTACTATTAAGGTGGATATAGTAGTTATTATTATAGTAGAATATTTAGCTTAGGTTTTTATACTTTACCTTTAATTTAAAGATTTTAATCTTTTATTAGTTAATAGTATTAAGCTGTTTTTTACTTTTTTCTAGTATTAGCTTTTATTTTTTCTTAGGTTTCTTATATTTATTAGCAAAATATCCTGGTTTTTTATAGTTATAGCACTTTTTTTCTTTTTTATTATTTTTCTTAGTAGTATTAAGCTTTATTTATTTAGGGTTAAAAGTGTTATTATAGGTAATAGGTTCTTTTTGTTTTTTTTTTTTAGTTTACTTATTATTCTCTTTTTTTTATAGGGTTTTAGGTTCTTTTTCCTTATTACTTTTATATATATTATTAATACTATTTATTATTAATTTAAACTGCTATTATTATATAGTTTAAGAAGTTATCTAGTATATTTTTTTTATATAATTTATTCTTAATTTCTTTTTTTAGTCCTTTAAAAAAGGCTAATATAAGTGGCTTATTTATTTAATTAAGTATTAAAGTGATTTATTTAAAACGTGCTGTATAATTTAATATAGATTCTTTTTATTTAAGTTAATTTATTTAAATAGTTACAGTTCTTACTTTATTAATTAATTTAAATGTTTTTTTAATTACTTTTTTAAATTTTTTATAATTAGAAAATATTTTTTATGTTTTATTATTTTAGTTATTTTTAGTATTATTAAAATAGTCTTATATAATTAATTTAAACTATATAAGTATAATACTTATTATATATTTTTTAGTATATAGTATTTTTACTTATATATTAATTAACTTATTTAAATAAAATTAATAATACACTTTAAGCTAGGTTAAGAATCCTTAAAGTATTTTTAGGTTATTATTATAAGGTTTTAGTGCTCTAGGCTTAATGATTTCTTTTAAGTTTTTTTATTTTAATATAAGTATTTAATATTTAAGGTTAAGTTACTTAACTTATTAATATAATTATATAAATTTATTTATAAGGTTTTAAGGTTTAAGATTTTAAAGTGTTAGCAATATAATTGCCTTAAATAAAGTAGGTGTTATAAGTGCTATTTTAATAGTTATTAAATATTACTTAAAGTAATATAGTAATAGTTTAAATAAAAGCTTTTAACGTGTAATAACTATTATATAAAAGGTTTAATAGGAGTTTTTAGTGTATAACGCTAGATTTTTAAGGGATAAACTAGTTATATAGTTTATATTAATAAAGCTATTAGGGCAGTTAATTTAAGTAGTTAAGTGTTATATTAATAATAGGTTATAAATTATAATTAAGTGATTAAAGTTAAAGAGTTATAAGTAAAGCTTAAGTTAATATAATAATTATATTAAAAGTTAAGGAGCTAAAGTCTATTTATAAAGCGAATTTAAGGGTCCTTATATATTATAGTAATTATTTGCTTTAAATGTAAGTAATAGCGTTACTTACATTAATCTTACTATGATCACTTATATTATTTACTTTATATATAATAAGCACTTTTTTACTGGTAGCTTATACTAACTATTATTCTGTGGTCTCTCTTGCTTGTGCTGCGTGGCAGCTTATGCAGTTTAGCCTACTTTTATAACCTACACTATAGCTTGCGGCTGGGTTGTAATATTATAGCCCTGCCTGGGAGCTAAGAGCTGTTTAAGTAGATAATAAGCTTATTAAGAGAGATTCCTTTAAGCCACTTAAGAAAATTTACTATTAACTTATTCTTATTCTTTATCTAGAGAGCTATAGCTTCTATATTACTAGCTTAAATCAGGGTTAGTTAGGGATAATAAGGGAGGAGCAGGGCTGTCTGCTTTAATTAAGTCTTAAAGCCGCCTCCTTTAACTTAATAGGACTATTTAATAGCACGTATAATTAGTATTAGTACTATGTGCTAGGCTAGTAAATAGGCTAAGTCCAGGGATTTTAGGCGTACTATAAATTAAATACGTTAGGCCTTAAAAAGCAAGGGCATAAAAGGGATACTACTCTTCTAATAATATATTAGAACCAGTGTGGTCTTCCATATAGGGAGAATAGCCTAAATAGCCTGGTAAAGAACAGGGTTAAGCTTATTAACTAGGTACTAAATCTAAGGCTAAACTTTCTTTATGCTGTGCTAAGCTGTGTAGCTTTTAGTCCTGGTATACTAAGCTTCCATGCTATATAGTAAGATAAGCTTAATATATACCTTAACTGCCCGCTTAATTATAGCTAAGAGAGGGCCATGTTTTATATTATAAAGGCCGTGCAGGTAGCCAGCCACCTTTTTTACCTTAGCTGCCCACTTCTTAATATATGTTTAAAAGGTTAGCTTTTTATTTAGCTAAATCCTTAACCAGCGGATTACTTCTACTAGAACCTTAATAATACCGCCATATATTACTAATAGGCTTATATTATCCTTTTTATAGCTAAAGTGCATTACTTCTATCTTTTTAGGGTTAAAAGTGATGCTATTCGCCGCACTCTAGGAGATAAGTTCCTGTATATTAGCTATTATAAGCTTTACTATCTCTCTTAAAGTCTAGCTGGTCCTAAGGATAATAGTATCGTTAGTATAGCTAAACTAACCTAGCTTAAAGCCTAGCTTATAAATAGGCTTAGTATATAAAAGGAAGAGTATCAGAGATACTGGCGAGCCCTATAAGAGTCTATATAATAAGGGTGTATACTTGGTTATAATATCTTAATACCAGATATAAGCTGCTTTATTTAATATAAAGGAGGCGGCCCACTTTATGAGTAGTAGGGGCCAGCCTTACTAGTAGAGGCGGAGGATAAGCCTGTTTTTTATAACCATATTAAATACGCCTTAAATGTCTATTATTATAAGGGTAATAACCTTTTTTTATAAAAAGGTAACTTTAATATTATATACTAGAGCAGTAATTAAATTTACTACTAACCTTTTAGGAAGCGCTTTAGCCTGCTAATAGTATAGTATAATATAGTGCATAGCAGCTTAAGTAAGTCTGCGCGCTATAAGTTATTCTAGTCCCTTCCTAAGGTATAAAAGGAGGGATATAAGCCTTTAAGCCTAGGGCGATATAAGGTCTTTCTTCCTGGGTTTTATAATTATAATAACCTTAGCCTTCTTAAAGGCTTTTAGGTAATACCTTAGCGTTAAGTATCCTTTATAAAGCTCCCACACTAAGTTTCTAATTACTAGCTATACAGCTTATAGCAGCTTTATAGTAATATTATTAAAGCTAGGGGATATATTTCCTGTGTTAATAGTTACTTTTTATGTCTCCTCTACGGAAATATATAAGGAAAAGGGCAGAGATTAGTTAAGAGAGACGCCTACCTAAGGATTCTTTATATTATTACTAAATATTCTTCTCTTAAAAGTTACCTAGTAAAGAGCTATAGCCTTCTTAGTTATTATCTTATAAATAATGCCGTTTACTTATAGTAGAGGCGGCTAAAAAGGGCTTTAAGCCTTAGTCTATTGTATAATCTTAAATATATTTTTATTACTTAATATATTATTAACTAGTGCTTACTAGAATAAGCGTTTAGTATTATAAACTACCTATTAAAGCCGCTTTCTAGTAAGCTATACTTCTTTATTATACCCTAGAGGGTAGATACGTTTTATAGATCTATACTTAGCAGTAGCTAATACATACTTATTATTCCATTATAGCGCGGCCTATACCCTTTTCCTAGTAAGGTGCCTGGCCTTACTGGCCGCTAATTATAGTATAAATGTGAGTAATACTGCTAATGTATTAAGTCCTTTTATAGAGGATATTTATATAGGAAGAGCAAAGGCCTTTATCTCTATAATCTTAGTAAAGCGCTTAAGTTTATTATTTAATATGACCTAAATCTTACTAGGCAAATAAAGAGCGTGATATATAGATAGGATGGTTAAGCTTAGCGTGAAATAATCTAAGCTTATAGCTAGGTGGTTCTCTACTATAGCCTCTATATAAGGAATATTTAAGAAGGTAAGATTAATAGTATTACTATGTAGGTTAATTGGCTTATTAGGTAGATTAAAGAGGGATAAGTTGTTCTATAATGCCTAGTTCGCGATATTATTACTATGACTAGTTATATCTCCTGCTTACCAGGAGTAGTATCTAGCGTTAAAGTCTTTAATAACCATATATTAGTTAGGAATTAGCCACTATATAAGAAGGTTAAAAGTCTTATAAACGCTAGGTTATTAATAAATATTCATAAAGGTAATATTATTAATATATAGCCATAATATATCCCTTAATAATACAGGCTAAAGTTAATTAGCCAATAACACAGGGCTGCATTAAAAGTATATTATAACCTAGGGCCGCGTGCTAGAGCTATCCTAGTAATCTACCAGGGAGAATATATTATAAGCGAGATAAGTTTTAGTAAGGTATTAGCCTTCTTTAATATTAGTCTAGGGCTCCTATAATAGTATTAAATTAAATCGCTCTGCGTTAGTAAGTATAAGAGCATAGTTATGTGATAGGCTGCTTTTACCTATATTAGCTTAGAAGATTTAAAGGTTCTGTCTATAATATAGGGTTACTTACTTCCTTCTTATAGATCTAAGTTAGTTAGTTTAAGTTATCTTTTCTTTAGGGCTATAAGGAGGCTTTAAGAGGACTTACTATTATTTAATTTAGGAGTAGCAGGGGGTTTACGCGCGTATGGTAAGGACACGGGTAGGTAAGGGCTAGAGGAGGTTACCTTAGCAGGGGTAATAATCTCCATATTATATTATTGGTAAAGGCTGGCTCTGTTCTGTTTAACCAGATCCCTTTAAGGCTTTATAAGCCTTTAGATTACCCTATGAATTCTTTTTAGGCATGCCAGGCAGATAGGAAAGTTAGCAGCGTAGGGCGCCAGGTAGTTAATATATTACTCCAGCGCAGAGTATTCTTTGTGTTTATAGCCGGTTTTACCACAGCGTTTATAGTGAGCTTCGCGGTTATATCTATACTTAAAGTGGTAGTCCCAGCAGTTCTTATATTATAATAGCAGAGGTGCCTTAATAATTAGTCTTACTAGTCTATTATAACTAAATAGCCGCTATTATCTTTTAGTTAGTTCTAGAAAGGAGACTAAAAGGGACTTAATAGGCAGTTAATTATAGTTATTTCTGGTTAGGCAAACACTAACCAGTTTAAGGCTGGTTTACGATATTATCTCCTTTAGCGTTACTACCTCTTAGTTAATAGGTTATCCCTGGAGGTTATAAAAGTGTTAGGGATAGTTATTAATAATATATATATACCACTTTTAGCTGGCCTTAGCTTTAGTGGCCCTAAGTTTATTAATCTAATTTAACTGCTATTATATCAGAAGGTTATAAGTGGTAAGGTTAGTAGTGCGGACAGCTTATCTGGTCTTAGTATATAATACCTACGGGACACAGCTAAGTTTAATACCAAGATAACCGGCGATATAGGTCTAAATAGTATAGCTCTCTTAGTCCTAAGAGAGGGAGTCTTTATTTAAGTAAATAAAAACATAGAGATTAACTCTAGGCAGGGCTGATAGGGTTAGTTACTCCTGGTGATAGGCAGGGAATTCTTATTAATATTATTTATTTACCTAGGCAGTATAAAAAGGAGGATAAGAGGCAGGAGCAGCAATAAGGCCACTAATGGTAATGGCAGCGTAGAATAGCTTAGAGAGGGTAGGCTTTAAGGCTGCGCTATTTAGCGTATTATCCTAGAACTCTAGGAAGCTTTAAGAGAAGGCCTAAGTAAAGCAGAAAGCAAGGCCAAAGGTAAATTATTTAGCGGTATTATTAAATACAGCATAGAAGGCTCTAAATACTATAATCTTTATATTATAAATCTAGGCTGTCTTTTAGGCTAGTTAGTTAGCTGTCTTAGCAATAGTTATAGGAGGGTTCTTATTTATTAAATCTAAGTTATAGGCTATTGGTTAATTAGCTTACTATGCCCTTTCTGTAATAGCAGTAGTGGTTTACGTTATATTAATTAGCAGAGAGGATAACACAGCCAGGCATTAGAAGTCTCTCTAGAGGCGCTATATCTTAGCTTCCATAATAGCTTAGCTGTTCCTGAGGGTATAATCGCGGGTAACCTAATTCAGATTAGCTGGAGTACGGTCTCCTAGATTAAAGAGCCTGGAACCGCTTATTAGGCTTATTATAGCTGTAGCTATTAATGCCATTATACAGCTACGTAAAGCGTAGGATAGATAGTAGAGTGCGCACTTATTAAGGAATAAGGTGTACTATAGGCTACTTTCTTAACATCTGCATGCCAAGAAAGTAATAATACAGGGGAAGGTTATCTGGGGGTTTACATAATAGATGAGAAGAGGTACCGGGTAATCAGGTTTATTGTAAGGAAAGGGGAGGAATCTGCTGCCTCGAGGGTTGTTTACGAATGGCGAGGGGGAGACAACACAAGCTAAGCGACGGGCTATAGGAGTCGTCTGAAACTTGATGAATTTTAAAAATGGACAACTCTCATTCAAAGGAGGGCTAGGCTAAACAACAACTCTGAGAAGAACAAGTTTTTTAGCCACGGGTCCCCCGCTGGAAAATCTTGTCATGGCTTCTATATCTGGCGGATGTTTACGACGTCTTTCCAGGCACTCAAGTTTACGGGCACATATAAATGGGGCCAATATCAACTCATCAGACATTCTTCGGCCGGTAAAGACGTCGGCCGCCCGGTCATACGGGTTGCGTTCACGGGGATTCGACACGGCGAAATATCTGCCAACGACGCGACGGTAAACTTTTCATCATCGATTGTGAGTTTGACTGCCGGCAGGTAATGCGTACCAGTGCCCATTTTGCCCTGGCCTTACATTGCGATGAATTGCATTCTCATACTGGGAAGAACCGAAATAGCAGCTTGCCGATTTTCGTCGCCCGCCAGGTTCTGTAGACCCGGTGGACGAAGTATCTGGACACGCCAAAACAACATCGGCTTGGGAATAGAACGAAAGTTTCTCAAGGGCGTAGACGTAGCACTTCATTTGGAAGAATAGTACTAAGTTGTACCTTTTATTACACCATCGACCAAGCTAGTAGAACACAGGCACATCCCAGTCAATATCCCAACCGTACTCGCCGCACTGACTATATCAAATTACATCCAATCATAGAGGTCTTTCTTTTAGTCGAAGAAACTGAGGGCCCTTCTCGACTACTATTCTAGCTTTCCACTTGGTCCAGTCGAGAGCGTGGTTCGGATCAACCGACATATCAAAGGCCCACACCAGCCTGGCAATAATGAGTCTCAACTCGGCCCAAGCCAGCCCCTTGCCGACACATCCCGTCGGCCCTACACTAAAAGGCCTACTAGCGGCATGGTTGTCATTAGCGAATTGTCCAGGGCGTTGATCTGCGGGTAACCAGCGCTCTGGATGAAACTCGTGTGGCGCTTCAAAATATCGAGCTGATGTATGAAGAATGGCCGGTCTCACCGATATTTTCGTCTGTGACAGTCAGAATTTGACAAACTTAAAAGAATCAACTATGACATACCCCTCCGGGGAGATAATGACCAGAGTACGTCTCGCCGCCGGCAGGGACAACACGTGGCAGGAGGGCTGGAATTGCAGGACATAGCCGAAGCCCCTCCTCAATGACTGCATCCAAGTACGGTATATCTTTGGTTCCATCAACAGTAATGTCTTTTTCGCTCTGGAACCGCTTCCGAATAGTATCCTCCAAGATGGCCAGCTTATCAGTATTTCTCGTTAGGCAATGAAGCGTTCCGCACATTGTAATAGTAGTCGTGTCTGATCCAGCAATGATAAGAATGGCAAAGTTGGATTCAATCTCGCCCCTCGACATGTTCTCGAAATCGCGGTTATCCTTCAAGAACGACGTCATGAAGTCGGGGCGGGCGGTTTCGAGGTTCAGACGGCGGTTGACCTTTTCCGACACAAATTCGACATGCTGCTTTTGCTGGTCCATGACACTGCGTGGGATGAGAAATCTCTCGACAAAAGATCCGACCCACGGGTATATTCTAGCCACTCCCGCGAAAGTCATTCCCTTCAGGAAGGTACACAAGCTTCGCACCCAGGCATGGTATGCACCATTTTCCAAGCAACCAAATGTTTCGCCAAGCGCGAGATCCCCAATCACGTCAAAAGTGAAAAAGCTGATCCAGTCGCCCATGTTGACCACTGCCCCTTTTTGCGCCGAGTCGGGAGCCGATGCCTTTTCACGTAAGCGGGTAATAAGGAGATCTGCATAGCCCTCGATGATCGAACTCTGGTTGCTTATCGCAGATTGGGTGAATGAACTACTCAAGCATCTTCTCATTCGAGCGCGCACGGCTGGGTCGGTCGTGGTGAAGACATTTTGGGGTGCTCCAGATGGTGCTTTTGATGTAATGTCAGCATATCATCGATCAATGTCTTGGGCTACCTACCAATGTACCAAGTTGTGTCTTTTAGCGCTTCCCTGTGGCCTGGTCTATGCCCGTATATCTCTCTCCAGGCTTCTTCAGATGCAATGGAAATCTCATTAGGGCCAACGCGAACGACGTCGCCGTATTTTTGATGGATTTCGGCAAAGGATTGCACCAGGTTGCAAGTAAATATGCCTCTAATGTACGGCAGATACGTCGCTGCCCATGATTTGGGACCTGGGAACTTGGACAAGGGGTGAAAATAAATGTTATGGACAATCGAACCGATGGGATACTTCATGCGCCCGTCAGCAATTACCACATTTCCACAGAAACGAGATGAGCGCACAGCAAGAATGAGACCAGCAATCACTACAAGCTGTAGCGTGAGGTTGTTGGCGATGGCGCTACTAATCGACTGAATGGGGGACATGATGACATGTTGTGTTTGTGCCGCGCAACGGAAGAGTGCGTAGAATGGCAGATTCGAGCCGCCCTTGAAATTCAGGGGGTTAGTTATCGTGCGGCAACTTGAGATTGGCCTTCATCTCGAAATAATGTGGCTGGCCAACAACGTCAGCGGACGTCAGCAACATGGGTCTCTTGGACGACCATTGGACAAGGCATTCGGATGCATGACCTAGAACGGTCCATCTTCTCCATGCAGATCGCGTTGGAGGGGGGAGAGGGGTCAATAGTAGGACCAGACGAGATAGGATAGATTTGAGTTGAGAATGGAAGTGACATAATATGTGATGAGCAATTTCCACCACGTGACTGTCGCAAGGTCAGAAATCAGAAAGAAGGGGCAGAAGAGAGACAGCTTTTGACTCGATCTCGTTGACGTCCAAGAAGCCGAGTTCAGACTCCTGTACGACGCTTGTCCTCCTGGCTTTGTGGCTGAGGAAGTAGGGCTATCTTGTTACACAAAAGCAGTGGCGGTACATTATTCGACCAGACCCCTTTGAAGTCATGCAGTGTTACACGGAAATGGCTGGCTACACAAGGGCTACGGTCACGAGACCTAGGGCAAAGTCCCTCACCGACTTCTTGTATTTAAAGACGTCTTTGACCTTTAAGGCCTTGAGGAAAACCAAGGACCTTTGATACCAAAGACTGTTATTAGTTGAATTGAGCTAAATTGCTCCAAGCCCTCTATTAAGCCCTTGTCACATGCAACGCCGCCGCAGTGGCCAAATATGTTCACAAACTGTACAACCATCAGACTTGAGACCAGGATGGGACACGAATAACAATGGCCCTAGTCAGCAGTGAGCTTATTGCGGAACTGGGTGTTAGAACATTCGGGACAGAACCAAAGCATGCAGGGTTTTCTTCATCTACAAGGGGCGATTCATAATTGAACAGGCGGCACATGTCTCACCTATGGCATCGACACATTACGCCCACAGCAGCTGGCTTTGACGAGGACGGAGACTGGGCACGAGTTGACAAGACGGCACCTAGGAAGCAAGTGTCCCTATTGTCAGGATTGCCACCTCCTGTGACCCGTTCCAGTTCTCACGTCCTCCTCGACATGTTGCTGCATACTCCGTGACTGGCTTCTTACCCACAATGCTCATTGCAAACTGTCAAGGGACAGCTCCAGAATCAGCTGGATGCAGTAGTAGTATGAACGATTTCTGCGGCCCGGGAAAACTAGAAAAGTATGGAGTCAATCCTTCGGCAGGAACACGGCATGGTAAACAAGGGGGAAAAGGATGCACGGCAGTCCACCAGACTCCACACGAACAAATCAATGGCTCACTATTCCGCGCGGTCTATCGTTTCTTTGACTGGTAGGACACCTCCAAGTCACGGTACTTCCCACCTGTGTGACGCATAGAAGCCAAAAAAGCAATGCGTGCTGGCTGCAGGATTTCGTCCCACCTGCTCCTCACCGCCAATTGCCTTGGATATGCAGGTCTTGGAACACGTGTAAAGTTATCAAGTCTGAGTGTACGTAGAAGTTCAGCCTTACCTGTAGTTGGAGAATATCCGAATCTGGCCGACTTGACGGTCTGACAAACCTTTTCTGGTTGTGTAGCTGTTCAAAAGGCCACAGCAAGTATGATGTAATTGGGCTCCGAATCCGAATTATGTCTCCTTGACAAGTGAGACGCGCTTCATACAAACTGCCAGTTTACACGATCAGGACGGACGACTTTGGGCCTAGAGCCCTGGTAGACTGCATAGACATTACTTTTTCCATGGCTGCGGGACTTGTAATCGACCAATGGACAGACGAAAAGCGAGACATTTTGCAGAAGTGTGTTGGTCAATACAAATACCAAAACAGCCGTATCCCAATTAGATTTCAGACGCAAATGCAAGGAGTACTCTGTATGTATTGTCGATCCTGTGCGATATGCTGCGCTGCCACCATCTGTCATTGCCGTCCAACCAATTCAACAACGACATGCTGGGACCGCCTCTTTTGAGCCACTTGCAGCTCGACGTCGGACCAATGAAGTTCAGACAACCGGAAAAAATAGTCGGTATTCAAGTAAATGAGAACCATAATGAGGCGGAGTAGAAAAGGGAGCCATGTATAAAGAGGTTCTTTCCTTTCTCACTCCTGATAGTTTGTGTCGAAAGCCATTCCGGCCACAATTGTGTTTACCATAAGTCCAGTCAATTAGAAGCCAATTCACAATGCCTATTCCAACAGAAATTGTCGGCATGTCAACCACGGAAATGCTGTTATGTCGAACCATCCACTAACTATTCTTCAGGATCTCTCCCACGGCCATCTTGTATGTGGCGACATGGACGTACTAGAATTTTCAAAAGACCTAACATTCCACTGTAGACCTTCAACAAGCCTTTGCCGACTTTGATGCCGGAAGTATATCTCGCGATGAGCTCCAAGCTGCGCAAGATAGGGCCTCTAAAGATAGCATCGAGAGGTTGGAAGCGACTGGCGAGGTATTGGTCACTGACGGGGAACAGCGAGTTAGCAGCTTTGCAACATATCCCGTCGTCGAGTTAGGTTGCCCACCTGTCTGAAATAGACGGATGAGACTAATTACGAAGCTTAGAACTTTGACGGGAGCAGGACTCGGAAGCAATTTTGCAGGGGACGGTCAAATGTTTGCGGTTTTTGATGACGGACATTCTCGCCAACTGCCTCGTCTCGTATCTGGGCCCTTCAAGTATGCCACCTACGCCTTTGAAAATTTGAAAAAGTCCGCACCATACGCTACACGAGGATTGAAGCAGGCTGTCATTTCACCATCTATGTTGTACCTGCTTTATCCTCTGGAGGGCGAAATAGCGGGATATTCGAGGAGCGCCTTCATGCAGGATCTGGTTCACGAATGCGAGAAGGATATCCGTGGCTGTTTTGAAGCTGGTGCCCAACGGGTCAGTATTGATTTCACCGAGGGCAGATTGGCCCTAAAGAATGATCCATCGAATCCTTGGACCGGCGCTGCGCTACTCGACCGCTTCATTGACCTTATTAACCGGGTCTTGGCGCGTTTTTCGCCCGAGGAGAGAGCCAATATTGGCCTTCATACATGCCCGGGCGGTGATTGTGACAGCGTACACTCTGCCGATGTTCCGTACAATCAACTGCTACCCAGTCTCTTCAAAATAAATGCTGGCTACTTCCTTATTCAGCTTTCGAGCGAGACAGACAGGGAATCCATGTATAGGATAATTGGGGAGTCAATTCGCCAGGATGCTGAAGGTGTAAAGCAGATTGCTTTCATCGGCGTCGTCAGCCCTATAAACCCGAGGATCGAGACACCAGAGGAGATTGCGGATCAGCTGGTCATGGCCTCCCAGTATATTCCTATTGATCAGATGGGTGCTACAGATGACTGTGGCTTCTCGCCTTTCTCCATCGATGTGAAGCCGAAGCATGGAAGCCCAGACTTGGCGAGAGACGTTGCGTTCCAAAAAATAAGTAACAGAGTCCAAGGGACTAAGATGGCCAGTGAACGATTGGGTGTTTAGATGAGTCATTGTTGAAAAGAAGATAATTGTGACAAGGGCTAGGCTTGGAGCAATTACTCAATTCATCTAATAACAGTCTTTGGTATCAACGGTCCTTGGTTTTCCTCAAGGCCTTGAGGGACCGAAGACGTCTATTTATACAAGAAGTCGGTGAGGACCTTCTGCCCTAATCCCGTGACCGTAGCCCTTGTGCAACCTGCGATTTCCGTGTAACACGATGTCCAATGGAGCATCTTTGAATATCTTCAACAAGCCCTGAAACCCGTTCTCAATTATGCCAGTTTTGTCTTGGTCAATCCACCCACTTGTATAATTTATTGTTATCCTTGTCAATTAGAATATTCTCGGCCTTTGCATGGCCCCGAATGATGCCTTCCCGATGACATATATGCAACGATCGCTCAACCTGGTCGACCCAGCGGTTCTTGAGCTCAACCGAGGCTCTCTTAGCTCTTCCCTGACACAGGACTTCATTCTCGTCAATCCAAGTGAACGACATTCCTTCCAGTTCATCGCCGTGGCGGAAAACGCCGTGTAGACGATAAACCAGTGTATCCGGTGGAGGACGAAGGGTTGCCAGAGCGACGTCGACCATTTTCAGCTGCATGAGCTCCTGCTTCCAGTGGTCATGACCAAATGAGATGTTGAATGACTTGGAAATGTAGTCGGTGCGACTGTCCTTGCCACCAACTGCCACTTTTGGGAGGCCCGATGAGGACATTTTCAGGCTGGCCGTAGCATATTTCGACATTCGCTGGGAGATATGACTGCGTTCAACGGTCCAAGTCGGCTAGGACTGCATCATCCACACAGATGCTCCGACTTCCCCAGCCATGATCGTTTGCATCGCGACCATATGGCTCCGGATTCTCTGTAGTAGCAGCTAGGCCGCAAACGAAGTAGATGGGAGAGATATTGTAATAATGCCGTGATGCTTTCATCAGGTCTGGGAATTCTGGATTCGGGGAGGTGAATCGAACAATTCAAGGCTCGAATACCTCCGAAAGCCAGCACTGTCATATGGGTCTTTCTCATAGAAATCGTCCATCTCCACTTCTTGGGACCTCAAAACATCCAGGTACGTCTCTGTAACCGGTGGGGAGTGGCGGAAATTAGACTGGGGGACTTGGCAATAAATTGAGGCTACACCAGTGTTTGTCTGAAAGACTCAATCGCAGTCGTCTTCCCTCCGATGTATCTGCTAAGCAGCAAAATCATACTGCCATCCTTTTTTAAACTTCAGAAGGAAAGAAACAGACATCATCAGCCGTAAGCAGAGGTAGCAGCTAAACATAGCAAACGTCTCTCCCGTAAACGCCTTTGACGGAGAAAGTCAAGGCTGCTGATGGAGCAGCGCAGTGAGGAACCGGTGCGCCTTTTTCAGCGCTGACATGGACATACTTGCCTGAGCGACGCGTGATTGCGGGGTTGAGTGACAGTTACTCACGGGGTTTCATGATTACTGATATGTTATCAAAAGACATAGAGTATATTAAGGTTAGGCTTTTGCGATATCCTACTTGTAATATCACGAAAGATTGTATGGGCCATGGTTAAAGCACTAGTTTGCTGCAACTCCAACAAAGGGGCTGTAGACACTCTCTCTGCCCCAATTTGTGTGATAAAGCTTCAATGAGTGAAGGCTTGAAACTGTGCTCGCATTCAACTAATAATCTGCTTTGATATGAAAGGTCCTTGGCTTCTTCCAGGGGCCTCGGAGCAAGCCCCCCCATCTTTATAGGAAGAAACGGTGAGCCTTGGGGCCTAAAAGCCTGAGGCTTCCACTAGGCCTCGAGCCCTTGTGTAACTATCGTCAGGTTCCGTGCCGCGTTGCTACGCGGATTCCGTGTAACAATTAGAGTAGAGAGATAAGCCACCGGTTTTCACGCGCATGCGGGCCTTTATACATGAGCAAGGGTGCCGACATGCATTATTGACATCACGCTTCGAAGTTCTTGGCCGGCTGAGCCAGTGACAATGGCCCTGGCTATGCGGACGAATCCTTTTACGTCGTGAAGCATAGTACCTTCGGACCTGGCTCCGGTTCGAGACTTTGCCCAGAATTGGCCAAATTTCGTTATCCAAGACGTATGTAGTTCGGTTTGAGCGGATTTTTGTCTCATCACATTGCCCTTAAGGCACATGCATAATTTGACGCATCGCCTTACAGTTATATTTAATACGATTCAATGGAATGGTCTTTCGTATTCAGTATTTCTTCATAGAAAAGAGACACTTGGGCCGAGTCGTCCTCACCCTGCATGAGTATCCAGAAACCTAGTCATGTCTGGTATTTCTCCCGACTTTTAAATGTGCGCCAAGGGTCTGGTTGCCTTATTGGAGTTGCCTATGCAAAGTGATTAGCCGGATATTTCTCCGGCTGTTCCTGTGCTTTGTATCTCTGTGTCTCCCCTGTACTGCGGGTTCGGCGGAATAGGAACCTACATATGTAGACGCAGCCAGCCAAATTGCACCAGACGGCTCTAGGGTCACGGTTCAGCTACCCTCTCTTTCACCGTTTCCTACTTTATGACACCGACCTACGCTATCAAGATTTCCGTACAGAAGAGCGCGCTCCACTCATAAATGCCTCAGTATCAGACTCCCTTCTATGGTAGAGATAGCGGACACCCCTTTTCTCTCTACCCGTATGCGCATTCGTCTATTGTAAAGGTACTGGAGATGTGGAGTGGTTGGGGATCCGGGGATGCCAACGGCCATTGGGTCATCAAAGGTATTCAGCTCACGTGGTTTACTGGGGAACAAAAAGGACTTTACAACCATCCTGTTGATACCGACGTATATTCGAGATATGAGTTTGGAGGCAATGAGATGGCAAATTTTAGTATACGAGCAGGGTGGCGCATTCACAAGTTCGGCTTTCAGACAAGTACTGGAATTCTCTGGGATGCAGGAGGTGACTCCGGTCATCTTTTCTTAGACATTGCAAACGGCTCTATTGTAGGATTTGAGGGAAGCTCGGGCTGGGAACTTGACTATCTCAGAATGCGATTTATTTAGAGGCTAGGCTGGCCTAACAATTCTAGTACGGTGAGTGCCTCATAGTGTGGTAGTAAATGATGATATCACTAATTGACAACCACAGAGCGAGAAAGCTGCATGGGCTGCCATTGGAGACGCTCATTCATGTTGAACATCTTGCCATCCATGGAGCCTTTATCATGTCTCGTGCAATCCTTTACCACTCCAGCCCCTATTATGCCTACCTCTCACAGAGCACGAAGGGGCTCAGACCCGGCGACTAGGGCCGATTGTTGGTGATAGCTGCTACTCGCGAAGACATAAAGAAGTTCTTCCGAGGGTTGCAAAAGTACACCAAGACCGGCAACACAATAATAACCGAGGTGACGCCTATTAATCTCGCCGGGTGGGATTTTAAATCGGCAGGCCAGCTTGACCTGTTAGAGCTTATTCAGAAAATCTACCAAATGGACACATCTTACTACGGCAATATCGAGGAGCTCAACGAGAGTTACGGCAAGATCCAAGTTACCAGACTGGCTGATGCGATCGGGACCAAACATTGGCCGATACTTCCGCTGCATGTTGTTTTTCTTCGTGACCTTCAGATGCACGAGAAGGAGTCAACTTATTGTGCTTCTTTACATGTGCTCATTTGTCTAAGTAGCAAAACATGGGCTATGTCTGGACAATGACCTTGATAGGGGAAGGGGTTGCACAAGTA
Source organism: Metarhizium sp. BCC 4849 (assembly GCA_037953715.1). NCBI lineage: Eukaryota > Fungi > Ascomycota > Sordariomycetes > Hypocreales > Clavicipitaceae > Metarhizium > Metarhizium sp. BCC 4849. The sequence continues at coordinate 117,763 of JBALJW010000014.1, read as the reverse complement.
TGATACGTCGCTTCTTTGCTAAACTATATCTCGTCATTCGGGCTCGCCCACTCTGGTGCCATGGGATGCAGCATGTGTCTGATGCCCTCCAGGTGGCCACTCGTTGGGGGCCGCGCACGACTCATACCAGAGCTGGCATCCATCCCAGACTGACGTAGCTTCTGCATGGCATTTCTTTTTTTTCGTCTTCTTCTGTTAATTCTTGCATTCATCACCTGCATATACGAGCATTGTGTTACCTCCAATGTCGCGAACTGACTCATCATGTCAGCGCCGTCGTGATATCTGACACGAGTTATACAAATCCCGGTCGACTGTTGACATAAGATATGCGAACCCCAGGGTCGAGACAACGACACTTGTTTCACCCACGTGGCTACCATCGCTGCACACCGTAGACCGTCGGTTCTTTTGTCATGCAAAATTTGACCTGTTGCTGTACTTATTGGACTGGCCGAGAAGAACATTTCTGTGATCCAATCATCCGTCAAACAGTGCTGAGCCGATCTGACAACTTTGAGATCAAGCACGAACAATTCTAGACCGATGCAATATGTATGGATTTGCTTGCCATTGTCCAACGCTGGACGGAGTACACGCGCTGGCACCATGATGAAGAATAGCATCCAATGCAGGCTCATGACCTGGTATACACCAATCGATACCGTTATGCTTTTCAATGCTTTTAATCAGTCATTCATCCCATCTGTTGACGCATATTCTGATTACTTTGTCTTCTGACCATATGCCCCAATGTCAAACTCGTGCCTCGGACGTGGACTCTTGTTCTTAGCAAACAATCCGTAGTAACCCAATTCCGCAAACGCCCCAACAACCAAGAAGCCAAATACCACGGCCGGAACAAAAGCCAGGACGCTCCAAACATTTGCATCGCCAACATGTGTCTTTCCCAGCGCGAGGCCCCGATTAGGCGAGAGATTGCCAAAAAAGTAAAATCCCACATTCGACCACCCGTCCATGACAACAACCCAGCCAATTCGCTTGGCGGTCTTTTCAGGAACAGGCAAGTGCACCATCCCGAGTGCCGTCACGATAACCATGAACCCATTTGCCACTGGACCTGTATGACACCGCACCCAACCGGCTTCTGTGCCGGGAACGTTGAACGTGATCAGATGCCCGGGGGATATTTCGATACCGCCCATGATGTGCATGTATAGGCCGAAACCGCCTAGCAGAGCCGTCAGTATCATTAGGGCGCCGTGGCCGATCATGCGCCGTCGGAGGAGTCCTGTGCCATGAGTCCGTCTGTTGCGTTAGGGTTAGGGTTGGTCATCGTGCTCTGCGTGTGGTGGGTGTTATGCCGGTGATGGGAGATGGAGATCAACAGCCAATGGTGGGATGGATAATACTAATAGATGTTGAATTGAAGTCAAGCAACTCGATGCCTCGGCGTGGATATAAGCTGTGAGTTGAGTTGCCTTGGGGAAAAGCATTCGTCCGTGGCTCCGTCTCCGTTGCGCTCTCTTTCAAGTCCGAGGCCGCGGCCCTGGACTATCCCGAATATGCGGAGTATTTGTATCCATACTCGAATTAGACTAGTCGGTAATCAGATAACCGATTGGAGTCTTTATTCAATTAAAGCAAGGCACAATGGCGGTCCATGTTTTGGGAGCTTACGGCAAGGCTATTGCATTGCTGAATTACTCGCGAACAGCAATAAACCCGAGTAATTTAGTACTAAAGCTATTATTACTGAGTTTATAATTTATTCTAGCCAAGTTGTAGCCCAGGTAATATCACAGCAGGAACTCTATCAACTAAATTCCACAGTCCGAGCGCCTGGCGTCTTTCACGCTTATGAACTAGGCATAACGGAGATGATAAACGGCCAGGAAATGCACAAACTCGTTTATAATCAAGGTGTAAAGGCCCGGCAAAGAGCAGGGACATGTATCAAGGAAGGCACATCCAATGGAAAAAGAACCTATCAGCTGAATGTAAATCCGGCAAATTACCGGATCCGGCGTATTACTGTAAAATAACTTCCAAGTGCTGGTACTTGGCCAAGTTGTAACGGCTTGCTATTTGGCGAATAAAGTGTGTTCGTGAAGAGGGGAAGATATTAATGTAAGTGGCTTAAAGCTTAAATTACTGTATTGCACGTAAATAACTGGCAGTAAATACTACAGATTATAGTCTAGAAGTACTTTAACTTTTTACTACTAAAAATAAATTTCTAGAAGCGTAATTTAACTTTTTATTCCCCTCACAGCTTAAGTTAAATTGTCGCGTAGCTGGAACAGCTCATAAAAGAGCAGACGTAGTAAATAGATAAAGTAGATCTAACATTTACTAGATACACGGATTCTATTGACATTACTTAGCCTTGTCCGCTGACAACACTCGCGACACTGCGAGTCGGAATTGACGCTTGCCGTGTTAAGCCCATCTACAATTTGGCCTGTAACACTATTTGCTTGTAAACTGCGTCGGCGCTAGCTCGGGGAGTCTTTGATTATACTAGTGCGTGCTAGTATAGTAACTATCATCCCGTGTATTCGTAAATGTAACGACTTTGTGGCAACTAACTTGCGACCAAATAAATTTACTTTACACACTTCACGGCGATTCGGCACAGTTCGTAGACAGGGTTTAATTGGGCCAAGACAGCTCGAGTACAATACTTGTGTAGTAATTTTTAAAATTTACTAGTAAAAGTAAATTTTATAAAAACAAAAATAATAAAGTTAATTTAATAAAAAAATTCCAGTTATTATATAATACTGAAAAATCTAATAATACTAGAACAAAAAAAATATAAATAGGAGCTATATTCGAGATGTAAAATTATTTACACAGCACTCTCTACAAATTAGTCGACTCTCCTAACAAGATATCAATTAATATTATTATTCACGCTTTGTTCAACGCAACGTCAATATGAAGTACTCTGTGCTCTCCGCTATATCGTTCCTCGCGGTATCCTCTCTGGGTTTCCCAGAATTCTACTGGGGCGTGTCAACGGCCAGCCCTGGTCAAATTATTGTCACGAACAACATGAACAGGCCTGTCCGTCTGGATAAAGTCGCACAAGGGCCATCCGTCGATGGGGCCAAGATAATTCGCGACCAAGAAATCATCCTTAATCAGGGACAAACAGTCGCAGTTTCAGCCACAGAGATATCCGCGGACCTGAAATTCAACGAGGAGCAAGCACACAATCAGGTAGAACTGAGCTATAGCAGTGGCGATCAAGGCACGTATAACTTCGCTATTAAGCCGATTGAAGGCGGTGGGTTCCCCGGAGCCATTGAGGTAATCCCTCTTTCGCCACGCCCTTCTCCTCGGTGCCATCCTTTAGTGTGGTATCCTGGACAAGGAAATACGCCGCAAGCTACATGCCAGGACCGCACTCCGCTCCGCGTCTTCCTCCGTGAAGCCCATCATCCGCCAGAATTTAATAAGTTTGATAAATTTGATGGGTGGTACTAAAGAGTACAAACAAATGGCAATAAACGGTAGCTTAACCTGCCGGCATTTCAAGAACTGCCAGGAATAGTTTTAAAATAGTACTCTTGTGTTAGAGGATAATATTCCATGTATAACTCTTGTTACTTTATAGAGTTTTACTCAAGGTTCTGTATTCTTGGTGGTGGTTGGTTGTCAATATTGGACTGTGTCCAAAAAGTATCGAAGGAGTTTCATATCGGCCACTGTCTTCAGCTACTTTTCTTGGCTGCTTAAACCTACCCTCCTTAGAAATATACCAGATTGTCAGAATTTGTTCGTCCTGTTAAGCACGTGTATGTATGTTAACCCGGTTAACTGGTTGAGGGGCCTCTTGAAGCCTCTTGAACAGTTGGCCCGACGTGGCGGGACATAGAGGCCGTGCAGCTCAATTCTCAGTCCCAAGGATTAACGACCAACTTGGACCCGGTAACTTTACCATCAAACATCAAATCCAGCGCCCGCTGAACAGAACCCAACCCTCCCTCAACCTTAACCGCAGGATTCGGCCATACTTGACCACTCTTCAAAGCTGCCGGCAGGTAGCTTCTCAAATACCAATCACGGAGACCTTTATTTGCTGCCTCCGACACTAGGATATCAGAATATCCCGCCCACTTCTTCTGCACATTGGTGGGGAGCGCGTTGTCCTCCGGAGTAGGACCGGTTGCGAAGAACAGGCCTCCAGTATCTCGAAGCAACTCACCCATAAGCTGGGTCGCCTCTGACGAGCCAATACTATCAAAGACGCCGTCATAAGGCCCATGAGCCAGAATTTCCATAACAAGGTCCTTTCTTGGTTGAGTATGGTCGATAATATGCGCGGCCTTGCGCCGTTCCACAAGCTCTCTGTTTCTCGGCGAAGAAGTCGTCACGACGTGGTACCCAGCATCCGAGGCATACTTCACCGCCAGTCCGCCAACTGCAGATGACCCCCCGTATACAAAGATCCTTTTCCCATTCGGCTCCGAGCGTCCCGCGACGGGCGGCTTGGACAAGCCCATGTGAATTGTCAGGGCGGAGACCACCGTCGCAAGGTTGGCGATGACACCGGAACCAACCTCTAGGGAAGTCTCTGGCTCGAGTCTCACCAGATATTCCTCTAGGCCGATTGCATATTGCTGCCAAGCCCCGGATTTGTTTTCACTTGCTGCTGTGCCCCAGCGAGCAACCGCGACTCGGTCGCCTGGTTGTACGGACGTGACCCCAGGGCCGACGTCGACGACGGTCCCGGCAAATGTGAAGCCGCCGACAAGGGGATAAGTTGATTGGAACAAGTCCAGCCTTGGCTCGAATCAGCAACTGCAGCACATCTGCTCACTTTCAAGTTGCGCAGTCAAACACGTACCTTTGAATCTTGGCATCAATTGGGTTGAAGCTGATGGCTTCATTCCGAACCAATACTTCGCCATGTCCAGGAACCCACACTTCAGTGGCTTCTACCTCGACTGGCGCATGGCGCGTCTTGATGTAGGCGGCTTTGTTCGATGTCATTATGCAGTGAGTGTCAATGGTAAGACTCAGTCACAGACATGTACCGGGTGGTTGTAAGATGCTTAAGAAGCAATTTCATGGGGTCCTCCTGTATTTTATATAGCCTCAAGAGTCGAATGGGCTTTTAACAATATTCGTGCTCAGATGCGGCAATAGCCGGCTGTTCTGCTTCATGGTGCCTGACGTGGCAATCTTGTTACGAATCAACTCAAAGTCGAGCATGCTGTGATACACTGGTGATGCGCGCGAGCGCGCGAGTGCTTACAAATCCATCCTGAGCACTAGACTTGAGAATTAAGGGAAAGCCACATGCATTGACATGCACCAGACATGAAGCTTGCGGAGCAGCGCAAAGTGGCCCAGCGCCTCGCATTGGTTGGAACTCTGATTGCGCCAATTTGCTATCCGTCCCTCCCGAAGTTGGCGATGTAGTTGCACAACATTCAACATTGGGGTCTTTTGAACCAGTTCTCAAGCCCTCCTGCTGAATTGGGCCATGCATTCCGTCTCATCGCTACAATTAAGTGGAAATCAACAACCATGTTCAACGTTTATGCTTTGGAGGCCCCAGGGGAGGGCAAGTTTCTCATCCCGAGGCTCAACTCGAAAAAGTCCAGGTTTGGCTGTAAAAGATGCAAAGATCGCCGGGTCAAGGCAGGTCGCTGACACTCCCAACCCAAAGACTCTAATTATAGCGCAAGTATGGGCTAACTTATCCATGTTTCAACGGTTGAAAGTGTAACGAAGCAAAGCCCAAATGCCAGCACTGCAAACGGCACGGCGCAACTTGCATCTACAATCGGGAGCCCGGGAAACAGCCTTCGGCCTCTATCCCCTCCCTTACCAACAAACGTAGTGGTCTGGTGAAGCAAGTTGATGATGCCACCGAAAGCCGGGAGCGCCGCTTGCTGGAGGTTGGGCTCATGCGCAATTACGTGACCAAGACTGGTCCCTCTATCTGCCCCGACGACCCAACTCAGCCGATTTTCGCGGCAGCAATATTGGAGCTATCCCTGCAGTGTGACGCGCTGCTATACACCGTGTATTCCATCACGGCCCTCCACCAAGCCTGGAGTAGCCGTAGCCAGGAAGACTCTTCCACTGATCTCGACGTGCACCGACGATACCTGTCCCTAGCTCTACGCGAACATCAATCGCTGCTACGCAACATCACCAGTGAAAACATAGACGCCATTTGCTTGACGTCTGCCTTTCTCCGATTCTGTGCGTATGCCATGCTCCAAGTACGCAAGCTGCAGCCGTACACGCCACCCACGCAATGGTTAATGATGGTCAGCACCACGCGTGCATTGTACGAGGAAGCTTGGGGTGTCGCAAAAGACAAGCCCAATAGTATAGCCTACTTGCACCTAAGCAGCTATTCCATCACGCGCGACAACAACAACCTCTGGGAGCAGTGCAAATTCAGCGACTTGCCGTTTGCGCATGTAATGACTCGACAAGCACAAGATGTTGAACTGGAGCCATGGGATGCGGAGACGAAAGATGCATACGAGGAGGCGCTTCGTTTCCTTGGCAGTGTGAAGAGTGTGGTGGATGACGGTGCGGCCAAGTTTCTAGTTCTCAGACACCTTCTCCGCTTCCCGTTAGTCATCCCGACGCGACTACTGGACTTGGTTCTCGACTGCCAGCCCAGATCCTTGGTCGTTCTGGCGCATTATTTTGCTCTGCTTGTGCCATTCGCGCAAAATTGGTATATAGGGTCGGGGCCAAAGCAGGAGGTCCTCGCCATTGCTGACAAGATGTCATCGAGTCCTCGTTGGAGGCGCCTACTAGACTGGCCGCTTCAGATGGTCAATGCTTGAGGTCGGACGCCGTGAACCACTTGAGATGAGGGGATGGTAAGTTGATGTTATGGATAACTAGGAAAGAACATGGCAGGCAATAAAGGGAGCGGGCGGGCCGACGAGCCCGGGCTGAATGCCACTGCTCGTTATAGAGTGCATGAATGTGGACAATTGACACCCGATTTCTTCTATGTAATGAGAATATTAGTGGCTTTTTGTACTTTGAACAAGCTACACCAGTGACTGATGGCTTGCTACTGGAAATACCGGATACTGTCGTGGTTGAGTTATTGGGTTTCACTGGTTATAGCGGTGTCGTGAATTTGTTAAACTCGCAACGTTAGTAAATGCTTCATCGCTGGAGAAAGTTCTTTTCTTCTAGTCAAGATATCTCTACTTTATTTAATTAAAATAAATATTCACAGCTTCCTTCACCATGTCTCTGTAACTCTACCGCATTGACGGGCTAGTACCTACTTGGCTTTCGGTTTCGCGAGTTCAGAATTAGGCTAGCTTCGTTTCCCAGGGTCCACGCCACCAACCCCACATTCGCCCCACCCCCACCATTACTCAATTTAGGTTTCGGTTTCGGGACTTCCACATGTGGCAATTGCACTCGGCCGTGTTAAATCAGCATGAAACAGCGACTGTCAAGTCCCGTATTATTCAAGCAATGAGTTTTTCCCTCGAAAAGATCCGCCAGTATGGCATTACTCAGCTACTCTTCTGACGAGAAACAGTTCAATCCTGCATCTGGAAACTGTTTGTCAGCGAGAAGTGGCGTCACACTTGAAGACTTCGGTAACTCGAGTATGCCCGAGTCCGCGGACTCAAACTATAAAAGGGTTTATAACAATCCTTCCCAAGATGCTCATACCAATCTTTAAGTATTCACATTCCTACTGCTTCAATCATGCTTATTCTTATCCCCGGCGTAACTGGCAACCTGGGCCATCATCTTGCCAAGGCTGCCCTTCATCGTGGCCACAAGGTCCGAGGCATGGGCCGCACCCCCGATAAGTTGGATTCAAACATCCGGCCACAGCTTGAATCCTTTGTCGTGGAAAGACGTGGTGTAGATCCCGGGTACGACGAGGCATGCAAAGACGTCGATGCCATTATTGTCGCCTGGGCGCCTAAAGCCGAGTTGATTGTGGATGCGCAGCTCAAGCTGCTACGTGCCGCCGAGCGAGCGGGTATAAAGCGTTTCCACGCCTCCAGTTGGAACTTGGACTGGGAGCATTTTCCCCTTGGCGAGATCGAGACATACGACAGCATGTTGGTCTTTGCGACCCACGCTCGTTTGACCAGCACCATCCGCCCTACTTACTCCCTGGTGGGCATCCTCGCCAACACTCTCTTCGGTGTGCCGGGCGCAGGTGCCATGGAAGGGGAGAATGCTATCTGGGCCCGAAACACCGACGGCACTCGACTTGTACGCGTTATGGGCGACGGCAACGCCCGCTTGAACTATTGCTCCGAGTCGGACGCGGCGAATTTCAGCGTCGCGCTTATAACAGGCGACTACGGCGAGACTGGTGGGTTTAATCGGTTTTGCAGCGACAGCTTCACGTTTCATGAGCTAGCAGCTGCGTTTGAGAAGGTCCGCGGCGGGAAAGTAGATGTCACTCAAGTCATGGGGCTTGACGAATGCGAGAGGCAGTGGCGTGGAATGCGAGCTGAAAGTTTGAGAAAAGGAGAGTTGCGGCAGAAGTGGCCCGAGTTTATCGGGCTGCAGTATGCATGGTACACGTTTGGCGGATCGAGCGTCTCTGCGTTTGAGCCTGTTGATGCGGCCAAGTGCCCCGATGTGAAGAGGACGAGTATTGTAGACTATATTCGTGAGAACGAGTATGTCTAGAGTCATCGTGTGTAGAGAGTGGCTGAGACGACAGTATAGATACTATGTAAGGGTTACATTAAGCCCGAATTATTTGTTTTAGGTATTTGTACTTTTCTACATGCAGACTTTGTATTATTTTGCTCCTTTACAAGACGTGGACAACCGAATACCCCTTAAAGATATACTCCCCGAACCGCTATGGCATGCCACGGGCCGCAACCCAATGTAAAATCCTCCTTACCCACCCGATATCTGCAAACGTTGTGTAGTAATCGTTCATGGGACATATGATTATAATGTTCTAAAGCGTTGTTACATGGAAAAGGCCCAACAGATCGGGAAGCCCAACAAAATGACCTCACCGACAAAGGAGCTATTGGCTACACACAAATTGAACACGTGCCCGGAAAAGACCCGCGAGTATAGCCGTTTCTTTCATGTATATATAGTGGTTATTATCCCTTTCCTTCCTCTCAGAAAACCAAGGATCTTTGATGCCCTACTCGATTATCTTTAAGTTGAACCTTTCCGTTGGAAGTCCTTGATATCAAGCCCTTGTCACAAGCGTGAAGTAGCAGCAAGGAGGCCACTTTACCCTCGGACTATGCCTGGAATATCTGTTGAACAGGGAAGCGTAAGACGTGCTATATCCATGCAAGTTTTCGGCCTCTGCTATGTCTGCTTGGTAATAGATAATTAACATGGCCTAGGTTGGTAAGACGGTTGGCCATGTGGCTTCCATCACTTTACCTAGAGTATTAAGTAGGACGATTGGTCTGTACTATTTGGGTAGTGCGTAGGTATATTTGCCCTGTTTTCGAAGGACTACGGTGACCGCCTCCTTGAAATGTTAGGAGCATTATCCTGGTTAGAGACAGTTATTGAACAATTTGTCGAGGCTGGGGAGAAGGATTGATGATACCATCGGCACCAGGGAATTTGTTTGGGGCAGCCCTGCGGACTGCCTTCTTGGTCTCTGGCAACGTGATGCCGATTACTGATATCCGAGAGACCGGCTTGACACGGAGGGTAGAAAAGGCCTGGCCGTAGAAATTCTGCCTTTTCTCCTGGGCGATAAACAAATGTTCTATGGCGTTTGGCGGGTGCTGGAGTGCAGGCGTGCGGTACATCCTGTCTATTGACATATCAATGCTGGTATTCTTGGCCCACTTGACCGGTTTCCATAGCCCAGTTTCCGCTAATGATGCCTCTTCTACGCTTTAGTGGTGGGTGCTACGTAGCAATTTCTGAATAGTTGTGCCGATTTTTTTTATTGCGTGCTTGTCGATACGCTTCATAGTCGTCGTCCTGCCTTGTATATAGCCACCGTCGGTGCAACTGCCGGACTTTCGTACAGATATCTTTGCATTCTTGGTCGAATGCTAGTATTCAGAGGGGACATGGGTTGGATGCAGTTAAAGTAATTGATATATACATGCGGACTGCTTGACTCACGTTTGGTCATGGTGCAGTTTGCATGACTGACAGTCGGCATTAGGCAATTACGAGTCAAAGGCCCAGGCTGTGACAAGGGCCAAAGGCTTGGAGAAACATGACTCAATTCATCTAATAACTGTCTTTGGTATCAAAGGTCCTTGGTTTTCCTCAAAGTCTCGTTGACTAAAGGGGTCTTTAAATACAAAAATTCGGTGATGGACTTTGCCCTAGTCTCGTGACTGTAGCCCTCGTGTAACTTTTAACATTGGGCTATTTCCGTGTAACACCAGCAATTCAATCAACTTTTGAAGATGCCCCCACGCCACTTTGGTACTGCAACAAGCACCAGTTGACTAATAGTCAGAGAAACAATGAGTCAATGGTGTACTCCAGTGAAAAATTGGCCTGTGTGGAACGCCCTGGAGTCGGATCTAATAAGGATGTGCACCTTATTTTTACGATCTTGGTAATAATAACGTGAGTAGAGAGAAATTTCAACAATTAATAATCGGGGCACTTATCTAAACACTTATTTATATTATACGCTTATTTTGCTCTAGTATCTAGCCACCCCCGGGTTATAACCCAGAAGAACTATACAGTAATATAGTAGAACAATAAAATTACAAACTTTTTGATTATGAGAAGACCTTTACTCCGACAGCTGCCTCCTTCCAGGTTCACACCGCTTGTGCAAACATCATTCTCTCACTGTCCCTGTCGAACACGGTATATACCGCCGACATGAAGGGGTAGCCCATGACGTTGACAGCATTATCTTGGCCAGCTGAGGCGATGGCGAGCGCGCAACCGCCAGTCTGCGAAGTCTTTGAAATCTCTTTGGAAATAACAGTTCTGGCCAGCGGCACGCTAAGCATGGTTCGTCCCTGGTTAAACCCAAAGACTAAGCTGTTATCGCCCGATGCCAGCTGGCAATTCACCAGTCCCAAGCCGTCCTTCTCCGAGAACGTGGTGCCTAGGGCTCTGGCTAGGTTTTCCATGGAAGCACTGGGTATCACAATAAAGGAAGAGCCAGTGTTCATCGAGGTGAATCCTTCACTTTGGCCCAGTCCCAGATCTATCGACGTTGATTGACGGTTTCGCAGGCGACCATTGCGCTGCCCACCACGCGCACTACTCATAGATAGTTGGACAGAGCTCAGTCGGACGACAAAGCCGGAAATCTTTCCAGAGTTGTCTCGCTCAATGGGGACCGTCTGGAGCTGGCCCGTAAACTTGGTTCTGTCGATTCCTCCAAAGACAACAGACCCATTGGCGAAGGCTGCACGAACACCCGTTAGCTACAACCACTTGATGACCGGGGCTACATCTGCATATGCCGCTTAATGGTGGTTAGGGGCAACTCGGGGATTCACTCACGTGTAGGGTTGAACCAAACGCTAAACAAGTTTGCATTGATCAAGCCCACGTCCTTCATCTTCTGAGGCAGATTCGCATATTTGGCGTTGTCGACCGTCTGCTCAGCGTCCACGGGCCCGACGCCGAAAACGGGATATTGGGCCGAATTTTGCGACACGCTCCCATTGACTGCTAGGCCAACCTGCGCGGCCTTAATCTTGGCATCTCCCACGCTCACGGACGTGCTGATGTATGGCCCGTTGTACGCGTCGCCATTTTGAAACCCAGCCGCGAAGCCCGAATTCGGCACCCTCCTGACATCGCTGTCTTTGGAGGGTTCGTAGTCTCCCAGGGCAACATTTGATCCTTGGCACTGCTGCTTTGCGAGTCTGCACACCGCGCTGCCCGCTCTGGGGATAATCAGATCTGAGGAACTAGTGTCCAAGACGCCCGTGATGACTTGGGATGGGGTGCCGAAACCCATGGAAATCAGTGGCTGGAACGGTATGCCCACCTCGCGGTTTTCAGAGTGCAGAACGTCGACAACCACTACCTTTTGTTCTGGCTTTGAAGTTGGCTGTATCACTGGATTTGGAGTCGAGGTTGTAGCTGAGGTTGTAGTGGATGTCGTAGTGGAGGTGGTTGTTGAACTTGTTGTTGAACTTGTTGTTGAAGTCGTAGTTGATGTCGATGTAGAGGTAGTCTCTGGCTCTAGAGTCAGTGTTGTAATTGGCTTTAGGGTAAAAATTGGCTCCGGCGTCAGAGTTTGCGTTGTGGTTGACTTGAGAGGTGATTCTGTCTCTGGCTCTAGAGGCAGGGTTGTAATTGGCTTTAGGGTAAAGACCGGCTCCGGCGTCAGAATTTGCGTTGTGGTCGACTTAAAGGGTGATTCTGGCTCCGGCTCTGGTAGGAAAGTTGGTTTCGGCTGGGGTTTTGAGATTGTAGTTGGCGTCAAGGTGAATACTGGCTCCAGCTCCGGCTCCGGCTTGGGGGGCAGTAAAGTTGGCGCTGGTACCGCCGGTTCTGGATTCGGCGTGAATGGCTGTCCAGGATATGGCTGATTTGGAACTGATTCCTCAGGAAGCGGTTTCACGGGAAATGGCTCCGCGGGGGCGGGCTTCTTTGGGGGGTTTTCCTCTGAGGGTGTTCCCACGAGAAACGGGTTCACAGAAAACGGATCCGCAGGAGGCGGGCTATTTGAGGGCCGTTCATCTGGACGTGTCTCTACGGGAATAGGCTGTGGTTGAAACGGTTCTGGTTGAAACGGCTCCGGTAGAAATGGCTGATTTGGAGATGATTGATCTGGACGTGGGGGCGACTGGCTTGGGGGCGACTGATCAGGAATAAATGACCCAGGAAATGACAGCCCAGCAGGCGACTGGTCAGGGGATGACGGCCCGGAGAATGATGATGGCCCGGAGAAGGATGATGGCCCAGGAGAAAATGGCCCAGGAGACAGCTGCTCTGAGAATGGCTCATCATACTGTCTTGGACCCAACCCCAGCCCGAGAGCCGAGTCTAGACTTGGAATCGTCCTTGGACCTGGACGTATAGTTGCAGATGCCACATATTGGGCGAGGAGGATGGGGGTAATTGACTGATAGCGCATTGTATCGGTTGGCACTTGGGTTTGCCTGCAAGTCCAAGGTTCAGAGTATTGAGTCTTGTCGCAAGTGCAGCGTTTATATAATAAGTTGTAGCCTTGGATTCCATCGGAGTATATACATCTATCGCTTATCCGTCGAGGCCACGAGTCAGCGCAACAACGCGCCCAAGCTAGCGACAACGGAGCCGTTGGCCCAACCTCAGCTCACATTCTTCCGCATGGACTTCTCGAAAAGTTTTTAATAGGGTAAATTGTATGTATATACGAAAGATAAAACAAGATCCCTGTCGCCAAATGTTTCTTCAACGGAGAATTGAGAGACCCACGCGGGGTACGGCGTTGGGTCGGAAATGGAACTTGACGGCAGATAGGTTTTCGGAACATGCCTACCCCGGTTAGACTTTGTGAACGGGTGTTTCGTTTGAGGACTGACTCGTGATGCTCGAGCGCTGTGGTCATTGTGGCATGCCTCGCTAAAAGACGCGATACCGTTCAAATGGCGATGGGAGTGCCTGATGGGGATGGAATGTAGTTCCGAAATTCCGTCAAGTCCTTTTAAGTTCTGACGTCTGTATTTTGATGCTTCGCTAAGTGGTGTTGATAATTGCGTAGTCCGTCTAGTAGCTTATACCAAGACAAAACTCGGTAACCCAAACCCGCCGCATCATGTCAGTTGAAAAAACCTCTCATATACACTCAATACTACGGAATTGCTCACTTCTAGTCCCCAACGACCTCTCACCCCGTGACTATTCAGATCTCGGGATACACTTTACACATTTTGTTTACCCGGAACATTTGCAAACCCGGAGTGCCAAGACTGTCTGAAACATGAACACGAACGGTCAGATCTCACGGTATTTTAAGTGCTTGGCAGGGAGCTATGGGCTCTTCCACAAGATTGCCAATCACATTGGCCTCCGTGCGTGGATTGTTACCACATTCAGCAATTACTATTTGCCATTCGGCCCGGCCGACCGTTGGAAATTGAAGAGCCGGGCTCCCCACCACACGCCGTCTCAGGTTTCTAGAACCGTGTCCGTGCGTGTTATGCTTCACAGAACCCGTGGATAGGGTTGCAGAGAGTAAAATCGTGATTAGACCTGATGAACTGTTTGGACTGCTCATGTCTGACCCCACCTATCAACCTTTTTCCAAGCACAATCTACACGTGGTGTGGTGGAGTTCATCCTCCAAGGTTTGGCTTGTTGAGTGCCCTTTCGAGGCTGGTTTCTAGATGGTCTGCATATAATGTGGGTGTACGTCACCCGGTAGTTGTGACTTTAGCAAATAATGTACTCTTTACGTCATCAGGCAGTTTCAACTGGTTTTGACAATCGTCACCATCCTGCGAGGTCGGCAGTGCCATCCTATGGCGTTGTTGTTGGGCGCACGAAGCGGGGAATGTGTATTCTCATTCTAGGGTAGGTATCCTATCTTGACCAATTCAAAAAGAATCGTTGTATGAAAGACGAGAGCACACAATAGCCAAGATTTGTAGCAAGCCTTTTTTCATCCGGATCCATGTTGTTACAATCTGGGTTTACCTAAGCTGGAGGCCGGGTTAACCACGTAGGCGACCCCGTGGCGGACCAAGACACGTCGAGGAAAATAGTCAGCACAGCGTGCATCAGTAAGAGAATAGACAAGAGGTTTACCGGAACTTGATAATAGTGAGTTAGGAGACGAGTGCAAGCTATGCAGAATTTCTCTCTAGATAGCATACTAGTCCTTGTCTTTCAACACCATCATGTCAACGATTCGAAGTTCACTTTTTTGCTTTTGATTTGATCATTGGTCGATATTTGCAACGCATCACTGACGTAACTCCCAGCTAATCAAGTCTTAATTTTTATTCAAACATAAAGCCTGACCTTATGCATTACGCGGGAGCGGCGTATTTGCCCATGTCTTAAGAACATGTGCAGAAAGCATACGCGTAAAGGCTCGCATCCTGCAGCTGTTATTGAAGACGTGTATACTTATTCACTAACCCTCTGTTGGCTGTCTTGAACAAAATTATAGCCAGCGGCGAATACTATTCGACATAAATACCCGCACAACATTCCAACTCTCCTCAAGTTAAGGAAGAATCGTTGTTTAATCGAAACGCAGTGACATCATCGCCAATTGTTTGTTTTCTGTTTCCTTTCACCAACAGGACCTGTCAGAATTGGAGTCGACAATGCCTGGCGATTGACGCACCGTGTTTTCATCACAAAGTTTATTTGAGTTGAAAGTCTGTCCCGCACTTGTTTTGACAAGGCCAGGGCTATTCTCAAGACGATCCGGTACTTGATTGACCGAAATGCCGATAAGCACCTGACTTTAGCTCCTTACCTTTAATGAAACTCTCTTGGCATCATACCAGCTGCTGCTATTGGGAGTGGATTCACCAGCGTTGGAATCGTTTCGACAAACCAGCACCTAGCTTTGGTTGGAATGCTATTATTCCGTCACTGGACGTTGAAGGGAATGATCGACTCGCCTTTCCCGTAATATATGCTTCAATTTAACGTAACAAGCCGATTGCTATCCAGTCACCAGAATTGCATTGTCAAATAAAACGAGGGGTCCCTAATTTTCCACACACTAGTCTTGTGAGTCTTCGCATTTATCCTCCGCGCCTAGCATGGAATGCGAATTCCCTCCCGTGATATTGCTTAGTTACCATCCAGCCTCTAATCTTATCTGATAGCGTCGACCTAGCTAGTTGAGCTGCTCTGGTTGGCGTGCGTTACATTGAGCCATTCTTGATGCAGGCCATTATATATGTCTTTCACGTCCTGCATCTTTTTTTCCAGCATGCTTTTTGCCGTTGCATTGTCTAATTTTTCTATCATGGCTGCAATTGACCTCCCGCTAAAGTAATTATTATCTCGGTTGTAGAGTGCGCGATGCCGTACTTGGTCTTGCGTTTCGTGTCCCTGAACCCGGAACACCTGTTCGAGGATGTCAATGTCTCCCCCGAAACCAAACAGGTCGCGGGATTCCTCATGAGTAAAGAGGTAATAGAACTCGTGGAAGCCGGCCCATGCAATTGCGCTTAAACACAGACTGCACGGCTCGTGAGTCGCGAGGAATATCGTATCGTTGCCTGGATTCGGCCGGCAAGCTCGGTCGGGAAATGTAACGGTGAAGTATTGCTGAATACAATTCAGTTCCCCGTGCAGCAGTGGCGAGACGGTCCCGTTGTTCGTGGATACGGTGAGCGGCCGGAGGTTGGAGCGAGAGAGGATGGCCGCCCCGAAAAGCGGGTTGCCCAGCAAAATGGCTTCATGTGTTATGGGTACTATGGACGTCTGGATAACTTGAAGAAGAGTGAGGAGAAGATTGACTGGGTCTGGCATTGTGACAGGAAAAGAAGGTTAACATCTATACCTAGACTGACTCGGTACGGCAAACACAACTGAACAGATCTTGCACCGCAACGAGGTGGACGTTCAAAGCAGCTATATGATTATCGAAATGCGGCATTAAAAATCCCCATGCCTTCAAATGTTGGGTATGATCGGGCGGTACAAATAAATACCCCGGTCAGGGGCGTCAGTTGCAGTGAAATGTCAACTGGTAGTACAGCGCTGTCCGAAAAGGCATTTAGGGGGGGCAACTGACGAATTTGAATCAAGTGACAAAAAAATGACATCGACTAGCCAATTATACCAAGTAAGCCCTGCCATCGACTCATGCCCCAACCATTAGGGAGATTGCCTTGGTCCAGCTTTGGTCAATCACGAGACTCCCTGTATCACAGAGTCGATTGACGCTTTGACATGAGGGAGACCAACGCCCAGGAGGTGGTTACATTGGCCCGGCTAGTGCCCTTGTAAACTCTACATATGTAGGTTTTTACAGTGGGAAGTCTAAGTATTTGCTCACGTCCTTGTCCTGGGCTAGGCTAATTAGTAATGTCTAACCCTTCCCAACTCCAATAACCCTGACCCTAGGTAGAACCACCCTTACCTCATGATGCCCTCGTACAAGGTCGGTGTTGGGAACACAAACCCGCAGCTGTGTTGCCTCGGAAATCCACGACTCACGGCTCTTCCAGCTCACCACAGACATACTCTCTCTAAACTCCGAGTACTAAAAAAAACACGTTTAGGCATATCCGTCGCTGTTGTCTCCTCTCTAGCCTCCTGTCTCAGAGAGTCGACCCATACATATCTAATGCACCCACAAAGCTGCCGGATGCCTGTCAGAGCAATGGCCAAGATTCAGACACAAGTATGCTAGAATCCGAGCTCAACATTCTCATACCACTTCCTAAGCCGGCATACAAGTGCTATTGGATCTGTGAATACCGGCGGTGGATTCAACGCAAACGAATCTTTGGCTGTCTGTTCCGACGCCGCGCGAAATCCGGGAACCAGAGCTCAGTCTCACATCTGGCCTATTTGGTAGGGATCGTCGCAATTCCCACGCTTGGGGCTACGCGAGGCTGATGGTGGCGCAGCTTGAAAGCCACGAGCTAGGTGGGAAGGGTTTGGCTGAAGACGAATTCGCATACGCGGACAAGATGATTCGTGGCGATCTGTCAAACTATTCGCTTGGCATAATCGAAGCCAAGTCATCTTAAGAGTTGTGGAGGAGCAAGGCTTTACTGATGAGACACGAGCGGCTTTGCTAGTAAAAGAGCTTCTCGATTTTTGGCATCGCAAACCACCAACAGTGGGAGTAAAAAGAAAATAGCGCCAGCTTCAACTGTCGCCGAGAGGGTTACCTATCGGAGACACGAAGTAGCCGAGGATGGGAATCTTCTGGACGGCCATGCGAACGCTGAGTTGGTTTATGAGGCTTTACTGGAATGCACACTCGCCTTAGATCGTCTAGAGTACCGTAAAGCGCGCAATGGTAGGGAGCAATCTCGTTTGCTGGCTTGGCTAACTACGTTGCAAGTTCTCGATCATATGCGCGCAGGGAGGTGGGAGGATATGGAGAGGCCGTCCGCGGGTCAAGCTGCTATGAAATCAATAGTTGAGAGTTTTCAGACTCAATCATTTTTACAAAGCATAAAGAATGCGCCGGAAAATTAAACTACTTGAGAAGATTAAAGCTAAACGCCGGTCCTGAAGCATCATGCCAGAGTGGTTATCGGAACCACTAAGCACGGGGCAAAATGATGCAGCTCAGCAGAATATCCCCGATATCCAGCTTGTGAGCGCGCCCTCTTGGCTACCTTCTCTCAGTGTGGCCTGACATCTTGCCGGTATCGTAGATGCCTCACTCCAGAAGAAAGGGGTCTCAATGAAGGAGTTAATTGCTATTCTGACATACATACGTAGTCTGCGGACTTCGGCGGGCACCTTGGCTGAACTTCTTGAATATGGGCCATTACCCATTACTCTGTAGAAAAGCAACATTGAATCTATTGGACCCGGTGTAGCAGAGGGGCCAGGAGCTGGCTGTGTTGCGATCGCCGTGGCCGTTATTGGAAGATCTACATGCAGTCGGGTGACATGCTTGATCAAGTAGGTTGTACAGCCTTGCTTGGTCATGTTTTTTCGACCTCTGCCGGGCTGTGTCCCTGCATCCCAACCGCCCCAACCGGCGATATCGATGATGGACACCGATTGCGCTTTTACAAGGGGGGAACGGCGATACGGGACTATCGATAGATTGCTATATATAGATGCAACTATAGTACGTACACCGGACACTGATAAAATAACACGCGAGAACTATCAAACGAGTCTTTATTAATGTGGAAAAAGATGTGAAGTAACTAGCTGACACATTTTATATGCACTTAATCTGTTATCTGTATCGTACGTGATGGATTTAAGTTTTATTCTACCCCTGCGTTTCCATCTTCTCCCGCAGCGATTCCGCCAGGCGCCGAGTCTCCTGCGAGAATCGCTCATCCGAGCTGAAGAATGACAGCTGTTCCTTGAAAAGGTTCCATTTATCCATGCTCCATACTTGGCGCATCCCATCTCCTACTACAGTACTCCTGCATTGGTTGTATACCCACTGACGAGGCTGGTCTGGCTCAAGCCATTGCGCTGCGGCAATGAGATCAGCCTCGATTCTGTTTGGCCCACCCTGGGGGCGCTTATCCAGGTCAGGATACGCGTAATGGGTAGGCAGAATGTATTCCAGGGCGCTAGCAATGCTGCAGTCGATCAAATCGAGAGACGTGAGTCGTGAGATGAAGCCCTGAAGGTTCTTCCAGCGTAGTTGGAACTCGCTCCCCGGCGTTTCGACTTCGGAAAATGGGTAGGCGAGTTCTACAAGAAGTGAATATCACTAGTTAGTAATAAAGACCAAGTGGGTTATGGGAAACAGCATGGCGTACCCTCAGCTTCACGCTGGAACTTTTGAGCCAAGTACTCGGCTGATGCGGTGCCAAATGGCCATAGGGCGAGCATTCTTTCGAAAGAGGGCTCGTTTGATTCTTCATCATAGCTGAGATCTGGTACGTGGTGCTTTGGCATTGCCTTTAGGGCCTGGAAAAGCCCGACGAGGGCGTCCTGCACAGGGTGGCCCGGGGGATATGCCGAGCAAACCCTGGCTATAGCTCCGACAATCATGGAGATTTGCCGGGATGGATTTGGCCCTACAAGGTATATGCTGTCCTTTTCTTCATCCGTAAGGCTGAATGGAGGTTCGCGCCGCTTGAGCTCGTTGTATCTCCTGTTCGTTTCTCCAACCACCCAGTCGTCAATTCTCGCCGCGGCCTGCACCGGGCTTGCCTTCTGGGTGAGAAGAGAATTGATAATTTGCTTATAGGACAGATCCTCGGCGTTGTCGTCCTCGTCAAAAAGGCGGGGGTCGAGAGTGGCAACATTATCGGCAGCCATTCTGATTCCTTCTGCCTCGCGAGCTGGTGTCAATGCTACGTTGTCAGGTCGCCCGTCGTCGGCGGTAAGAAAGAGAGGAAGAGAAATGGTCGATCTGCCAAAATGGTTCAATTTGTGCTGCTGGAATTGTGTGCAATCTGTTGGCAATGACTTGAGTCTTTGTAAAGTTTGTATGGGGTAAAAGAAATGCCGCAGGACAAAATTTGCTGGTTGGTGCGATCCGCCTTGACTGGCGACTTAAGCTGTCAATATGATGCTAGGAATGCAAGTATCAAAAATGTCAACGTGTCAAGTTCAATTCCCCAATGATGAAGAGTAAATACCGTGCTGCCCACGAATAGGAGTTCGCTCCGCATGGGCCGACGGATTTTTTTTCTCGATGCAGGTGAAATGTCCGCGACTCCCTGGATCGTGGATGATTTCTTCGTTGCTGGTTTGCTTCGCCTCTACAATAGTACCTGACACCCTCGTACTGATGCGTCGCGAAGGTTGCGCTTCGTGTTATCGAGGCGGAGTCGTCCCGTATTAACACTGGCAAAACAAGACAAGAGGTCTTGCCCGAGCTCAGCTGAGACCAGGATTGTGCTATATCGGATGGGGCAATAAGAATCGTACAAACTAGATCGATGTTCAAAAGGAGAAATAACGGTGATTTATTGTTCGGACGTAGGCCGAAATCTTCACGAGGGACCACTCCGGTAAGGCCGAACCCATATATAGCAGGCCAGAAAGTTTACCAGACACCAGTTCGATTGGTGGATCTTGCCCTACGACGTATCGAACTTTATCCCATAACGCTATAGTTGCAATGCCTCCTGTATAATACGATTCTATCGATTCTTAAATGCCGATGTGGAGCAGGCACATCACAACTTCCGGGCGTATTATCGTAAGATGCAAAAGATAAGACATGTTGAGAAGAAGACCTTTGTAAGTCAAATAGGTTTTCAACGTATATTTAAACACTCGTAGTCCGGACAAGTTTGACAGCTTGCCATAACCTGCATCATCAACATTCTTCCTACTGACATCCATATACTCAACACAATGAAGTTTCTTGCTGCTCTTTTGGCTGCCGCAGCCCTGAATGCTCCTGCCCTCGCCGGCCCTGTCACCCGGGCTGATGTACGTTGTGGTGTTACGATTATCGATTCCTAGATGTATTCCAGTCAAAGCTGACACAAGTATCTTTAGACGGTTATTTGCGAGCCTCACCAGGACACTGAGACTGGCAAAATCAAGAAATTTAAAGTTGACGTCGGCGTAGCCGAGGATCAAGCCAAGAAGGCTGGCCTTATAACTGGCAAAAGCGGTGATCCGCACAGATACATGAACGGGGATAAGATCAATTTTGGTATTCATAACTGCGACAAGGAAGGGGCCATTCTTTGGGAGTATCCCATTTACTGGGTTGGCAAGAAAGCAGAGTGGATGAAGGATGAGAAAACCGACAGGCAGCCTGGCGGCCCTACTCCTATTCGTGTCGTGTATGCGAACAACAATGGCAACATCGTGTACTGCGGCGTTATGACTCATGCCGTTGTGAAGAGCAACAATCAGGGAGAGAAGTTCTTCCTGAAGTGCACCTAATTTCAGGTTCAGAAGAGACTTGACTAGGATCCGTTGCAAGCGAGACATGCCTGGTTTACAAGACTCTGGTAGTACTATCGCTCTACAATTATCAATGTCTCTTATTATTCTCTCAAGTAACAAGTTCCGAGCCGTTCAGTGAATGAATAGAGAATGCTTCTGCAGAAGCTTATAGGCCGGTTTGTGGGAATTGCTCAGATGATGGCGATGGTGCCTGAGAACTCCCGACAAGAGCAATCTAGAAGTAATGTCAGACTTGGCGGTCCTTCTTGCAGTGCAATGTGCCCGGCCATTTGACAAGCCAGAGTACACCAATCACAGGCCTTCTGTAATCTTACTCAGGATGAGGCTATTGGCTAGGCCAACCACGGGCTTTAAAACATATACCATTAAATTCCACACAGGGTCGTATATCCAACTGCCTATTTGAGGGTAGATGCCTATACAGGGTGCATGTGCGCTCCAGGGATAGGGTGTCATCTTTGTCAGCCCCGTTGGCGTGAAAGTGTAGCCTTTTCCAGCTTCCTGTTGTAATTTTATCTGGATTATGGGTTGTAGTGCCAAGAAATCGAGCAACAAGATAAAGACAGACATTTTCAAGGATTCGGGCCAATTACTGGCTGTGTCCTCTCTGCTTGTCACATTGTTGTCGTTTATTGCGAACAAGTCCATCCCTTTAGAGAAGTGGCTGCAATGGTGCATTTTTCTACAATTGAGGCTAATAGGCATCTTCTGCTGATTGACATTTATTATCATTATTTAGAAACAGCGGGAATAAAATTATCAAAAGTTTAATCACAAGGATATGGTGGGATTTACACCTTGATGGCATGGTAGGGTTAGGGTTTTGTCAAGATGAACTCGTTGACATATCAACACCGCATTGCGGTTTATTTGTCGGCTGACAAGGTGGAGCGCGATTTGAGGCTGCAGTAGTAGTTTTAGTGGATGAATCTGTCAAAGGGGCATCGAATGTCAAATTATTACTGTCAAAGACAATGGTCAGACGTGGCCGACACACGATTGGTCATCTGGATCCATTTTGATTCGGGGACGGAACAACACTCCAAGCCGCCGCACTGTCCGAACGGCATCTGCGCACAACATTGAACCCCAGACGCCTCGACTCCTCCCGTTTGCCACTAACCCGGTTGGCTACAGGATGACAAGCGCAAAGAGGGGGCGCCGAAGACGACATCCAGACAAAGGGGGCGATCCGAAGCCAAGCCAGCCGAGGCATGGTCTCATGTGGAGAATGTCCTTCTCGATGGGCCGGAGCTGGGCCAACTGTGTGTGCGGTCGAGGCTAGCATCATGGTCTGCCAGCTCGCATTCTGAATAAAGACCAATTCGCCTCGCAGCCAAAACGCCCCCTTCTGTGCAACCACACGCGTGTAACCGGCCAAGCATCATCACGGTCCACAATGTCGTACAGCTCCGAGGCTCAGGTCGACGAGGTATGCTCCCTCCTGTCGCTCTCCTTGCCATCGTGCCCACCATCTAACGTGTTGCACAGGCCTTCAACACCGTCTCCAATACCTTCAAGTCCAACGCCACCAAACCACTCGAATGGCGCATCAGGCAGCTCCGCAAGACGTGGTGGATGCTCGAAGACAACCGTGAGCGCATCGTCACGGCCCTCAACCAAGATCTCAACAAGCACCGTCAAGAAACCCTCCCCGTCGACGTCGCTGGCATCCAGAACGCCTGCCTCGAAGCCCTCGCCAACATCAAAGAATGGACCAAGGATGAGAAGCCCAGACGAACCGACCCCTTCAACTTGTTGGGCGGAGCGCGCATCCGCAAGGAACCCAAGGGCGTAACTCTCATCATTTCAGCCTGGAACTACCCCTTCATGGAGCTCTTTGAGCCCATGCTCTCCGCCATTGCCGCCGGTTGCACCACTATCCTCAAGCCCAGCGAGTTGGCGCCCGCGTCCGAGAGGCTGATTGCCGAGATTGTGCCCAAGTACCTCGACCAGAGCGCCATTCGAGTCGTCACCGCGGGGCCGAAGCAAATGAATTATCTGCTGGAGCGCAAGTGGGATCACATCTTCTTCACCGGCTCGACCGCCGTGGGCAAGATCATTTATGCCAAGGCCGCGCCGAATTTGACGACGGTGACGCTGGAGTTGGGCGGCCGGGGACCGGCCATTGTGACGCCTTCAGCAGATATCGATTTGGCCGCCAAGAGAATTGCAAATGCGAAATTCATGAATGCCGGACAGGTACGGTGTGACCGTCCAGAACGTGACAAGGAGCATATTGCTAATAGTGTGTAGATCTGCGTCGGCGTCAACCATGTCTTTGTCGATCCGTCCATCAAGCAAAAGTTCATCGCCGCCCTGAGCAAGTACTTTGACGAATACCGCTCTGGCCAGTCCCGGCAGCCAGCCTATGCCACGCGCATCGTCAACGAGCGCCACTACAAGCGTCTCGACAACCTTCTCGAAAAGACGCAGGGCAAAATCGTCTACGGCGGCGACCGCAACCCCGAGACCCGCTTCTTCGCACCCACCATTGTCGACGGCGTCACCACCGACGACTCACTCCTCTCCGAGGAGCTCTTTGGCCCCATCCTGCCCATCCTGGACGCTACCCTCGAGCAGGCCATCAACTATACCGTCCAGCATGACCACCCCCTCGCCCTGTACGGCTTCACCTCCTCACAAGCCGACAAGGACAAGATCCTGCGTCTGACAAACTCGGGCGGCGTGTGCTTCAACGACGCCATCCTGCACATGCTCGTCAAGGATGCTCCCTTTGGCGGCGTCGGGGCGTCTGGCATGGGCGCGTACCATGGTCCCTTTGGTTTCAAGGAGTTTACGCACCTGCGAACCGTGGTCAATGTTCCCGCGTGGATGGAGTTGCTTCTCAAGGTCCGATACGCGCCCTATACCGACAAGAAGGCCGCTGCCATGGTGCGATCTACGGGCGCCAAGACCAGTGTGCCGTTTGACAGAAACGGCAACGACGTGACTAGCCTGGCGGGATTGTTGACAAAGTCTGCCATCGCGGTGCTGTTCTTTGCGCTGTTGAAGTGGAAGGGCTGGTCGGTGACGGATTTGATTGCGAGCGTCAAGGGGAAATAGGCTAATAATGCATCCGTGTGCATAGATGGCATTGGGACACTGAGGGGGGTAAAGACGAACTAAAGTGAATGGGACATGGGATGGGGATGTATTAATATGCTCTTGACACTGGCTGATCTTGCTTGAAGACTGCACTCTCAATACTATAAACACCTTTCGGCTAGTAAACTATACGTGAATATACCATGTCACCAACCTAAAATTGTGCGCTCGAATCCACGACACCAGAGGGTAGCAAGGCGTGGCGTGTTTGGCCATCCCGACTGCAATAACCGAGTTCAATACTGCACTGCTGGACCCAGAGACGTCGTGGGACCTTTGAATGGACAACTGCGGGGGTTGGACAAAGCAAATCTGAGCAAGTCAAGCTCTTTCAAGCCTCGCCAAGTCGTTGAGATCCAGAGAGCCGAGAAAAAAGCAAATAATTGAAAAGAACATTAAACCTTCATGCCGCCCTGATCTGCCCACGACCCTTCCCAAGCCTTGTCTCGCATATAGGCTTATGCTAACAGTGAGCATTGAGGGGTGGCGATGGAATAGAGTTAAATTTGTCTCTCACGGATGGAACATTGCATTGCCTACGGAATAGAACTTGGAGCAGACACTTGCTCCGAGTTCAAGGGCATCGCCACGAATCAGGGCAAGCTTGAGGTCAATTCCAAGAGGGGCACTGAAATGTGATGGTTTCGGCTTGTTGAGTAAAATGATCGTATCATATTCTTCAATTGATAGTGGTTTTCAACTTCATGTTTCTCTTTGCCTGTGTCCTATTCACTCGACACGTCCGCGTAGCCACCAGGACACATTATATTCCAGTTGCAGATATAGACCAAGAGCCAAGCACTACGCTTATCCGCCTGTAGCCTATTGTGTCATTCAAATAGCGGCCTTCATGGACGTCGTCTATGCAGTCATCGTCCAAGGCAGTTGCAATTTTTTCCCACGGGGTGAGGTGAGCCGGCAAAGTTCTTGGTTAGCAAGCTATGATGAAGAGAAAAATCGCACAAACTGTCATGAATTAAGAAATACCTCCAGCTCTATGAGCCTCACTATTACCAGTTTCCCAAGGATGTGCGAGTATTGAGGGACCAGGGATACGGACCAGCAGAAAGGGACGTGCTGGACGTCTACGTTCCACCTGGTCCAGGGCGTTCTGAAGACAAACCCTGGAGCGATAAGATGTGACCATGACCTTGTCAAAATTCTCTGAGAATAGCGGCTGATTCACAACCCGGCTCTCAGTGTTACACCAACATTGGGTACATGTTGGCCAGCCATGGAATCGTGACCATCATCGGGAACCACCGACTAGCCCCTAATTTTGTGTATCCAGGAGGGTCGGAAGGCATGCAGAGGGCGAGGGAGTGGATTTGCAACAATGTTTCTTCTCCCAAGTGTGGAAGCGGCTGCCCTCGTAGGGTCATTCTCTTTGGCCACTCGTCTGGCGCCACACACATTGCCATGAACCTGTATGCCGCAGGTAAGCCCAAACATGCCCATCAACACTGGTACCCGGCAATACCCATTCCGTGTAGGAGACCCGAACAGAGGTGGAGAGACTCTTCATTTCCACTCGTAGCTGGTGTCAAGGACTTAGATCCTCCGTTCTAGTACGATAGGCGAAAACCAGCTCGCCGGGAAGTCATACGGCACTACTACGGTGATGACGCCAAAGAGATTTGGGGACCCAAATCAGTCATGGGATTGTTTGAACGACTTCCAAGCGAGTCTCCAGTTCTGTGAGTCGTCCTTTCGCAAAAGTCGACTGTGGTAGTGAGTTTGAGTGACGAGACAGGCAAGACGGCTGACCACTCTGATCCATTGTCTTGGAGACTCAAGAAAGCTGCCTGTATATCTGGGCGGCGCAGAATGGGAAGTGTGAGTGTCTCACATCGCTCCGACTTTTGTGCTTTACTCGCCCACCTTCTAGTCCGGAGACATCTGACGGCGAACAACGATGCATGGTCGTTAAATCTATGGCTCAATGTCTAAGGAATGCCCCATTCGATTTAAGCGCGTGTTATGAGAGCTCAAACGCCTGATATCAGTTGGACCAAACTATTGGACATGGTATAACTATATACATTTTCTTCGAACAAACTTAGATATTAGATCACATGGACTTGGCAGTATCAACGTCTGCGCCATATAAGTAAGGTGAGCTGACAAACTGCATACAACCACTCCACCTCAGTGCAGAACCCGCGAAATTGATGTCAAGATTTCACCGGGTCTTGTCCAAAATTTCGTTCAATAGCCTGTTTGAAGTACTCGTCCACGGTAACAGGGGGCTGCATAAATTGTACCTCAGCGTTACTACAGATATCGACGCACATATGTCCGGGATCCAATGCAACTTACTACTTCTTTCGCGAGCCCTGTACAATAAAGCCACGACGAGCTTGGTTAAAGTAGGCGATTGAGTACCGCGGCGGCGAGTAACCAATCTCCCTGGCACGCACACGGTGAAAGTTGGACTTGAGACGGTCGTCGGACCACGCCACTGTCAGAATGCGAGAGCAGTCAGTCCGCTGCGACCTTTTTGTGTTGAGGAAGAGAATCACGAGGCGGGGGCTTCTTTTTACTTAGCATGTCGCCAATGTTGACCACAATCGGCCCTGTGTGAGCCGGTATGGGTGTGAACGAGCCGCCCACGTCGAAACCAGTGTGTGACTCTCGGCCGGTGCAGATCTCCAGACCATCTTGCTTGTCTCGCTGGAACAGCAGCGTGAGACATCCTATGTCTGTGTGCGCACCGGCCCTCCAGGTGCCCGAGGCGTTGTCTGCCGCCGGATAATGGAGGAGTCGCAACTGGCTGATGCAGTCGGGCTGAGTGGGATCATTGGCCGTCACCAGGTAGTCTTCGTCGAAACCGAGAGCTGATGAAAAGCAGGCCACTCCATTGTGCGGCTTGATGTCAGTGGTATGTCGTGATGGTTTGGCTCGTGAGAAACGGGAATATGCCGACGTACAGACTTGGCCAGAAATGGAGGCGCACTTGGCCATGAATCGCGCCGTGGTTCCGCGAAAGTTGGGCACATCCTGATCGCTGGGCCACTGTGAACCGCGCATCAACCACAGAGACTCTTTCTGGTCGTAGGTGCCTGTACTGGGACGCAGCTGAGCCTGTAGATTCATGTGTATTGTTAGCATCAGCGGGTCGTGATGAGTTGTTGCTCCAGGTGGTGACGCACCTTGTACTCCCAGCCGTTGTTGGTCCGGGGATCATGACGGACTTTATCCTTGACTTTGGCCGGTAGACTGAAGAAATTCTCGGCAGCTCGGAATTGAGCCTCAATCTCATCTATAGTGATGCCATGGTCGACCAGGGTAAAAAATCCAGTCACCTCGGCAGCTTCGAGAAGCTGCTTCGTGATCTCTTTTTTTCGGCGGTCAAAGCCTACTAGGGTGCAAGTATGTTGACACAGCTGGATTTAGCAGGAATATACGTACTCTTGAGAGAAATGACGGGAATCTGTTTTTGGGCCATGCTTGTAGGAACCCAGATTTTCCAAGGCAAAGATGCTTTTATTATGATGGTGAAACGCAGATGATGGGGTAGATGTCTTCGACATTGGCAGCTAGACATGAAGTGAAACGAAGAGAGGGGACTGGAGGCGTTGAGGCGTTTCTATAAACTATCAGCACTGGTCAGCGGCTTGGTGGACGAGCCACACATGTGTGGCTGTAAGTATTCGACCCGGTCTTGTATTAACCCTAACCCCAATACACGACATTTGAAGTTAAGCTCAAATAACGACTACGATACGGGACAGCCGAGAAAGCTTAATAAAACATAAATGCTAGTATAGTTGAAAATAAAGTTGCTATAATTCTCTATTACCGAAATTCATATTAACGGCTAAATGATAATTCATAAAATGCTGCGACCAGTCGACGTTTTTTATTGCCCCAGTGCTAGTTTGGTTGCCGTTGAGCGACGTTGAAGGGATCGAACCGGACCAGACTCGACTTATTTGATGACCCCTCGCTGTCAAGTCTGCACGCCTTATCGGCGCAACCCGATCAGGACGGGAAAAAAGTCAATGGCCAGATGCAACTATTGGCTCCTCAATATGCCGGTCTACGCCGTTTTTTACGCACATGTCAACTGTAATGTCGAATCCTCCACCAATGTTACCCCGACGACTCCTCATCTTGGGATGGAATCAACACCGCCTTCGTCTCATCCCTCGTTTCCCGACACCGGCGAGTCGACTTCCAGAGCATGAGCATCATGAAGGTCATCATTGTCGGCGCAGGCATCGCCGGGCTCTCCCTAGCCATTTCCCTCACAAGACACAACCACCAAGTCGTCCTGGTAGAGTCAGCACCGCAGCTGGCAGAACTAGGCGCCGGCATACAATTGACTCCGCAAGCCATCAAGTATCTATTCAAATGGGGCCTCAAGGACGACTTGCTAGCCGAGTCCATCGTCCCCGACTGCATGTACATCCGGCACTACCAAGACGGCCGTCTCCTCGGCACCATACCCGTCGATCAAATGGCCACGCGGTACGGCGCACCCTACATCGTCGTCCACCGCGCCGTATTGCACTCCATCCTGCACAAGCACGCGGCCCACGGCGGAGCAGAAATCAGGACAGACGCCCGAGTCGTCACGTACGACTTTGCCGCCGGCGCAGTCGAGCTCCATACGGGCGAGAGGCTCGAGGCAGACATTGTTGTTGCCGCTGACGGTACGTTTTTGAACTTGTTCGCCGTCTCGGCCTGTGGGAACGTTGCTTTGACGGAAGGAAAAAAGGCATCAACTCGTTTGCGCGGCAGCAGCTGCTGGGCGCTTCGGATCCCGGCAGTCGCCCGACGGGATGGGCTGCGTTTAGAATGTCTGCGGAGATGGGCAGAGTCCGAGACGACCCTTTGCTTGCGTGCGTCACGGGCTTGGAGTCTGGAAGCTCGAATTTTTGGATCGCGCCGCATAGATCGTGCATGACGTATCTTGTCAAAGGGGGACCATGCTCAACATTGTCTTGTCGCATAGGGATGATGTCGACACAAGGGGCTTCTCGCGGGAGCAATACAAGCAAACTGTTGACGAGCAGTTTCGAAGCTTTGACACACCGTACGTCTTTTGTCATTTTGCCCGCTTCATCTTTTCCCTAAACCTTCTAATTCAGCGGGGGCTAGTGTTCGCAGATTGTTAGAGTTGTCAGATCCCAAGATAAGCAACTATCCTGTCTACGAGGTTCCGCCGCTTCCAAAATGGGTGCATTCGTCGGGCCGCTTCACCTTGATGGGAGACGCAGCGCACGCCATGGCCTTTTATATGTCCATGGGCGTGAGTCTCGCTGTGGAAGACGCGACTGCCCTTGCTACGGCGTTGAATTTCGTCGAGGCCAAGGCCAACTCCAAGGCGCGCGGGTCGGCTCCAACACTGGCAAGTTGTGCAGGCAAGGAGATTCTCAGAAAGGTAATGCATGAGTTTCAAAAGGTTCGTAAGAGGCGGGTATTGGCTGTGCAAAGGGCTAGCCTGTATGCCGGCGACACGCTTCACGTGGAGGACGGTGACAAGAGGGTGGCGCTATATGAAGCGTTGCGACAATCGGACAGGGCCTTTTTGCAACCGCCCATGGACCCAAGCCACATCGTCGAGCATACTATTCAAATTGTTCCTGGTGGGCCGGAGCGTTGTGGTCTGGGGGGTATATCTGACAAAGCCGCGCGCGATTGGTGTTACGATTTTGATGCAGATGGCGATGTCTTGTCGGCTATTGAGATGGTGGATATTTGATGTGTGAGAACAAACGGACTAACTTGCAGAAGACGATGTATGTTACCACCGGGCTCTGTGGATAGTATTACATTCTCCCACACCGGTTCTCAGTTTGTTGTGCTCTAAAGACAAACACTAGATGCATATGGGCAATTTTGGAGGCCACTATTCTATGTCTACAGATATCGAGGTTTAAAGGAATCGCTTGGCAGAATCGTGCGTTTGATCTAGTGACCATGGTCACATATACGGAAAGGGCGCATGATGCCGTTATAAATCGTGGTTTCTAACCTTGACATCTAAACTCAAGGTTTCATTATACCGACCCTTGGGTCTGTTCCTTTGATTCTAATTTTTATCATACATCCATGTCCTCTACATAACTACCCTGAAGCAAGGTACTAGCATGCTCTATCTCTTGCACCAATTCCCATTGCAATGCACCGTTAGCGATTTCATACCCTCAGGACGTGCACCACCATCAAACGACTCAAAGTTCAGTCGTACCAGGCCTCTCTCCAAGAATTCTATTCCAACATCCCGTACCCTATGATGCCCGCAAACGTACTCTTCCGGGATGCACGTACACCTCTTTGGTTCCGTCAAGCCCACCAAGTCCCTCCCCGTCGCCTCGATCCGCATCTTGGCCTCGGAAAGGCACGCAAAAAGCCCGCTATCCAACAGCCCGTCTCTCTGTTGCATTCTTCGCAGCAGAGCTATGGCCCTCGTGCGCGTCGCATACTCCCGGCATGCCGATGCAACCATGTACAATATCCCCAATGGCGAAGGGGCAAAGTGAAAGACGGCGGCGGGCACTCGTTCTCCATGGGTTTTTGGCCTCTCAAATACTTGCTCCGCAATATCGACAATGCGTCTGAGCTTGGGGATGAGCTTGTCCCAGTATAGCTCGTTGGCAATAACCTTGCCTTGGAAACATACCTGTAAGCCGAGCAATCCCACTTGCAGCATCAGCCACGGCTTCGACCGCCCGTCTTCGTGCCCGCCCTCTTGCCGGGCCTGAAGGAGTTTGGCCTTGCAAGCCGACAATCTGCGCAGCCAGGCCTGGCGAATATCTCGAAACGGCTGCCAATCTCCGTTTGTAGAGCCAAGGGCTTGTGCGCGCAGCGCCTCAAGATGCGCGATCTGCAATGCCTGGTACTCGTGGTATGCGTCGGTGATGTTCGTGAAGGGCGTTTTCGGCGACGTGGTGGCAGGACTACTCTGTGCATGTTTTGGAGGGTTTGCAGCTGGACACGCCCATGAATACTGGACAAACAGATTGTCCAGCAGAGAAATGAGAGACCTGACTGAGAGTACGTTGCTGCGCAGCGACTGCTGCTCTCGCTTTGCTCTTTCGCGAAAGCCCCATTTTGCGAATAACTCAAGGCCATGGCGGGCAAAGAACTCGACTTGGTTGAAGTTCCCTCGCAGACTGGCGAAGCCCAAAAGCAGCACCGTGGCCATTAAAATGAGCGACTGCTCTTCAAAGCTGGGGTCCGTCTTTTGGGTCGCCTGGACAAGGTGGCCAATGGCTTTGGTGTACTGCTTGAACCCTACGTCGTCGGGGTGTTGCGTCGAGCCGTCCATGGTCCATGTTATTTGTGTCATTTGCGCGGAGGCGATTGCGAGGGCGGAATGCCAGATGGCGGGATGTAGTTGACAGGCTTGCGGGACATCGACGGACCAAAACGTGCCATCGAATCCAGCAGAAACTTGACCGGCAGTCTCGGCGCAAAACACATGGAACAAGTGCTTCTCTCGTGGCGTTGCCTGCGCATAAATTGGCGTCATGCCGTTCGTGGGCTGCCGATGGAACGCGGCGGCGGACGTGGGCGATGAATTTCGGTCGTATCCCTCGCATCGACGACGGGCGGATGTGCAGCGCGTGCAGGATGGTCGATTCTCATCGCATTTGACGCGACGGGAGCTGGGGATGGATTGTTACCACGATGATGACACGTACCATGTCATGGAGGACCTGGGAGCAGCACGTACCGACAAGTCAGGCAGCCTGTTTTCACCTTGGGGGCCCATCGACGCCGACGCTGCGCATCTGGTTGCTTACCTGGCATTGTCCAAGTTGTTCGCCCGCAATGTGTTATTGTTGTTTTATCTTGTCGGCGTGTCGGCTGCTTGTCCTGCTTGGAAATATGACGACAGGCTGTCACAGCCGTGATTGAACAGAAGGGAAACGACCTTCGCGCGTCGTGCTTCTTTTCTTGTGCGTGTAACAAAGTTGGGTTTCTGTCTGCTGACGAGTCCATTCTAAAATACTTCCGACACTCGCCGATGTACTCGGTAGTACAAAACGCCATTCGATGTCTCGTTCATTAGCGACTGCATCGGTGGAGTTCAGCCCATGTCGAGGTGACATTCGGAGTATTCCATGTCAAGTGATGCGTTCCTAGGTAGTTGGCCGGCTGACCAAGGCTCTCTAGAATCGGGAATCAAAGGCGGAAGAGCCTTATTTCATGATACCCCTGCGCATGTAAGCTATGCCTTGACATCCATGCAGCTTGTTCATCCTCTCCCGATTGTGGGGGAATTTTATAACCAGAGTTGTATAGTTTCAATACGACAAAGGTACCAGACAGGTTCACCTTGTGCCTCTACAGTATATTGGGTCGGGTTTGTGATGACACTCACGAGGCCTTGTAAGGCCAGACTTTGGCACATTGACATCACGCATATGACATTACAGTTATAAAGTAATCGGTGCACAACCTCATACAGAAATGAAGCCTCTGCATTTGCAATATAGTCCAGGAAAAACCCCGATTAAAGGGGAGAAAAACCTGTACCAAGGCGTCGCGGAAATCCACTCCCATATCGCCAGATTCAACCAAGTCACTGGCTTCCGACTAGAGTCCCAACCCATATTGAAGCACGGGTACTAATTCGTCGGCCGGCACTGTACGGAATGTCCATAGGGGCTTAACTTGTGACGGCCGGGCCCGAGCGGCGGCAAGATTTTCCTATCGCATTTTGGGCCGCTGTGCGATATTAATAACATGACTACCAAGCGTGAAGCTAGGGACCTACGTATACTGGAAGCAACCCCAACCGGGATTGACCCTGATGCACTTGAACACTCTATGTTTACCTTTGTCAGAAGGGAACTTACTTGACGAGGGTTTCATATGCCTACCTAGGATCAAGTGGGCTACACTGAGTCCAAATAGTAATAGCTGGATCACCCAAGCACGTTTCACTCTCGTAGATCTCAGCCTGCATTATGTGAGACCAACGGTCTGCTTTGGAGGGGCGAAATGACTTACTGCTGTTTTTGGGATGGACTGCGCTTCGTCGTAGTCGTATAGAACGTCGTCGTATTGGGCGACGGCGCCTACAGCGGCCGTTGCAAGAACAAGCAAGTTTGCCAAGAGCATTGTTTCAGCTATGTATCTCAAGATTGATAAGATGGCGCGAGAAATTTTAAGATGGCGTGGTAGATTAGAGTGAATAGTATTGGATAAGAATTGAGAGAAAAATATCACTAACTCTACGAGGTTAGGTAGACATTTATACATTTTCGTCTCCTACTTGTAAGCGCGTAGTACACCATTATTGAGGCGGATATATAAGGAAACATGTTACTAGATACCACGTAGTAACTTGTAGTATCCAGAGCAGTCTAGAAGTTGCCGTGTAGGTTAAATGCATTCGAGTCTAAAATGAGCCAATAAAATACTAGAAACTATAAAAATAGGTTAATGAATTAACTTTCAAGTTTTTGGTAGTAACCCAAAATTAGCTCTCACAGTCAAAGGCAAACTGATACGCGCATCGCCAGATGCCAATCGATCCCGGATTACCTTCCCGGCATGCGTCTGCTAGGATATGACATCGCTTCCCCCCAATTCTTGTGTAACAAGGCAAGTCAGGATAAGCCAAAAATTACGTCCAAGTGCGAATTCTGGACTTTGCTTTGGTATGCGTTTAAACTTTGTTGTTTGCCGAGTGCGAATAAATGGAAGCGGAGGGGTCTCCTGTCTTTTAACTCAAACGTCATTTCATCTCACATCTCCGATCAATATAAAGACAATTTTAATACAGGTGGGGACTTGGCCAGAGTGATTAGCCCTCCAGTAACCTTTTGCTCCAGATTTACGCCGACCTGTAGACAAGGTTATGGATGGCTCGTATATTGGTTGGTGTAAATCCGGCAGATTACCAGATCCGGCGCTTCACCCGAAATCCCTTATAAAAGTGCAATGAAGTTTTAATTCCGGCCAAGTTTTGCCGACCTGAAAGTATTAGTCTGCATAACAGTAGGAGAAAAACAGACCTATCACTTTGACCTATCACTTTAACCTAATCCCTGCATTATATAAGTCGTCGACGGATGACGTCAAGATCATCCCACTGCGTGCCGCGTTCCAAGTTTAGTTTTAAACCGTAATTTAATTAAGAGCGGAACCTAAATAAGACGCCCCCGTGGGGAATGGGATGATAATATGGAGCCTAAAGTTCACCGTGCAAAATGGCAGAACGTTTGATGTATACTACTGGGTTAGGGCTACATATATATGCCAAAATGCTTGAGGCAGGTGTTTCCCAAATCCATCTCGCGGCATGGAACCGATCTGGCTAAACCTATGTATTCTCCGACGAGCAAGTCGCTGAAGTACATCCTCGCATACCCGATGCGCATATTTGGTCTGGTATCAGTCGACCGTTACGACTCTGTCGCTGTAGTCGAAAATCTAAAGCACTACAGTGTTGAAGTCTTCAAAGGGCTACAAGTTCTGTCCTGGTTACGGAATTTACCTCCCACAGATGCCTATTACTGTCCCCTTTACGTCAAGTGTGTCGAGCTGAATGTTTCTTTTGCACACAGATCGCACACTGGTCCGCTTTATCCCAGTGATGTCGGCCGCCCTATTCCGTATATCGACAAGATTGCCTTGAAGTTTCATGCCCAAAGTCATTGCCGGTCATCCGGGATGCCCACGGATAGGTGAGGCTGTCTCAGTTGCATGGAGACATGGAAACGTGTACAAAGATGCGGGCGCTTGGTCGCCCCATCATGATACCATCATTTTCACTTTCTGCTTGGCGTAGATGCAAGTTTAACCTGAAGAAGCATCCCTTTTTAACTCATAACTTAGGTAACCGTCTGTAGAAACGTCAATTGCTCAAGTATTGGTAATCGTGTACCACAGGCGGCTAATATGGCCCTTACAGGTAGTAACATTCATCAGCCCAGTGAGTAAACCACGGGGCTACTGGTGGCGTTCACCTCTTGCGTACACCAGCGTCATTCTCAGTAGACAACTCGGAGTTGTGACAACGTGAATACCGGGCAAAACGCTTTGATCCTGCGAAATCCAAAGGCCTCATTTGCCACAGGCCATAATACAATCCGAGGTTGATCACTCCAAAAAATCCATATATAGACAAGCTAGTGTTAGCGAACACTGGGAATACATTAAACCATGAAAAACACAAAACAGCTCATATAACATCTGCGCCCAGTGTGTCGCGGAAGACATCTTAGCCCTTTGTGGACGATGCTATGCGACGGAAGGATACTTCTGGGCACTCCTGTCTGGAGTATTGCAGCAAAGAACTATAGGTAGAACGCCATATAATTTTCCAAACTAGGCTACTTACATCAAATAGACCATAAATGTAAAACGGAACCTAACCCAAGTCACGACGATGCAGCTACATTATCCTGATGCTGTCTGCTGGTTTCCCATAGCAGCTCCCTTAACCTCTCCAACAGCCTCTCCAATATCCACTCGCTCTCCTCTTTCCTGCTAAGCAGAGGGCTTTGATTCCCAACCCATGACCATTTAAGCGGAGAGGTATTGCTTCTGGTTGGCTGCTGGTTCCGCTCAGTCTGGTTCCCGTCGTCTTCATCATGTCGCTGCACACTCGGCTGACGATGGAGCATCTTTGTCCCTGCTAAATCGATCTTGTTTATCGGCCTTGTTCGCTCTTTCGTCATCACCTCACGATGGGCGTTTGGGTCCCGCTCGTCCTCGCCGATCAAACGCAAATACCACGCCCAGTCCTGGAACGTGTACCTTCGATGCCTGTCGTCACGGATAGTTTTCGCCACCGTCTGTATTTCAGATATGAGTAGAAAATGCAAGTCGTCCCCCGTGGGAATATTTTCAAGTTTGGCGTTGCAAGTAGCAGCAAATCCTTGTGCTGGGGTAAACTGTCTCGGTGCATGGCTGCGCGAAGACCCTGGACTTCCCGTCCAGGAGGCCAAAGTTTTTGAAGTGCTGTTATCAATATCATGGCTTTGGCCATCCCTACCCTTTAGCTTGGATACCCTCGGCTCCGGAGTTCCGCTCGGTCGAGCGGTTCCCTTCTCCAAGTCTAAACTTTCTTCTGCTTCAGACCCGGAATACAAGTAGCCGCAGCTCAGTTGATGCAGTAGTTGCTTCATATTGTGGCCGAATCCCCCACGCCCAGGTAGAAGAGTGATGCTTCCTACTCGGATTGTAACGTCATTGATGACCCTGATGACTGTGTCGCCCGCATTGGATATAAGGATGGTGAGAATCGGCACAGCGATCAATGACCAGAAAACAAAAAACGACTTCCCGGCGTTAGACTTGGGAACCAGATCGCCGTAGCCGATTGTCGTAAAGGCTATGAAACAAAAATAGACAGCATCAAAGTAGGTCCAGCCTTGGCCTCTCTTCTCGCATTCAAAAAAGACGACGGCGCCACAGAGCCACAGGCAAAGCCAGGACACCGCCGAGATAATCAGTGCTGTCCATTTTCTCCGAGAGGACGCCCTTTTTTGTATGGCACGCATTAGCCCAAACTCCAAATAACGCCGCTCGAGCTCTCTGATCGAGACATCGGCGGGTGAATCACCGCACTCAAGGGGGGTCAACATGTCGCCCTTTCCCTTGCGAACAAGTTTCCGCAGGGCGTTTAGACGGCTCTGCTCCTCTGCCCGCGCATCGAGGCGCTGGCTCCCACGCTCGACGATCATACTTCGGATCGAGTTAATGACAAGGCCGAGGCTAGTAATACCAATAAGAGCATAAGGCATCAGCAAAGCCTGCGCAAGTACCGTGGTGGGGACGATGTCGCCAAAACCAATGGTGAAAAGCGTTACATTAGCCCAGTAGACTCCGTCGAGGTAATTCCAGTCTTCAAGCTTGGAGAACAAGAGGGCGCCTAAAAGTAGGAACGTGAGAAATGCCATGGTTTGCAGCATGAGCGTTCGCTGACTGTGACTAAGATCAAAGTCTTCCTCGTAATGGCCGTGTAGTGAGCCCCAGAATGTAATAACCAGTATCGACGCTGCGACAAAGTATAAAATGGCAGACCATATACCGTAGTAGAAAGCCTGTGACCATATCTTCTCGTCTGCGGATATTCCCAGGCTGTTGAGCAAGGGACCAGATGCAATCGCATGAAGACATACGAGGCAAATGGCAGAAATATACCTCATGGCGCTTTAGCATACTTTTGCCGTGCGGAAGACTATGGCGCCTTACCAGCCTATTATTGTGATTGGTTCGGCAATGGTGAAGCGAACCTTTCTCGTCATGTCTAACAGGAGGAACATGTTTGACACGAGAGCTAAGAACAGCTGTATGGCTTTCAGAGCCGTTAACCTGCGCAGGCATGCCTGCAATTAGCGCAATATCTAGGAGATTCTTGCCTGCGACTACCTACCAGGCTGGGTCGGGAACAGGGTTCACTTCGTTCATATTGGTCGGTGATGAAATTGGTTGCACCCATGACTGGCATAGGGAGCAAATACTAAATGCCGACGCAATAGGACCTAGATTTCCTGCAATCATGGGGAAAACAGATGACACGAGCCACCAGCGGCTAAAAATATATATAAGACATGGTTAGCATAGTACCAATTTTAAGAAATTCTAATTTAGTGTTAAAGAACCTCAAGTCAAATCGAGAGCCATTATTTTGGAACCGGGCTTCTGACTGATCATGATACGATCCTGGATCTCGATGCTTGGCCTTTTTCCCTTCTGGCTGAGTCATGATTCTTGCTTCCGATAGTTAAGAAACTCCGTCGCAAATCTCCTCGGAAGTTGACAAAGATGTCTGTGTCGGAGGGCTGGTTTTGATCAACGACGAAAACGCTGATTCGTAGGACGGAGCTGTAGGCTGCCCAACTATTCTGCTCTGATACTTTGTGACTGCTTAGAAACTCGGTAGACACGGGCATCATCGACTCTGATGTGCTTCCACATTCACCCGGCGACTATAAGAGATCCCGTAGCGCTCTCAAGTTGAGATAGTTCTTGCGCAGTACAGGGTATGGTACGATTCCATGCGTCGAGGCATAGAACGTTTTCTGATATAGCGCATCAAAAATTGATGATTTGGATTAAGCAAGTTGACTCTCGCGCTCCGTCCAGGTTTGGTGTTGAGCACCTGAGCAGGCGTAGAACAGTCTGGCCCATATAGAACGAACCACACAACTCAGCTTCAAACCGCCACAAACCCGGAGAGTTTGAGTGGGTCGGTATGAAGTGATGGCAAATAGAAGATGCAGGACTATGAGTGGCTTTGCCGTTCCAATAATATGAGGTTTGGGGATATAAGCTTCGCTAGCGTAAACAGGCTCTCGCGCTCAAAGTGCCTGGTGGTTGCTTGCAGGGCATCTGCCTCAGCCATTGACTTTTGAATACATGTGTATATGTACCTTTCCATATGAGATAGCTAGGTAGCTATTTCTAAACTGCAAGTATCTTTTCGGTCAAAATCGTCAACCGGTCGCGGTTACTGGTTTGGGACGCAATACATCTTCGTCAATCTACAAGCTAACTCAAAGCTGAGATAAGTCTTCAGCAGCACGGTTAATAGCACCATCTGTGAAATCTTAAATCTACCTTGTAAACAACAATATTTTGACACACTTTATAACTAACCTCCAGTTATTTTTTGCCCTTCATCGTCGAGCCCAGAGGATCCTTACTGCCACGCCTAGGCGTTCTCGCAAATCCAAGTTCTCCAGTTGTGATTCAAATCATATCTTCGCTGCATTGTCCGTCTCGGATACTCTAATCAGCTAGATGACATAGCGAAAGAACCATCATTTGCCTGCGCGTGTCCTAATACATGTCCTGGTACTAGAATCATGTCGTCCGCGTCGTTTCTCTTATCCACTGCTAGCAACAGCTGGAGGATAGAAATTATGGAACGATGGACCTGGTTTCCCGTCAACTTGATGTTATTAGCGCGTCTCCATCAATGTCCTGCCCGAGCTTCATCAAGCCGGCGAAAGAGTCTAGCATCCCGCAAAGATGGAAAAGGATTCCGATCACCTCGGAAGTTTTCATGCTCAACGTTCGATATGGAAAGGAGCTCATCCCTTCTGTATTTTATAAGCAGCTCTATGATTTCCCTCCATTGATGAATGTTTCTCACGCCGGCCATCATCATTCTTCGCGTGATAGGGTGTTGCTTAAGACACGGCTGCACTTGCTCATACCTCAAATGAGAACGCCACTCCTTTTGGACCAAGCTTGCAGTCGTCTGACTGTCATCTGCATGCTGCTGGAGTAGGACATTCATGAGGTCATATCCAGCGTACGAGTTCTCTAACAGAGACTCGATTACTTCCTCTGTTATTCGAACATCGCCGCCTCGCTTGTCCAAAATGACGGACATGATTTGATCTCCGCCTTTCTTATTCCTTGCAACGGCCAAGATTAAATGTGGTGTTATTGGGACTGCATTTCCAACCTTGTCGTGAACGAATTTCGATATTATTTCGTCGCAATCAATCCATGCAAGTGTCCCCTCCGTGATAAGGACGTCACCACCCTTAGAGAGAAGCAATTGGGCTACTTTCTCGTGCCCATTCACTGTGGCTTCGTATAATGGCGTGTTCAACTGGTGTTGATAACCACATCTAACATTCACATCAGCACCGGCTGTAAGAAGCATCCGAGTTATCCTGTAGTAGCCACATCCCGCAGCGATGTGAAGAGCCCTACCGATGTCGCCAGAATTAGCACCAGCGCCAACAAGCATGCAGGCTATTTCGTAATGGCCGCGGTATGCTGCCCTGCATATAGGTATACCTAAATGAGTATGCCTATTAACATCGGCACCCTCAGAAATAAGCATACGTATCATCTGACAATGATTTCCATGTATGGCACTGTACAATGGCGTCATGACAGCCTCGTCACCAGAACCATTGACACTGGCCCCGAAAGCAAGAAGGGTCTTGGCTGTCTCGAGGCGGCCGTCCTCTGCCGCACAGCATAATGGCGTTTTCTGAACACCAGAAGTCGTATCATCAACTTTTGCGCCCTTGGAAAGAAGCAGCTGAGCGACTTCTCGATGGCCATTTTTTGCTGCAGCGTGTAGGGGTGTATACCTTTCGTCATCTCCCCGAATGTTGAAGTCGGCGCCCCAAGACAGCAGTGCGTCAACCACGCCGACGTGACCGTGATATGCTGCCACATACAAGGCTGAACCGACTGTTTCGACCACTGCGTTGATACTGGCATTGCTTTCTGTGCATATAGCATTCACAACCGGCAAAAGCCCAGCGCGGCTCGCTGCAGCCAATTCAGTCCACTTGCGGTTCGTGGAGGAGAATATGCCATCCTTGGCGTTGAATAACGTGAACCAAACCGGTGCAGACGATTTTGACGGCCGGAAAAGTCTCCTGAGCTGCTTAGCAGCCCTATCCTTGTCTGGGGCAGCTTGTGAATGACAGTAGTAGGGCCAGTATAAAGAAGAATGCATGAAAAAGTGGTGTGTATTCTCGGGTACAAAGCCCCAATTGCGAGGATCGTTCTCAAGAGGTAATGGCAGCGTGCGCTGCTCAGATTCAGTCTTATCGATTGCTTCAACCAACACATTTTCGACAGGGAAGTCAGGCAAAGTGAGGTAATTGACGCAGGATTCGAACATGGTTTTGTTCGCTCCAAGCATACTGAAGCTACCCTGCCAATTCTTGCCTTCTTCATTCTCTTTTAGGAGAAATTCTCTGACGGTCTAGTGTATGAAGAAGAGGTGCTCGTCATACACGTTGATGAGGTGACTACACAGGTCCTTCACCACTGATTTAAAGTCCCCTGGCCATATTGAGACTTTGAACTGCTCGTAAGATTTGAATTCATCTTTTTGTAGGGCCATTGTCAAGGCGAAATTAGCCTCGTCGAGATGAAGAGGTCGTGTTGCCGCCAGGACAATTTCAAGCAGATCTCTAGTCTTCCTTGCATTGTCCTCTTGATCCATAGCCTTTCGATTAAGAATGGTCTCGTACGCATCAGACACCGTAGCTGGCAGAGATTTTAAAAAATCGTCAATATCTCTCAATCTGCCATAGAAAGCAGGCTTTCTTCTTATAATTTCAAGTGTAAGATGTAGCCATAAATATGTGCTGTTCTCTTTACTCTTTAGTTTGTTAGAGATGGCCCGCTGATCCTCAAGCGGCAGGCGTTGTTTGAACATGGACTCGACTCTCGAATCGATGACCAAGTTGATATCTCGGCTGATTTCCTCGTACTTGTCGTCGCTATCAAAGTGAAGATAGATCGAGTTGGGGAATGAGTCAAAGGACAAGCGCAAATCATACTCCGGCCGGCTTGTTATGAGAAGTTTTAGGCGAGGCTGGCCGGGCTTCCGCTCACCACCAAAGAAATCATGTAGTATCTGGATGAATTCATCCCTGCTTTCCCTGTTGCATTCGTCCAACGCGTCCAAGACACATATAATGTCTCCTGTGTCCCAAGAGTTGACGTATTCCTCGATAATCTTCCACATCTCGGAAGCGTCTTCGAGCATAGTTGGTTGGCACGCATATTTCTCCGCTGCGCGATCCAGCAAGTCCTCTGTGCCATGGCCCAAGAGCAGCTGGTGCAGGATTGCGCAAAGAGAGCTCGTCATCTTTTCACGAGACTTGTCTCCGTGCTTGAAAAAAAAGTAGCACACGGGTGAGCTCGTGCCCCTTAAGGTGTATACCCCGGAAGGGTCGACCTCGACTGTGAGATCCGTTACCAAGTAATCCTCATCTATCAAGGTCCGCGATAACACGGACTTCCCGCAGCCAGGCGCGGCAGACACCCAGAGTAGATTTGATGACTGGCTATCGCGCCATTCGCAAAAGTCTTCATTGCTAACAAACCACTCACAGGTGCCCGGTACCCGCGTAGGATTGATGTTCTTCCCTCGCTTGTACTGCCCTGCCGCTGCCGTGAGACCGCGTAGAAAGTTATTCACCTTGTCGTTTTGTCTTTCATCTGCCGCAGCCTGCAAGGCCTTTAGCTGGAGGTCTCGGTGTTCATCCATTTTTCGGAACTGGACACTTTGGGAGTCGCGGGCTTCTCCCCGCCAAAGAACGTCATTCAGGTTCCTGCATGTAACATCGCAGTCCCTAATAGCATTCAACTTTTTCCCCCAATAGTTTTCCGGGCTCTTGAGCGCACGTTTTATCGCTCCTTTCGAGAGATGGCAGATGGCTCTAACTTGATATTCGAGCATTAACGAGTAGAGATTTTGCAGCTTGGTAGCGAGTTCACGGGAGATGTGTTGCTGGGATTCGGAGAGGAAGATGTTCTCGCAGGTTGCCCAATACCTTTGAACAACAACCACTGCCTCAAACCCGTCCACCAGAGCCTGGTTCTGGGCAGAGGCAGCATTGAGCAGCTACAAGTGCCGGTGAGTAACCTTGCTGACTTGATATAATACGGGTTACTCGCGGACAAAAGCACAGATACAGAAGTCCACGCCAAGGCTGCATTCGGCTGAGTGCTGACAGCTAGCTTAACGATGCTGTCGGAAAAGGTCAGAAGATCAACAAGCCTCTGTGCCTGGTCGCGAACTGTATGGGTTTTGCCCATCAAAGTGAAGTGCCACTTTTTATTTTGTCGTTCACTGAGACGCTGTATCACGGCTTCCTTGACACTTTTGAGGTTGGAAAGTGGTTGGCCGCCCAGCTGTTCTTCAAACTCGTCCATCAGGCCCGGCTCTGCACGTCCGCAGAGATCCTGGTCGGCCTGCGACCACAAGCGCTCAGATGAAGCCTTACCGGGCCTATCGGATATATCTGAGGCATCTGAGGCTCCGTTTGCAGAGGCATTGGGTGCCGCGTTTGAATCTGTGGACGGAGAATCTGTAATAGCCTCGGGCGGCAAGGAACTCCGGGCCAGCTTGCTGCCCGATGATGATGGTGTTTGCTGTGGCTGACGCGGTCCTAAGCCGCCGTGAAGCTGCACATGTGCTTTTGCTCCTTTGGCTTCAGCTTCAAGGATTGTATAATCCGAGACAAGCCCATGGTGAGTGTCAAACAGGATAAAACACCAGAATTCTAGTTGAGCCGCTATTTTGTCTTCTTCTTGACCATGAGATTGGTAAGGAAGATGAATGCTGGGGGTACAGTGCTTATGAATTAGCCACGACGCATGTAAGAATGCCTAACGGCCGCATAGTTAGGCATCATCACTGTGGGATGTATAGATGCA
Organism: Metarhizium sp. BCC 4849; assembly: GCA_037953715.1. Classification (NCBI taxonomy): domain Eukaryota; kingdom Fungi; phylum Ascomycota; class Sordariomycetes; order Hypocreales; family Clavicipitaceae; genus Metarhizium; species Metarhizium sp. BCC 4849. The sequence goes on along the minus strand of JBALJW010000014.1, from coordinate 74,092 downwards.
TGCATGCTTACCTTGCGACTACATTCGCCCTAGGACGCAACTGGAGCCGAGCGGTTATCACTAATAGTTCGTTGCAGGAACAACAAAAATAACGCATAGTAAATGTAACTCATTCCAACTATGTATATTTTATTTGAGGTATGTAGCGCCGAAACCGCAACCACAACTAGGACTAATTTCTACCATGAGCAGTCGGTATCATACGGTTATATTATTCTATGGATTGAGCTATTGACTCCAGGCCCTGGACTAAGCCCTTGTCACAGTCGTTGTGCTTGTTGGCCATTAGCAACGTATCCATTAGGTACGTAAATATTGATGTTTCAGTGTATCCTTCCACTCCGCTAAATAGACCGACATGGATTGTCATGGCCGACTTTTGAACTTACGCTACTTACTATATCATGTAACAATTCTGTTAGTCAGAGTAGCAGAAGGAGGCCTTGGGGGTGAAGTCCCTCTCAGCTGCTGCAAGGCCGCAGTAAGAGGGAGCCATCGCTGGTCGGGCGGCCTGTCAAACGGTTTGCGATGCCAAAGCGCCGCAAAGTAAGACAAGGAAACGTCTTATTAGCTCTTCAGTGCCACACGGAAAGTATATGATGCAGGTGACAGGTTCTCAACGTGCAATTTCCAGTTGATCAACCGTAGGGTGCCCCCAGGGCCCGTCGCCGCGGCTGATATTCCGTCTTGAAGCAGCACTCGGCTGACGAGACTCGATCGCCCAGACATGCAGGAAATTTTATGGGTCCTGCAACATCGAAATCAGCCGTATTGGCAATCTCGTTGGGTCTCACAGAGCCTTCCTCTTCTTACTCTCCTCTTGTGCACCAACATGGTGATTTCAGTCTGCTCGCGCAGGCGTGCTGAGGCAGCCAACATTGACATCGAACCCCAAAGACCCTGGGCTTAGTCCTCTTGACGCTCCAGTGGCCTATCACTTTTCAGTATCTACTGTTGGGCGAATCATCGTCGTCTTCCTTCAAAGCTTGGTGGGAGGCCTCAAAATAGGCGCAGTCTATCCCATCATTGCCGTACGGTTCCATGCCCAAAGACCGCCAGGCTCTATTCGCCTCCTCATGAGCATAAGGCCATATATTCTTAGAAATACATGTACCTGATGTATCTGGTTTATTTCAAACACTTCAAGACGAGTACCTTGCTGACGAAGGCTGGACTGTCTCCATTCAAAATCACGCTCATCGAGTTCGCCTTTTCTGGGCACTGGCGTCCCGATATCCCTCCGTCTTACGGATCTCAACTGTTGCACTAAAGCTAGGATTAGTTTACAGTTGCCTGCTGATTCAAGATTTCCAGGCCGGTAAACCTACAACAAGTTGAACGCCGCAAATACCGATACTTGTCGCGAAAACCAACAATCATGATGCAACAATCACTAAACCTGAAGAGATACCTGGTCGACAACGAGAAAGACGATTCGACAGATACAACAGCAAAGAGAACAGAAGCAAGCTCCGGCAATAATGGGTCCCAAGAATGCAATCCCAAACGGCAGTTAGCAAACGATGCATATACAGTGGGATGGATATGTGTGCTTCGTTCAGAGTTGAATGCAGCAAGAGCTTTGCTAGATGAAGAGCATGAACCGTGCCCAACGGCCGAGAGGGACGACAACCACTATTTCCTCGGTCGAATGGGAGCACACAACGTCGCAATCGCATTTATTGGATCGGGTACTTGCGGAACAAATGCTGCTGCCATTCCGGCCATGAGTATGGTTGAGAGTTTTCGCAACATTCGATTCGGGTTAATGGTCGGAGTGGGCGGAGGAGCTCCAAAACGGCCTCATCTAGACGACCCATTGAAAGACATCCGTCTTGGGGATGTCGTTGTTAGTACTGCCAGGGGAGGTCAAGGTAAGTATCCAAGAGTGTCAGCTGGTACAATGTCCTACTGCGGCTTGCTAATCAGGCTTGAGGTGGCGTTCTTCAATATGACATGGGGAAGTGTAAAAACAACGAATTCTCGATCGAGTCACATTTGAACAAGCCCCCAGCGGTGTTATCTACAGCAGTCCAACTCTTACAATCTGACCATGACTTCGGAGAGGGGAAAATGACGCAATACATTGCCGAAGTTGCTCTCATGTCGACAAAGAAGAATGCCTTGAGAGATTACCGGTTTCCAGGCGGGGATAAGGACCAGCTGTTCAGGTCGGATTATCCTCATTCTGGCGCCGAGAACTGCTCGACTTGTGATGCGACACAGGTGGAAAAGCGACTTGATCGAGAATCTGACAATCCTGCGGTTCATTACGGACTCATCGCCTCCGGCAATGTGGTTATGAAATCTGCTCAGCTTCGTGACAAGTTGCGAGACGAGTGGGATGTACTGTGCTTCGAGATGGAAGCTGCGGGCTTAATGGATAGCTTCCCTTGTATCGTCATCAGAGGGATCTGCGACTACTCCGACGATCACAAACACAAGATTTGGCAGCCCTATGCTGCGGTTGTGACAGCATCATATGCGAAGGATCTCCTAAGGGTTCTTAAGCCAAGGCAAGTCGGAAATATCGGACCAGCGGCGAGAATGATCAAACAGTGTAAGTTTTTATATCATGTACGGAAACAGCACTCGAGCCAACTACAAGACCGAGCTGTCTCGACGCTTCAACTACCTGCAAAAGGCTAATGTTTACGGATTGTAGTACAGGAGATTCGAGAGGATGTATCAGAGGCGCGCGAAGGAGTTCAAGATCTTCTGGAAGGTATGAATGAGGCCTACTATTTGAGTCTGTGGATTATGCTAAGCGCCAGCAGCCAAGAAACTTGAGGCACGAAATGAGATCCTTAACTGGCTCACACCCATCAATTACGGGCCCCAGCAGAGTGACTACTTGCAGAAAAGACAACCTGGAACTTGCACATGGATCCTCAACGCGGAAGAGTTCCAAATGTGGCTTAAATCAAGTCAAACGACTTTATTCTGCCACGGAATTCCCGGCGCTGGGAAGACAATTCTTACGTCTGTTATTGTCGACGAGCTCACTAAAAGATTTTCTAAAGATACGAGCACCGGTATTGCATATATCTACTGTAACTTTCGAGAGCAAGAAAAGCAAAATGTCGATAACTTAGTAGCGAGTTTATTGAAACAGCTAACGGGAAGCCAGTCTTCCGTGCTAGAGAGTCTGAAAATTGTTCGCGATAGCCATAGGCCAAATGGAACGCGGCCGCCACTCGGGGATATACGAAGACTTCTCCAATCTGCCGCCTCAGCGTATTCAAGGATCTTCATCATTGTCGACGCTCTTGACGAATGTCGAGAGTCCAGGGGCTTCCAGACAGATTTTCTATCAGAGCTCTTCAATTTCCAATCTCAAACTGGAGCAAATCTCTTTGCAACTTCAAGGCTGGTCCAGGAGATTGCGGACAAGTTTAAAGGGGGTATGTCACTTGAAATCCGTGCTATGGATGAGGACGTGCAAACATACCTGAATAGCCAGATGTACAGGTTACCCCTTGTCGAAAACAAAACTGATTTGCAAGCCAAAATCAAGGTCACAATAGCTGCGGCCGTCCATGGAATGTGTGTAACTAGTCCTCATGTCCTTACCTGCTTTGGATCCTGAACCTTAACCTTCAGAACCAGGTTCCTTCTTGCCCCGTTACATATAGAGGCTTTAACCAAAGAGCCAACAATCGGACATATTGAATCGACATTACAGAACTTGCCCAGAGAATTGGATGAAATATACAGGCAGGCCGTGACAAGAGTCCAAAGCCAAGGGGGAAATATTTCAGTCCTAGCAGAACAAATTCTATGCTGGGTCGTTCATGCAAGAGGGGTGCTTTCTGTAGTCGAACTCCAACATGCACTCGCAATCCAGCTTGGAAAGCTGGAGCTGGATGAGAAGTTCATTCCTAGTGCAGAGGTGATTGGCTCGGTCTGCGCAGGTTTAGTCACCATCGACAAAGACAGTGATGCCGTCCGACTGGTACATTACACGGCCCAGGCCTACTTTGAGAGATCATGGGCAGAGTTCTTTCAAGACGCGCATACCAACCTTGCAAAACTTTGCCTTACCTATGTCTCATTTAGTGTCTTCGATGGTGGATTCTGCGAAACTAACGAAGAATATCAACGGCGGCTACAGACCAACCGGTTTTATTACTACGCCGCACGAAATTGGGGATACCATGCTTACGGTACCTTGAGTGATGTGGAAGGACTGATCTTGCCATTTCTTGAGAGTGATGGCAAAAGATGCAGTGCTACCCAGGTGATAATGCCGGACAAAGACGACTATTGCTTCCCCGATTGTCCCCGGGGGCCAACTGAAATGACGGGATTACACCTTGCGGCATATTTCGGACTACCGACGTCAATAATAGCCTTACTCGAGAACGGGCATAGGCATGAGGCAGATGCCACGGATAGCCACGGACGGACACCCCTGTGGTTGGCAGCAAAGGAGGGTTACGACAAGGTGGCCGGTCTGCTTCTTGAGAACGGTGCTAGCCCCAATTCCATCGACGACGATGGAAGAACGCCGTTGTGGTTGGCGGCGAAAAAGGGGCACGAGGCGGTTGTCAAGCTGCTGTTGGGCAACGGCGCCGACGCAGACCCGAGGCCAACTGGATTTCTCGACAACGGAGTCACGCCGCTGCACCTGGGAGCAGAGAAGGGGTCCGATACAATGGTCAGGCTACTGCTCGAGAACGGCGCGGATCCAGACTCTAAAGATTATCAGAAGCAAACACCTCTATGGCTCGCGGCAGAGGGAGGCTACGATACAGTGGTCAAGCTACTGCTCGAGAACGGCGCGGATCCAGACTTTAAAAATTATCGGGGGCGAACACCTCTATGGCTTGCAGCAGAGAAAGGCTACGATGAAGTGGTCAAACTGCTGCTTGATCATGGCGCTGACAGCAAAACAAAGGATACCAACGGCCAGACGCTGCTTATATGTGCCGTTTCATATGGGCGCGAGTCGATAATTAAGCTGCTTCTTGATAATGGCGCTGATATTAAAGCAAAGAATATCTTTCGCCTGACGCCGCTTACATGTGCTGTTAGATACGGTTATGAGTCTATACTTGAGCTGCTGCTTGATCATGGCGCCTGTGACAAGGACTCAACAGAGGACCCGTTTCAATTTGACCAACGTCAACTAACAGCAGTCTTTTGTTCTCGAGATCCTTGGTTTTCCTAAAGGCCTCGTTGACCAAAGACCTCTTTAAATACAAGAAGTCGGTGAGGGACTTTGCCCAAGGTCTCGTGACCGTAGCCCTTGTGTAACATTTAACATTGGGCCATTTCCGTGTAACAGCGTCGACATTAAAGTAACATTGAAAGGATACCTACGGCCAGACGCTGCGTATATGTGCTATTAGATATGGGCACCAGTCTATAGTTAGGCTGCTACTTGATAATGGCGCCGGCATGGGAACAGAGAATACCTACGGCTAGATGCCGTTTTGTATGCTACCAAAATGTGCGTAAGAGGCCATAGTTGAGGAGCTACTTGAGAATGGTGCGGTTGATGGAGGCAGGGTCAGACGCCGGTATTTCTCGCATCACTTCACGGCAGTTATCGAGAAGTCAAAGTACCGATTAGCGCCTACCAATCGGATGCCCAATCTGGATCAAACGATAGTACATTTAGTTTGATCCCTATCTACTGCGTAATAATATACTGTCACTTTTCAGTTGTGACATCTGTATCAGAAGAGAATGATATTGATTCCTACTACCGGCGTCCTTGTAGTTGCGTACTCAAGACAACGCCGGCTTCACAACTTGTGCGGCATCATAAAGACCCTTGGAAAACTCGTCATGAACCGGCGCGCCAAGCATCCACGTCACCCTCACACCGTCCTCTTCCTTATAGTCCTCAAGCGAATTCACAGCCACGACGGTTCCAACGCCCGTCTCCTCATCGAACTCTGCGAAATGCGGTCCGCCGCTAGAGCCGCCGCTCTGTACGCTCGGAATACCTGTCGTCTCGTGGTCGAAACGCCACCAGTCCTCAGCGGTTCCATGGCTCACGGCGAGTCGGCGGCCAGTAAACGCCGGCGTGCCATACCGGTAAGTGTCCTTTGGGCCAAACGCCACAGAACGCGTGTATCCCATGATGTAGCGTGTGCCGTAGGGCGGGTCGATCTGCTTGAACTGAATGTCCTGCGCCGGCGCCGTCGCGTCCGGTCGGTTGAGCACGATGAAGGCGCGGTCGTCGACATAGTGCTCGCGCTCGTCGATCCAGCGACTGGACAGAAACGCGCGGGCAATGGTGAAGTTGGCGCGCGGCACGTCGTCGTGATATCCCGGCACGAAGAGCAGGTTGGCGTGCCAGCTGAGCGACATTTCGCTCCCGGGCCGCTGGCGGCCGGTGTGGATGCAGTGAGCGGCCGTGACGAGCGTGGCCTTGTTTTGGCTACGGAGGAGCGTTGCCGTGCATGTGCTATCGTGAAGTGAGCCGTCTGCCATGTGGACTGAGTAGAAGAGCCGGCCGACAGTCGACGGGACGGCGCCTTTGCCCGAGTACTCTTGCCCGAGCGGTCGGAGCTCGGGGGGTATCTCGGGCGGGTCGGATGGTGAGTAAGGATTGTGGTCTATGGCCAGGATGCGCTCGGTTGTCCAGTAGCGCTGGATCTCGGCCTCCATCTCGACACTGGTGGCCTGGGCCTGGCTTGCGATGGTTTGTGTGTACGACGATGTTGTCTCGGCCGACGGCGGGCTTGGGGCCGGGTGGGCGAGAGCCAGGCCTGCTACAAAGGCAAGGGATATTGTGGAGTGCTTCATCTTGGCAGTTTTTTACAGCAGAATGAATATATAAAATGCGTCTGGCACGAATGGCTAGTTGTTGCTGGGCTCGACACACTTGGCTAGGCGTAGGAGCATGTCATTTACTTATAGTCCATGAGTTGCCGGGGTTTCCTGTCTAACAGAATAACTATAAATAACCATTCAAGACTATCTTGGCTAACCATAAAATTATCCACCCTAATGGTCAATGCATATTGGGGCATACAGCTCGTATTGAGCTGGTTCGTATTAGTCACACCTTGCCCTGGTATTTCCTTGGCAGGGAAATCATAAGTTTACCTTGCTGATAGGAAAGCCACACTTTAAATTGAGAAGCATGGGTCCTCCTCGTGTTTTAATGCTTTCTGAAAGTTGATTAGACAAAAACCGAAGCAGTTCAAGTTACTGCAGCAGCAAGGGGTTGCGCGGACCACTTCCGATTTTGGTGAAATACTGGAACTAATGCCGATTTCCATGGCCTACCACTGGCTCCTTAATGCATACATGCAACTTTATTGGCAAGTTGGACCTATAATTAACCTCACCCACACTTAACCCTGCAGACAGCGCCAAGGCAGCCAATACCAGCGAGAAGACAAGTCGTCACGAAACGCCGGCTGTTCAAGAACAAGTCCTCGGCCTCACTTGCCTTATTGGGTTAGCTCAAGTTACATTGGCCCTTATAAGAGCCACTTATTTTATAGTGAGTTAATTTGAGAATCCTTAGGCCTCCAGGCTCGCTTGCTCACAAAAGAGTCATCCGCCCTTGAAGGTCTTGAGAAAATTAAGGGCCTTGAATATTGAAGGGAATTATTAGCTAAATACGAGTTTATTTTAAGCACTTATATATGGGCCCTTATTATACCACAAGAAATTATACGCTGTGTGTGTCTAACAGATTAGAAGTCAGAAATCCCAAAGGGTAATTTCGCGTGCGCCCAGAATAGACGTCCATGGCAAGCATCTAGTAATACATGTCTTTACTATCAGCAATGAAACAGTAAGGCAGAAACTGTGGTCCTTGACTGAAGAAATTAATAGTCCAATACCTAAGCAAGCCAATATAACGCCGTGTCTCCCTTTAATAAACCCACTTTTATCCCAAGATTTACAAGCTCTAACTTGATTGCTTTTCACCTTTCTTCACTTCGCTTCTCTTCCCCTGGACGTTAAATGAGGTCTGCTTGATTTTTTCACAATCCAGCTACTACCAAGAGATTTCTCTCCTTATACTTTGTGGGATGCCTCTCAGGGGACTGTGGCGGGTCTCTACTTGAGTCCTCGCTGTCGTGCGAGGTGTATTATGTTGTAGTCATGTGTCTTGATGTAGAGCTATTTTTCTGAGCTAGTATTTGATTTCCCGAGTAATGTAGCTGCATGAAACCCCCCTGCCCGGCGTGCTGAGCCTGGAGCCTAACCTAGCTGAAGAATGTGACACTCAGTCTATTACACCCGGTTTTGCTGAGGATTTGGGGCCTAGATTAACAATCTCTTTCAGCCTTGCTTCTCCGAGTTGGATTTTAACAAGCTATGGTAGTTTCTTTGTTCTTATTGTACAGAAAAGGACGTGCTTGCGTAGTCCTACCTCTATACTATCCTTCTCCCAGATTCAACTACATATGCAGGTTTCATCACTCGAAAGGAACTGATTCGCGCCCGAAATGACAACAGACTTCTCCTACTACAAACTTGGCCGGGCCGAGTTGTGCGAGGCCCATGCCCAACATGGATCACTTGGATAGCTTGGTTCATGTGCTCCATAGACATTAATTGATAGTTGGGCGGACACTTGACCGAAGGAGGCGGCAAACATCGCCGCCCCTTAAATGGAACCGAGCATATTACCTCAACATTATAACGAATCAGCCTGTGACCCCCCAAGGCATTCATGTTTTTGCATAACTATAGAAGACGCCTTCTCATGTGCTTGACTAGTGCAAACCCGGTTGTGCAACAGTTGTGCAACAGTTCTCAAGGCACCCACGGCCACCTTGCTTCCACTTGACGTTTCCACAACCTCGCGGCTTGATCCCCGCCAGCCTTGCTCTTGAGCCATGGTTCCATATGTACATATGTAGCATCATCTCCAAGCCAGTAAGTGTCCTCGGCCCACAATTGGTGGTTCGATTCAATATTCAGCTCTTGCTATACTGCGGCTAGTTCCATTTATACATTCAATGTTTCCTTGCTGCTTCTCATAATAGGGTCGTATCGCCAAGCAACATCACAGATTCAACTGCCCGTTATGAATGATACCCTACCTACCTTGTGCATCAATATATATTCCTTCTAAGCACACCCATACCACATTTTCGAATCCAGCTATTGGTTATGTATAGGGTTAAATCACAGCTTGGCAGCAGCCATGGCCTTGGCCAGTCAATAGTCCCAGTTAGCACTGGAGCTTCATGCTGCGGATCTACGCCACAATCAAAGTAGTGGCTGACTTCTATTGTCCCCTTAAAACACGCAATGAGGTATGTTAGAACGGCACAGATACAACTCAGGAATACATTAGGTATATTCTAAGTCCCCTTCCCCGCTTTCGCTGGTGCTTGCTTGGGATCAGGAGCGGCAGAGAGCATGGGGGCATTCTCTGATAATCCTGCGGCGGACGTTGCGTACATCGGAGTTAACCGCCAGCCAAGCTTTTTATATAGTCAGAGGTCTTTCAGCGGCAGTAAAAACACCTTGAAGATAAATGCTATCTTAAACCCCTTTCCGTTTCCTGCTTACTGTTCGAACACGTCACACGGTTAGCTAGCGTTGAGTTTCTTGGAAGCCTGGCATTATTACGATTTCTATACATCAAGCTACACCGCTACCGACCCTCTCGTCTTCCCTGTCATGGCCGTTCCACCAAGCTGCACCGTTCTCGTCATTGGAGGAGGCCCCGCTGGCTCATATGCTGCTGCAGCTCTAGCTCGCGAGGGTATCGAGACCGTGGTACTGGAGGCAGATAAATTCCCCAGGTCAGTGATAAAAGCTGTTTTCAAGGAGTCCTGGTCTTGCATTGATTACCTTCTTTGGGCTCACTCCCCTTGGCACAGATACCATATCGGCGAAAGCACGCTTCCTTCTCTCCGCCACTTTTTCAAGTTCATAGACTTTTATGACACTGTTGATGCATATGGGTTCTACCACAAGGTACCTGAGTCGCCTTTATTCTGCCTCCCTGAATGACAAATTGACAAGTCGATACCAATCATAGAACGGTGCTGTTTTTCGACTCGCTCAAGCTCAGCCCGATGCCTGCAAGTCTCCTTCTCCTGCTTGTCCTTGAATCTCAGACATCTACCCATTTCACAAATAAGCTAACATCTACCAGACACCGACTTTCTCGAGGCAGGCGGCACTAATGGATACGCCTGGAACTTGATTCGCTCCGAGTTCGATGACTTGCTCTTCAAGCACGCTGGCACCTGTGGCGCTCAAATCTTTTCCGAAACCAGGGTTGACACGATTCAATTTGCGCCAGTGGCCAATGGATTGAAACCGGACATGAATAGTAACCTCGAAGACCACTTGAATCCTGGCCGACCCGTGTCTGCCACGTGGGCGCGCAAAGATGGCACTTCCGGATCAATCACCTACAAGTACCTCGTGGATGCTAGCGGAAGGCAAGGCATCCTGAGCACAAAGTATTTAAAGAACCGCAAGTTTAACAATAATTTCAAGAATGCCGCCATATGGGCGTACTGGAAGAGTGACAATGTGTACGGTCCGGGGACACACATGGAATGTTCGCCCTATTTCGAGGCATTAGACGGTGAGTTTCTCATGACTGGATTTGCCTACATTCTCAAGCATTCGCTCTGGGCACTAATCAACAAACAGATACCAGCGGATGGGCCTGGTTCATGCCGCTACACGATGGCGCTCGCTCCGTCGGCATTGTCCAAGACCAGAAAATGGCGACTGAAAAGAAGCACGAGCTAGGGCGTCCTTCAACCCTGGACTTTTACAAGCAGTGCCTGCAAATGGCTCCCAGGATAAGAGAACTTCTCTCAGAGGCAGAGCTTATTCCTCATGTCAGAGCCGCCTGTGACTGGTCCTACACCGCGTCTACATATCACTTGCCGAATGCGCGTATCTGCGAAGACGCCGGGAGCTTTATTGACCCCTTGTTCTCCTCGGGCGTCCACCTCGCCATCACACCCCAGAAGGCTAATATCTGGCCCTTACTGGCTTATTCTAAAAGAGTTAAAAAACTTTAGCAAATAATTTTAAAATATAGAGTTTAAAGCCCTCCTCTAAAACCTAGGCGCTTATAATCCTTACTATAATAAAAGTAGCTTATACCAGCTTAGTAAAGTAAGTTAAAAATGCTTATAATAAATAAATACTTATTCTTAATAAGGACTAGGTTAATAAGTATTATAAATAAAAGTCCTAAATAGTACTAAAAGATAAATATATTTAGGAGAAGAGCAGGATAAAAGAAAGTCTTGCAGAGACAGGTTTTATGGCCAGCAGTAAACCCGCTAGTAAGCCAACAGAGAACGACTCAGCGAAGGCCCCTAATCCTCCTCCCAACCCACCTGAGAATCCGCCACCATAGCCGCCTAACCCACCTGGTTCCTCCGACATTTGGAGCCTAATGAGTGTCAGCCGATCTCCGATGTTCTCCCTTTAATTAGGTGTTCTCTTAGTCACTTTAGGTGTTGGGTTTGTAGGAGACGCTTAATCTGTTATTTTTTAGGATACTTCTCTTCTCTTTAAGCCCTCTTTATATACTAAAGAACTTATAATCTTACTTATCCACGTTATGGCCCTTTATAAGTTAGTATGCTTAACCTTAGAGACTATACTATCGGCTGATCTGTGCTATAACTACAGAGTATATTACCGTGTAAGTCTTCTTAGATAAGAAGCATAATAAAGCAGAATCACTCTTATCCACTAATAATAATAATTATATACTAGGCAGGATAGGGAAACATAATATTATTATTACTATCTTACTAGATAGGGAGTAAGGTATATCCTTTGCGGTAGTTATTATAAGAGATATACTATATAGCTTCTATAGTGTCAGAATCGGTCTAATAGTCGGCATTAGTAGCGCTACGCCAAGTACATACAAAGATATCTGACCTAGCGACATCGTGGTTAGTGCTCCTTAGGATAGGAAAAGCGGCGTATTCTAGTATAACTTTAGTAAAACGATTTAAGGGGAAAGCTTTTATATAACGGGTTTCCTAAATTAGCCGCCAGTTATCCTAAGAACTAGGGTGGATGGACTAAAGGCATAATATAAGATCCACGGCTATTAGCTTAAACAGGCTATTAGTAATATCCTTAAGAAGCTGCCAAGATTACGGAAGGAGTATGAACGACCAGATTTAACTAATAATAGGCTCTATCGTAGTGTTATTGTCCATACGTTAGGCATAAATGTAAGCTTCCTGATAGCATGTGGTGAAGCTCCGTCGAAGTTAGTGTCACGACCTACAGCCTGATTGCCTCTACAAGCTAGCAACCCTTAACCCTTCGACTTGGAAGTAGACCTCACCAGGATGGAATGTCTTGATTGAGGCGAGGAAAATGGATAGGCGCTTTCAGGCTTATACGGTGAGGTTCGTTGAGTGGCATTTTGCGCTTTTTCTGGCCATCGCTGCTCTTCCTCGCATTTTGCCCAATACCGCTTATGCATTTCCGTAAAATTGTGCTGTCAGTCACCTTCTGTGGCTGCGCGGAATCCAGCGAGTCTTGAAATGAGGAATCTATAGTTATTAGCTTGCGTAACTGTTTAGATACTTAAAAGCGAAATTACCTTGACTAGATTGATGCCCCATCTCTTCCGCTCCAACATACCAGCCGTTGGTGGAGTGCCTGGTGGCCGCGCTTGGCTGATCACGGCCATAAACTTTTCCGTGTTATCAATACTGTTATTTCTGACCCCATCCGGCATATTAACACAGGACTTTCCGTCTTTGATATACCAACTCTATTGCTCCTTAAAGGCGCGGCACAACAAAACTTTAAATAGCGATCCTACGGATGGACCGCTAAGAAGGGTAGAATAGAATTTTTTATGTTTTCTTAGTACTGCCTCTGCTATTTCGCCTATATTCTTAGATCTTACTAGTCGTTTTATTATCACGTTATAGGACTTATTATTAACTAAGCTGCCATAAAATTATTATTCTTATTTTTCTAAGTGCTATAAACTCTGTTTATAACTCTCTTTTAATACTAAAAAAAACTTTTTTTTATCCGAATTTAACTTTCAGCTAAGTTTAATTATAATAGCCGACGCTATAACATCTAGTTATTACACTAAGCTCCGCGACTTCAGTTTACAGAGGTATTATCCAACATTTACAGTTGTGAGGATCTCGTCAGATAAGTTATATCGCTTGTGCAGGACCTCCAGCGCGGCCCTTCGCACAGTATAGTCTGTATTATCTAGGTGTTACTACTAGGGAACCTCAGTGGCCAATAGCCGCTGGACGAAAATATATACATACCAAAATACAGGCCGTTTGTACGTACGTGTACTATAAAATGTCGCAAATATTGCATGATCTGTGATGAGCCACGTGAAACATCATGTTAATAATCTACCTGTGTATTTTAAATATCTGCGGGATAGGACCCCGCACCTTACAACTTGAATTAATAATATAACTTTTTCTCACCTATTTTTAAAGCACGTAATAAAGTGCGACAAAAACCTTCGCTTGAATAAGAGACTGCTGATTTTCTACATAAAAGAGTGGAATCTTATTAATATAAAAGCCAATCAAGTTTTAGAATACTGCTACCTACAGGCAGCAAGATAACGATTGCTGTTGCCTTGAATGAGCGACTTCAACATGCGCTCGCTGCCTTTACCATAACCATTGATCAGTCGCTTGACTCTTACCTAGCTGAGCTAACAGCCGCAATCTGCGCAATGACGACATCGCATTTGAAGACTGATGACGCAATCTTTGGCTTCTCCTAGCGCCTCCAGTTGTGACACTCGGCTTTGCCAACAGCAATGAGTGGTATGATCGTAACCTCCATTGACGGATTGCCAACAGAAGCTACCCACTGTCGCAAAATAGTCTATGCACACGCTTCTCTGAGTGCCAGACCCTGACTCAACAAAAGTCTTCTTGCAGTCAACGCCACAAACCTGAAGTTATTAGAAATATCAGTATGTTAATGGTAGTGAGTTTCATTATAGGGTGAGTAGTTGAGCGCTCACATCTTCAATAGTATGGGTATCACAAGGCTTGTTCTGGGTGCAAGCACCAGCTGCTCCACACAGAACAGCTACTTCGCTATCAAAACACCCTAGCCCCTTTGTTGCCGTTTCTAGTAACAGATTTCCCATCTGGCTTGCTAGCCCAAGGCTATTAAGAATGTAGAAGAGAACTACGGCTCTCATATTGCGCAAATCGTGTATATAAGTATTTAAAGTTAAATTAATTAAGAAGATAGTAGAAGCTGATTAGAAAGACTTAGTAGATTTTGAGTGGGTTATTAGCTCTTATTTAAACTTGTTGAGATCTCTCAGCCAGGGTTTAAAGTCATTACACGAAATCCACATATAGACTTATATATGTCTCCATGCTACCGCCGCGATCTTCGTTATTATACACATCCACCCGGCGACTAATACATGGGCGGCGCCACCCTCTAGATTTTTGGCGCCTCGTAATATATCAACTATTTTACTTTTACCTCAGAATTCCACTAAGAAAGCACTAAAACGAAAATAATTAAATGTATTAAGCTAAGAGGAAATATAATTTTAAAATTTAAATACTTTAAACTTTTATACACTTTAATACTTATACTTTTTCTAATAAAAATTATTTTATCCGATTTTATACTTTATATGGGTTCGCCTTTGCTAATATAATTTAGCATTGGCGCCCTCTACAGTACATCACAGTAAATAGAAGTTGTGTGCAAATCGATGTACTAAAGGGCGCCTAAATATCCAGAAGGGGCGCCATGTCGTCCTACCCACTCTATATCCCCGAATGTGTAGTGGTGTGTAGTAACTTTAAACCCTGCTCTCAGCCCTATATAAATTTAAGAGCTAAAATATATTACTATATAAAGCCTCTAGAAATTTACTTTTAATAATAGAAACTTTAGGTTAAAAACTTTATTTAAGTTAAGTTTTAAGCCACTTACCTCGTTATCTCCCCCTCCTTAGAACAGGGTATATTCGCCAAGGCAATTAATAGGGGTGCTACACGATTTTTTTGATACGGGTGCTTCGCCTTACGGGTGCTACACTTTTTACAGCCTCCCATTAGACTAAAGGACAGGTAGTGCAGGTCGTATGCACCAAATCCAACCTAAACCTTGAGGACGAGGGTGACTGGCCCTTGTGGCAGGGGACCCCGTGTGAAATTCGGGTTGGGGCAGAGAACCCTCAGAACGTGGTTCCTCAAGGCATACACAGCCTTCGGCTGAAAAAACGTATGGAAAGCATTCTGGTAAAATTTTATAACTATTTACTCAAAAATGAATATTTTTACAGGGGCTTAAAAAGTGTCTTTTGTACGGGATTTCGAGGTGGTCCACTCGCTATGCAACTCTATTAGATAGCTTGAAGGCGATACTGCGCTCGTGTCAGTGTATTCTAATCTTCTAGTAGCATTTTTTGCTAAGATATCACATTCCTGCGTCGTTTACTGCATAGTTAGTTTATGTATAGTAGAACTTCTATTATATTAGAGGCAAATTAGATATCTAGTAGATATCTCTCGGTGAAATTAAGAGCCGGAATATATTGCTCACTATCGAAAAGGCCTTTAGAAATTTACTTTTACTAGTAGAAACTTAAAGTAAATATCTTAAATTCCGGATTAAATAGCCCTATATAAATTCTTTATTAAGTTAAGATTTTGTAATTGTAACCTTACAATTAAGCTTTAAGCCACTTGTCTTGCTATCTTCCCCTTATTAAGGAAAGACGTTCTTCGCAAAAACCGAGCCGTGGTATTTTAGCTAAGCGCACTTTATCGACGATATTAGTCGGTCCACAAAATTGGCAATTATCCACAGAAAGGTAAATAAATGAGTAGTAATAGCATGCTAAATAGGATGAATACAATTATTATGGAGTATTCCCCCGGAACCGGTCTCGGAAACTTAAAAGCGATCATAGATATGGAATGTACCGCAAAATTTGCTTTTAGGTACGTAATTTACTCGAGACATCAAGAGACGATTTTACAGGGAGATTGGGAAACAGCGACACGGGCGCAGTAACACCTTTAAGCCATCTTAAATCGTCGTTTCTTGTACGGCAGGGAAATTTAAGTTAAACTAAAATAGTCTAGTTATAACTATTTCCCTATTAATTTACTTTTAGTTACTACAAAATATAAGTATTATGTAAAGTAACTAAATGTACTTGCTACCGTTTAGTGTCGTGGCCCTTAGGGGCTTCCCTCCGGGCGAAATAAAATCTATCCACCCATCCGCTGTGCCCCCTCAGTCTGCCTATAAAAGATCTATTTAAGGCTTCAGCGCCTCAATCTACTGCAACTTCAACCATCTGACTACATGCCCATCAGCAATTAATAATACCCTGGCTGTTCTCCTGATCTCTAATTTAAACCATGTACAACGTTAAGCATACCATTCTCCTCTGCCTCTTCACGGTCTCGGTCGCTTCACCCGCTACCCATCTCGAGGACCGGGGAGAAGTCCCAATCCCTAACCCTCTAGTCTGTGATGGTGAGACCTGGACAAAGCAACAAATTACCAGGTCAATTTCGCAGGCTGCCTTGTATTACGACCAAGGATACTACTACCCTAAGACGTTCTTTAACCAAGCCGGGGGCCATCAGGTCTTCCCGTCCACCTCTCCCCTAGACGAGTTCCCTTTGACTGACCCAGTTTGGACAAGTAGGTGGTTTTAGCCTCTTAGCGTTTCTCCCCCTTTATAATGTATATTAATTGCTAGTGTTGTCTTCTAGATAATATGTCCCCTGGTACCTACCGCGTTATTATGAGGGATAATGGGAAGAAGTACATCTACGTGGGTGTCACAAACAAAAACCCAGGCGTGGGCGACACCGTTCACGCCTGCTAGTTCAACAATTGTCTGATAGATACCTTGTTTGATAACGGCGTGACTTGCGAGCGCTCGGGCTCAGGCTGCTCACAAGCCAAGACGAGTTTTTGAAGGACTTTGTGTCTAGTCAATGTGAGGGAATCATTTGACAGCATTGTTTAATAAATGTCTTAGTTACTTAATTGTGTAAATACAGCTCCTGGCTGCGAAATTCCCTAGTAAACAACTACTATTGTGTGCTCAATATCGATCCTAGTCTCGTCGTACCCTTCAATTGCCAGCGTGTAGATCTGGGTCCCTCGCTCCCAGTTCCCCATCTTCCGCCTCGCAATCAGCAGGAGCCATCGCCAGGCGTTGACATATTCCTCTTACCAGACATTACAGGTCGGGACACGTCATGGGCCGTTGGACGTTGAACCCCCTGCTTTACCCGAACAAGCCGCTATTCGCACCCATCTTAGGGCTCGTTGCCGAAGTGAAAAGGTCTTTGCCATGATTGCTCGCTGCAGGCTTTAAATCGTCTCCAACCTAGCAAGTCCATGTACTCGGGCTACCAAACTTCAGTTCAACACCCACAAAAAAAACCGTATAATGGAGAAAATGTTGAATGTCCCCTCGCTTCGTGGCCGCAAGCAAATTCGTTCCGTAGGCGTTCATATCGTAGGACTTTCAGTGTCTCATAGAATCGGAAAATCAAGTTGGTTGTCATAGTTGACATTCTTCTCGTGGCATTCAACCCGATCACGACAGGTGCCAAAGGCCCGATCCCAAAGGCGCGTTTGCTTCCCATAATTACCGCTGCGCTTCCAGCCCTTACGATGATGTAAATCATGATCTTCGAGTATAAGCTCCGCATTAAACACCCGCAGGAACCAGTTGAATATATTTGGCGGCGTGGCAACCATTCGGACACCACTATGCCCTGCCAACTCGGCGAAAACGACGTACTGGTGGCAAATCCACCATTCGTAAAAGCCCATCGGAAAGCCTAGCGTCCTCATAGCAAAATAGGTGATTAGAGGAATTCCAGCAATGTCAAATATCTCTTGCTCAGTATCGGCGTACAACGTTAATAGCGGGTTGGGGTGCTTGGTCAGGTGGTGCGTGCGATGAAACTTCCAGAGCCCTTCAACGTCGTGCATAAGCCGGTGGTACCAGTAGAAAAAGAAGTCGAGAAGAATTCCGTAGCATCCCACCTCAAACGGAAGCCAGAGGAAGGCCATAGACGTCGGTGGGTTGCGAATGTTGTAGCTGCTGTAGACGGTAAAGGCCGGTCTGACGAGTGATGTTAGGACGAGGGAGTAGAGGACTTTGCTGACGCTGGCGTCCGGTACGCCATCGCGCTCGTGTACATCACCGTCAAGGAAACCGACCCTGTGTCCTAGTGCGCGTAATAGATGAAGTTCGCGGATAGCGTTGAGGTTGAACGCGGCGCTGTACAAAAGTCCTGCCTGCCAGGCGGTAAGGTTGTGGCCAGTATATACGACGTATAGGTGGTGCAGGGCGATGGGAATAAAGGCGTGGGTGAGAATCCAACGATGCTGATACCAGTCGTTTAGATATGGCACCTTGTCTGTCTTTGGATGCACCGGCACGGCCTTGTCAAGTTCAACCGGGTGAATGTCAAAGATGTCGTAAACCCAGTGGAAAATAGTCCACTCGGAGCGGTCTTTCTGTCGCCAAGTGGACTTGATCGAGTCTTTTGGGTTTCTTTCCATGTTGATTTTGTTTGTTTTATGAGATGAATGTTTTCTTTGTGTTGAGTTATTGTTGCTTCAAGATGAGGGGATTTATAACTCTGTCTGTCAAGCTGAAACTGCCGTCACATGTCGCCGCTAGTATAGCGCAGTGCATGTGAAGGCCCGACATGACGTCGTGTGTGACTAGACGGGTTGCGCGTTGACGCGTTTACAATTCGACATGTTTGACAAGTCGTCGTCATGTCTGCGTGGCCTCGATTGTTGGAGGCAGAAGCCGAGTATCCATGTTGTCACGGGCCGGTTTTGATGAAGAGCAAAACATGGCTGGGTGACACGGCTACCGCATCCGGATTTGCAATTGGAACGATGTATCCACGGCCATCTTCAGAGTACGATGCTCCCTGCATGTTTCTCGCCCTAGTTTTTGTCACGCACGGCAATTGATTCCGTCCCTCTGGCTCGCTCGACTGTGGCTGTATCTGGCATCGGGGCCGTGGCGTGGATGGCATCGAATCCGACAGCCGTGAGGCAAATCAAAAACTTGCTTCTTTTCCAACCCCAAGACGACTCTGTCAACGTTGCCTGACAAGAAGTCGACGGCGAAAATACTCAAACTCTGGAGTCTGGTCCCGGCCCTGATGCGCTTCCACCACCGACAGACCAAACGCCCCCGACCTCCCCGACCGAACCGTCTATGCCAGCACCAACTTTACTTCGGACGAGGGTGAAGGAACACAATTACGACTCGACAAGGTCCCCTACCATAGAAGCCAGGCCGTTGAGCCCGCAGCAATGGTCCGAGGTAGTGTCGGATGCGGCGGCATGTGGTAGGATTGATGATGCGTTGGGAGCTTTGCAACGGACGATGGAGGCGAGATTTGACACTGTCAACGAGAAGGTCGATGCCTCGGAACTGTTAAGCAGAGTGGCGCGAGCACTATTCTTTTGCTGGTCACGATAACGCTCACGTTGAAGTATTGACCCTTTCAGCCAAGAATGTGCCCACCAAGACACCAGACAGTTTATGTAAAGGCCACACTGTAATTGGGTCGTCAGAGGCTGGAATTATCGAATTTGTCAATTTGTTTCAATTAATATGAGAGAAAGACATGTGGGTTCGTCGGCATGTCCGCCAGATCACGGGCGGGTTGTCTGCGGCACGGATAGCCCATCCAGTGCTTACTGAAATTGTAGCCAGCAATCACATCAAGTCTGCTCAATTAATTTCCCGAGGCAGCTTTATGCGACGTTCCGAACCCAGTCACCCTGCCCTTGTCACGTTATCGCCGTTGTTTATTGCGAGCGCGCCTCAGTATGATATCGTATTCGCTCAAAGATTCTAGAGCCAGCGGTCCCCGTCGGCCAGAGATCGGCGGCAATTTACTTCGGGCATTTTGGGAGCCATTCAATGTTACCTTGTTATTTTAAGCGCCCCCAGGGGGGCTGGACTGAGGTAAAATGCCTCCATGTCCTCCCACTCGGTGGTACGAGCAGGCCGGCTCAGTGGCCAGAAAAGTACAAGGCGTCTGCTGCCAGCAAGCAGACGCATGACACAGTAGTCTGGTCTGGTTCGCCTGGTTAGCCCTGGACATGAGAGTCAAGTGCACGCCGGGGAAGCGAAAACAACCGGGATTGGTGTAGTGGTGAATATCACGACTAGCACGGCGGGGAAGTAGCACCCGAGGATGAATTTCTAAGTTGGAATGCTTCTTTTTATTCTAGTTGATACAAAGTACAACTATATACATGGATTTATCGTGTTTACTTCATTTGTTATGTAGATCAAGTTTCTAGTGACTTCAAGTTTAGCTTTAACTCATTTCATCAGGTCAACTGGTCCCTCTAGCAGGATTTGCTCGCCATGTTCGGGACATTTATGCCGAAGCAGCATCTGTTTTCGCTCCATGACTCAAATCATGAAAGAAGAGGCGAGCCCATACGAGATAAGTATGAAAAAAGATGGGAATTACAAATTATGCGCACAAACTGCAGATACTCGGTTCCTTTATTTGCGAGTCTTTCAAATATATTCACATATTTTACATGTAGTAGTAATAAGTATAAATACAACAAAACCTATCTGTTGAAATTACTGCTGCAAAATATCTTCGCAGTATCATATATTTCCTCTTCTACAGCCCTACGACTGGTCACCTACACAATGTTGCCCCAAGCTACCATCACACTAGCTCTCGCGTTTTCTACCACCTCAGCAGCCGCGGCGACTATCAACAAGAGGATCATTGGCGGAGAGGATGCCAACCAAGGTGAATTTCGATCCGTGGTCAGCATCCAAATGGGTGCGTTTTGCGGAGGCACTCTGCTCAACAAGTACACTGTTCTTACTGCTGCCCATTGCGTCGAGGAGGCGGGCCGAAATACTATCGTAAAGGCAGGAACGGCGGTCAGTCTACCCAGTCCCGTTCATTAATCAAGTCTGGTTGCTTGTTTGCATGGGCACCCGACTGCCCACGTACCGGAGTGGAAAGAACATCAACACGCAGACCAAAGCTAACAGTCATGAAAGGATAATACCAAAGACGGAAAGTATAGTGGTATTAGGGACAAGAAAAGGCACCCTGATTACCACTTCTATGGTCTTTACGCTCTTCATGACATTGGCCTCATCTTCTTGAAGGAGGGATTTGACGAGAGCGAGACAATCGCCTATGCGAGTCTAGCAGCAAACGGCTCGGATCCCGAGGTCACTTCCGAGGCAATAGCCCTAGGCTGGTAAGTTGCCATCAAGCTCGCCTGCGCTGCACTGCACTGGAGGATACGAAGGTCGGAAAAGGCGCTGACCTATACGCAAGGGGCGTACAAAACTATAAGGATTTTGGTAGCCCACCCGAGCCCAGTGATAAACTGAGCAAGGTTGGTCTCTCCATTCGTCCACGCCAAGACTGCTGGAACCGCCTCTTGGAGGCAGGCAAGACTGGTGCAGAAACAATTGTATGCGCTGGCGGGAATGGCAGGAATGTATGCAAGAACGATAGCGGTGGTCCTCTTGTCGGCCACAAGGGACACGTCATCGGCATCGCGTCGTCGGTTATAAAGGATGCAGGAGGAAACTATTGCAACCTGGAGCCCTCCGTGTTTACCAGAGTCGGCAGCTATATCGACTGGATCACCGAAAATCTTGAGACGGAGCCTCCTGCGTCAACGGGAGAGCAAACAGACGTTGCGGTTCCAAGCCCGACTAGACCCCTGCCAACCAGCGTACCGATGGTGAGCGACTTCCCAGAAGGGCTGGAAGGAGTGATTAAAGATTTCTGTGATAGACGTGGCCTCGGTTCTGACAACTCTTGTCCGCCCGTGGGCAAGTATTGCCTATGGAACGGCAAGGAGGACGGTTATGATTCCATGGACGCCTGTGCGGATGCATTCAAAGAGGCAGGCTTATTACACTAAAAATCAGATGCGCCCTTTGACTTAGGGTTGGTTGTAGCGGAGAGTGCCGAGTGTATTATATATTTAAAAAGAAGAGCCGATATTACCATAGAATATAGCCCTCTGGGACCATACAATAAAACGGCGGCGTCTAACCATGCAACTCCGACTTCAATGTTCCTGACCAGGTAATTTCATCGTGAGAAACAACGTGTATTTGAGCCTGAAACGCACCTCGTCAAACACATTCACGCAGTGTACGATGCCATCCCCTTGTGCAGCCCAAGTCGCATTATTATTCGGGTATCTTTGCGGCAAATTACATGAGACTCTATATAAATGTATATGCTAGCTGTACATGACGACAAAAGAAGAAAGAAAAAGAAATTAAAACCTGCTAAAAGAGTTCCGCGCCCCATTATTAACACTGACCCAAAAACCTGCCCAGCCATTTACACTTGGCGGGCGCTGGCTGCACCATGATGGACTGTAGTCTGTAGTAGAGAAAAAACAAGTTAGCAAAATAATGGACATCAAAGCTGCAAGCATGTCGGACAAGACATGGAACGTACACAAACGTCTCAAACGGCACACCCCGCATCGTTGTTCTGGCGCCATCCTTGTCCACGTTCCAGAGCTGAGGCTCAAAACTGACCGACGCCCAGCCCCGGAGCAGCTCACGCCAGTAGCACACCTGCGATGCCGGGGTCAAGTATCGATCCCTGAATATGTCGGCGCCGTTTTGGGCAATCCTCTTGGCTTTCTCTGGGTGGGCGAGGAGCTCCGTAACCTTGGCTTCCAGGTCGGAGAAGTCCTCGGCCACCTCGACAAAGTTCTGCTTGGGACCATCCGCCACCAGCAGCGCGTGGTGCGGCTCGATCCACATCCGCTTGTGCATGATGACGACCGAGTTGCAGTTCTGGAGATACTTCCCCCGGCCCGAGTAGCTGTGCCCTGTCGTTGCTGGTTAGCGGTGCGCCCGCATGATGCTAGTCGCCACATGGAGCACCTACCTTCGGTATGGATGACAAACTGGTATTTGCAATGTTCCGACATGGACAAGGCCTTTGCCTGGTCCTCGGAAACCAGGTCGCTGATGCCTGCCCACACAATGGCTCGCACGTCGGCCCATTCCTTATCCTTGGTCACCTTGATCAGCTCCTCTCGGTGGCCGTTGGTGGCCACGGCTCCTCTCCAGACGGCCTTCTTGGTCTTTTGTTCAAACTTGACCTCGGCCTCGGCCATCTTTCGCCGCACCTCGTCGTAGCTCCCCACAAGATCCAACGGCCAGCTCCAGTAACCAAAATCGCCCATGAGCCATATCTCCTCGTCTTCGGCCTTGCGTGTCAAGCCCCAGATGGGGTAGTTGTTTTCCTCCGGATCCGGCACGACGTCGGCGACTGTGAAGGCGAACTCGATGTTGGGCAAGGGCTCAGGGGACGTGACTATGGCTCTGTGGATGGCGTGTAAGACGGCAACTGCGCGTGAGGTGTCGTACTCGTTTTCCAGGATTGTCTCCTGGAGAATATAGAGCTACGCAAAGCATCATTAGCGGTGTGCATGAGTGGTCATGGTGTTGGGCACAGGCAGCACGTACTTGCTGGTCGACAATCATTCCCCGCAGGGCTCCCCTACCGCGCTCGGATATGTTGAGTTGCTTGGGTGTAATGTTTCCTCTCGCTTTCTGGGCATCGACTCCTCGCTCAATCTCTGCAAACAGGCCCGGGAAGGCCATGTTACACTGCTCGGAATCGAGGGAGTAGCTGTTGGCATCGCGCAGCGGGTTGAACTTCCATGCTCTGTTCTTTGATGATACATGTCCCTTCTTGCCCGACTTGTTGGTCTGGCTTCCAAATTTGTTCCTGTCCCCGAAGCTGGGCAATTGCTCCTCGAGAGCGGGCAACACGTCCGGCAGGTGCTCGAGATAGGCTGGCCGAGACAGCAGTGTGGCGATGGAAAGGAGGAAGAGAAAGGCCGCGACAATGACGATGCTGGGACCGCAGAATCGTCGCTTGAAAATCGGGAGGGGACCCATTGTTGGCGGCTATGACTGGTCCTCAGGTCCTCACGCCCGGGGCTGCTATCGTGAGGCGGATTAATCGAGGATGGCCATGGGGTCGAGTCGAGAGTCGTGGTGGTGATGGTGGTGGTGGAGGTTGGAGAGACAAACCAGTCCGCGCTCGTCTGGTGTCTCGCAGTCTCACACGCCCCCTTCCGCAGGCAGCACAGAGCAGCAGCACAGAGCAGCAGCACAGCAGTACGTAGTACCAGCAGTACCAGCAGCACTCCGTACCACACACACTGATAAGGAATACGAAATGCCAAATGCCCCGTAACGTGCCTGAGTCGCTCCTCGTCCAACGAGAAGCAGGCATTGAGAACAATGCACACGGCAGCCACCAGACTGGTTGAATGACGGCCCCGCCCGCGTTCAATGCGACGCGACGGCAGCACTTGAGCACAATTGAACCAGACCAGACCAGACCAGACCAGGCCCGTTGGTCCGTTGAACCCCTGGCTCTGGCCAAGACGGGCTTAGCGCGCAAGGCGTTATCCGCCACATTTCATTTCGACTTGACAGCTTGAAAAATTTCTTTCTTCCCGCCCGACCTTTTTCTTGACGGCCCACTCCGCTCCACCCGCACCGTTGTTTTCCATGCACATCTGGTCCTTTAATCACGCACGTGCGGCTTCAGTAGGGAGGTCTTTACTCGCTGAGGGTGCACTTTGAGCATCTCGAGGATTGCACGGGACCAACGGACGGGGCTCTGCAGCAGAGCCAAGTTCTCGTTGGAACCCGGTCTGGTTGGTCCTGGCAAGACCGTGTCGTCTGGTACACTGTCCTGCGTACCGTACGGGCACTGTACAACAAGCTTAATTGGTCCAATGTTGTCCACGACTGCTTACAAATCCTTGCTGCCACATGCGTGCGTCTAAAAATGGTCACCTAAAAATGCTTCTCGACTAGCGTTTGCGTAGTCTCCAAAAAATTAGTGTACTGTCTGGTCAGACAATGTACCGGGATAATGTCTACTGGCTAGGGACCGCTAGATATTCTCATAGCGACAACAATATAGTCTCAAGGGTGGAAAATTCCTAGAATCAACAAGTCGTCGACCACAACGACGTACTGGAAAGTTGATGGCCATGTCTGCACTTGGGAAACGGCAAGCCGGAGGCCCGATGCTGACTTATACGGCATGTGAGCAATGTGCCAATCAGTCGTATTTGCCGAGAACCCCAAGCAATCCATGTCATGCTGCTAAGACCATGACAGCCTTGGCATGGCGGCGGGCCAGCAGGGCAGCATGCAGTGTCCGTAAGGCCGCCCGAAACGCCCGTCTTGGCTTGGCCCCAGGTCCCATATGTAGTCAATATGTGCAAAATATGTCAGACAGCATCCGAATTATCGTGCTCCGCATCTTAGGTCGACGACATGGGGAAAGTAGTCGATTGTATCTATCTATGTATACTTTTTTTCTACACATTATTCCATATCGAATAAAGTCTTGAATTACGTCATATGTTCTCGACAAGTATAACATAAAACAAAACTTACAATCGCATGTATTGGAGATGCTCTGCTACTACCCACTCCTGGAGCGGCACCATGACAGCCTCTGAATCCCTTCCTATCCATGGGTAACCGACTTTTCGACTTTAAATGTCGCTGTAGTCAATGGGCCTATGGGCCTACAACAAGACTATAATGCCTTTGGGAGAACTGCCCGTTTCTTGCCTGGTGTTTCTTGTATTTCTTGATTGTCCTCCGAAACCCTGGCTGGTACTTGTCGAGGCTCAGGCATGCCGAGGTCTGACCAAAGGTCGATTAGTTGTCCTGAGTCGGACATGGCAATGCTCGAAAACGCCTCCGGTAGAATCATGGTGGGACGGTGACGATATGTCTTACTCACAGCCTTGTGTTTGTTGGGAGCAGATTCCGGATGCCGTGCATGTGGTTGACTTTACAAAACCGGGATACACTCTTGCTGTGGTAAGTCTTCAACCATTGAAGCACTAATCATCTTCAGCCCCATCATCGTCTTCACAGCCATCAGAGTCATGATCATCATAGTCATCAACAGTGGACTCATCCGCTTCCGGGTCATCCGACTCGGCATCATGAAAGATGGCGTAAAATTCGTCAAGGGAACCTCAAGGTTCTCAATCTCTCATCGAGTCTGAGTTTGGAGATACATAGTCCAAGGAGCCTCTTCCAGCGTAAGGTGATACAGGGTGGTGAGGGTGATGGTAGCACCCGTGAGTCACGAGTAAAAGTGTGCAACACCAGCGCACTCGATTAGCCGGATATGGAATATTGGGGACCTTTCCTGTAGAGTGTGGAGCAACGATATTCAATCGGGATATCGCAGCTTCAAGTTGATAATTGCATGACGGGCGGTTGTCATGGCAGTCACTTATATCGCCCCCGAGTCCAAAAGTCTATTTGACTTGGAGCCCTTTGGGATGCGGCGAGCAAATACCATAACTGCATTCGTCCAGCCTCTCAATCTCGACACATCTTGGTTCAAAAGGGTATTTTAACGACTCTGCCAAAAGTGGAGGTCTTATTTTGGTAGATCTTTTGTTTTTCCTTACAACAGAGGCACTCCTCGCAGCCGAGCTCGAGCAGGTGCAAGTACAGTCAGTATCACGGGCCGCCGGGTGACAGGAGCAGATGTCTTGCTTGCATTTGCCGGGCTGTCAAACGCATGCATTGATTAGATGTTCTCGTACGGGCGGATCAACTCTCTCAGGCGATCGTACAGCTTTCTTCAGGGAGTAAAGCAGGTCCATGGCACCGGGGATGGTTTACCGGTAATAGCCTCAGCTTGACACAACGCGACCTAACAGGACATGGGTGAACTGTGCCATGGTGATGCATGCAGTGACGGATGCGCTCCACCGGATCAATCTTGTCCTGCTCGCTGATTTCTCCTGCTCGCTGATTTCTCCTGCTCGCTGATTTCTCCTGCTCGCTGATCTCGGACACGTGCAGTCCGTAGGCCCGGGGCAGATGTGGGGCCGACGGAGCCACGTCGTCCGAGAGATGGCCGAGCTTCCGGGCCGTTCGGTGCAGGGCCCGTCGTTCCGCATTCTCTCGCCCGATAGTTGTCTGGTTCAATTATCGCCTGTAGCGTTGGACTCTTCTAGCGCCCCAATTTAGACTAGTGTAAAATCGAGGCGCTGGTTGTTAAGCATGTATACATTATTAGTGGTGTCGGGCTTTTTTCCCCTTCTCGTTTAAGCGGCCTTTACTAGGCACAAGCCGTGCCGAGCTAAACGTCAATGATGAAAAGAATTGTGGCTACAGCACATGTACCGATATGCCAACATGTTGCAGCTGGTTACCTGTCACGCTGGTTGTCGGATTCAATCACTGAGCATCAGGCAAAAAGACGCAGAAGTCGCGGCCCTGGCCAAACATCCCCCGACATACAGATTGCAAGCGTGCCTTTTTAATCCCGCAAGTTTCGCGTTTAATAATGTGTGATGTGTTTGACTTGATGTTCAATCTAGCTTGTTGCTCCTGGGCCAACAAACTAGTCTATGCTAACAAACTCGACTCGTGCCATGGGACAACATGGCAAAGCTTGGTTGCTAGGTCGTTGCCAAGATATGCCACACGCCTCGGATCCAAGCCACTCGCAGTGATTTGCAAAATGCTAAGTATATACCCAAACTTAATTTTTGCGCTCGGCCGATTTGACATACTAAACAGAGCGTCAGCCATGCATTTTAACTTCACCAGCCACGTCTTTTCAAACTTGGGACCTTTTATACCGGGCCACTGGGCTTCCATTACAAAAGAAGCTGTCTTGGTCTTCTCTTCTTATTGGACATTCCCCAAGTCCCTCTTTGCATTTCTCTGCGATGCACGCCACTCCTCTACACACTGCACCTCTTGCAGGATGTTTCATCCGAGGCTAGACTTCTAGCACCAGTCCTAGCAATGCCTGTCTTCAGCCAACTACGAGAAAGGGGCTTGTTCATCAATAAGAGACCTCCTCTCTGTCCTCCGCTCCGTCATCCGCGGCCATCTAGCCAGTTCACCAAGTTCCCAGATCACAGATCGGAAAGAGACCAGCCCCCCCGAGCCCCCTACCACAAATCTTGTCGGAAAATTGAAGCTCCTCGTGCATTATAAGAACAGTGCATCACGCCCAAAGACTGATCCTGTAGCTCGCATTTGCAAAATGCCGTCGAAGATTGTCATGGGCATCGTGGGCCAACTTATCTATAAAGGACCAGGTCTCATGCAGAAATACATGCACCATCTTTCGGAAAATGTCGACGATGGGATACAGTCCTCTATTCTACCGCATGTCTACCCACATGGTGAGGACACATGTCCTGTCTTTGATACTCCGCGACTTTTGGATATGCGATCTTTGTTTCCGTCTTCATCGTGTCGATAGGAGAGATACGCCCGGCGCCCCGAAGAGGCCAATCTGTGCCCAGCCCCATGTGGATGCCAGGAGGGAGTCCGAAGTCTCGGATGCATTCCCCTGGATCTTCTCCTACAGGTATCTCTATTTCTACCTTAAAGCGGCGCGAAGCAACGAGCATTCAGGGTACAGGAACCGTCTCCTGCAACGCCGCCAAATTACTCGGGCTGTCAAGAATTCTCGAATGCAGTGTAGCGTCGAGGCCGGATTCCATCCTTTGGGCTTCGATCGAAGGGTGGTGCTGCATAGATCCTGGCTCTACCGTCCAGCCAAGCAGACGGAGCCCGCGCCATATTGGGACATGCAAATCTGCCCGCACCAGCGATACAGCGAAAGAGAGTTTGAGGCGTTTGAGAAGGAGGTCTCCCAGGCATGTGTGAAATCTAAAGGGCTCTTCTTCGAGGTACTATCACCTCAGCGGCACGAATATGCCCTGTGCAAGGCTGTGCAGATGGCGATTGCATCCCCCAGCAAACACACCTTCGGGGCGTGCACACTCTGTCGTACCGACTTTTCCGTCAAGATCATGACCTTGGAGACGCCAAAAGGAGCACGATCAAAGTTGGGCGTCAAGGGCAGTGGAGTGCGTCGTCTTTTGCTGAGAACTTGGCAGGACCTGGGAGGCCAATGCTTCCCCCTTTACCCGACCTGGGCGTCACACTCTCACATCCTGCACGACGTTTTTGTCCTGTTTGGCTACATGTATCGATATTGTGAGCCAGGGACTGCCTGGCGGCTATATGAGCAAGAGTATGAACGGCTTGGCAAAAGGACAGAGTCACAATGCGCCGAGAATAATCGCATTGGCGCCATGTACAGGTACATGGAAGAAAAAACCCAAGCCCGCCGCCCTGAAGTGTTCCAGATCGAGAAGGGCAAGAATAAATTCAAGAGCCTCAAGAGAAAGCATGATTTCTTTTGACTGTCCAACTGTTTACATGATGTTTGCGTTGGCTTCACCTTCAAAGGGGCCACCTTTGAGGGCTACTAGACCCAGCAACCACGATGAGGTGCAAACCGCCCACCCTTTATTAATGATGCTATCTATGAATACTATATACAAATGATAAAACAAAAGGAGCGACAAAAGACAAAGGAAAAAAAAAACGAGCGACGTAGGACCGGAGTTATCTAAATACTTACCCTCGCGGAATCCCATGCTGATATACTCTGCTTGCGCTTAAAAGACCTACCTAGGCTTCTGGCTTCATGGCGAGCGTGGTATATTGTCAAAATAGGTTCTTATAAAGAGGTTGAAAAAAGATTTTTTTTAGGGGCGGTGCGAGCTTTAGAATATGCGAGTCGGTGGCCAAAGTCGAACGTGAGAGCGAAAAGGAAGAGACGTAAAAAAGAGACATGAATAGACGAACGGACGAATACATGTAAACGAATAAACGAATTATCAATAAATAAAAGTACTAGTAGCTAACTAAGTATATTCTTCAATTTATATACTATAGTATCTATAATATATTGTAATATATTATGGTATATTAATCCATATTTGTCAGTATTATATATACTCTGCAACAGACTTGATCTTCTGCTATAGAAATTATCACTACACCGGACATAATAAAGCTGTGTAGAGAGTATAGCAAAACGCGATAGCAGCAAGAACCATCACCACTAGACTTGAACTAGATTTCTGCTCAAAATAGTTGATATTACACAAACCCACAACGGCAACCCAAGACTGTTACACGGAAATGGCCCAATGTTAAAGGCTACACAAGGGCTACGGTCACGAGATTAAGGCACTTCTTATATCGAAAGAGGTCTTTGGTCAACGAGGCCTTGAGGAAAACCAAGGACCTTTGATACCAAAGACTGTTATTAGATGAATTAAGCTATTGCTCCAAACCCTCATCACGAGCCCTTGTCACACAATGTCCCACTGACACCAGACATGACGGACCGGTGTACGGACCAATCATGCTAAAGCAGTTCATCTGGCTGCAGGAAGCTTGACCAAGATGTTTCAACGACTCTGCCAAAAGCAGAGGCCTCACACAAAGCGATGTCTAATTCTGGTAGATTTTGTTTTTCCTCGCAACACAAAACAACGCACGGCACGTACGTCGGCCAATGTACACAGAGATATTTCTTCAAAAGAGACGACCCCTTGTATTCAAGCACTATATTTCTTCAGGAGACTAGCTCAATTGGAAGCGGATGACCTTGACGATCCTCTCCAGTAATCACTTTGAATGCCCTGAAATCTCAAAAATCGCGTCGTTGTAGTCGGCGTCATCCCCGTTCTCGGCAACGACAGTAACAGTTTTATAGCGGCCAATATCGTAGGGACCCCCAAACTTCAGTTTAGACGCGAGTTTGTCCCCGTTCGCAGCCTGGTACGTAAACGTGGCCGAAATCTTCTTGCAGGGCGTGTCCAACTGGCGGTCGAAAATGATGTTGTTGCGCTCTCCGCTGCCGCTAACCTGAAACTCTTGGTCGTCGACTTTGATTTGCACATTTTGAACGGACTTGGAATTTGTCTTGACCTTGAGATGCTGGGCGGTCCAGTCGTTGCCAAAGTTGATTTCGGCCACGTTGCCGGCGACTTGGACGGATGTATTGTTGGCCATTTTTATATGGAGGTCAAGCGGGCTGTGAATATTGGCTTTTGGCCTCTTTGTAACAGACGGCGTGAGTGAATCGGAGTAGAGTTCTGGGCGTGTGGCCAGACCAGGAGCCGACTTGGGGATATATGTACTCGTTGGTCCTTGCCGAGAGGACAGATTGTAGCCGCTGCGGTTGCATCGAATGCTAGGGCCAATGCAGGAGAAATCTCACAACTCGTATTGAATTTGCCATCGTTGTGTAGCACTGCGCAATGCTGCATGTCGTACATGAGCATCGAACACGGCACAGGCCGAGGCGCGGCACAACCGTCCAGAGGACAGTTAATGTTCTAGCAAGGGCACCAACATCCAACAGCAGCCAAGGGAAAGTATTCCTTTTTATTGGGCTAAATGACGTAAACAGAAAAAAACGACCATGTTCACCAGGAGAGCAGCATCTTGAGATATGGTGCGCTTGAGATGGCTGGGGAGCGGGGGTTGGCAAACTTGGTGACAAATCATTCTATTCATGGTTCCGGGGTACAGTCTGACAAAATAATCCTCGAATGACTTGCTAGAGAACACGATGGACCAAAACAAGACGTAATTTTGCTACAGATGTAGTGTTGTGCATCAATGTAACTCCTGAGGCGGGGAATACCCGCCTGTCTCGGTCGACGGATGCATATGTCCCGTCAATATAACGCTTTCTCATGTTCGGCAGCAAGTTCTTTATTGAGGGAACGCCAGGCCCAGACCAGGTCCAAAAAAGCAACCACCAAACGACGAAGCATCAATGGGCCGCTTTCGCCTTGATGACATCCGCATACACACTTGACGCCATGTTACGTCTCTTGCCGTCGTGGGCTGAATGGAGCTCATTACCATTACTCATTTGGCTCCAATGTCCGTGCAGTCATGAATCGGCTTGAATAGCTGTGCCCTCGACGCTGCCTGGACAGTGCCCGACAGCGCCACCTACAAGAACTTGAGATGCCGTCCAATCGGGCCGCCCACGTTGCCGTCAAGATGGTGACTGCAAGAGACTAGAGAAACACCATTCTGTGCGGGCTGGAGCGCCATGTCAAAGTCTAATAATAGGCTTGTCTGCTCCTAGCATGTTGGCAGCACCAGCGGCGCCAACTCTACTCCTGGATCTCGCATGGCACCGAATGTGCACAAACGACACCTTGGGACTGGATCCTAGATAAGGGAAAAACAGAAATCTTTCTGAAACCTCGTCACCGAACCAGATGGCAACGTGGTCGCTCTCTCCGCGACGCCATCATCTTTGCAAACGCTGCCCTTGTCTCATCCATCCATTGCAAACATCTTTCTCAGGTTGGGCCCTTCCCACCAAGCTAACAATACTCAAGGGTGTATTCATTCCGAGTCTAAAACGCCACCATGAATGGTTCCGGGCCCTCGGCCTTGCCAATTTTGGCCATCGCGACCTTTGGCCCCGTCGTGGACTCGGGGAAATACCACATGTGCAGGCTCATGGGGCCGTATAGGGCCGTACGTGGCCGGTGCCAAAAGACAAACCATCCGATGCTAAATACGATGCTCAAGTTTGCTCCTTGAGTTCATTTCCGCGCAAACAAGACCATAAACAGATCCCACCAGCCAAGCATATAACACCAGCGGCCAGAGGCGGGTGGGCAATTCCGCCAGACACCAGCAACATTTGCCCATCTAGTCGATCAAAATGGTCATCTTCAAGAGTCTCGTGCTCGCTTTATCGCTCCCCCTCAAGGTACATCTGCCACTCCTCCCTCCCCCCCCCCCAAAAAAAAAGAGTCACGACTTGTCTCAACGCTGATGACCCAAGGCCATGGCAGGACTCGCCGACGCACCCATCCCCGGCTACGACGTGGTCGACCTCACCTGGGAAGTGGAAGTCTTCCCCGGCCACTTTGAGAACCTCACCGGCACCGCGGAACAGGTTCACCGCGCAGCCAGGGCCATGAACCCCGGGTGGAAGCCCAGGACCGCCCCCGACCCCCGCGGCAGGAACCTGGCGAAGCGTGTGCCGCTGTTCAACTGGAGCAAGGTCATTTGCGGCGCGGGCACCCTCGGCTGGCACCCGTGCAAAGTCCGCAGGATAGAGCAGGGAATCGAATACCTCAGGGGCCTGGCCGGGGTGCCGAGAAACGGGCCCGGGCCGGAGACCTGCGCACGCGTCAGCTGTTCCTACCAGGCGGCCATATGGTGGTGCAACAATGTAAGTTTCTGCCCGTTCCCGGCCGTGTCGGCGGGTGCAGAGTCTACGTGGAAGGCAAAGTTGGCTGACTGTCGTGGCAACGGACGGGTAGGCGCCTTTTGCGCGGGCGCTGGGTAGCTGGGACGACATCGCGGACAGCGCGCAGCTGATGGTGTGGAAGTGCTCGACGGGGCGCCCCTACGCGGACAAGTACATGACGGGGCAGGCGTTTTCGACCGAGAACTGGGACGTCATTA
The DNA here is from genome assembly GCA_037953715.1 of Metarhizium sp. BCC 4849. Lineage (NCBI taxonomy): Eukaryota > Fungi > Ascomycota > Sordariomycetes > Hypocreales > Clavicipitaceae > Metarhizium > Metarhizium sp. BCC 4849. The sequence goes on along the minus strand of JBALJW010000014.1, from coordinate 40,728 downwards.
TTCGCCAGGACGAGTGTTGAGAATCGGGATGCGTGGCGACGGGGGGATTCGGCACGGCGCCGGGGCGAGGCCCGTGGGTGAGGTCACGACGAAAATGCATGGAGGAAGAATACAAGAGGAATAAAAAGAGTACGATGCCGATTACAGATGAAAGAGAGCATTTTGAATAATACGTCTACACTAGAGCGCTGCGCACAACCTCGGCTTCACTCACAAAGGTGTCCCTCCGATACAAATACATACATAAGCACTTCACCCCATTCCATCAAGCCGCAGCCGTTTCGGGCAGCATCGCGCAGTCTCGACTCTTCCATATCAATCAGATCCTGCATGTGGCGCTCGCCGCACCCACGTCTCATGCAGGCCGACGGCCCCCTCGTCATAGGCGCATCATGGCCATTCGACTCTGAGGTCATCGAGATGCGCAGCCCGTAGGTCGCCACGGCCAGACGATTTAAACGTCGAGAAACCCAGGCTGACCCTTGCGCAACATAGCGTCTCATCAAGACACGAAGCTCTTTTAAAAAGACACCGCTTGATTCAGAGGAAATACAGCATCATGGCACTGCCCAGAATTCCCCCCGGCCTGCTGCGCAACCACATCCGCCCAGCGGCATCGCGGGCCACCTCGCCACGGGTCACGGCAGCACAGTTCCGACGCAAAATCACCTCCAAGGACGGCGACCTCGGCGGCCCCGGCGGACAGCAGCCGCCGCCGCCCAACCCAGGCGGGCCCGAAGCCGTCAAGAGAAACTGGTAGGCTTCCGCAGACAGCCAGAGGGCCAAAGGGGCCAGACTAACACGCGCGCCGCGTCACAGGGTGCCCGTCGGGGGCGCGGCTCTCGCAGCAGTCGCCGCCTACGCATACCTCACCTCGCCCGGGGCGTCGGTGGACAAGGCCCGGCAGACAGACGCCAGGAACCCGAGCCAGGCGGAGCTGGAGGACCTGACGGCCGTCAGCAAAGACGCCGAGCAGCTCGGCGCCAAGGTCGGCCAGCAGGTTGCCGAGCAGGCCTCCAAGACGATGAAGGAGATGAGCGGGCGGCAAAAGACGGACCAGGGCAGTTTCCGACACGACTAACGGGCCGGAATGGTGCAGAGTGTATGGCAAAAGGGTCACCGGTTGGAAATGTATAACGTGGTGGAAAACGTCGTGTATCAAAAGCATGCTCTATAATGGCCAAAAAAAAAAAGGCAACATAACCCTACCCGCTCTCCGTCTCCCCCGTGTCCGGCTTCCTCCTCGATGTCCTCTTCAGCAGGTAATCGCCTCCCCTGGCAGCAGCCCAGAACCCCTTCAACCCCCTCAACGGCCAGACACGCCCCAGCGCGCCGCGCGCCCTGGCCCGCCGGCTCCTCCGCCTCGCGGCCTCCTCGGCGTCGACGTCGACGCGCACCTTGTCGTAGACGCTGGGCAGATGCGACGCGGCGTACTTGGCCCGCAGCGCGTCGTACGCGGGCCGGTCGTAGTGCGCCCAGAACTCGTCCTCGGTGTAGTAGGCGTGCGCGTAGAGCCACTTCATGCCCCCGAGCTCGGCGACCTTCCTCTCGAGCGCGCGGTTCGCCTCGACGACCTGCGCGCGCCGGGGGCAGCGCCGCAGCGGCCCCCACACCCCAAAGTTGACCAGGTCCGGCGCGTCCGGGGCGCCAAACCCGGCGTGCAGCCCGTGCGCGGCCGCCGTCGCGTCGCCGTCGTCGCCGCGCCGCACCCGCAGCGGGCACAGCCAGAGCGGGTAGATGCCGAGCGCGCCGTCCAGCCAGGTCCGGAACTCGGCCGCCCGCGCAAACGGCACCCCGACGTCCTGCACCATGTACGCGTCCGCGAGGCCCGACCCGTGCACAGCGCGGTACATGACGCGCGTGCGCATGAAGCCGTCCAGCAGCCGCCGCGTGACCCGGTTGAACGGCACGCGGAAGTAGGCAAAGGCGTACTCGCCCACCCAGAAGCCGCCCCGGTCCCAGCGGAACAGGTAGTCCACCAGCGGGACGTGGTCGACCACGACGGCGTCCTCGTCCTCTTGTTCCTGCAGCAGCCGGCGCACCTCGCGCGCGCGAATGTAGAACCACGGGTCCGACGGGCGCGTGAACCGCCGCGGTGCCTCCCCCGCCGGCAGCTCGTCCGCCAGCCTCCCCGTACAGAGCAGCGTGGTGCCGGCGTCAAAGGCGACGCCGTCGACAAAGTCGTTGGCCGGGGCGTCGCAGTGCTCGCGCATCCGGCGGACGGCGGCCTCGGCGCCGCCGCCACGCACGAGCTCGTACCGCAGCGCGACGTAGCGCCTCGCCGGGCGCAGCCGCACCGCCAGCAGCGTCACCACGCCGAGCGTGCCAAAGGCCGACGCCGCGCCCCAGAACAGGTCCGCCTTGTCGGTGCGCGACGCCCGCGCCGTGGCCCCGTCCGCCAGCACAATCTCGATCCAGTCAAACGTGCTGTCGAAGGCGCCGTACCGGAACGAGCTGCTCTCCCCCGACGTCCCCGAGAAGCCGCCCCCCGCGGTGATGCCCGGGAACTCCATCACCACGGGCGGCACGAGCCCGTGCGCGAGCGTGGCGTCGACGAGCTCGTCCATGGGCACGTTGGGCTCCACGAGGGCCGTCATGCCCGTCTTGTCCACCGAGAGGACGCGGTTGAGGCCGCTGGTGTCGATGGTGTTGTCGGCGCGCCGGTGCGACGTGCGCGTGCTGTTGGTTGAGCCGTGGTAGATGCGGAACGGCTTTTGCGCTTCGTGAAACGTCTTGACCTGGGCTGCGATGCGCCTGACCGCCGCGTCGTGGGCTTCCATGGTGGGAATGAGGTTGGGCGGTTTGCGTCGTGACCCGGCCGGCTTTTGGCGGCGGAAACAGGGCCAGGAATGTGTTTCGCGTTTCGGCTTCTAGACAATGGGCATTTTCGTGGCGGTCAAGAGCAAACCGAGCAAGCCCATCTATCGCTGTATATACGTTATAGGCAACAGAGACGTAGTTGCTAAAACTACATGCAATGTTGACGTTTTGACCATGGGGTTTAGCGCCGAAGATGCCGGCTCAGCCTCGCACCTCGCATGCTGTCATCCTGTCTGGTTTAAGCTCACACCCGCAACGCTTGGTCGTCACAAGGCCACCAACAACCCACTAGGCTGCAACACCAAGGCATTCGTTTTATTCCTTGCTCATTCTCATGTCCTAAATGCTTTTTCAAGTGCATGTCTAGCCTATTGCCACGAAACATTGTAATACAAACAAGCCATTAGATGCCATTTCACCACGCCAAAACGCCGGCCCCGAGCTGTACATGCATCGCTCTTGATACTTTTCGCCGCCTAGTCAGAGGCATCCCCATCATCTGCGGCCGCCTTGTCGGACTGGCTGGCGAGGCTGGCTACCATATGATCTTCTGCCCTGCACCTTGTTCTTGCTCATTGACTGTCCTATGTTGATGTCGACGCGAGGCGGGGTTGCGAAACCAAAGCTCTTGGCCACGCGCACCAAGTCCAACTTTTGCACGTCATATACCGATCGCAGGCTGTGTGAGCCATATGCGTGCAGGTATGACTTGAACGCCTCCTTGGCGCTCTGTTGCAGGTAGTAGTTCTTTCCTATCAGCTTCTCCAAATTGGATTGCACATTCTTGATATGTTTTGCAGGAAATTCAAATTCGACCACAGGCACGCGGGCAGTCTTGAGGTGTGAGAGGAATCCAACCTCGTTGGGTTGGAGGAACAAGAGACTCCGACCCTTTGTATTGGCGCCACGAGCTGTACGGCCGACACGGTGAATGTAGTCGCGCGTGTTGTCCGGGGGGTCGAATTGCACAATGAAATCTACGGCAGGGATCTGCACCCATGGTATCAGCATGTGTCAACGCGGTTCGATTGTACACTATTCAATTTTCACTTACGTCGAGTCCACGAGCAGCAACATCAGTGCAAATCAGAATACCATGCTCGGCATTGCTAAATTCGAAAAAGGTATTTGTCCGCTTTTGCTGCTTCTGCTTGCCGTGAAGATCTAGCACCGGGCAATCGATGTAGTTAAGGAGCTCCGAGTAGTACTTGACGGAGTTGCAGCTACTGAAGAACACAATCACCTTCTTCTTCTTTTCCTTCATTCTCATCAGGAATGAGAAGAGTAAGATGAATCGCTTGTCGGCATCGCAAAGGACATAGCCTTGTTCAAGCCCGTCCACAGTGCTGAACTGCTTCTCTTCGTCGACATTGATATACAGAGGGCCGGGTCGCAGCGATATCCTCGCAAGATCCTCTGGGTATACGTTAGCGGATGGGAGCTCCACATGTCTTGAATTCGTTGGATTACAAGAGCTACTTACCGACTTTGGTGGTTTGTGTGGCTGAGAACAGCATAGTCTGTCGGTCGTCATTGGATAACACCTTGACGATTTGGCGAATCTCGTCCTCGAAACCAACTTCCAAGATGCGGTCTGCTTCGTCGATAACGAGGGACTTGAGATTCTTGAACACAAATGGCGTGTTCAATAAATGATCAAGGAGTCGACCAGGAGTGGCAATCAGCAGGTTGACGCCTTTGGACAGCTTCTCTGCTTCTGCCTTTCTATTGGCACCTCCAATAACAATACCATACGTCTGAGAGTGATGTTGCATAAGCTCGCGAGCGACACCGAAAATTTGAAGGGCTAATTCTCGAGTAGGCGAGACCACAATGACGCCAGTGCCGTTTCTGGGCTTGAATCGTAGAGCGCTGAGGATCTCGATCGCGGGGATAAGGAAAGCAAGTGTTTTGCCCGAACCGGTCTTGGCCGCACCAAGAACATCCTTGCCTGCCAGCAGCGGTGGGATAGCCTGTCAACTTATTAGCTGGCTGCTTCAAAGCGTGGTCATGGCCGGGGGGCTTCGAAGGGAATCTCAATCACATACAGTCCTCTGGATGGCAGTCATCTTGGTGAAGCCCATTTCTGTGATGGCCTTCATCGTCTTCTCCGACAGCTTCAATTGGTCAAACATATCCGACTCAGCAGTCGGGGCCAGTATAGGAGCGCCGTCGGTGGGAAGATCTCCAACTGTGTCGTCGGCATCTTCGTCTTCTGCATCCTCAGCGATGGGGCCCTCCTCTGCATCCTCGCTGTTCTCCTCGTCCTGTTGTTCGTTCTGCTCCTCGCTCAAATTATCATTGTCTCCGCTTTCACTCTCGTCCTCCTCAGGCTCGATCTGTGGCGGCGGGTTCTTGACCTTCTTTGACTTCTTCGAAGAGGCGGTGGCATTGGCAACAGCTTCGGCGCCATTGCGCTTCCGCTTCTTGGCAATTCCGTCACCCATTATATCGAAATCTGTAAGGAATCAAAGAGCTGCTTGTGAGTTTGTTTCCTTCTCACTCAAGAAATCCTGTCGTTGCTCTGCGTCGGTTGGTGCAGGCTCGCTATGTTGAAGGGTCTTTGGGGGAAAATGTCGATTCGATAAGTGGGATTTGCGATAACGAAAAAAAAAAAGTTGGACCGGCGGATAAGAAAAAAATGCACCCAGCCAACCATGCGTTGTGCCCCACATCAGGAGGTTGAGGTGACGGGCACCTGGCCCGTGCGCAGATCTGCTCGAGAGAAATGGCAGGAGCTCACAAAAACCCAAGCCTTCTTCATTACACTAGTCTAGACATCACCTTGGCATGAGAACTTTAAAATGTGTCATATTTCTGGACGGCGGTGTTTTTCGTTTTTGCAGAATCCGCATGATAATCTCACATACTGTCTCTCCTTACTTGTACACGCAGCGCTCCTCTAGAAAACTGACATCGCGCATGCTTTCCTCCTCTAACAACCAAGGCTGTCAACAGGAACCGTGACTGAATTCTCCCACGTCAAATTACCCTCCAAACCACGACACCCCTTTCTTGGGTCGGAATGTTTCCACCATGCCTTTTTGTCGTCTTTTAATTGATATGCTTCAGGTGGTTTACAGCTTGCTCTTAGAGCTCAGATACACGTTGGCCAACTTGAGTTGGTCCACGGCCTCGGCAACCATTTCGTCGACAATCTCTTTGGCCGGCTGGATCTTGGTGATTGCCCCAGCCACCTGGCCCATGAGATGAGGAAATTCAATGTCCTCGCGATCATTTTCAAAGTCGTGCTCGATGGGGACAATACCCTTGTCACAAAGCTCCTGGGCAGCATTACCTCTAACCTGCCAGCTCTTCAGGTATGGGTTGAGTCGGGCTCGCAACGGCCGGCCCGTGAGAACCAAAGTACGGTCCGTCTCGGAGAAGTCGCAAGCAACAACGGCCTCCTTGTGTTCCTCGGCGCTAGCGGCCTCGGTGCAGGCGACGAATCTGGTACCGACCCAGACACCGACAGCGCCCTGCATGAGAGAGCTGGCCAGGCCACGTCCGTTGTGAATACCGCCTGCGGCAAGGACTGGAGCCGTCTGGCCCTTTAGCATGGCTGGCTTGTAGCGACGAGCGACATCGACAACTGCCGGGATCAGCACCGAGTTGGCGACATCACCAGTGTGGCCGCCTCCCTCGGTGCCCTGGGCACAAAGCATATCGACCCCACGCTCAAGGGCCTTTACGGCGTGCTTGGGGTGGCCAACCATGTTCATGACTAAGATGCCGTGTTTATGAAACTTGTCAATGACTTCCTTTTCAGGGACACCGACGGCGCTGACGAAAAGACAGGCACCACTCTCGATAATCAGGTCCACAAGTTCGTTTAGTTTGCCATGTGTGTAGTCGTGGTTCGTCTTTCGAGCGCTGCCACCGACCTGGGGCAAGGCCAAGTCAACGCCAAAGGGGAGATTAGGCTGCTTAAATCGGGCCTTCATCTCGGAAATGATTTCGCGTAGCTGCTCTGGTGTGTACTGGAAGCCGCCGACGACGCCGAGACCTCCCGCATTGGATACAGCCGCAGCGAGCTCTCCGCCTGCCGTGTGCGCCATGCCAGCAAGCATGATGGGATGCTGAATCCCCAGCAGCGTGGTCAGCGGTGTTGTAATAGGACCGGACGGCGCCATGGTTGATTGTGTTTTGTTTTTCGGGGCAAAGAAAACGGAGCAAAAACGGCTATGCTAATAATACTGCGCAGGTCAGAAACCAAAGGTTCAACATAGGCATCGTCGTGCCTTGCGGAATGTCGATCGGGTCAGCCATGTGGCGGGCGCGCAACTTACTGTTTCGAAAAAAAGAATTCGTCAGTCGCTTAATGGTAAAGGATATGTGAGCAAGCATGTGTGGCAAAGGAGAAAAGACAGAAACGACCCGAATCTAAAAAAGCAGATTCCATGGGCAAGATAAATATGACGAGAGATTGAGGAGCTTCATCGCGCTTCACGAGCCAGCCTAAAAAAAAGAACGCCACGGACATGGGTCACGGTCCCCCAACGCACCAGACAGACTCCAATTGGGCCCACGGCAACCCGCAAAAAAGAGGCCAAAATGGGCCATGGTCGCTCGGGTCGCGCCCCGGAGGCGCGGGGGAACCGCCCTGACCGTCGCCTCCGATGCGGGGAGCCGACACCCAGCCGAGGCTCGTCGGTCCCCAAGGCCGTCCTACCGTCTTATTTCGTACGAGTCGGCCAACACCCCCTCACTCAGCAGCTAAAACACCTCCAGGAACGGCTATTGCAATGCCCTAGGTTCGACGTACCAGGAATGTGAATCGATTGATCGATCGCGGTTTCGAACTGACTAGGTCTGGAGCAGTGATGCCTTTACCTCCCGTTGTACTAAGTAAACGTAGCTTCCATAGCAGAAGATCTTTGTCCATGAATAAGCATACACCAAAATATGATAGCATCTTCCAGTATAGGGTGTGATGGCCGAGTATCTGATCTGGTGAATGCTCTTGCCGGTCACTATACAACCTATGTTGCAGCGAGGCCACGCCCGCCGAGCAATAGCAGGCGATAATTCAACGCAGTCTGGTCAATCCAATAGACCCAGAAAATATGCCAACTCCACCAGCGTTACTAGCATTGTACGTACCTTGCATTCAATGTTCATGTTTCTGGCGCCGTTCCCCGAAACAAGGGCACCACAGGCAGCAGGTAAATTCCTCTCAACTATACTACACCAGCAAACGGCTTCACGGGCTCAACATTCACGGAGCAAGTGCTCCACATAAAAATATCCGGTCAATACATCGTTGCATTGCAGTCGGTCGTTGTATAGTATGACTTGCCGATTATTAGCGGCCACCTCGTGCGTACCGACGAGTCATGGGCCAAATTCTAAAATAAAATAAAAAAACACTGCTCGGTACAGCTACGCTTGCTAATTGTCACAAAATTCCATGCTGCTCCCCACGTCGCATACACATGCCCTTGAGCCTCCCATTCGCACTGCCAGGAAGAGTATGCGCTCTACAAGCAAATGACGCAGAATAAATTAAAATGAGCCCCATAAATTGCTGCGTCCAACGAAAGCAGCATCTGCATCCAAACTCTCGCTATCCAAAGCGTGGCAGTCGCGCTGCGTGGAAAGCCGATGTAGACCTGCTACTCGATTCATACGGATCATCGCCTCCACTGCCTCTTGGTTGGTCCCTCGACACCGCAGTTGGCGGCGGCGGCGGTGGTGGTGATTCTCGTCCATCACGATCCTGCAAAGACGTCACCTTATCCTGAGGTTCGTGGATCTCGTTCATTGCGACCTCGAGCGTTTTCGCCTCCTCGATATCGTGGACTTCTTCATCGACGCCCAGTCCCCTCCCTGAAGCAAGCTGTGAGGCAGCCATCTTCCTCCTCGCCTGTTCATCGTGCTCTTGCCTCTGCAACCTCGTCTCTTCGGCTTGTAAATCCTCCATTGGCGGGATATGAGCAACGCCTGGCGTCGGGGGGGCCGTCGTTGCGTACTCGCGGGACTCGCTGGACGCCGTAGATCCCAGTGTTGATCTTGAAACGGTTCGGGAAGAAGCCGCAAGCACTCCCGCTGGCCGTTTTCCTTTACTGCTCCTCGTCTTGGCACTGCTCCTGTCGTCCCTCTTTACCATGTCATACGTCACGTCGTCATCCAACGGCACCGCATCCTCCTCTCCCTCCCCGTCGCTGGGGAACAAATCTCCTCTTGACCGGTACGAGTCCGACGTTCCCCCGGACCCTGTGGTCCCGCTCCGTTGCCTAGGCATGCGCAACACCTCCCCGTAGTCCGAGTCGTCGTCACCGCCCAACAGCGGTGCAGATTCCCCGGCGCCGTGCTTGCCAGGGTGGTCTTGGAGATCCGCAGCGCTAGGTTTATATCGTAGCGTTCCGCCCATTTTCCAGGGCAGTTTACTCAAGAACCCAATGGGCTGTGTGCTCGGAATAATCGTGGCATCGTTCTGGCTTGCCTTCCTCCTCATGCCTCTTGTCCCATAGCTCATGCCGCGTTTCCTTCGAGGTTGCTCGTTCGTCTCGCCGCCATGTCTTCTGGCGCTTCCTGTGCCAGCTAGCAGGCGGTCCCAGTCCTCGCCGCCCCAGCTGCCCAGGAGCCCGCCTCCAGATTGCTCCTCTTCGTACCAGTCGTCGTAGAAGTCGAAACTGAATTCGGCGCTCTCGCGAGCCCGTTGGCGTTCGCGACGACGACGGAGCCGCTCCTCGGGGTCGCCTAAGCATACCGTTGTGCATTGCTCGATAGAGTCGGCTATTGACGCGAGGCACGGGTTGATATAGTTTTGCTGGAAGGTGAAAATACCGGCTGCTGCGTTTTCGGTAACGGTTTCCGCGTCGTGGGTGATTTGGTTCCAGCGTTGGCGGAGACGGGGGTCTTCGAGGAAGGCCATGTTTGGGGTAGAAACAAATCGGGCGCGCAAATCAGCTTGCCGCAGCTGCTGACAGCATAGAAGTCGTGGTTATTAGGTCATGGATTTTCGGGGATGGTTGAGGGCTGGACGTTGACACAGGATGCGCTAGATTCCTGGTTCGCCAGAACATGAGCGCCCGACTCGGGGTCCGGGAATGTGACGGCTTGTCGAGATGAATGAGAGTTATGGTGAGTTTTTGATTCGTGCGCGCAGCGCGCAGGCGCAATTTGGCGATTCGCAATTCACTTCCGTGTAGGGTTTGGATGATGGTCATCGGTAATTTGAGGTGCAGGTCGTCGAAACGCCTCCTCCATCAGCCGGCACGTGCGAGGAGTCCAGGTGGTCTGGTCCTCAGTCCTCAGTCCAGCTAGGAGTGATTTATCATTACCCAAGGACAGTGGTGATTCGACAGCCAACGGCTAATTGAATAAGAGTAGATGTGCGAAACGTGGAATTAAAAACAGAGCTCAAACTCAAATGCCAGCGAGACTTGCCACCTCATTGTGCAACCAGACTGTCTTCACCAGCCCAAAGCCTGATCTTGAATGGCCACCAACGCCTGGGTCACAAGTCGCGGGAGGTACCTGGGACTTGAGTGTCCCAGCCAGTCCGGTTCTTCTGCACAGGCCTAAAAAAGCAAAAGTGGCAGAGAGTGGGGCCACCCGCAATGTCAAGTTGTCAACGCAATACAGAGTACAGTGAACCTGCTCTATAACGATCATGTATCTTAGCGATAGTCGTTATTACGATAATTCACGGTCAGCTAAGGTTTTTCCCTAATAAATCGTTAATAGTCAGGTTACTAATAATATTGTAGGCATTAGGCTTAGTCGCCATATAAATCAGGGCTTTTATCCAGATGTCGTTATTAGGGGCCTGCTGAGGCCTATAGGGCCCCACATGTGAGGCCTACAAGAGGCCTATGGGGGCCCACATTTAAGGCGCACAGCGCGTTTTTCTAGCCGTAACGCGGTCAAAAAAAACCTCAAGTTATCCTTGTAAATATACCTTATCATATACCCTATAATAGTCGCACCTTTATGATAGTCGCCAAATAACGATAAGAGGGGCCTCGCAAAGTATATGATTATAGGCCCGGTTCACTGTACTTGAGCATCAAGGTACAAACGAGACTGATTGGCTGGTTGATATTGGGACGCGTCCTTCATCTGGTGTTTGACGGCATGGAGGAAATATCAGACATGCTGCCGTGATCACGAGTTCCCTTTGTAGCCTCAATCCATCCTTCTCATCCCAGATCTTGTCGCGCCAGAGGCACAATGCCGCCTGTTCGGTCATCGAAAAAGAACTCGCACCTCGATAGCAATGCATAGCAACTCAGCATAGAATCTTTTTTTACAAAAAGCGTCGCCAAGGACGCGTCAACGTCGATAGCCAACCCGCCGGTCATCTCTGTGGGAGCTTCTCCTGCTGCAACTGAAGCTCCTGCAGATTCCAACACCCCCATTCCCGTGGAGAATGTCGTCGCCCCAGCTGAAGTTGAAGCTCCTGCAGATTCCAACCCGCCCGACAACTCTGCGGGAGCTACTTCAGCTGCAGTTGGAGCTCTTGCGGATTCCAACACGCCCCCTCCCGTCAAGAAAGTCGCCAACGCTTTCCAGGCACTTCGGCCCGATTCCAAGGGACAAGTGGAAGTCTATTTTCAGTCTGATGCGGAGTGGGAGAAAAGTTGGCAAACGAAACTGGGCCACCGGACAAAGAAGCTGAGCTTTGGGAGCTCGTTTGTCCTGACTGAGTAAGAAAGCTTTCCGAATTTTGGACCAATGGTCCCCGTCCATGACAATGATAAATGGCTTATGTTCGTCCCATCCTGTAGTCGACATTTCGAGCAGCTTATATCCATAGGCACAGGCATCTGCCGCAACCTAACACACTTCGAGTTCCAGTATACAGATGTCAGCTATGGCGCGCACAATGCGAATGAACTCACCCCCGGCACCACTGTGCGACTGGCGCGTATGTGTCCCAGCTTGCGTTTCGTAAGACTGCAAGGATGCCGCAAATTCCAGACTGACGCCATGCTCATCGCCTTCCTCTCCAACTGCCCTAAGATAACCTATTTAGAGCTTTCCGGCCCCGCTTCAAGCAAGATTACACAAGCTTCCTTTGATGCCCTGCTGGCGCATCCAAATTGGGCTCCCAAGCTCAAGACGCTGTCCATTCCTCCGCCTGGCCCTTATGTGAAACGGGAGAAGGCCTGGTTGAAAGCTCTGTGCGCGGTATCCAAAGAACGACAGATGCTGACGATTCAGGTGACTAGTATCAGTGAAGTGAAGAAATGGGGTGACTGGGAGCTTACCACTTCGGCAACGGAATACCGGAAAGGGAAGAAACTTCGGGTTTGGTAGCAGACATTTTACTCATAAATGGCATCCAGAACGCATGCCCGCGCCGGCTCTGGGAAGAGACAAGTTGAAGTGGGATGCCTCATCTACTGCATGCGAATTCCGTGGTATAATCAATGGCCCTCCGCGACGAGGCAAAACCAGCGAACAGTGCTTTTTTTTAGCCCTTTTTTTTTGGGGGGGGTTTCTTCATTTTGAATCACCAATCTTCCTAGCTTCTGACGCATTGTGATGCGTGTATTTCATGGTGTTTGACGGGGCAAGTTACGGTTCTCTGGCTTGAGTACGGCCAGGCGCATGTGTTACTTTCACTGGGCCCTGCCTGATAAACAACTTAATTGTCACATAATGAACTAAGCTTCTTTTTACTCATTTAACAGCTAATCATAAGTCTCATCCATGAATTAAACATTGATGTAATACATATTAATACCTTTTAGCCCTACGTCTCATTTCCTATCAATTCTCATGTTGGCCTGGATTCGTAGGAGCAATTGCTCTTTTGTATCACTCTCACTCGGGAATAGGTTCCGCTGTAGAGAAGTATCAGTCTATATATGGCTGTTGAACTCGTGGTACTTACAGCCGCCAACCACCTTCTCATTTCCTCTCGAGTCCAAGTCTCGGGATCACCTGTTGGGTCTGGTTCTGCAGGAAACATATCGGTGCCCCATATTGTCCACACGGCGGCCGCAACAACGGCGCCCCCAAACGCTGTGCATGGTTAGTGGTACATGGTGATAAGAGATATAAATGGCTCACCAAGCACCATGTTCTAACTGCAGTTAGCGAATGTAAATAAAAAATTACACGAAATCGTACATCCCGTTCCAAAGTCCACTTCAGTCCGTACCTTTGACCTCATCGCATTGTCCAGCGCTGTTGGCATCTTGATACCGGGTAGATGGTCCTAGTCAACACTGATCTTGTGAGATCTCAACCAGACAGGACCAAAGGGAGTCGGAAGAATTGCGAAGGAAGGATATGCGCTACGGTTTTGTCAAAGGGAAATATATGTATTCAGCAGGCTACTTTGGAACGGTGTCTACTTGACGTGATTCGCAGTGGTGACGACGCCCAGGCGAAAAGCGACGTGGCGCAACAATTCCATGCTCGTTGCCTCGCCATGCTTCTCAGTCGGTCCCCGGCGACAGCCACACGCCACACTTTGGCCCCACTTTACGTATCACCAGCCTCACGGTACGTACCCGACATTGTCCCCATTGGTCTGTGCGCGGCCCCCGCGAGAAGGCAGCGCACAAAATTAATTCTCCAAAATCCATCGATTCCGCAACTCGTGCCTTGTCAAGACTCTGTACAGACAGACCTATCGAATTACCGCCAAAATGCCTCGTGAGGTCGCCGATATCAAGAAGGTGCGTTTGCAGTTCCTCAATTGCGTCTGACTAAGGTGAAATTTTTTTGTTACATGACTAACGAGATATGTGCAGTTCATCGAGATCTGCCGTCGGAAGGACGCTTCCTGTATGTTTCTTTGCCCGTTGTTGAACGCGCACGCCCGCCCCCGTGAATTACTCGACATTACGGGATATTAGAACGCCCTATTTGCGTGTGTGGGAATTGAATTCTAACTGTTGAAATTTTGCAGCCGCGCGGATCAAGAAGAACAAGAAGTCCAACAACATCAAGTTCAAGGTCCGCTGCCAGACTCACCTGTACACCCTGGTGCTCAAGGACACCGACAAGGCCGAGAAGTTGAAGCAGAGCCTGCCTCCCAGTACGCGCCGAATTGCCCCCTTCCAGACTGTGTTTTCGTCTCGTGAACTCGTTGGGGGGAATTTCCTACCCATCGGGCGGATTGGCGACGACGGCAAAGTGTGATCCGGGCCACTATTTACTAACGTGCCATTTTGCAGACCTGAGCATCGCCGAGGTTGGCAAGAAGAAGAACTAAGCATGACGATGCGGTAAAGCGAGGAAATGGGCTGCCGGGAGGAAAGCGGACGGCGATGGATTAAACCAAAAAAAGGAATCTACATGCACGAATGGGCGTCTCGGGATACCTTTGCATTTCATGTGCTCAGAATGCGCGGCACTCGAATAGAGCTAAACAAGGACGATTTTTGAAGCACACTACCAAGAACTACATGTCGAAACGGTTTCGCCCCCTCCCACAGTAGCAACGTGCCATGTTCTGCGCCGACTGCCAACAACGAAGTGAAGACAAACAAAAGAGGGAAAGAAGCACGACATAGATCAAAAAAACTTGATCCTACACGACGTGCCTGAAGCGCCTCTGCTCACTCCCGTCCCCCAAGGCAATCAGCTTCTGCACCGTCCCCTCGGGCACCTCGTCGGTCCAAAAGACAACCAGCTCCTCGTTCCCATGGCGCTTCTCCATCCTCCACCCCGCCCAGAGCTTCTGATCCCCCTCCATGAGATCCACGTCCCTCTCCTCCCTCTCGTACGCCTCCTGTAGCTTGTCCCTCTTGACCCCGGGCTCGACCGTGATCCTGGCGACGCTGAAGCTGTCCTTGTTCAGGAACGCGCGCCGCAGCTGCTCGTCCTTGCCGGCCGGGCTCAGGTGCTGCAGCAGCGCCGAGCTGCACCCGGGCTTGATGTAGTGCGCCAGCTTGGCGTTGCACATCTGGTTGTCGGTGGACCGGATCCATTCGCCGTGGTCCTCGGGCGAGTCCCACGGCGCCGTGATGAGCAGCGACGGCGGGTCGCTGTGCTCAATGTACATGCTGCTCAGGTTGCTGTTGGGCTCCAGGTTGTACGGGTGGTTGACGCGCGTCCAGCTGTCCTGGATCTCCTGCACCTCCATGAGCGCCTCGAGGAAGTCGAGCTCGTCGAAGCCGCCGCTGCGGAGGCAGATGATGGCGAACTCGGTGACGGGCATCGCGGGAAGCGCGCGCGCGTGCGGTGACTGGTGTGGTGATGTGGTATATATATATATGCTTTGTGTCAAGTGATTTTTCTTCTTGTTTGGCCACCGGTGTTGTAGCTATGCAGTTTGACAGCTGACGTAGGCAGTCGCCGGATGCGTATGTCGTGGCTTGCGCCTTGGATCGTGTGGAGTTTGCCTCGCGAGACAGTGCGTGGAAGGCCGGCAGCCTGGGATGGCCGGGGTCAACATGTCTTTGGATGGGAATTTGTGCCCTTTTTTTGTTGTGTAATTGCGTGTTTTGTGTGTTCGTGGGTATTGAGCTGAAATTTGCCAAGTATGGGTTGCGTTGGCCGCGGGATGTATTGACTCCTGATTGACTTTGGAACAAAACACTAACTGGTATACGCACAGTTTTATGTTAACGGCGGTCATGTGATGGAAGACAAAGCCCACGCCCCACTCGGTACGCAATATAGCCTTGAGATTTCTGGCCCGGTGCCAATGCCGACTCTCGCCTCGTCGCTGCTGGGCGCCGGCCGGCATCTGGGTCTCCTCCAACTTCGGCTTCAGCCCGGCCCCTGCCGCCGGCGTCCGCAATAGCCGCGCAAGGCGGACCTTACTGCTACAGCCAGGGAACTTTCCCCGTCGAGAATCGCATGGTGCCAGATATTCTAAATGCCCAGGGCTTCTTTGACTTCAAACAAGCTTCCGAAGTAGCGGCAGAAGTAGCACATGCTACAGCTCAAGAGCAGAGCATTGCGTTCCGTCACTGCAGTAGCCGAGTCAAGGTGCCATTCGGTCAATTAGCTCAGCGAATTGAGAAATTGTACGGTGTCGAGACTGTATGCATGTATGAATGGATCCGTCAAGCTATAAAACTAGGCATGCAAGATTTGATTGTTAGTCAAGTAGTTACCTGGAGGCTACTTTCGTTGGAAAGGGGGAGTTGACATTTTCGTACTTGGGAGGCCCGTGAGGAGTCAATGGGTTTCATCTCTCCCCTGACTCGCTGTGGTTAATTGAATAGCAGCATCAACATGGACAAATAAAGCCAGGCCAGTTGATTACGAAAGCCGGAAATTGAAGCGTCAAGCTACCAAAGGCAGAGGAGAGATTGCCCACCTGCACTGGCTGAAGGTCTGTCTTTTTATTCACGCGCGGTACTTGACCAAAGCAATGTTAAACTTGAATATACAATGCTAACGTCACGATTGGGCAGCTATGGATCGAATTGAACAGTGGACTTGGTCCTCGATTGAAGCCATCTATCGAGGGATAATAAGTAATAAACCGAAGCTTTGCCTCTGTGTAGTATACTTTACAATCGTTGTCCGAGACTGGGCCCATACATGAGCCTCGTAGACAGCTTCTGCAGATGGAATTGATCATGATTCATTCCCCCCCATCAAGTTTGGAGTTTTGATCCGAACCCCGTTTATGTACTCTATGATGTAAGGAATGCCCTCAATCTCGGAATCCCATGCGATATTTTGGATTCGCAGTGCTACCGCCGTGTCCCGCCAAGATGCCATTGCGGGCGCGTCCGGTACAAAGTACCAGCTGCACTTGAATCCAAGAGCAAGCGTATCCTCCGCAACTCGGCAGGTGAAGCAGCCAACGCCACGACTAGTGGTGTCGTACAGCATCATGAACCGCAGCCTGGGCGTGAGCAGCAGCATGTAGGCGGCGTTCCGCACCAGACGGCTCAAATCGTGGGTCGGGCTGTCCCCTATGGATCCTTTTGCCGCCAAAATAAGGCTCTCCAGGTTTGGCCACAGCGTGGTACTGTTCGCCATGTAGGACTCAAGCGTGTGGCCATCGTATTCGAGAGAGAGGCTCTTGAGCTCAGAGAGCCTGTACCAAAGGATTCTGAACAACACGCCGTCGGGTTCGTAATCCCCACGCCAGTACGGGATGAGATACGTGTGCACCTGGGTAATATGCAGGTGTTGCAGTGACATGGGCAGAGAGAACAGTACGTGGACAATGTCGAGGTCAATCGGACGCTTGATCTTGCACGCCACCACTGGCCGGAGCTGCCAGTCCAACATCCGAAGGCAGGGCAGACTCCAAATAATGGCACCTAGGGCATCGGGGTGGAAGCGTCGAACAGTCCTGCGCAGGACAGACATGGTCGAGATGACGCTGACGCTGGGGAACCACCGCCGGCAGCCTCTCGTCGCGGACGTCCTCGTCGGCTCCATGGGCGGGCCTCCGTCATTCAAGCCGAGTTCGAAATTGAAGTCTTCTTGGGCAGCGCAGACGGGTCCTTGCCAGTCATGCTGGGACAAGGAGAAAAGCGTGGGTGCGAACTGTGTGCGGCTCAATACCCACGGGCCCGGTACGGGAACCCCATGGATGACCGGTATTCCGCCGTATCTTCGCATTCTTTCCGCCATCCTTTGCCAATAGCTCTTTGAGTCTGCGATGATTTCGAGGGCTACGCCGTGGTCCGAGACATGGTGTTGTGCCCAAGTCTCCAAGAGGCCAAAGAGAGAGGAGATGCCGGAAAAGAGGGCCAGGTCGTCCAGCGTCTTTTGATGGCTCAGCTCGGGAGGATAAAAGGAGGCACCGGGCCCGCCGTCCCAGAGCCTCCGCATCAGCAGCAGGGCTGTTTCCTCCTCTGTGGTGGCCCGGTCGTTATGAACTTGGATCGGCGGATGTTGGGGGAGGTCGAGCACCAGGCCGACGCGCTGGAGGCATCTCCTCCGTCCTCGCTCTTGGAACGACGTCTCGAACATGCCGAGATCGCCTAGGGAGACGTCCAGGGAGCAGAACGTGTGCTGTTCGAAGAAGGCCTGCCAATCTCGGGAGACGCTTGCGTACCCAGCAAGGGGTTCGTTGTTGCTGTACGCAGTTTCCACGACGCGCGCCAAGACGTCGTCCCTAATATGGCGAGGCAACATGTTCCAGGGCATTGTGAGGGGAGTTTGCTGCAGTGTCGGTCGAAGCGGCCGGGGATGATGGTGATGAGTGACGACATCATTTTTTTTACCCAAATACACTGGATGCCTTTAAATGCTCAGGGTAATCAAACAAAGCGCTGTTGTGCAAGAGCTGCAAAACGTACCTTCCCGCTTGACTTCTTTGATGGGAGTCTTTGAGTGCTGCGCCGCCATAATCACAACATTGAAGCCTCATGTAGTTTAAACTTGACCTATAATTAGTCTGCATAACATTAATTACTATTAGGAGCTTAGATCTTAATGCCAGTGTATATCTTTGTGCATTATTGTGAACCTGCCGCTATTGGTGTTCAAGGCTGCAGGCACCTTCCAAGGTCACCTTGCCCTACACATCACCCGCACCTCAACAGCATCAACAAGACTAAATTTAATAGCTTCAATGAGCCCGAATCCAGCGGCAGCTTTAATTTTCACCTGTCCGGCTCGGCGCTTTGCTTATACGTATGACAAGGGCTTACATTGTCATCAGACCTAGTTCGGGGAATCAAAACTACATGTGCTGGAAAAGAATTCAACATGCGGTCTTTGGCGAGCGTGGCGGGATAAAATCACGTCTGCGCATGACGTCTACAAAGTTAAATGCAAATACGCCGGCTCTGTTTGCCAAAATTTTCCGAGAAAAATTACGACGCGGTGGTGACGAGGCTCACAGTGCAGGAGCTAGTCATGTGTCAACGGGTAAAAGTACGGGGAATCTACAACCAAGAGGTATACTAGGTTTCATTGTTAAAGCCAGTTGTGGAAGTGGCATTTCCCTTTTGCTTGGTCTAGTTTATTTGTGGTGACAAGTTGTAAATCAAGGCAGGCCACGTGCATTTGAGAGGGTACTTGCAGCGGGACAACTACAAGCTAGCCATCCCATATAAAGTTGGACATGTAGCTAGGGAGTTTGGATGTAAATGTGGCAACTAAAGACTTGCTGTATCTAGGTCAAGTGCCAAATTGTGAGCCGCCACTTGCTATCGAACCAAGTTGCTACGAACTCCCTAGTTGATTTAGTTTTCGCCCCAAGATTAGATAGTCGCAGCGCCAAAGCCACTCACTATAAATCATGCCGAGCCCTCGATGCGTTTATTGAAGCCTTTCAGTTTCAATCAATACACCGGCTTTGATGCTGTGAGCAAGCATATTGGAAATACTGCAATGGCAATTTACCAAGTTGTTGTTGTTTCCCTCTAAAGTCAAATGATAATACAACCATGATACAAGTTATCGTGCAAGCACAACAAGCAATAGCAATTTACACAGCGGAAAAATGCAGTCTCCACTGATGCTGAAGGGGACATCGACTCTATCCAGACGAAACCGCCGACTCGCAATAAAAGTCACATGATACAGACATGATGCAAGCCTATTTCCAAACGACATATTAGGACTGCGGGGTCCTTTGTGTCACGGACGACAAAGCTTCTTCGTCTGAAGCCTTGAAACGCTTGGCATCCTCGCACCAATCTGCCGCCAATCAAAGCCGGCAGATAACCAACGTCGCACAACGTCAACCCGACAGGGATTTCCCTGCCTTCCCCCAGCCATCTCCAACCCGGATCCCAGAGCGAGCATGTTGTGCAACGTCAATTGACGGCTGTGAAAGGCAGCCCAGACCGGCTCCCACCGACGAAGCTCGTGTCTACTCCCACCGGCAGAGTAATTTGGCGAGCCTCTACGCCCAAGATGTTTGGTTTCGTGGGCGTGGTAAATTACCTGGACGCTCCTCATTTCTAGCCACGGCTTCGGGAGCGGTAACAGCACCCAAGACCGACCCCCCAACACATGACGGATGACGGATCAAACGCCGCCGACGCGTTTGTACATCAGAGCACCCCGTGCGGAGGATACTCGTGGTTGAAATATTGACTTTACAAGGTGGGCTTTTCAGAGACGCAGACGCCTTCGAAACATGTAAGCTGTGCATAAAGAGTGTCTCTCCGCAGCCCGGACGTCGTCATGGCTCCCGTCGCCACACAGCACGACACGTTGAAGCGGCATCATACCCAATGCACAATCGGCAAGGATCCCATGCAAGTCGCTCCGCAAATCTCGTCATCATGTACAGTTTTCTATTTACCAAAACTCGATGCTATGCAAGTCCCGCCTCCTAAAACAAGTTTCCCGGCACCACATCTGCGGCCCTCGCATAAAACTGGGTATTTCCCCCGCGTCAAACCACGTACAATACTACTAGCATGACCCAAAAAAAAACGACAAGACGTAAATGTAAATAAATTATGCGCCATTGTTTCCCATTGAAGCTGTGTAATAATTCGACTTTGCCGCCCGTTCCCCATATACCAAAAACAGCACTAACAAACGTAAAAAGCTCTGAACTGGTTTCAGATGGCACAAATGAACCCCCTTATGGGGTCCCCTCATGGGGTTTCATTAGGAGTTGACCTTACGACTGGTCTATCTTGTGTGAGCTGGGATATGGCGAGGGCGCCTTGCTGCTGGTGTCGGGGCGGTAGAGCTCGAGCTCATCTTCTCGGCTTTTGAAAGGATCAGACGGACGACTGTTCCTCGAGGCTCTCGAGATTCCCGAGCTGTGCGGGTAACTGCCGCTGCCGTAATTTGCATAAGCACTGCTGCTGGGCGGCTTGCCCAGGATGTAGTCGTAGACGGGCTTGATGGGGGGCACACTGCCGCAGACGATGATGACAAACAGCTCGGATGCAGACCAGACGTAGAGTTCATACGTCTCCCCTGTTTTGCGTGTGAGCAGAAAATAATCACGGGCGCCCGCAAGGTCGAGAAGTCCGGGGGCGTAGCAGAAGAAGAACATACATGTAATATCAGATCGTCCGCTCAAGGACGTCAGGTACTTGGTCTTGACCGTCGCAAAGATGGCGGCGGTAAAGGAAAGTCCCAGGAGCGCACATAGGCCGATTTTCTTCCTCCATGACAGCTTCAGGTTGTACATAAACGTCACCGGCAGCACGGCCAAAACGACGTCGGTGAGGATGTTCCAGCCTAAAGGAAAGAATGGGTTAATCTCTTGCGACAGGGGCATCTGAGCAGGATACAATGAAATTGACCCACTGGAGAGGAAGATGGCAAAGTCGGTCTGGACCGAAGGCGGCCAGCACTTTGCTTTCCCTTGCGCTATCAGGGCCGGATTCCAGAGGGCCTCGACGGGAGAGCACTGGGCAAAGGTGAAGATGATGTTGATGACGGTAATGACAAAGACCGAGCTGATGGCGAAGATGACGAGGCGCTTGCGCCAGTGTGCTGTCTCCCAGACGACCCGTAGCAGCAGGAGACCGACGGAGATCTTGCCCGTGGCAAATCCCATAATGACAAAGGGTTGTGACACCCAGCTCCATTTCCCGGCCTGCAGCCTCTGCTCCGGCGAGAGATAGAACAGATGCCGCATGCCGCCGATGCCAATCAGCCTGGTGAGAATAGCGGCATATGCGACGTAGAGCGCCTACAAATGGCTGTTGGCAAATTGTTCTCGTCGACAAGGGGAAAAGGCATGGCTGGAAACTTACAAGAGTGAAGAGCATGGTCCAGTCGTCCCATCCTAACGATTTCCGCATCCGTCTTCCCAATATCCGCAGGGCAACAATGACGATGGCAATACTGGCCGTGACCCAGAGCAGAATCAAAGCTGAAGGGCCGCGGTCGACATCGCCGCCTGCAGGTTCCTGATTATTCGTGGACATGACGGCATGAAATGGCGCTCGGTTAAGACCAAGTATGAGAGTCGGAAGACCCGGGGGGAACTTTGCCCGTATGAGGCGAAAATGGCAGGCTTTACACTTGCAACGGCATGACCACGCTTTGATCTCTTGTTCTTTTCTTTTTTTGCGATTCCTTGTTGAAGCTTGAACGACGGGAAGGTTTGCGGAAATAGAGACGTAAACCTGGCGAGGACAAGCAGGGTTCATATGATATGGTGCAGGCTCTTGGAGGTAAGGACGAAGAACAGGGCCGGCAGAATAGCCTAGAGAGGACTAGACAACGGTTTCTTCATGGCACACGAGATTCCCCATTCAACTATCACGTAGTGTGTGTTGATCTCAGAGTTTGGCGGTGGGTCGGCAGTCGATACCCAATCAGTCAAGCCATGGTCCTGGCGTTGCCGGTATCGATTCCAGGGGCGCTCCGCGCGGCGAGGTGTGCAGAGTCTGCGAGAGATGAGCCAGGTGCTGGACATCGTGGTGGATGGTTCAGACCCATGTACGCACAGACGAAGACGCTTTGAGGCCGAGACCACCACGCCACGAGCAGCCGAGGAGGGCGGTCGAGCGTTGCCCACGTACCGAGTGCGAGTTATCAGAAATCAGATCACCCTAGCGTATCCGGGGGAGAGCTTCCGGGTTTGCGTGGGTGTAGGCGTGCTTGGCGGTGGCCCTTGGGATCGAGGGGCGAGTGCCGACGGCATCATCTTCGGGACGTGGGATTGATTTTTCATACACGGGCAACATCTGGTCTTGGATTGACATGGTGTTGTGTTCAATGTGT
This sequence comes from Metarhizium sp. BCC 4849, assembly GCA_037953715.1. Classification (NCBI taxonomy): domain Eukaryota; kingdom Fungi; phylum Ascomycota; class Sordariomycetes; order Hypocreales; family Clavicipitaceae; genus Metarhizium; species Metarhizium sp. BCC 4849. Next base: position 18,366 of record JBALJW010000014.1, on the reverse strand, counting down.
GTTCAATGTTGTCTTGCTCCTTCCCAAGGTGGCGGGTTGGACGGGCAAAAACGTGGTCGTCAGGTGACTCGGGTCCCCAGGCGTCAAATTTGTTCCCAACTTCGCAGCCACGACGCCAACCGAAACCGCTGCAGTCCTGAAATAGACGATCTTGTCGCAAAGCGGGTGTTGGCTCGTCGGCTGCAACAACGTTTCCACGCGAGACTAGTTCTGGCCACGGCTAGGATGGAGAGTCCAAGTGGGCTGAGTGGCGTCTCTGCTGCGAGCCGCGCCATAGACGACGACCAGGCTCTCGCGCAGGCCCACGGCGGAATATGACATGTATCTAACTGTCCGCCTGGTGAGGCCTAGCTTGCCTCCCGCTTTGAAGGTGCGATGCCTCTTTGACGCTTGGCAGCTAGGGGCTGTTCCGTCGCGGCCGGAGGGCCATCGAGTCTTGAGAGCCATCGCCATCATCACCACCGACCGCGTCGGGCTACATGCCAAAATTTTCCCATGGCGGTCCGAACAATCGCGAGACATTGCCGTGCGCGAGCTTTGGGTTCGTTAGTCGCAACGGCACCCCGAGTAGCTCAACGCCTCTTCCGACACAAACATGTCCAGCCCATAATCTTCCGGCTGCTGGCTGATGTCCATCTTTTCAAAATAACCTTCAAGCCACAGCCTCGCGCCATGAGCTGACGACATACCCTACCCGTGAGACATGGCTGATTCATCCATGTCTACATGCGACGGCCTTTGTCTTTGGCCATATGAAGGCGCCGGGCATGCAATTCGGAACCGTCAGTTGGAATAATAGTACGCCATCGCTCAGGATTCCCTGGCCCATGGCGTCGGGAAATTTCAACCGCGCTCCGCCACTATTGCCATCGTTCGACATGGGCAAAGCGTACAAACACTCCACTTGACAAGCGGCATGGGAAACATCATGAACAAAATGGCCGACGAGGCATGTATTCGATGCTAGCGCTATATACCTCTACTAATAGATTCTTGATAGTTTGGAAACTAAACATTGCAACCAACCTTGTACATGGCGATATATACACATGTATTTGCATGCATGCATGTATGTGTGTGTCCAAGTACCATATATACATATCGCTTGCAACATACATCTCCTACAACGCCTTGGCAGCCCATCCAAGGCGATTGTTTCCACCGTCAAAAACAACAAAGGCAGACTTGAGCGCAATGTCGCCAAAGATGTTGATCCCGATGCCCGAGCTGCTCTGCAGGCCACCGAAGCACGTCCTCCCGGTGCTATCGGTAGGCGCGTAGTTGAGGTACGCCCCCGGGACGGTGACAGTGGCGCCGGAAACGCCAAACGAAAAGCTAGGCAGGCTCTGGCTGCAGGCAAACGTGTAGCCGCCCTGCGAGCTGTCGTACTTGGCGCCGCTGACCTTGGCATAGTACGCGCTGACGATGCTACTGGGGACCAAGAGCAGCGTGGTGCCGGTATCGGCAATGCCCGACGTCGACGCCGTGTTCAGGCTGCCGCCGCCCACGGCGTAGCCCCTTGAAGTGAAGCCCCAGAAGCCCTGGCTGCTGTCAACAGGCGTATACGCAATGGAGCCGGTGTAGGCGGTGCTGTCAATGTAACCAAAGTTGTATTTGCCGTCTACGAGCACGCGGTTAGCGGATCATGTCGGTTGCTTTTGCTCAAAAAAAAAGGGAAAGGGGGGGGGTTACCGGCTCCGTGCTTCAAGTCGGCAGTAAAGAGAGCAGAGTCCAAAGCGGGCTTTGCATTGTCGAAAAAGGTGTTTTGCTTGGTGGGCTTGACCGTGTTGATGGAGCTAAAGGCCAGCCCGAGAAGCCCGGACGAGGCCGCGTCCTGCGAGAACTGGGAAGACACCTGCTTGGCGGCCTCGACGGCCTGGGCATTCACCGTCAAGCCACCGACGGTGACTGCGTCGGTGTAAACGACGCCACTGGAGCTGCTGCCGTCGCCGTACGTGATGCTCCAGGTAGATCCGCTGAGAGACTTGGCGGTCGAGCTCTTGCTTGGGTTGTACAACGTCTGGCCATTGACCTGCGAGGAAGGGGTCAAGCTGCTGAAGACCCAGAGATCGCTGGAGCCTGTATCAAAGTCCAGGTTCAGAGTCTGGGCGGGTGTGCCGATTTGCACGGGGGCCAAGTACTCGATGTCATATTGCTGGGGAGAGTTGGGATCCGAGCCCGTGGTCCTCTTGCTGTTCTGGCGGCTGAGGGCGTTGGCCACGTCGACGGGGACAGGCTTGCCAAACTTCCTGTAGGCCTTGGCCAGGGCCGCAGGGCCGTTGCGTGTGAAGTTTGCGTTGTGCTTTGCCGTGACGGAAACGTTTCCAGCAGGCGTGGAAGAAGGGGTTGCGGGAAGCGCAGTGGCGAGGCTGCTTGCCACGACGAGGGAGACGAGGAATGAACCAAAGGTCTGCATGGTTTCGAACGAGTTTGGTTTTTTCAAAAGCGTATCAGAGGATTTATTTTCTATCTGTGATACCGGGAATCAAACCAACAACTCGTGGCCATTGCCCCTGCCTATTTATACTTGATTCTGATAGTACACTCCGGTCCTCTTGTCCAATACGACGCACCGCTTTTGCCGATGATGGCTCCCGCGAAGTCGTCACGAGAGCTCGACGATACAGGAAGTTGGGAAATGAAGCATCTTTCCGCCCGGTTTGTTGGGGAAAAAGTTCCCGAAAGAAGCTTTGCACAGAGGGTTGTGATGCTAGGGTCGAGTTACACCATCACATAAACTTCACGCGCGAACTGACGACAACTTCCTAGTTGGGAAGGTGAAAGTCCAACCTCGGCCGAAACGGACTAAGCAACTCCTCCACGTACAGCCTGGGCTTGCAGAGCTGATGCCGCACTATCCGGATACAATAGAGCAGAGGGCTGGTATTACGACAGATTGCCAGTAGATGAGGTTATATTTAAACAATTTGGGGGGCGGGGGACGCATCGTGGTGGACTTTTTGTGAGTGGTGCGTCGGTCGCCTTTTTGGATTCGATCAGCAGACGTCCTCGACAATATACGCCGCACTAACTCTGGCGATGGCTGACCTGCACGCGGTAAACACAACTTTATATTCGTTCATCTTTCCATATACCTCCTGCCATCGACACTCATTTACTTTGTGCTGGTCGGATGCCGCAACAGAGCAACACCAGACGCGGTAGCCGCAGAACCGCCGAGGTACTCAAACATGCGACCCTTACAAACAACAATTGCACTGCCGGATCCGAACCCCAAGCCAAGAGTCCCTTGCGGCTGACAGATCTCTTGGCCTCTCACCCAATGACATGCTGCTGCCGCCATTCCCCAAAAGGCAACTTTATCTCTTCAGTTCGTCCAGGAAAAGGGATCGACACCCGGCGGCTGATTGCCAATTACTCAAACTAGAAGCTGGTCGGAAGTAAGACTGCCGAAGGCCAGGGACCCTCGGTGCAAAGGGTTGCGTGACGCGGCAATCGCAAGCCTGGGATTGGATGCCGTCAACTTAAAAAAAAAGCCCGTTTGTTCTTTTATCTGGGGTAAGCAACCCTTCCCAGAAAACAGGTTTGTTAGAGTTTTTTCTTCTTTTTGCCTTGGTCCCTAAATGGGGTCTGGAACGCCCGTTGTACAAGCCACACTGTTCTTAGACTGCTCGAGCCTGACAGCACACGACTTTTTCAGCTCTGGCGTTTTTCTTTCTGGTCAACGACCCAAGTGGGCTTATGGCTTTATCCGACCATGAAAATATGCCCGTGCTCCCTGTGCAAGTTTTTGCAAAGCGTGTATAGTGCTAGCGGTAATCGAGGTTTCGCCAGCAATAACTTACATAATGGGGAGCTACTGAAGTTTCGCTAGTTCACAAGCCTCCTATCTTTTCGGCTTACACGGCTGAGGACTACTGAAACTTTTCATCGCGGTTGTTCAAACGCCGCCCGTGGAATCTCTTGTTGCGGAGGATGCCGACTTTTGGCCGCGCAAGGCCCTTGTGCTACTGACCTGCTTAGGCCGGCTACCATATCTGCCCAAGGTTTGGTGTAACCGCAAAAAGGCTCTCTCGGGTGTTTCCTCCTCCGCGTATGACAACGTGTTGATTCTTCCAGGGAGCACAAGCACGACATGTTCTCTGCGTCTTATGCCCAGCCAAGGAATCAATCGCTGGCCCATGCCCGCACACCATACCTATCGACGGGTAAGATGTCGATGTGACACATCACTGGCAGAGGGGCGAGCGTGAGAGCCAAGCATGGAGGGATATGCGGAGCTGCTGCATCTCTCTTCCTTGATGGCCGTCCTTTGTAGTCTGTCGTTGATATCCATGCCACGGAACAAGCTGCTCATCATCCTCCCAGATCCGGCAGCTTTCTTGGCTCGAAAATGCGAAGCTGCCCGCCCGTTGGAAACGGGTTCCTGTGCTTGTTTCCCTTGGGCCCCGTCGTTCCCAGCCGGCTGCTGAAGTCGCCGTGCTTGAAGTAGGCGTTGCACCACATTGCACGCATGTAGCACCATTCACCCAAAACCTAATTTGCCAAGCATAAGTAAACAGACAAACCAGTGCTTCTAGTTCCGGAACGGCCCTTCAAGTGGTTCATATCCAGAGGTGTTGATTTTCTTTTATTTTTCAACCTATTCCAATATTCGTGCCAGCACGACATCACGAAGGGCCCAGTTGTACAACACCGCGTGCCTCATCGCACGTACCCAAAGTAAAGGACCGTCACATCTGCATCTATTCAATCAAAGATATCAAGATTGTATTCATCCGCAGCACATCACTCAAAAGTACCGGCATATCGCGGACACTTGGCCAGTAGCATCACATGCCCGCTTATCAAATACACGCCAACACAGCAAGGTATAGTATGCCACGGCGCGATATCCAGGTCCCTTGCGCGAACACTTTGGCCTCGGCAGCCAAGACGATGCCCAAGTGTATTTCTTCCTAGGGCGACCCATGCATGACAACAGATGTCCTCCCCCTCGCCTCCAAGTCGCACCCTGGGTATCCCAAATTCCCCAACCGTTGCACAAATTTAAAAGACTCCCGCTACCCGTCGTATCACGACCTCAACAAGCACAGCACGACATGTGCAGTCAAAACACTCTAAACAAATAAACCAAGTTTAAAATCTACCCCTCTTGCCGTCAAAATGCAATGTCTGGTATCAACTATCAAACTAGTCCAGGGGCCAAGTACCCCAAATCACACACCTGTACCCATCACTCCTCCCCAGCACCAGCTCCCAGACACCTATGCACATGAACCATCCATCAATGCAAATTCCAACCCATCTCTCCAGTGTCCAGCTCGCGCCGATATTCCTGCAAATTGCAACCCTACTCTCCGGACGGTCCCAAGTCCATGTCATCCCCAACACCGAGACTCACTCCCCGCCTCTGATTGGCCACCCATGTCTGTCACAAGCTCACTGTCATTGGCCCACGTCTAAAAAAAAAGGCCCATAGGCAATGACCAACTACACTGTTACCAGAATCACACGGTTGAAAGAAAACAAAATTTGATGTTACGCCAAGATATATATAAAAAAGCCACTGCATATTTTTCATTTTCTTCTTTTGAAAAATTCCCCATGTCCATAAACTACTCTCCCCACAAGATCTAATTTCGCCAAAAAAAAAAAAACAAAGAATGGCCGAGCCCACGCCCAGCGACACCAAGCAACACGACACGGAGAAACAATCCCCGGCATGCGCGCAAAAGACATCGGCCTTCAAGTCCCTCGGCTGGCTGGACAGGTTCCTCGCCATATGGATCCTTCTCGCCATGCTCGTCGGCATACTGCTGGGGAACTTTGTGCCCAGCACCGAGAGGGTTCTCCAGCAGGGACGCTGGGTCGGGGTGTCGATACCAATCGGTACGTCGGACAAGATGACTACACGCCGTCTGGTGCCATGCGCTTCTGACACCAAGCTTTAGCAATCGGGCTGTTGGTCATGATGTACCCCATCCTGTGTAATGTGCGGTACGAAACGCTGCACAGGATTCTGGGGCAAAAGGCCCTCTGGATGCAGGTCCTCTTCAGCATCGTCTTCAACTGGATCGTCGCACCGTTCTTCATGGTACATGGTTTTGCCCCCCCCCCTTTGCCCCCTCGTACACTCATCGGTAGGTGGCTTCGGGCTAACAATGAATGCAAGCTCGGCCTGGCATGGGCTTTTCTCCCCGACGAACCAGATCTCCGCAATGGCCTCATTCTCGTCGGTCTCGGCCGCTGTATTGCCATGGTGCTTATATGGAATGGCCTTGCGGGTGGCGACGCCGAGTACTGCGCCATCTTGGTCGCCATCAATTCCATGCTGCAGATGGTCCTGTTCGCGCCCATGGCTGTATTCTTTATCCGTGTCATTGGACGCCCAGACAGTGACGACGTGGTCGTACAATACTCTGTCGTCGCAACGAGCGTGGGCGTGTTTCTGGGCATCCCTCTCGGCGCGGCAATCGTCACCCGCCTTGCCTTGCGGCATCTAGCCGGCGAGAAGTGGTACAACGACATCTTTATGAAGTACCTATCGCCATGGTCCCTGATCGGGCTGCTGTACACGATTATTGTGTTGTTTGCTGCACAGGGAAAGCATGTCGTGCGGCAGATTGTGAGTGTTGTGCGTGTGGCCGCTCCGCTGGTAGTGTATTTCCTCGTCATCTTCTTTGTTACGCTATGGGTGACGAGGAGATTGGGGTATGGCTACCGCATTGGATGCACGCAGAGTTTCACGGCTGCCAGCAACAACTTCGAGCTAGCCATCGCGGTGGCGGTTGCAACCTTTGGGGCGGATAGTGAGCAGGCGTTGGCGGCGACGGTTGGGCCTCTGATCGAGGTTCCTGTCTTGGTTGGGCTAGTGTATTTCGTGAGATGGATTGGACGGCGGTGGAAATGGGAGGAGTAAGCCAAGACCAAGCACTGTTTGCAGCTCGTCCGTTGATACTGCCAGCCATTGCTGTAGACGGCGCAGAATAGAGTCGATGCTTCTGAAAAAGCCCATGTCGTCCCTCATGGGAGCAGTCACTTTTGAATGCGAGAGCCCAGGAAAATAAACCCTTTCGCGGATTTGTCGAGAAATATTGTCGTGACCGCAGAGAGGACCTCATGAAAAGTTGCCGCGTCCTTCGCTCTCCAGAATCTGGAACAGCATAGTGTTCTTCACCATACACTCTTGCTGGCCACGACAGCCCAGGCGCGCCTTTGCAGCACCCAGATCCCCATGCCCCTGCATCTCAGCAATGATGGCGGCAGCCGCACTACACGACATTTCCATGGGCGACGAAAAGCCCGGCACCAGGCCAGCGGCGTCGGGCGAAGACGTGGGCGTGACAGCCCGCGTGTTGGTCTCAACAGTCGAGGGGCTCGGCGCCTCGGACGCCGCAGTGGTGCATCGTGTTTTCCCCTCACAGCAAGAATTCTGCTGGAGCGTTGCCGACGCCAACACATCCAGCGGCGTGTGCTGGCGGGAAGCCGCTGAGCTGTGGCTAGAGCTGGACATGGGCCCCGTGTGTCCGCCGAGAGCGAAGGCGTGCTGGTGGTTTCCAGGCATAGACTGCGGGTGCATGTGCGGATTGGGCTTGCTGCTGCTCACGTCTTGCTGCGGTACAGCCTTGACACCTCTCGATGATTCATCATCCCTCTGGTCATGATGAATAGGCCGCATGCTAACGCTTGACAGGGCCTCGGCAGCCTCTCGGTCCTGGCACACGGCCAAGAAGTCATCGACGTCGCCCTCGCTGACGCCCAGGCTTGCAAGCATCATCTTTAGCCTTGCGTTCTCGACGGCCACGGTGCGGGCGGCCTGCTGCATCTCCAGCGTGGCCTCGACGCCCCGTCGCTCATACTCTTGCACCTTGCGCTCGAGGTTTTCCACATACTCCTTTCGGCGGGCACGGGAGCGGCGCTGATTGTCGCGAATGCGGATTGCGGATGCGGACTGGTCTTGTTGCTGTGCCTGGGAGTCGGTACATTGTTAGCTTGTGGTCTACGGCGTTGGCATTGCAAGTCGATGAAGAGCAAACACAGGGAAGGCTGAGAGCCGCATCGGGTTAAGAGCCGTCAATTTCAAGCAGCAATGGCAATGGATGGCATTGCTATTGCAATTGAACTTGGCGTCTTCGCATCTGGTCGTGACTTGTCACCCCAGCGTCACCAAACACTGGGCGCGCAGAAATTCACCAAACCCTGCCAGCAAGCATCTTGACTCTGCGTAAAGAGCGGGGGGGGATAATAACACCACGCGGAATCATACCTTTACGTTTGCCATTGTGTATTCAACACCTGCCAGCAATGCAGCGTCTGTACGGTACGGTATCACTGTGGTGTTTTGGACCAAGCCTGGAAGCAAAGAGACAAAATTCTGACTTGCATGGCGAGTGGAGTGTCAGGGTCCCTTGTGTGTCTTCGTGTCTCGCTCCGTTCTTGAGTTGCTTGTCTCGTCGCTTGATGGATGGTGGGGGCAGAAGTGGAGCCGTGGCCATGGCATTGCTGCTGGTTGACTGGCAAACGGGCGGCGGGGTCGGACCTGCGCCGTCTTACTGGCTGCTCAAATAGTTACAAGTGCACATCATTCTGCTCCAGCCATTCAGCTCCGCTCAGCTCATTGTTTGGTCATCACATTTCACTTTTCTTCTTCATCCCCACTGGCCGGCGGGGACTCGGTGACAAACACAGACAATGTACACACAAGCTTGTGCACCAACCAGTGCGCGTCAACGGCTACCATGGCCAATGTACCGAGTACACTGCATTTTACCAGCACGTTGGCTGCCTTTAAAAAATGTATTCCATTCTATGAATACGGGTATCATTTTACATAAACGCCTTGCCCAATTCAACCCCATCTGTCGCGTAGACCCTACTCCCTCTAGTATCGAGTCTGCCGATCCCTGGAATCCAATCATTTAAACAATCGCCTTCTTGTCCTTGTCGAGAATCTCTCCACGCCGCTGCCCTGTTGCGCGTGCCACAGCTGCTGCACTCCCACACCTCGGCTCTCCCCGGTCAGCTTGTACCGTCGCCATGCCTCCCGCAGGTGGTCAGGTCGCATCGGGCCGCGCTTGACCTCGGACTGCTCTGCCTCCTCTGCCTCGTCGTCCTTGTCCGCATCGTCTGTTGACGGCGGCGGCGTTGGCAGGTCCGTCTGCTTCTCACCAGCAGAAATCCATTCGCCTTGGACGTTTCGGGCTGCCTCAATAATCTCACCAGCAAACAGCTTGGCAACTGCCTTTACAGCTGTGCTGACCATCTGCGGCACCGACTGTGAGACCGTCGCATTGACTACCTGAGCTGCAAGTTAGCATAGACATCATGATAGCAAAACAGCCCGGTTGCAGGGGCTTCCTTACCCTCTTGACGACTGCATCCGACAGCTTTGCCGCTCGCCATAGCTCGTATCGGTTGTATTGCTCGCTGTCAAAGGCCTCCACCAGCATGGCTCTCAGCCGGATTTCTTCCTGTTTCTGTTCCTGAGTGCGCGCACCAGAGTCTTCCAGCGCCATTTCCCCATTCTCGTCGTCATCGTCATCATCTTCGGCCTCCTTGTCCCCGCCCTGTCCGCTCACGTTGGTGGGCGCTTTGCCACCAACTAGACTCGGCGTGCCTTCAACCTCTTCGCCCTTTGCATTTTTGGACTTGCGTCCTCTCTTCTTCTTGGTGGCCCCGCTGGCGGTTGTGCTGACGGCACTGCCACTCACGATAGACGTAGCATCAACGGATGGGGATCGCGCGTACGGTGATCCGGCTTCAGGGGGGAAAGAAGTCTGCCGTAGGGGATGGGCAGGCGCTGAAGACTGGGACAGGTTGGAGGCCTTTCGGCGCTTGATGGGAGGAGCATTGACATCGAGAGCAGACGATCGCTTCTTGTTGGGAAGCTGTGCCGGCGATGGATTCGGCGGCGACGTGGCCAAGGGCGACGTGGCGTAAGGCGGCGAAGCCATGGTCAAGTAGAGTGGCTAAATCGTAGCCTCATGAGCGTGCTACTTGACTCCAAGAGACCACCCGTGTGCGGAGGAATATGGCGGAAGAGCTCGCAGAGAGATGAGTTGCAACTTCGCTGAGTTGATGCTAATGTACGCGCTTGTTATCCGTGGCACCAGCTCCAAAGTGGGGCGCCTGCACGTGATCATATCATGCTTGTGCCGCAAGCCTTCATGTCTGGTCTACCCTGTATTCTGCGCCCAGCCTCCAACTGGCTTTCTATCGCGACTTGTCCGTCATGTGATGCCAAAGCACAACAACTTGGTCTCATTAAGTCCATGGCCATGGCTTTTCATGCAATTTAATAAGCCCTAAGCGGGCATCACATAGTCACACCACTCTTGTGGCCAATTCGCAGCCCATTTCATTGCAAGCAGAACCCTTCTGTAATTCCTCGACGTTTTGTCTAAGCAACTAAACCTCATTCAAACAGTGCCAAAAACCACTACCGGTAATTGGGGAACCATAAGACTAGAAACCCACGAAAAGCAAATTCACCAGCAGGATGCCTCTTGTAAAGGAAGCATTCTTAAAACTCCGACCTTTTCTCCTTGCCGGCTCACACGAGGAGCCATTGTTCCGGCTTGTCTGACCATTATACACCCCAAAAATAACAGGAGTACTCGTACACTATACACTGATACATCTTGTAAAGAGCAAACTCAAGAAAGAAAAGGCACCAGAACCCCTGTCAAAACCCTGATGCTGAAATATAAAATAAGATAAACTCCCAAGTTTTGATACTCCGTCTTCCCACGTTAACATAAGCCAGAAGACATGGTTCGCATCTATTCTCCATCTATCATTGCATCGAGGTCATTTCTTTCACTTTCGAGAGATTCTGCTGTCACGGTTTCTGTTGTATTGTTGTTGTCGTCCTTCTTCTTGCCATCTTCGTCATCTTCTTGATTCGTCATTTCTTTGAACATTTGATCAACGCTCCCCTCATCCCGCCTGGAAGTCTCATCAACGTCGATTGGGCTGATTGAGCGTCTGGTCTTGCTTATTGAACCTCGCTTAGGGGCCCAGACATCTGGACCCCATATTTGCTCTGCGTCTTGCCGGCCCCTGTCTGTACGTCCGAGTATTTCAAGAGCCCTGCTCTTATCGATATCGCTGTCTAGGTCAACCTCCTCTTCTGGCAGGCCTCGAAGTAGCCGGTCTTCCAAGCTTACAGCCAAATTGTCAGTAAAAACGGGGCCCCTGGAGCCGAGGATCCCGGGCTGCAGGCCGCTATCCACATCAATATGGTTGGTTCTGGTCTGCTTCTCGCTGGATGAGACACCAGTGTGACTCAGATGTCCGCGTGGGGAGGTGCCCGAGTCGGCGTTTCCGCCTGATCCCATATAGAATGTCGGCCCACCATATGCAGAGCTGCTAGACGGGGGCAACAGTTGTCCACTAGGATTTTGTGCTGCCGCTGCAGCCGCTTCAGCATTTGCCGCTTTGCGCCGTAAGCTGTTCGCTTTTCCTTTGGCATGCTCAGGTAAGTCGTCGGGGTTGTCTACACCGTACTCGGCCAACATCTTCTGTAGCTTAGTAGGACGTGGTTTGCGTGTGCTAAGAGAGACCTCGAGAATGGGCGGCGGCTCCGGAGCGACAGGACACCACTTGTGCAACTCCTGACGAAAGTAATTGGTCTCGTATGAGAGGAGTACTTCGGCGCCTTCAAGTTTTCGAAGAAAGAACCGCTGTGTCTCCACCTCGGCTTCAGTCGAAAGGATTGGATTACATAGCCGTGCAATATGGTCGCGGAAGTATTGCGCATTGTCAATAATGCGGTTTAGCACATCCTCCTCCTCCGGCTGAAATGGCAATTGAGGAATCTCATCCGTTAGATTAATAAGGTCCTCCAGCTTTGGGCGGGCTGCGTCGCGAGGAATCTTCATTCGCCAATCGCAAATTGGGCATGTGTACTTGTCGTCTTCCTTGACCTTGCCACGGGCAATCTTTAAGCACTTATAATGATACCTATAAACATAGAAATTAGAACAGTTGCACAAAACAATCAAATCACGTTGTCAAGTACTCACCACTCATGGCACAGCTCGCACTCAATCATCATACCAGCCTCGACCTTTCGACAAATGCAAAAAACTTGTCTCGTGCGATCATCGAAACGGTTCCCCGTCTGTTCAGGGGTTACCTCGCGAGAAACTGGCTCAGCAGGCTGGCGTGGTGTGTCGTTGTCCACGTCAAAGCAATCCGTATTGCGTTCCAGAACATACTCAAGATGGCTTTTCAGAATATGGAGAGGGGCATTCGATTTTCCGAACAATTTCTTTCCCCTACGCATCCAATCTTCATGACGCTTACGCTCATTTTCTAGGTCAATTGTGCCGGTTGGTTTCGAGTTAAGCTCATCAACGTTCCTTATGATGTCCACGACCTCTGCATACTTGGGCCTCTTCCTGAAATTGGTGTTCCGACAGCGCTCAGTGATGTCCATAATCTGGCGATGTGCCTCGCGCTGCTTATGTAGGATTCTATCGACTTCGGCAAGGGTTTCCTGAGACACGGGGAGGGCGTTTGCTTGAACTTGGTTGGAAAGAGCCTCGAGCTGCGGGTAGTGCACGACGGCGGCGTGGATTAGCTCCTTTGCCTTGGCTTCCCAAGTCTCTCCAGCGAGCTTTTGGTCAGAATAAAACTTGAGATGGTCGTTATAACTGGGGACCTCAAGTCGCTTGCCATCTTCAATGAGCTCGGTAACATCTTTCAAGGACAAAAACAAGCCGCGGCTAGACCTAGCTTTCTGATTCCACCGCATCTGCTCCAGGACCCTGGAGAGACGATCGACTTCAGGGGTGTCCACATTGAAGCTCCGGCCTTCCTCAAGCAACTCTTCGATAGTCTCCATTGAGACGGTAGCTGTATTCTCGAGGGTACGGGCTGCGTTGAGCTGAAATTCCTTTATGGCTGTAGCTCGCTCCTGCAGTTGCCCGATTTCGGGACATTCAAATCCAATGTGCTCTGCCTCACGAAGCAGGCGATAAATGTTGCTCACATTGCGGGACTCACGCTCTTTTTGGTCTTGATATGCGCTTCCGATTGATTTGCGCATGCCGCTCTGCCACGCCTTTTCGTTCTTGCGACGGTTTTGCTGTTTGCGTACAATATAGTTCGTAGCCTCTTCAACCCAATCGTTGCATCGATCGACGAATTCTTTTAAAATGAGTAGGGACGGAAGATCGAAGGGGACCCGTTCGCCTTCATGGAGTAGGGCTCGAAGAGATTTTAGCGACGGGCTGGTTTCTTCATCAAGCATTTTGGCGTACTTTTCTTCCCACAGTTCCGGCGTCCGCGCTTTATCAACGACCTTTTCATACGTCTCCGCCATGGTCTCGTCAGTGACTCTGTAAATCAAGGCGTGGTCTTCGCCAGCGAAACGTTGCTCTTCGGCAAGGTCGCAACATGGGTGGTGCCCTGCATGCATGATGCAGACGGTTTTGCCGGTCCGTCCGCATTTGAATCTGGATAAAAATGCAAACGCTTTGCAGTAAGTACAACACTGTTCTTCCTCCTCGAGAACGTCACGCTCTTTGATTTTGAAGGTCAGGGACAGCCACAGCCCTCTTCCCCAGGGCCGCTAATGGGACACTTGTGAGGAGAAGCTTCTATGTGTTTAGCAAGGAATTCGGCTCGTTGTTCCTGTTCGCGTTTTCGAATGCAATCCAATGCAGGTCCCAGCCATTTGGCAGTCTGTATTGATAAGCCGGTTGCGGCATTTCCATCTGCAGCGGTCCATAGAAGTTCGTCGTGCGAGAAGCATGGTTGTTTCCTGAAAAGTTGTAGTCGTTCGACTCCTGCAAGTCCGAACGGTTCCCAATCAGATGGTGCGAAATTCACTGCTTCATTGAAATTGAACCCGTGATTGAATCCGGCATGGTATGCTTGGGGAAATGTAATAACAAATTGTCCGGCGCGTTGGTCAAGAGCGTAGACTCTCACACCCGCTTTCTTCAATTGTTCTGGGGTTAGCAATGTGACAAGCTGGAACAACAGATCTGGCTGCGTTTCAAACAACTCGGGAACAGCTTCCCTCATGGCGGCCTCAAACTTCTCTGCGTCCTCTCCCGGAATGCCGTACCACGTCTTCGTTGCTCCAAAGTGCTGGTAGTTGGCGGAGTAGGCATAATGATCCTCGTTATGCCAGCAGAAGGTGGAAAATATCATGCCTACGTATACCCAAGGCACGGTCATGCCGGAAATGTCTGACTTGATGTGACGGAAGAGGCTCTCAGGATGAAGGGGCAGAATGTTGAGATTCCATGGATCAGAGGCATACGGGTTGTTTGGGTTCTTCTCCAGGGTCGGAAAACCCGAACCATGCGTAGTACAATGAATATCTGCACCATATTCCACTTCCACGGTTTCTTCCAGGTCTGCAACCAGCCTCCAGAACTCAGTTTCAACATCTTCCTCGGTGACAGGCCGAAGGCAGTTAAGCGTGTGATCGAATGGCATCTTCTTTTCGAAATATCCCTGCTTGAAGTCATTTGCTTTTTGTTGAAACTGTTTCAGCGAGTAAAGACCGCCCTCTTCGAAGCCAAACTGGCCATCGCCCACGAGACACCTCGGGCAATTCCACTCTGCATCAGGCTTGCGCTTCACTGGAGGGTCCAGACAGGGTCCATGATAAGCATTATCACATGATTCGCAGACGAGAAGAGCTCCGTTATTCTCTCCACGGCCGCAATTTTCACACCTCTCTCCTGCAGCCATGGTCTCGTCCTTTGGAATTCGTGGAATGGATGGCCGGAAAGGTGTCATGTGAGACCCAGCAACCGTGGGCACGGGTTCCCGTTTGAGGCGCTTGCTACGCCTGCTGCTGCTTTCACCATCTTCCATGTCAGTGTCTACATCTTTCTTGGTCGTGTCGCTCGAGTCTCCAACTTGACGTTTGACGGAGGCAGCCGGATTCAGGCCAGACCGGGCGTCAGGTGTATTGCTAGCAGATGCCGCCGGGCTACCCAGTCGCTTGAGATCCGGTGTGAAGCTTCTGCTCTCACTATTGGCAGATTTCGAGGCAGCGTTCACTGGAGTGAATCCGTTGGTATTGATGGCCTTGAAACCCCCCGTCGCAGCAGATGTGGGAGCTGGTGGAGGGGCATCAAGCATGGGAGTGTCGCGGTCAGCCTCTCTTTTCAAGCCATTTAAACTTCCCTGCAAGACATCTGAAGCCTGTCTGGCTGGTGAGTCGCCCTTCGCACTGGATGGAGTGTTCACGTGAGACTTCTTGGCTGGTGTGTGCGCCGGGCTAGGAGTCAATGGTCCTCCGTATTCTTGTTCTAGCTGTTGATGCACACCTGGCTTGGCAAGTCGTAGGTATTCCTCGTAGGGGCAAAGCCATCGCTGATATGAATTTTTCAGGGAAGTTGAAAGCGATGACATAATCTTGCCACTGTAGCCTAAATCTCGTCCAATTTCTGCCCATTTCTTCAATTTGCAGACCTTATCGAAGCCGCCGCGGGATTCGACGGCCTTTTTCAAGCGGTACAAGTCTAGTGGTTTTTTATCGACATATGGCAATCGGTGTAAATTGCTGCCTTGCTGTTTGTGAAATTTGGAGAGGCCATCAAGATAGGTGAGGCTAGCTCGAGTGCCTACAAAAGTTAGATAACATTGTTCTGCGATCGATTTCATGGCCCCTGACTTACTGCCTTCTACAGAATTAAGCTCCTGCTTTCGAGTTCGGAAATGAAATTTCTATGGGCAATGTTAGTTTTGTGAGTCGGCACATGCCATCCGCTAGGGTAGGATTAGTTCCGATCGACGTACCTCTGTGTCAATGGCAAAATCAGGGTTCCATGAGTCTGGCGGGATAATCTTGCATATACCATACTGCGAGGCCTCTGGCGTGATCTTCTTCATATACTCCAAGGGATCCCGCCACTCCTCTTCGGTCGGACAGTAGGTAGGGGCTTCGGATATGCCATGCGGGCGTGACTTTTTCTGAAGAGACTCGCGCACCGCCGTCGGCTGGCCGCGGCGTTCGACCGAGGTGAGATCCAGTCCTATGCTGGCCATAGAGCTCAGAGGGATCTGCGAATTGGCGGGATGGTAGCCATTCGTGTTCACTTTACGCTTCGGTCTTGACGATGCCTGGGTCGCCGACGATCCGGTGGCAGGCGAATTGCGAGAACTGACATTGGCGCTATTTACACCGGGGGTTGTCATTGTGGCCGTCGACATTGGTGCCATGGTTGAGTCCAAGGGGGCCCGAGGAGGGTGATGATCAGGCCAGTAGCCGGTGTGGAGGCACACGCGAGGAGGGAGATAGATAAAAAATGGTTTCGCTTGAATATGGATTCGTGTGAATAGAGGAATGTTCCGTAGTCGTTGCTCAAGCGGCGTGCCTATGAGTGACTAACTGCGTGCATCGTAGCGATGGCGACATGTACTCGACAGGCGTATCGATTACAAGTTTACGCTGTAGCATGCAGGAACAAGTCGGCTCCGAAAGAGATGAAGGAAATAATTGGATTCGGTCGATGGAAGACAAGGCGAAAAATAGCCTCGGGGCGTACCTGCACAGTCGTGATTAACTCGTGGGCCACGAATTGGAAAAAAGGTTCAAGCCGACACACACGATCACTGATACGCCTCGCACTAATACAAAATCATGCGACTTACGGTTATAAGAGACCGAACAAGCGGAAAGCTCGCATGCGAGGAATAAAATTAGCGACGGAAGGCACCCCTAGGACAGAGTAAAGACCGGCGGTTGGAGTCGAGAAATCATGTGGCCTCGTGGGTCGTGGGTCAAGTGTAGATGTTGGTGTGAAAGGGAAGACGGCAGAACGAGGGATGGGTCGCGGTTCCAGATGCAGTCTGAGGGTGTGTGTGAGAGCGAAAGAGAGCGAGAGGCTTGAGGTTAACGACCTTGGGGCCGGGCTGGGGCTGCACCTGCCCGTCTTTCCTGCTGGGGAGCAGAGCGGAAGGACCAGCCAGTCGACGACTCAGTCAACTAGACCACCAGGCAAGCCAGGGCTGTGATGGCTCAAGTCCGGTGCGCACACCTTATCGGCGATACAAGTATCTGTCACACCAGTTCCGTCCTATTTTGTGTGTGACTCAAGGTATCCATACTCGGTCATGCTTGGTCTGGATATAAAGTGGACCGCACCGGAGGATTGGAAGACCCGCTTTTGTGAAGCCGATGAGAGCGGCGATTCTCTCACCTCGCCGTCGCAGGCTTACATGACACATGTTCCGCATCTTGCTATTCGCTTTGATCCATCAGGACGAATGTGCAAAGGTGGTGATGACGGAGGGGATTGAACCAAGGGAAATATCGTACGCGAATGTACGTCATTGCGACATGCTGTCTGCGCCATGTATTATCCTACGGCTATGTTGGCCTACCGTCCCATGAACCGCTCGGCCCGCCCATCCACTTGCCTCAGACCTATCATGCACAATCTGGGGAATAAATAGTACATGCATGTGTCAATATTTTACTAGTAGTACTAGTATCCGCATGCCCCGTCTGCAAATGACCAGGCTACTTGATATTCTATGGCGAGAATCCCGAGTTGGCTGGTATTGCGACGCAGCAGCAGCAGATTGGCATTGCTACCACCAGCACCTCTTTCGCCCAAGAGCTGAGAGTTCTCGTTGTCGCCTAATCAAAAGTCAATCACCTCGGAGGCGCCGCCCAGCCAATTCGGCGATACAGACCTTGGACGTCGCGTGTGTTCTTGCTTGACTACACAGACACATGAGCCCCGACACAAAATGCTATATTGCAGCTATCTTCTTCGCCTTCTCTGCCGCCTTGACCAGTTTCTGAACATCCTTGTTTCCACGCACACGCAAACTCAGTTCCTTCACCATATCACCCATCTGACAGGCGCCCCACATGACGGGCATGAGCATCGATCAGGTATAATGTGGGTGGTATTTTCTCCAGAGAGTGCATGCTTGCCCCAACAGTCCAGATGTCCCATGGTTTTGCATTTGTCGTTTGGACACATGCCGTGCAGGCCCTTGCCTGACTCGAGCTCCTCTGCACAGTGAACGCAGCGGCCCTCTTGCTCAAAGTTTACCACATCGTGGGCCTTGACCACATATTCCGCCATCGGGCTATAATCCACCGGCAATGCGTGAATGCCCCCCGAAGATGACGAAGAAGCAAAATCGGTAAGAATCTCAAGGCCGTCTCGACTAGGTTCCCGCGTGGCTTGTATCCTAGACTCCCAAGCAGTATAGGCCTCCCTAGCAAGAAAATGCACATTCAGTGGCCACCTCACAAAACTCGGCACACCCGTAAGCAGATGGATGTTCGACATGATCGACTTCAAGCTGTGCAGTGGCCGTCTTGGCATGCCATTCTTCTTTCTTTGTGTTGAGATGCTTACACGTGTTTCATCCGGGATATGTAAAGAAAGATGGGGATTTGTCAATGCC